>JAPYXD010000484.1:13659314-14879085 GCA_030998225.1 Diplolepis rosae
ATCTTTTTAATAAAAAATGACCAACACATAGCTTGATTATTTAAAAAATTATGTATTTTGTATTTGAAATTACTTTAATGAATTTTTTCAACATTGCGCGTGGGTAAGTCTACCTGAAAATACCCTGAAATTTCTGATATAAAAAATACAATTTTTATTTGATTGGTAATAGAAATAAATCACATGAATTATACTTCACAGGTGCATGGATTTCAATTTATACGCACGTAAGAAATATGTCTTTAAACACATGTGCACTGTTACACTGAAAAAATTGGTTAGTAAAACCAACTACTTTGGTTTGTAAAATATGCCTCAGCTATTTTATTAGTTAGCGCAACAATTTTTTTTGTTGGTGTTACTACCCAAGTTCTTGTGATAACAATTGAGATAGTAACACCAACAAAAAAATTGTTGTGCTAACTAATAAAATAGCTGAGGCATATTTTACAAACCGAAGTAGTTGGTTTTACTAACTCTTTTTTTCAGTTTAGAAATGTTTGCAATTTTAATATATATTGCAAATTAATTAGTTGAGTTTGAAATTTCTGCCACTGCCTACATTATCGGAGAATCACTAGTCGCATAGTTGATAGGATACGTTGCCACAGAAAGATTTCAAATTCTTTAAATTTGAATTTAATTTGCATTTATTTGCGGTATAAGAGTTTGAAATTGTCTAGGAAGACACTTGTCGGCAATGTATCCTATCTGATACGCGACTAGTGATTCTCCGATAATGCCATTATCACAAATTAGAAATAAGTTTGGAGGTAGTTCTGAATTCACAATAATAAATCATTATATTTTTCTCTTGTAAGCATGAATTGAACTGTTCCTTTACTAGAAAAGCTGTATTAAGAGAATCATTGGCAAACTTAACCTACAAGTAACCACACTCACGTTAAAATTCTAATATTTACACAGAGAAAAATGGATGTGTAAAATTAACATCTAGATGTTTAACTATGGGACAGCCATCTTATATATTTAGTTGTAATATCTAGATATTCAGCTGTAATATCTAAGATCTTAAAATATGCAGAGATTAATATCTTAGATATTACAGTTGAACATCTAGATAATACAATTGAACATATAAGATGGCTGTCCCATAGTTGAACATCCATTTTTCTCCGTGTAGAATCGATTTTAATAAAATCCCATCCGTACGTTGCATTTTAATTATAAGTAGAAATTAAGACGACGAATTCTAAATTATTATTTCAGTTTTAAATATTCGCCAAAATTTTAGGAATTCAAAGCACTTTGAGTTCGTATGAAAGCTGTTTTATCAACATGTACACAGAGAGAAATTTTAGGTTTCACTGACCAAAGTTTTTTTGTTAAAATCGTCTTTACAAAAATGTTAAAGTTCTCATGACAATCATGGTAGTGGCTGTCATACATTGGAAAAGTGTTTACTTCAACTGCAAGGAACGTTACTGAGACCACGATTCTGGTACTTGAAATACCATAGCGCTGCGGTTATAGGAACCAAAGTCCATCGTAAAGCCGCGCATAGAGTTTAGTTAAAATGACTAAGTCTACGGACAGTAAATACCCAGCCAAAATTATTTTTAAGGTTATAGGTATGGTTCTCTTAGTTATCAAAATACAAATTCAATTTGATGAGAAAAAATAAAGTTTCACCGAAAAGATCTAAGAAAAATAATCCGGTATAATGATATTTATGATAACTTTCGTCGATTAAGTTAAAAAATTGTCACTTTTTTCATCATCATAAACTTTTTTTGACTGACTATAGTTTTGACAAAATACGACGAGACAGCAAAATTGGAACGCATTGCATTGTCCCCGAACAAAATCGTTTATCATTTAGAAAGAATTGTCAAACTATATTTATAATAGAATTATTTACCTGATAATGCTTGGCACGGTGAAATATAGTCCAGGAATCGAGAACGAGAATTGGCAGGATTCAACTTAGGCTGCATATCTTTCAATGAAAGTTATACTTGATTTGTCTAGCGCAACAGCGAACGCTGCGGTTGTAGTAACCAAAGGAGCTTGGCAGTATACATAAAGAAAATGTACGTGTACTAACCGTTGGGGTACGTATAAAGCTCATTCTAATCATCAACTTTGGTCACAACAACCGAATACACAAAAAAGTCCAAATTACTGTCATGATAACTATAAAAGTAGTAGCTTCTCTCAACTTTTTTGGTCAAGGCAACTACTGTACAAAAAATTTATGTGCTATGTGCACAGGAACCAAAGCCGATTTCTCTCAGTGTATATTAAATTTACTATACCAATGTATGTTAAATTTCAGTAGCGGCAGTGCATATCTGCTTCAGACACTTGTGTATCAAATCTGATACAGATTTTTCTAGTAGTGTAGTTAAAGTTTAATTATTCTCATTTTGAACTGAAAAGTGCAAGAATTTTCAAGTATTTTCCAGCTCTGATTATCAACTGATTTTCTGTATAATATAAGTATATATTTCAACAGAGAAGCAGATATGCATGCAATTTAATCGCGTTGCCCTTTATACCTGAAGCTTTATGGAATAGCGATGAAAAGTAAATTATGTCGAAGCATATGCATAAGCCTTCTTCTTATTTTAATGTCAGATTATGCGAAAAGTAACATGAGTGGTTTTATCGCCAGTTGCATTAAGAGTAGACGTGGGATTTAAAATTGCGACCGCTTCCGGCGATCGTGAGACATTTTGTTTTACAAATAAAGTCATTTTGTATTTGATACGCTACAAGACTTTTTGTTTTAATAAATAGAAAAAATATACTAAAGTTTAGCACTTTACGTTTAAAAATGCGGAAATCCGTGATTTTTTTTTAAGAATTCACATAGTGATATTTGATAAAAAAAAAAAAATTAATATTCAGAACGCACCATATCAAAGTTGAAAAACAACTTAAAAAGGCGACTAATTTTAAAACTCAAATAATCGTTTTAGTATTCAATACGAAGAATATTTGGGTGTTCCTGATAATTCGCTCAGAGTGCGCCTTGAGCGCGAAAAGGTGCTCAGCCATATAATTGACGACATGAGAATTTCGATTGCGATTTCCGAGACGTGAACCCGCGCATGTATAATTTGAAAAACAAATGGCGCATAAACCCAATGTATAATACAGTTTGCCGTGCTTATAACGCTTCAATCAAATATTTAAATATTAATTAATAATCTACATTATTCAAATTTGACTTAAAATGAGCGTCATAAGGGTTTTTTTTTCAGTATCATAATCAGCGACATGGAAAACTTAGGAATACCGAATATCATGTGATTTCAATAACACTTTCATATTATGTCCAGCTTTTTGGATTTTCCGACCACTGTGCACCGATACAAAAATTTCGTGGACATTTTTAACAGTGATATCTAACATAATATACCATACACGCTCGCACGCATCGCATACATAAATACACGTTGAAGTATTCCTTGGATATCATCGTGAAAAAGGTAAGGTAAAGTAAAAGTATAAAGTAAAATGGTAAGCATAATATTTTTATGAATTTTCAGTCGCGGAACGTAGTTTTCAAGCCAGATTAACACGATGACGAACAAATCTCAAACATTGTTTAAAAAACATACCTTATTACAACAATCTCCTCTTTGAAAAGTCTTCCTCATATAATATTCTCCTTAAGAAAACCTACTTCTTTTCTTGTAAACTATGAGTTCTGAGCCTCTTGTGTTATGATTCATTTAGAAATCGTCGGACTTAGGTGTCTATTTATTGAATTTACTTGAAAATTCAGTGTCAATATCTGCTGCACTACGTACTGAGGGTGATGAGAACTGCCCTAAAAAAGCATGTGTAAAATGATTTATGTGCCTCTGGCGCGTAAACTCGTTTTTACTCTGCAGTTGAGAGTAGCGTAATGTTGTGTATTACGATACAGAGGAATGTAATGTACAAATTGAATTGCGCATGCGCCTATTACGATACAGCGAAGCGTAATCTTCTTCTTATTCTTCTTCTTCGTACAGCGTTGGCACCGTACTGACAAAGCCTTGTAAGATGGAGACCAGATATAAGGAGACCAATTTCCATATATCCATTCCCGAAATGAAGTTTTGCCAAGTACGTAGTTACAAAACTTCCCGATGAGGGCATGTGTGTTCCCTGGGTGTAAAATGACGACGCCCAATACACGATACTTATAAACCGTGGATGCCGCCAATTTTGCACCCAGGGAACACACGTGCCCTCATCGGGAAGTTTCCTAACCAAGTACTTGGCAGAACTTCATTTCGTGTTTTGTGAAGTACGGCCATAAGAGATTGGTCTCCTTATATCTAGTCTCCATGCCTTGTACATTTGAACTGCGCCTTCGTCTATTACAATACGCTACTACACACAAGATCGAGAAAATCAAAATGGCCGGAAGTAGTCGCGAAATGTCAAGTGAGATGGACGATAATTACGGCAATTTCGACCTTTTCAGATTGGATTCGAGTGTATGCATAAAAACTCGTGTATGCGCCGAAGTCACATAATAGTATATTATGTGCCTAGGCGCATAATGAGGGTTATTACGCGACGAGTGACAATGCTCGCAGGAGATCGAAGCCAAAGCGTAATCGATGCGTAGTCGAGGCATAGCCGAGAAAAAACTCGTATACGCACCGAAATCACATAAAATAGAATATGTGCCAATGCACACAATTCGGGTAGTTACGAGACTCGCTTAAAATGCTCGCAGGACTGATCGCACCTCGGCTTTGTCTCGACTTCGATCTCCTGCGAGCATTGTCGCTCGTCGCGTAATAACCCTCATTATGCGCCTAGGCATATAATATACTATTACCTTCCAGCCTAGTCAGTAACGAATAGTGATGGGAAAAGTGTCGATAAATATCGATACATTTCGATTATCCGTCGTATCAACGATAATCAATACATTTTTCTTTTAACGATATATATCGATATTTTGTTGCATTTGGTGGTAGGGTGTACTTTGGACCGTATATCGATTCTCCAAAGCATTAATTCTCCCAGGCGCAGTGAACTTCACGTTGGAAATCCTAAGAATTTTTAGGCACGCATTATAATTCGCAAGAATGGCGCCTAAAAATTCTTAGGATTTCAACGGCAGGAAATACTATCACCGATAGAAGGTCGCGTTTGTCGCCAAACCGAGCCGAACACAGTTGAGTAAAAGGGGCACGAATTAGGAGCACTGGGTCAGGTTAGGAAGGCGAAGAGAGGGGGAAGTTATCGATTAATATCGATATTATCCATACTTTTTCCAAAAACATCGATATTAATCGATACGCGATTTGGTCGATATTTTCCATCACTAGTAACGAAGCCAGCGAAGGTGCGCTATCCTATAGGGGGACGTTAGGATATGAGAATGAAGCCGTACTGTGCCCGGAGATGAATGGACATTGTCCTCATCAAAGTCGGGAAACCCTCATACTTAGGCGAATCTTCAACAAAAAATCAGTTTTAATACAGTGTCTTCCGTAATAGACCCACAAATGAAAAAACTGCAGACATTTCAGCACCTGTCATTCCGATACTAAAAAAACGAAAGCTGTGCAAGAACATGAGAAATGCACAGGCAGTAGTGAAGATTCCGATACTGAATGTGAAACAACTGATAACGGATACACTAAATATGACACAAAAACGAGACGTTCAGAAACGTGGACCTAAAACAATTTAAATGACTTATGATGACTAATGACTTCGAGAGTTAGGATTAAAAATGCTGGCGCTAAAATTCATAGACTCTTCTAAACAAAGCCTGAAGGACGTTTTATTGCACAACACAAACACATATGCATCGATACCAATAGCTTATTTAACAAAACTTGGAGAAGTTTAAAGTAATGTGAAATTTATCTTGGAAAAAATCAAGTGCGAACAACATAAATGGCAAATTTGTGGAAATTTCAAAGTTCTTTTAATGCTACTGGATAAGCAATCAGGAAATACGAAGTGTCCTTGTTTCAAATTCAAAAGGGTGCGCGATAATAAAAAAATAGCTGTCCTTTCATACAGCCTCAGAAGACCAACACTAATTTCACTCAAGTATCGGATTCAATGCCTGGAAGTAGATTAATTTAATTATTCCTGAAAAGTGTTGCTCAGGCAATTTCGTGTTGAGGTTATGTTTCAAATTTTTTAGTAATACCACTTATCTGACTCCATTTTTTAATTCAGCGACTTAAAATCCTTAATAAAACCATGTTTTTCCATCACATACTCAAAAATGAGATTTTTTTGGTTATGTCGAAAACTAATCGTGAAAGGTGCTATTTTGAACTCAGATTTGGATTTAGCGACATAAAATACATAGGAATACATGCGTCTCGTTAAAAATTCTCAACATTTTTCATTGTGTGGTTGTGTCATCATTAAAAAAATTGACAAAAAATAAAAACTCAGTTTTTTGTAAAAAGTTTGTTGTCAAAAGTACAGGGTGCGCCATGTCAATCTGGTCAATAAAAATATTGAATAACTTATACAATTTTCAGTAGATTTCGGAAAGTTTTCTTTTTTTATGAAGCTTACCCTTTCACAATTTATCTCAACTAGTTTCCGAAAACAATATTGATTAATTGGCCGCGTTATTGGTGAGGCAAAAGCGAGCTTTTTTTCTGGTATTTTCCATCACATTGGCTAGCGTCTCTGGCGATATCGTTTCCATTTCGGCTCGAATGTTGTCTTTGAGCTTTTCTATGGTCTTTGGCTTGTTAGCAGAAACTTTACTCTTCAAAAATCTCCACAAAAAAGTCCGGGGGAGTGGAATCCGGAGATCTTAGTGGCCAGTCAATGTCCCAGGACGTGTGATTTTGAAAAAAGCGATATGTTGACTGGCCACCAAGATCTTCGGGTTTGACTCCACTGAACTTTTTTGTGGGGATTTTCGAAGAGTAAAGTGTAAAGTCTTTTTTCTAGGTTGATAACACCTTCTTTGACAGTCGTGTGAAGTTTAAGCGGGAGACACCATTAGTGTATGTTTGGCAGCCATTGGTTTACGACGCGAAAACTTTGTCTGGCGATTTTTACTATGGAAAAAAAAATTGAACAACGATTTTGCTTAAAATTTTGTGTTTCGAATGGAATTACGGCTACGAAATCATTGAAAATGTTGCAGAGTCGTCCATCCATCTCTGTTAACGACGATAACATCGAAAAAGTGAAGAAAGTTCGTTCCAGAGGGTCAAACGGTCAATAAGGAATACTATTTGGCCGTTTTGAGGCGTCTACGTGAAACAATTCGTCGTAAACGGCCGGATTTATGGGCAGACAACTCATGGATTTTTCACCACGATAATGTGCCGTCACATTCCAACCTGATTGTGACTGAATTTTTGGCTAAACACGAAACAAAAGTCATGGCTCACCGTATTCGCCAGATTTGGCTCCCTGTGACTTTTTCCTGTTTCCAATTCAATATTTCCATTGACCAGGTTAAGATGGCGCACCCTGTAATTAAGATATTGAATTTTTTGTTGCAGATAAATCGTTGAAAGCTACGATACACTTAATTTATCTGATACACAACTTTGCTACATTACATGAAAGGTAGATGATTGTAATTTCGTTCACGCGATGTCTACTGATCCATGTTTCAACTTAATTTATACCGATCTCTGATGCGATCTATGACAGGGACAAGTCAGAGCTTCCTTTGGAATTCACTACTGTCGTCAAGTTAATAACATGTAACTCAAATGGTACAAAAATAGAAATATCTTTTACTCTACTTTCACTTTTAGCAAAAGATGTTAAATTTTCCATAAATAGTATAATATTAAAGCAGGTAAAAAAACACTAAAAATCTATTCATAAATATTTCAATTTTCCTGATCAAATCATGAATTATTCATAACATATTTTTTTATAACTTCTAAAACAGTTTAACACCTGTTACGGCAACTTACTAAATATATAAGGTTCTCAAACTGCTGTTCAGAAATGTCAAATGACGAGAAATTTTAATTAGTTAATTTTTTTGTGTATAATAATGAAATTAAATTTGAAATAAATTAGAGAACTTAATACATAGAGGTTAAAGAAAAGTTATAAATTTCAAGACATAAATTGTAATTTATAACTTGTGACAACGCATACTTTTTTCAAAGGAAATAAAACTATTAGTATTGCATTAAATCACCGATCGTTCAGCCACTTGGAGATCCTGCAAAGCATGCAACAAAAAAATGAATCTGTCTCTTATTTTTTGAGGTTTTTTTCTATTATGGCGAAGAATTATATATATTTATATCTGCATATAATTTAATAGATATTAAAGATAGAAGGTTTTGTATCTGTAATATCTACTAAAGCAAACTGCTCAACACACTCAAAATCTCACATCTACTAATATAAATTAAAAATTGATAAATATTTATTTCCATTCCAACTTAGCACGATTCAACTCGATTAATCAGAAATGGAAACCAGTGATTTTATTACCAAGGAGTCAATGAAGAATATAATATATAGGATATAGAAAATTATAAATCATTACCGGAATTTCAGATTATTGGTGCAAAATAATAAGCGCCATTGCAATCGGTTATACGCAAAAGGAAAATGTTCGCTAAAGTCATTATTAGTATTTATAACGTGGAAATTATGCGGAACTTTCGCATATGCATTAACTGTTTCATTTGATCGTTTTGTGCTTTATAAATTATTCACTAGGGTGTCTCAGATACCCTGGGGTATCTTCTAATATAGAAAAAACAAATTTGCAAAGGAGTCTGCCAAGGATAAAATCATACGCGTAGGCGGCTTCTTGGTACAAAATTGTCTCAAACAATTATATTATCCTTTTCTGTGAAAGGTAAGTTGTATCTTGAATAGTCATTTCATAAATTTGCAAACCTCATTTATATCAAATGGTGAAAATATACTAATAATAAAGGATGTATAACAAAATTGTTCAGTCATTTTCAAATAAAAAAAATTAAAATCTTTTACTTTTTTTATTTCTATAAACTTTAACATTATACGGAAAAAAATGGATATTTAGGATTAATATCTAGATAATTCAGTTGTAACATATAAGATATTGGTCTGCATATATATTGCAGTTGAATATCTGGACATTTCAATTAAATATATGAAATAGCTGTCCCATGGTTGAATATCCATTTTTCTTCGTAGCACCAATTTTTTTAATAGTCAATTACAATCCTAATAAGAGTTTTTTTAGTGAATAGCTAATTGAATATGTAATCAATGACGCAGGTCTGCAAATAATGGGTTTGTATTTGTTGTTGAAAAGTTATGGGTCGTTTCCGGAGTAATTTTTGACGTAGAATCCAAATCTGGAATCAGAATCAGCCTATCACGTCAGGATTTTGAGATATTTGAGGTTATGTGTTCGAAAAATGGGGTTTTTCGATACTTTTGAGGTTATGTACAGGGCGCAAGAAATTTTTTTGGTTTTTTCTCAAATGTAATCATTTAGTACTACTCTTTCCCTTCAAAATGAGCTATTAAACAGTCACGAGCGATTTTTTTTTCACAAAGATACGGCCATATGAAGTTTTGACATTTATCCGAACAACCTTATGAGCATTCACATTGACTCTTTGGTGCATACCTTTCTGCATTCGAAAATTTATCTTGAAAATTTGTGCTTGCGGGTTTTGATAGTCTGTGAATAAGAGTTTACAGTCAGAAAATTGACATTTCCATTTCTAAGATGGCGGATCGAAATTTACGAAATTAATCGATTTTGCTCTCTAAAAACTCTTACTCGGGGATTTCGGAATTGCTGATTACGAAAATGAGGTCGCAAGATTGACATTTCCATTTCCAAGATGGTAGATTCAATGTCGAGGATCGATATCGACAGAGAACACAGTATTGGTATCTGAATGTAATAAAAAAAAGAATTTTTTGCTCAAGGTGATGAATTTAAAATAAAGAATAAAAATTAGCTAAATAGTGATAAATTTCTTGATCCCGGTCTACCATTTTAATTTTTCTGTTAAAATCTGTAGAAGTCGATTCCGATTTTGTAATAAGCGACCTAAAAAAAGCTTCGAGTACACATTCTCAGGGAAAAGAAGTAATGTGAGATTTTTCATCAGCTATATCAGATCATCTAATTGCAATTTTTAGAAATAAAATAATATTTAAAATCAGCGACCTAATAAATCCTCTTATAATAATTTTGAATAAAGAGTTTTTAGAGAGCGAAATCGTTTAATTTCGTAAATTTCGATCCGCAATTTTGAATCCGCCATCTTAGAAATGGAAATGTCAATTTTCTGACTGTAAATTCTTATTCACAGACCATCAAAACCCGAAAGTACAAATTTTCAAGATAAATTTTCGAATGCAGAAAGTTATGCACCAACGAGTCAATGTGAATGCTCATAAGGTTGTTCGGATAAATGTCAAAACTTCATATGGCCGTATCTTTGTGAAAAAAAATCGCTCGTGACTGTTTAATAGCTCATTTTGAAGGGAAAGAGTAGTGCTAAATGATGACATTTGAGAAAAAACCAAAAAAATTTCTTACGCCCTGTACATAACCTCAAAAGTATCGAAAAACCCCATTTTTCGAGCACCTAACCTCAAATATCTCAAAATGCTGACATGATAGGCTGATTCTGATTCCGGATTCGGTTTCTACGTCAAAAATTACTCCGGAAACGACCCATAGCTTTTCAACAACAAAACCTTGCAGACCTGTGTAATTTATGTAAATAGACGAGAAATAAACTAGAATAAATCATTTTTATCTCTTCATATTTCAGAGATTTAAAATGATTCAAAAATGTAGGAATCTTAAAATTTTTCTTCCAGAAAGGATAGAAAAAGATTGAAGTAAATAGGTTCCAATAGGTAATTGTGGATAGAAAATTATACGCAACAATTTTGATAGGGAAAAGGTCTAATAAGCACCAAATAATTGGTCTTATTTTTTGTAGAAAGAGGGATGGAAAATAAATGAAGTAAATAGACAGTGAACAGATTTGAATAAAAAACATTGATATAAAGTAGTACACTGGAAAAAACTGGCAATATTAACTAGCTGACTAGTTGTCCAGCAAGATTATTAGTTTTTTTCAGCGTATACAATGGACGTTAAAATTATATAAATGGCTTTCATGAATGTAAATTAATTTTAGAGTATCCGGTGCAGAATCAAAAGATCTTTCCATATATATTGCCGATAAAAATAATGCAGGTGTCAATAATTTCATAAAAATATGTTCTTCGTACAATGATAATCCTAATGTCAAATAGTAACTATATAAACTGATTTATCGGACATTTAAACGCAAATACGATAATAAAATGCGCAGATGGCGATTCGCAATAGACGTTTGTGGATCTTCTGAGAGGCCATTTCATAACCAGGAAATATCTCACATATCAGCAACTCACTGGATCACATCAAGTATAAGATAATTACATTCCTGTATATGCCAACAAGAGCAAACAGGTAACGACTAGAACAACGTGGATCAGAAGGATTTCAAGTGAATAGTAAACTCAAATTCGTTTAGTTAAGACTACTTAAAATTCTATTCAAGTTACGAAATAATATGTCAATTTTTTGCACGAAATTGTCTAATTCACAGATACAGAGTACTATAGCTTGAGCAAAAATATTCTCTGATTACATAGCACGAGGTTTTTTTTCTTTGATTGTCCTCTCTAATTCTGCCAGACGCACGTTTCATCAATACGGATCGATTTAGGGAAGAAGCGGCTAAATTGGCGCACGCTTATTTACAGTAAATGATATTATCTAGGCAAACGAAAATAATCTTATCATATTCATTCTTGCATAATATATTATTAGTGAGAGAAGCCCAATTATTCTATTGCTTAATCAATTTTAATTGATAATAATGAGTTTTTGGTGTTTGATGGTTATGATCTAACGAATTGAATTAAGTTTCTAACTATCGCGAATTAAAACATAATCTGACTAATTCTACGACTTTATATTCATTGACTTACGATTAAAAAAAGATTTTTGCATGAAATCGAACCGTATTATGCAAAAAATGTGTAATTTATCATGGAGGCATTTTTGGGTAAATTGGCGCAAAAGGATTTCAAATTGGAGGCCAAGTTGTCGCACGTCATGTAACGTCGTGATTTTGTGTGTTTCTGGAAACCATCGAGTGAATCCAAGTTCAGTGATGAGAAAATTGAAGAAAAAATAGTAAATACTGATTTAATATTTCAATGACATTTAATTTAATCTTGTTAGACTTCATTACTACCATTTTCTTGAATATCTATGTTTATATGGGAATAATAATGGGATAATAATTACAATAGTGATTTACACATTTTTTCCCCAAATAAATCATCACTTTACCGTGTAGAAATTTCGATAGGGGGCTAGTGGGGCCCTGACGAGTTTGCCCAATTTCTAGTCGAGATCTATCGAGGAAAACTAGTCAGGGCCCCGTCGGTAACGTAACGCTTTTGTCGAGGTGGGCCTCACTAGACTTTCTAGTCACCATTAGGGCCCTATTGGAACTCCGCATTTTATTTAAGGGCATATATCAGCAGAGTCACGTGACCAATTTTATTCAGGTATCTCACTGAAAAAATAATAAATAAAAAGAATTTTCCACACTGAGAGAAAAAGTACAGGGAAAATTCGAGTTAAGACTCTAATATTTACCGTTTTTAACGGCAACGGAGGGATATTCGCTTGGAAGGTTAAGTTTACTGTTTTCACAGTAAAAAATCTGTTTTCAAGCTAGGAAATTTTTCTGAGTAAATTGACAGTACTTTTTTGTTACACGTACACCGACAAAAAATCTCTGTAGGTTTGACTACTTTTTAACTTACTTTCCGTTATTCGTAAAGGCCCCAAGTGTCATTTTTGAAGTTAAGTGAACTGCAGGAACATAGGTAAATCAAATAAGAGCAGTAGTTGAATTGATGCATATTTTTAGTACATTTCAAAACTTTATTTACTTTCAAGTAGACACTAACTTACTATTTTTATATACACACTTACCTACAAAAACACACACCCCCCCTCTACACTACGCATACGCTCGTTTAGGCAGTATTAAAAATCATTCTTAACGCTGCGGATTCGAACCCTCTCTGCTACATAGAATCAGTGAAATTTAACTGATATCACTAGGAAACTCACTGGCTGGCTAGCGAATTGCTCTGTTGACCAGTATATTTCATTGATTAAACAGTGAGTTTTTCTGATAGAATCAGGTAAATTCTACTGATTTCTATGTGGAAGACTTATAACATTCGAAACAGTGGATTTTCACTGTGAATCAGTGACTTTTTACTGTTTCGGATTTGTGGAGCAGTTTAGTCAAGGTATCAAGCTATCCAAATCATATTTGTTTATAATTTTTAATCTTATACTTTTGTTTAAAACTTTCAATCTTTAAGCTGTCTATACAAGAATAAATTTCTTCAAGCTACAAACCTTCTACTTCGATCGCTTTTGATTTTTTAATTCTGAGTGTTTTTTGTGGAAGTTATTTTTATCTTATCCATAGCTTACGTATTGTACTATCAGCATACTGATGTTTTGAAATCGGAGACAATGCACGTTGCAAAGTATTAAGTTATGTAGGGTATATTATTGATAGAATTATGCTGATGTAGTCGTTTGATGCTTTTAATATTTTGCATTATCTAGCCTCTTGGCGGCATAAATCTTTGGTATTTATTTAAAAAAGAAAGAACCAATTAGAGTCACATTAATTTTTTCGATTTCTTCAAATAAAAAAAAGAAAATAATAGAGTTTTCAATTGCATACATGAATAGAAGGGTATTTATTATTTCCTCTCTATCTGCTACTTTAATATAATAAATACCCATGACACAGCATTAGTTTAGTTTGATATGAGAGATTAATTCGTATAATTAGGTAGGGAAAGGTGAATCGGTATTGGTTGATCACTGAATGAAATTTAAGTAGGTCGTCCATGAATGAAAGATTGCATTCGGTGAGTTTCAAGTTAACTGCTGGAGTACGTTGTTGGCACATTTCAATGTAATGGTGTGTGGGCGACAGGACGCAATTCAAAAAAATGTTGCCAACCGGTTGCCGATTGTTTGCATCTGAAAGTTGAAACGACCAGGGTTGCGAAAAACAAAGATTACTTTTCAAACAATAATTTTAATTAGATATGAATTTTAACGCTTTTGAAATTAATGAATATACCATGAGATTACAATTTTTCAGCAACTAACGCTTATTTGTTCTTGAAAATTTACAATATTAAAACAAATTAAGAGCGTATGATGTTGAAAAAAACAAGTGAGCCAGGGCAATTTTACAGTAATCAACCATTTCCTTTGATGGAGTACTTACGCATTCATTTCTTGATGATAAGTGTTCACAAGACACAGTAACTGGTAATTTAATATCTGCAATGCTTTCTGTTAGCGCCATATGGAGGTGCGTTATGTGAATAAAGTAATTTGCAACCAGGTCAGGTCAATTACCCCTCAACATATCACGATAAAATTGATAGATTATAAAATAACACAATGCACCGCAATATATTGCAATATTTCACTGATATTAAAGAAAGGACGAGTTCGTTAACCAGCCATTCTTGACCAATGGTTCTGGTTTTATCCATACGAAGAAAAATAGTTCGAGCAATTTTACTCAACTTCTGATCAAAGTTGAAACGTATGGAGAAATTAGAAATTATTTAGTATTACTGTAATTATTTGTGATGTAACAAATGTTCAAGAATGAATCACACTTTGGTGAAATTCAGAAGTGTAGAGTAATGTATGAAAGCGTGCATTAAAGAATTCTAAAAATATACACTGCCCTGCAAAAGTTTAGACTCATCTGTTGTTTAATGTATTGTCGAAGTGTTTTAATTTTTATAAAAACAAGTTGAATATTTTTTTCGATAATGGCATGAATGTCAATAAATTTTTTTATCTAATGATCCCAAGTTGAAGGCAAAATGTTAATTTTATAAGAAATATATTAAATAAAACTTTAAATTTAGATTTTTTTGTAAAACGTTAATAACTCTAAAAATAACTAACATTATCAAAAGTTTTTGGTCTCGTTTTAAAGGTAAGTTTTCATAGTAATTTACAAACTGTTCAAGATATTTTCAGAACTTTTTCTTCGATTTTACCCTAGGGTCAAACATGGTACAAAAACGTCGTAACATTTCAAATAAAGACTGTACTCTATACATTATATGAATAAATACAAAATATCAATATTTTCATAAATATTTCTATATTCTATTAAAATATGATACATATTGAATTATAAAAAAATTTTATGAGAAGCTACACATCTTTTCAATTTTACGAATATTTTGTATCATGTTTGACCCCAGGGTAAAATCCAGGAAAAAATTCTGAAAATATCTTGAACAGTTTCTGTAAATTACTATGAAAACTTACCTTTAAAACGAGACCAAAATCTTTTGAAAATGTTAGTTATTTTTAGAGTTATTAAAGTTTTACAAAAAAATCTAAATTTAACGTTTTTTGTAATATATTCTTATATAATTAACATTATGCCTTCAACTTGGGATCATCAGATAAAAAAATTTATTAACATTCATGGCATTATCGAAAAAAAATGTTCAACTTGTTTTTATAAAAATTAAAACACTTCGACAATACATTAAGGGGGTTTTCTGGTTCGCCGTCTGATTTTCACACGCATTTTCAAGAATTTATTGCAAGCAAACCACAAAAGATAATGACATAAATTTTTACATTCTCATCATGGATGAGAAGGTATTGGTTTTATGTGAAAAATGACTTTCGAAATTTTCATCAAATCTTTACGTTTTGAGACCCCCTGAGTCAGAATAAAGGGTTTTTACGAAAGTGTCTGTCTGTCTGTCTGTCTGTAGGTCGTATGCGGCATAACTCTCGATAGAATTATCAGATTGAATTGAGCTTTGGCACACTTTATCGGAGCCGAAAAAGTAAGGACAAGTTCGTTAACCAGCCACATCCAATCAAAATTGAGGGATTGAGCACTACTTTTGTGTTTTTGAAAAAAACTTTTTGAAATAATCAAAAATTTCAATACTGGTTTTTGATAGTGCTCATAAATCTCGACAAATTATCCTGATAACATTTTTTGATTAAATCAAAATTAGAAATGTTACAGCATATTCAAATACGAAAAAAGTCAATATCAAAATTCCATTTACCACTTAAATTATACGAGATACGAAAAAACGTTATGATACAATATTATTGAATACATAAAGACCTACAAATTTGAATTGTAACATTTTTTCATAAGATGCATACTTTTCTTTGTAATTTAAAAAAAAATATTGAAAATCCAAAATTCAATTTTTTAACAATAATATGTGAAATACGAAAAAAACGTAAGGATACAAAGTTGTTCGTTTCAAAAAGATCTACAAGTTTTGTCTCACACAGTTTATGAAATAACATATATTTTTTGTTTCAATTCCAAAAAATACGATTGAAATTCAAGAATTCAATTTTTTAGACAAAATATATGAGATACATAAAAAACGTTTAGATGAAAAATTATTTGCCTAAATGGGGTCTACACATTCTTATTAAGAAATTTCTCGACAGGATGTATATTTTATGTTTTGATTTTTAAAATTGAAAAAATTCGATTTTTTTCACCAAAATATGTGAGATACGAAATAAGCGTTTTTCTGCAAAATTGTTTCTTTAAATAAAGTCTACGATTATTTTTTCTTTTTGAGAGATTTGGAAGAAAATAAATTATTTTAATCATGTAATTTATTAAAAAGTTACTGAAATGTATACAGAAAATCGAGCGCGAAGCGCGAGTGTCATGATGAGAATATGTTCCTTAAGGCCGATAGAGCCTTATGTAAATTGACGGTCAAATCGCGCGCCTCAGGCGCGCTCAAATTTGCGAGCGAAGCGCGCGATAAGAATGTGCCCGCGAGGCGGGCAGATTTTTTTCTATTGAATAAAGCATTTCAATGTCTTCCTTATATATTATTTTGAGTTTATTGTCTTGTCACTCGTGACGTCAGGGTGACCTTGACCGGAAGCTTGAAAAATCCCTGTGCCGACGATTGAGCCTGTTCTGGTTGTCTGAAAAAAAAAACAATTACAACTTTGTTTGTTATTTCATTGACTATCGTTGTCTGCTCAATTGTTTAAAAATATAACAATTTATAAATATGGCAGCCATTTTTCTAAAAAGAGTCAATTTTTTCATGTTTGAGGAGCTATAAAAACGAAAATAAAAGGACTTCTGAGCTAGGGTAAGTGTGGGTATTACTGTGGATGCCCCAGTTACTGCGGTTTCAAATAAAACTAATGATATACAATGTTTTAAAGATATATAACGCTACAGAACAATTAAAAACAATCAATTTCTAATCCAAGCATAATAAGTATCAACGAATTATCAATAGTTACGATATTTGTAGCTAATTGATTGCAATTTAAAACTCTCATGTTCCCGATTCCCATAGTTTTAATGCATAGATTTGTTGAAAGGTCATGAACACGTTCTGAAAAACTTGTTATAATTCCGTTTCTGAAAATAAAATATTTATTGTGATATTACTTTCTGCAAAGTAAATATTTTATTTTTCTAAATATTTATGCAAAATAACAAAAAATACGTTTTTAAATCATTTTTTTACCAAAACAGTATTTGGTACATGATTTTCATAGGTGTATGAATTACTGCGATCTGTCAGGCGGTACTGCATAACCTTTCAATCTATTACAAATGCTTCGTTATGCTTACTTTTTATAATTGAGATTAAACAAAATGTTGAAAATTCCAAAATCGTTGCTAATGAGAGAAGAGGAAGTCAAGTAATATAATTTTAAGGCAAATTAAATAAGAGTTATAATATTATTTAATCTTAATTTTTTTTAAATGCTTCATGTTCACTTTTTATAATTTAGTTTAAATAAAATGTCCAACACTCCTTAATCGTTGCTAAAGATGCAAGAGGAACTCAAGTGATATAATTTTAAGTTAAATTAAATAAAATTAATAAAATTATTAATCTTAATTTGTTACGAATGCTTCGTCGTGTTTACTTTTTATGATTGAGATTAAATAAAAATTTGAACACTCCTAAATTAATTGTAAGTTCACTCAAAATAATATCGCAGTATTACGCGCGCAGAAATTGGGGTTTCCGCAGTAATTGGTGCGCAGTAATTCATGCAAACCCGCAGTAATACCTACATGGAACATTTTTTTTAGATTCGCATTTTCTAAGTAAATCTGGTTTCTTTTCAGGGTTTAAGGACTGCATGCTAGGTACTTACTTAATACCAAATACTGCTTTAAAAATTAATTCGTGACGACTTTTTTATCTCAAAATCTTTTTTTTTAACTTTAAAAGCCGTCTTGATTTTCGATCCGCAGTAATTGGCACACTTACCCTAATTGAGCAGACAACGATAGTCAATGAAATAACAAACAAAATTGTATTTGTGTTTTTTGTTTCAGACCACCAGAACAGGCTCAATCTTCGGCACAGGGTTTTTTCAAGGTTCCGTTCAAGGCCATCCTGACGTCACGAGTGACAAGACAATAAACTCAAAATAATATATAAGGAAGACATTGAAATTCTTTATTCAATAGAAAAAAATTTATGTCATTATCTTTTGTGGTTTGCTTGCAATAAATTCTTGAAAATGCGTGTGAAAATCAGACGGCGAACCAGAAGACCCCCTTAAACATCAGATGAGTCTAAACTTTTGCAGGGCAGTGTATATTATTACTCGCAGCATAATTATAAAAAACCAATCTTTTATTCAATCACAAAAATACTCGAGCCTTTCGTTTATTCTGCCCTAGACTTCACTCGAGAGTTCGGTAAATCGTGAGTCGCAAGACATGTTCCTCCAGCTATACCTATTCACACAGGAACGAATGAAAGTAATCTACGCCTTGGGCACACATAAAAGTTTTCTAATTTCAGAAAAATGTTGAATTTTCAGCATACTAATGTTCTATGTTATTATATTTAATTATTTAAAAAATTTGAAAATCTTTCTGTGGAAAAAAAGACGCTTTCGACTGCCGTGGGATTCGAGCCCAGGTCTTTCGATTGCCGGTCGACTGCTATAACCATACCACTGAGCTACACAGGCGTCCGACATCTCCTTCTCCACAGAAAGATCTTTGAATTCATTTGCATTATTTGCGATATAAGAGTGCGAAATTGTCTACGAGGACACCTGTCGACAAAGTATCCTATCTGATACGCGACTAGTGATTCTCCGATGATGTAGGCAGTGACAAAATTTCAGTCCTATCCAAAAGTTGATGACAAGTGTCTACAATAAGAATTTTTATTTCCATTCGATCTGAATCTGTTGCTACTTTTAAGTTATCAAAGCTATAATCAATTTAGTGAAAAAAGTAATTTTTCCTCATCTAACACTTTCATCACAAAACCTGTTTTAGTCTAACAGTTTTTATAATTTATTTAAAAGTTCCACATAATCTACTTATGGGTCATCCCATATTAGATTGAGTGTCGATGTCACAGATTTGAACAAGATAATTTTTTTTCGGTTCTTTATCAACAATAAATGGACACGTATTTTTTAGTTTGGCCAAAAAAATTTTTTTTACAAGTATACGATTTTTCGAATTTTCTAAGAAATGATATTTTTGATATAGCAAGCGCACTTTCAAGTCTGTTTATCCTGAAAACAACTGTTTACACAAAAAATTTTCCAAATTACGAAAATTAGGGTTTTGACTCTTCTTTACAAAGATTGTTGTGAAAAAATTGTTTAAATCTTTTTTAATATACAAAAGTTAAGAAATAAACGGAAAATCGTTTTTTTCCAAATTTGGCCCCTTTTGAAATTTTTTTTTTCGTGGATTTAGATTCTTTGAAGTCTGTGATAAACTATGACAATCGAATCAAAATGGCTGGATCATTGATTCGGAAGTTATGGAATTTTGAAGAGCCTCGCGCGGCCTCGAGCGCAATCCGGGCGCTTCTACACGCGGCGAGCGTTTACCTTTACTTTTAGTGCTAATAACTTACGCTCGATAAAACGATCGCCGCGTTAAGAAGCGCCCGGATTGCGCGCGAGGCCGCGCGAGGCTCTTCAATATTCCATAACTTCCGAATCAATGATCCAGCCATTTTTATTCAATCGTCATATTTTATAACAGACTACAAAGAATCTAAATCCACAAAAAAAAAATTTCGAAAGGGGCCAAATTTGGAAAAAAACGATTTTGCGTTTATTTCTTTACTTTTGTATGTTAAAAAATGTTTAAACAAATTTTCCGCAACAATCTCTGTAAAGAAAAGTCAAAACCCTAATTTTCGTAATTTGGAAAATTTTTTTGCGAACAATTGTTTTCAAGATAAACAGGTTTGAAAGTGCGCTTGCTATATCGAAAATATAATTTCTTAGAAAATTCGAAAAATCGTATTCTTGTAAAAAAATTTTTTTTGGCCAAACAAAAAAATACGTTTCTATTTATTGTTGATGAAAAACCGAAAAAAAATTATCTTGTTCAAATCTGTGACATTGACTGTCAATCTAATATGGAATGACCCTTATATAAATTCTTTAAGTTTAATTAATTCTTGATTCACTCGCTCGCCTAGTCAATTTTTTTTCCGTGTAGTACAAAAATTTTTTAGTATCGTTCATTCGATTGAAAATTTTTAATAATTACGCAGGCCCACAAAACATTTTTTTTCTGCACGAAACATGCCATTATGATATTCCCATGTATTTTTTTCCCCTGAAATCGAATCCGTAATCCGTTTGACTCCAGCACCTCAGGATTTCGTGCTAACCTCGAAAAGGCCTTCAAAAAATCACTAAATTCAATATACCTATAAGTCCATAACAAAATAAGCCCTAAAAAATGTAATGCCCTAACCGCATAACCCCTCAACACTATGACCCCATAATCTCCCAATCCTATAACACCATAACCCTGTACATCGAAAAGGTCATGTACTGCAGAACCGAAAATCTCGTATATTTTTCTTTTGTGACTTCCAGTCATAAATGATTTTCATACAATAACCCAAGCAGAAATCATGACACTGCCAACTATGATATATTATATTATTCTGTCAACCTTCTATTAGAGTTTATTGATGACAGATTTTGTTTCCCAAAATGTCGTCCGTCTTATCTAATGTTTACTGATTTTTTGTGACGATGTTGTTTGAAAAACTAATGACGTATCAAATTTTTATTTAAAAAAGATATTATAAGAATTATTATTATTATTATTATTATTATATTATAGAAATCATGATATTATATTGGATCTATAACATAATTCGTGCGGTTTGCTAAGAGATGGCGTAACTTGATTATTATTCCATCGTTCGAATATTCCGAACATGCGTTGGAAAGCTACTGTCATTGTGCGTCTTTTTCAGTATATGTCATTCATTTGAAGCATAAATAACAATAATTTTTTTTCACTCAAATATGTCTAGCTTTGTGCCTGAAAAAGTGTTTTTTCGGGGAGTTCTTCTTCATTACTTTAATATGGAGAAAACTGCTGCCGAAAGTCATCGTATTTTGGTGGAAGTTTATGATGAACATGCTCTAGCTGAGCGAACGTGCCAAAAGTGGTTTGCACGATTTAAAAGTGGTGATTTTGGCTTGGAAGACGAAGAACGTCCTGGGCAGCCCAAAAACTTCAAAGATGAAGAACTGGAAGCATTACTCGATGAAGATTGTTGCCAAACACAAGAAGAGCTCGTAGAATCTTTGGGAGTCAGTCAAGCAGCCATTTCAAAACGTTTAAAAGCAGCCGGATACATTCAAAAGCAAGGAAATTGGGTTCCACAGGAACTCAAGCCGAGAGACATTGAAAGGCGGTTTTGCATGTCCGAAATGCTGCTGGAACGCCACAAAAAGAAGTCATTTTTGCATCGGATTGTTAGTGGTAATGAAAAATGGATCCATTACGACAACCCCAAGCTCAAAAAATCATATGTGAAACCAGGCTAACCAGCCAAATCAACGGCAAAGCCGAATATCCATGGCGCGAAGGTAATACTCTGTATTTGGTGGGATCAGAAGGGTGTGCTGTATTATGAGCTGCTAAAACCGGGTGAAACCATCAATGGAGAACGCTACCGAACACAATTAATCCGTTTGAAGAGAGCAATAGCCAAAAAACGCCCGGAATATACGACCAGACACAAGGCAATAATTTTCCATCATGACAACGCTCGGCCCCATGTTGCTATTCCGGTTAAGAACTATTTGGAAAACAGTCGATGGGAAGTTTTACCCCACCTGCCTTATAGCCCAGACCTTGCCCCATCTGACAACCATTTGTTCCGGTCAATGCAGAACGCCCTCACTGGAATACGGTTCACATCAGAACAGGGTATCAAAAATTGGCTTGATTCATTCTTGGCCGCCAAGCCGGCGCAGTTCTTTTGGGATGGAATCCACAAATTGCCATAAAGATGGGAAAAATTCATAGCTTCAGATGGGCAATACTTTGAATAATACTGTTGTACATGTTTTTCTTAAATAAACGTTCAAATTTTGAAAAAAAACCGCACGAATTAAGTTATAGATCCAATAGGAAAATACGAATTCCTCACAATATGATAATCTGACAAATTAGATCTAAAACTACGATGTTTAAGGTAAATAGATTTTAATATTTTAATGACTTCTTTTTTGTATAACTGACACTCATCGTTTTGTATAACATTGTTTAAATATCTTTGCAGAATTATAATCTTTTTATACCTTGATAAAGCCCCAAAGCAGGTGCCGAAACGTCGGTTTATCTCATTTTGATTATCTAAATAAACGAAAATTGGAACATATGACCGAAAAAATGTATTTCTCCATTTGGAGATTTTTCCACTAAACAAGAAAAACGTTCGAAGAGAGAAATTCTTTATTGAGATTTATTTATCTCGAAATTTAAAAAATTTTAAATCTGATAATTAACGCTGTAACATACCAGTGTGTGTACAAAGTTGATTCGACACTGGTAGTCTTCTTTAAAGTACGTCTTTATCCGTCAAACATGGATTCAAAAATAAAAGTATATAATTAGTATTTTAAAAATGTTATCAGCCAACGTTGAAAATATGTTGGTTACCAGTATTGGTAGTACACTGGAAACCGGTGTTGTACCAATGCAGTATACACCGTTATCATTTCGACTGTCCACCGACAGTCGGAAGTTAGAATCGACGTTGGTCCGATTGTTAATTTCTGCTTGGGAAACTCGAACACCCATAAACCTATCACCCCTCTACCCCATTACCCCAGAACCCTCTATAATGTCGCGTATGTTTTTTTCATGAATTGCAGTGATGAGTGAACTTTGTATCCTGCTGCATTTTTTGGCAGTCCCAGCTCCCTGATCATACAATCTTATTCCACCGTGAAAATTTTGTGTGCAAAAATTTGCTCTCTCAAACTAAAAATCCTGCTATCTTAGAGAATGTAGGAAATTATGACAACTGTTTCAAATGAAAATGTGTAAAATGATCCATTTTCCGGTTCTCTAAGGCAACGAAGCCTGCAAAGTCGCGCTGCCATGCAGGTGACCGGTAGGGTGCGAGGATGAAGCCAGAGTGTGTCGACAACGAGTTGACACTATCCTCGTCAAAGTCGGAAGGCCCTCATACTTAGCTAGGACAACGCTTACATCAATATATCAATGAGATGGAACGACGTTACCAGTGTAAATGGAATGTAAATATGATTGCAGACTTCTGTTGGATGTTGAAAAGAGAAAGTGTTGAAGATAGTAAGAAGCGCAAACGAAACCCGCTCCACGGATCATTTGATGACAAAAGGGTTAAGAAAAGCAAACGATCGTAAAGTATTTGTTAATCATGAGGGTATAGATGTATAGAGTTATTATGAGGTTAAGGGATTACAGGTTGATGGGTGTTTGAGTTTATCATATGAAGTTCACTTATCACTGTAAGTCACAAAAGAAACATACATGAGATTGATTATGGGATTGAGATATTATGGTGGCATAGTGTTGAGGGATTAAGGGGTTAAGGCATTACATTTTTTTGGGGTTATTTTGTTATGGGCTAACAGGTATTGTATATTGAATTTAGTGATTTTTTGAAGTCTTGTTTGAGGCTAGCACGAATTCCTGAGGTGCTGGAGTCAAACGGATTACGGATTCGGTGTCAGGGGAAAAAAATACATGTGAATATCATAATGGCATTCTTCGCGTAGAAATTTTTTTTTGTGGGCCTGTGTTATGTATATTTGTTAGAAAGTTCACGAGTGGTTACAAGCCTAATGTATCGACTGTTCGACTGTTGGTAACCAACGTTAGTACAATGTTGAGAAACAATTGGCCCAACCTTATTCCGACTGTGGAAAAAGTAATTTACCGACAGTGGATGTACAACGTCTATCCAATGTCTATTCAGCCCTAGTAGTCGACTGCAAAATACCAGTGTTTGTACAAGTTTGGGAGTACAACAGGCCCAACCTTCTTCTGACTGTGGAAAAAGTTATTTTCCGACAATAAATGTACAAGGTCCACCCAGTGTCTAATCGACTCTGATAATTAACACTGTAAAACACCAGTGTTTGTACAAAGTTTATTCCACATTGGTACACTCTTAAAAAAAGTATATTAATAGTGAAATTACCTTCCTTTCAAAATGCATCCATTGACATTAAGCAGATTTCTTTTGTCTATCAACAGAATCGTTTTACTGTTATTGAAGTATTGATAATAACCGATTTAATATTGGCATTTGTCAAAGTTGGGCTTGTCTACATTTCTAATATTTTCGTACGAGAAAGGATTTCATTTCAAGACCAAAGAAATACTTTGACACTAAAAGATTAGCATTTGAAACGATAATCGTTCAACTGCTAAAGGATTTCCTCTCATTCCAATTTTGAATATAAAATCCTTTAATAGTGAAGAGAATCGTTTGAGAGTCAATAGTCTGTTTTTAGAGTGTAGTCTTCTTTAAAAAATGTCTTTAACCGTAAAACATGGATTTAATAATAAAAGTATATAACCAGTATTTTAGAAATGTTGACAGCCAGCGTTGAAAATATCTTGGTTACCAGTATTTATACAACGTTGGAAACTGGTGTTGTACCAACGCAGTACATAGTTATCATTTCGACTTTCCGCCGACAGCCGGGTTCTGACAGTCGGAAGTTGGTATCCAACGTTGGATCGACGTTGGTCTAATTGCTAATTTCTGCTTGGGTATACCATATATCGAAACGTTAATATAACTTGGTAAGTAGAAGGAGGTGAGTGAGGGGCGGCAATCTTGCTTATGCATAGGGCGGCGAATCTCCTTAATCCGCTCCTGTATGGGCTTCTTAGTAAAGCTCGCTATATATCTATCTATCTATTTTATGTGACTTCGATGCGTATACGAGTTTTTATGCGTACACTCGAATCTAATCTAGTATTGTAGTTGTTTGCGGCGCTAGTCATTACACTTGATATGTCACGACTATTCCCGGCCATTTTGATTTTATCGATCTTGTGTAGTAGTAATGGATTTTAATAGACGCATGCGCAGTTCAAATGTACAAGGCTTTGCCAGTAAGGTGCTAACGCTGTACGAAGAAAAAGAATAATAAGAAGAAGATTGTGCACCGCTGTATGGCTATGGGCGCATGCGCAGTTCAATTTTTACATTTCATTCCTCTGCAGCGCAATATACTACATTGCGCTACTGTTAAATGTAGCGAAAAAACGAGTTTTCGCGCCGGCGGCACATAAAAATATACATTGTTATATCAAACAAACTTGGCATGAGAAGTTATATTTTTGTTGTAAGAATTCCAACTATAATAACTGTTTTTAGTTAAATCTGTAATAAATATCGGATAGGGCCTTTGACCAGACCACCAAGCACGTCCTTGGACGGCGAAAGGAGGGCCCTTGTACCCAGTCTTTCTGCTGAATACGAATACAAAACTAAATAAGCAGCCGCGGACAATGGTCTAGATATCGTTTCGAAGAAGAAAAAAACCCTAAGCTAAGGTATGCATAACCATGCCGAAAGTTGGATGGCACCTGGGTGTGGTACCATGTACGGTGTCTCTATAATACCATATCACCTTCTGTAGTATTCAGACCTTATCTTTGCATGCATGGCTTTGCAGGCTTTGACCAAATATTTGCCCAGTTACTCTTGGGGATATTTATGAAGAAGAATAGTTCAAGCAGAAGCACTTGCAAGGTGTTGCTTGGTGGAGAGTTAGACGTCACTGTGATGCTGAAACAGGAGTCTCATGTCTGAAGTGAGGTTTTATAAAGATTACGTAGAAGTGAAGTTTGCAAAAGAGAAAAAGTTGACCAATAAGGTGCAGGTCATTATCAAAAACATGAAAACATATTACGGGACTAAGGAAAACATATTCTTGATAAAAATTGAAGACGCCTCGTTTGTGCTAGGTAGGCTGTGCTTAAAAGCAGAATCCACAAGAAGTCGGTTAGTTGTTTCGAAGATCATCTTACCGAGGTACATGACAAGAAAATCAAAAAGGGTAAGACGACGAGACTAAAGAACGTCATCAGCGAAGAGCCCTAAACGGCACCTAAAATTAAAGGGGACTTTCACACCTTTCATCCGAAAGGGAGCCAAGGAGCCGACTGTGAGTCCACAGGAGATTACCGCAAGCAAGCGGGTAAAGAAGAAGCTTAGGACTCAGGAAAAGGGCGAATGGGTTGAAGCCACGAGGGAGAAACCGAAGAACGAGAAGATTCCACCCAAGTGAAAAAGAAAGCAAAACCCAAGGCCTGCACACCCTATAGTAGAGCTCATTAAGCTTGCAAAGGAGGTGTGCTATGTGAAAATACAAATCTCAAGAAGCGATGAAATCCTAATGAACTCGGCATCAAAGTCAGAGAAACCAGATGAACAAGGACTTTTAGTCCAGGTTGGTGTTGCGCTGCAAGACTGAGATAGATTCAACTGTGTCATTACGGTCGTCATTGGAGAGAGCAGAATGGTCCATCATCTCGTCCTTAGGATCGGGATAATGATGTTGGCTATTGTTCCAATCACCGAGAGGGAGAAGGTAGGAGAGACTGACCAATTTCTTCAGCCATGATTTTAAAGTGTTCATGAATAAGGAACTCAAAGGGCTTATCGCTTACCTAAAATAGGGAATTTCCCCTAATTTTTTTATTTTTGGTGGGAATCTCAGATTATTTGTATACTAAACGTTATTTGAGTCCTTGTGTAAAAGCCAAAATATTTTGTCCCAATAGAAAAGGAGGCTGAGTCTTATAACGTTATTCACGCCCTTGTTTAAAATAGAGAATGAGTCACGCGTGTGACTAAAATTAGGCTGAAGTTTTAAACATTTAGTCAACAAATTTTAAAAAAAAATTTTTTTTTGCTAGTAACAATTGAAAAACGTTAGGAAACGTTTGAAGGTCGTTTGTTACCAGGCCAGATGATGACCTCCTTCCCCCAGGTTTAGTTATCCATATATGTAGAGGTTGCTGACCTCCCCCTCCTAGCTTTAGCTGTCTATATATGTAGAGGTTCAGGCAGGCCTCGTCAGTTCTTCTCTAACATCTCTCAAGAATAAAGACATACAAAGTGATATCAGTTTGATGTCACTACCTTTAAAAATTAGAAAGTTTAGTTTTCACTATAACATTTTGGCGATCCTGCCACGATCCGCTTAAGTTCTCGGTTTTTAATTTCTACGAAAATCCACATAGAACGCGGACCTGTGCGAGACTTGGAATCCACGGACCCAAGAAGCTAAAGAAACTTTACGAAGTTTTAAAAATAAGAAGAACTCCGGACTTCACTACGGTAAGCCCGAAAACAGGAATAAGTAGCTGATAATAAAAATTAGTTGGTGAATTTAGTAGCCACTATACCACGTAAATTATCAGTGAAAGATTCCATTAAAATTGAACGAGGCCCGCAATCAGGCGGAAGACGCATCTGCGTAAGTAAGCAGCCAACGCCCAGCCAGGCAACCGGTTCTCAACAGTAAGCTGACTCATCTCTTCGACACGTCAAGGAAGGCAGGCGGTCTACGGATCCCACATCAGGCCACGAGTAGCACAGTAAGCATTACTTCTAGAAAGTGAAAGTATTGTAAACATTTCTCAATCGATCTTGGGCCTTAGAGTATAAATCCTCTTTACGTACGTTGCACGGCGACTGTACTACGGTACAGGTGAGGTAAAGTTGAGGGCAAGATCGGGTTGGCTATACTCTGTGTGTTCACAAGCACTGGCCACCCTTAACAAATTAAGTATCACTACCTCAAAATCAGTAGCAGTTTGTAGCAACTTATACTGCATTTTGTTGTATTAAAAAATAAACATTTAAAATTTTACCGCGACATTCTACACCCGAGTCACAAACAATAGATAAGTAGGTACACTGGCGTTTGATAAACACCGAGATAGCACGCTCTATCAAACTGACTCATCCTACGATACGGACTCATCCTCTTTAAATTTCCCAATCACAACCACTCTCATGTCTCGAGCACAATCTCCCGTCAGGGCCCAGTCCCCCTCTTACACCACTGACGAATTACTAGTAAGGGTTCTCAGCCAAATGGAAACTCTGACTACGCCCTGAAAAAAGAAAACGAAAATAGGATAGATGAAATTTCAAGATTATCAAAGAAATTAGGAGGAGCAGGGACAGTAGAAACAGATAGTGAATCCCAGCAACGACCAGAAGCGACAGACGATCATTCTTCGGTCGAAGAAAAAACATTCCAAAGAAAAGAAACATTTAGACCAAGACAGGAAAATATTTACGGTCAATCACAATTTTTCCCAACAACTGTCCCAACAGCACCACACGAGGAACGGAAAATGGGAGCCAAGTTAGCAATTGAAACAATAAAGCCAATTAACGGTCAGGACGACATGGGAGTAGAAGATTTTATAAAAATGGTAAAAGAGAGCTAGAATAAGATGCGAAGAACCAGAAATTCTTTTAGATTTAATTTTAGCAAAGAAAATTACACACGTGGCAGAAAAAGCCATTTGATATATGCAAATAAACTCCTATGAAGATTTATACGCGGCACTCAGACAAAATTTGAGACAAACCAGTTCATTAATTTCATTAAAATCTAAATTAGAAAGCTGCAAGCAAGGCTTAACAGAAACGGTTCAGAACTTCACGACGAGGTTTCGACAAATAACAAATGAAATAAATTACCTAGTCCAATCCCAGCACGTAAACCCCACTAAACGAAGACTTAAAATAGAATTGGAAGAAGAAGAAGCCGTTAACCGTTACTTATTAAATTTAAAAAGAGAAATTGGAATGCAGGTACGTCTGTTAAAACCGAACACAGTAAACGAGGCTCAAGCATTAGCCATCGAAACTGAAACATGGTTAAAAGACAGCCAACCTGTCAGACAAATTATCAAACCACCAGTAAAAATATGGGCCAAATCACCCGGACCACCTCGACTCAGTGCAAATACTACACCTAGAGCACAGAATAGTACCATACCACTGAGTGACAGATTTAAAATGAATTGCTTCAAGTGCGGCAAAATAGGTCATATATCTTCACAGTGCCAAGTGAAGCAGGGTTTTCCCCCAGGCCATGGTTTCAAGCGACCACCTCTGGTAAGAGCAATCCAAGAGGAAGAAACAGAAGCGGAAAACATGACAGAGGAAGAAATAACGGAGCAACTGATCTTCGAGGAATCAGCCGAATTTCTTCCATATGCGGAAGATTACGAACATTCGATGCCAGAAGAAAAACTGGAAGATACAGACTATTAGTAGACTCAGGAGCTGCTATAAACATAATCAAAGAAGAAATATTGGATGATAGAGACGAAAGGAAATCTACCCACAAAACATTCCTAATGGGTAACGATCGGCATATCTCTAAATATTCTACAAAATTAAACTTTTTTGGACAAGAACACGTTTTCTACATAGTACCCAACGATTTTCCCTTACCAGAAGGAGGTATAATTGGAATTAAATTCTTTGAAAAATATCCAAGATATGCGATCACGAACAGTCACCTCGTGCTAAATAAGGTAAAGCTACCTTTGCACCTAAGCAATGATTTCATACCAGGAAAATCCGAAAAGATATGTACCATTTCAACTGACGCAGAAGATCAAGATATTATCATTATAGATGATAAGGAAATCCCCGACGGACTCTACACTATACGAAACGGACAAATAAAAATCCCATTGAAAAATAATGAGGATTACCCTAAAGAAGTAAATCTCCAGATTAGCTACGAACCTATATTAAAAATAATCACAAATGAAAGTAATGGACCTCAAATGACATTTCGACTAAATGAATTATTGAAAGCTTCAAGATTAGATCATTTAGAAAAAGACCAGAGAGAATTCATCAAAAAAATGATAGCCAGATACTCGGAAGTTTTCACGTTAGAATCAGACCCACTTCCATGTACTAACCTTACCGAACATCAAATAGTACTTAAAAATGGAAAAATAATCAATCTAAGATCCCACAAATTACCCGAAAAACACCGACAGTTTGCCCTAGAAGAAACAGAAAAGTTATTAAAAAAGGGAATTATAAGAGAAAGCCAATCACCATACAACTCACCTTTATGGATAGTACCGAAAAAAGGAAATAAATTAAGAATGGTAATTGACTACAGAAAGATTAATGAAGACACGGATCAAGATGCTTACCCATTACCAATGATCGATGATATACTAGATCACTTAGGAAAAGCTAAGTTCTTTTCTGCCTTTGACCTCTCAGCTGGATTCCACCAAATCCCGATGAAGGAAGAAGACAAAAAGTACACTGCGTTTTCTACAACCCAAGGACATTTCGAATACAATCGCATGCCTTTCGGTTTAAAGAACGCACCAGCCACTTTCCAAAGAATGATGGATAATGCATTCAGAGGATTAATCGGAACAAAATGCTTTGCGTACATAGATGACATTGTGATATTCGGAAGCTCAATTCAGGAACATAATGAGAACTTAGTAGCAGTCATGGAAAGAATCTACCAGTTAGGACTAAGATTAGAACCGAGAAAATGTGAATACCTTAAACCAGAACTAGAATACCTTGGACATATAATAACCAAAGAAGGAGTCAAACCCAACCCTGAAAAAATAAACTGCATAAAAGAATTCAGACCATTGAAAACTGTAAAAGATGTGCAATCATTTTTAGGACTTGCAGGTTACTATAGGAAATTCATCAAGAATTTCTCTACTATAGCGAGACCCTTAACAAAGCTAACTCAGAAAGAGACAATATTCGATTGGACCCCAGACAGCGAAAAAGCATTTTACGATTTGAAGAACGCATTGGTAATCGCACCAGTTTTAAAATTCCCTGATTTTTCCAAACAATTTATACTGACTACGGACGCATCCAACTGTGGATTAGGAGCAGTATTGAGCCAAGACGGGCACCCTTGTCTTTTTATATCAAGAACATTGAACAAAGCCGAAGAAAAATACACCATCTCTGAAAAAGAACTTTTAGCAATTGTATGGGCTATGAAACGCCTCAGACAATATCTTCTCGGAAAGAAATTCAAAATTCAAACAGACCACCGTGCTTTAGTTTGGCTACACAATGTGAAAGACCCTAGCTCAAGACTTTTACGATGGAGACTTCGTATGGAAGAATACGAATACGAAATAGAATATGTAAAAGGAAAAGAAAATAAAGTAGCGGATTGTCTATCCAGACTTTTTCCCATCACTAAGGACACATTACAAGAAGCAATGGAAAAAACCGGAATTAGTACTGAAGAAGAAGAACCAAGCTTGGAAGACCAGTCACCGGAAATAGAAACATTCGACACGCCGCGAATAACAAAAGACGAAATTTTAAAAGAAAAAATCAAATTAACCGCGAGGCGAATGAGAGAACCATCAGAAAATGAAACCACAGAAACGGAAGAAGAAATCACGGAAACACCAGGAGACAATACTAATTTATATACGGATTTTATAAATTGGAAACTACAACCAGTCAAAGGCAAAATTAAAACAAAGCCTAACGCTATCGGCAAACTTTGGAAAGAAGTAACTAAGGATGAAATGCCTATGTACAACGAAGAAGATTGGCTGTATAAATTAAGTTGGTTTATCGAAGAATTCGTTAACAGAAAACTCTCAATTGCTAGATTATCCTTTGGAGATCCTCTATTTACATTTCTGGAACGAGAAGTAATTCAAGAAATAATGGAATTCCTATCAAACTATTATCCAGATAAGAATTTCCACATTTGTTTCTCTACAACCCGAGAATTAACTAAGGAAGAACGAAAACAAATTATTAAAGAAGCCCATAGGGATCACACTGGAGAACAAAATACTATCGAAAAAGCCAAGAGAATCGGAATTTGGACCAACATGAACCAAGACATTAAGGACTATGTCAAAAAATGCCCTATATGCCAACTACAAAAGACCACGCGAATTAAGAATCAATCAGAAAGTATAATACCCGACATACCACTCAATCCAAATGATAAAATAGCACTGGATATTTTTGGACCGTTACCCACTACACCTAGAGGTAACAAATACATACTTAGTATTCAGGATAGATTGACCAGATACACCACTTTAATACCGTTAGAAAGTGAAACCTCAACAGCAATAGTAGAAGCTCTGATAGAACAATATATTTACATTTATGGATCCCCTAAAACTATTCTCACTGATCAAGGGTCTAACTTTCTATCTGAGTTAATGGACCAATTTGAGAAAGCTTTGAAAATCAAACATATTAAAACTACAGCATTCCATCCACAATCCAACGGAAACATTGAAAGAATGCACTCAACCCTGAATAATCTGATCAAAACAAGCATGGCAGAAAATCAGAATAACTGGGACGAAAATCTAAAATATGTAACATTCGCAATAAATTCAACAGTAAATCAAACCACGGGATTCACACCCTTTGAACTCACGTTTGGAAGATTACCAAATATACCATCTCAAATTGAAAACTCACCCAATTTAACCCATCAAGATCTGATTAGAAAATGGAGGAAAAAACACGAGGAAAACATCAGAAAAGCTAGAGAGAGAATCCAAGTAGAATTAGAAAAAACTAAGAAAAGATTAGATGAAGGAATAATAAGAACACATCCTTTATACAAGCCTGGAAGCCTAGTCAAAATCCTTAACAACACCAAACAAAACAAATTAGAACAATCCTGGAAAGGTCCTTACGAATTTATAGATTACCTAGATAATAATAATCTACGCATTAGGAATAAAGATAAAATACTGAGAGTACACATAGGTCAGTGTATGCCTTATTTTTTAGATGAGGACTCTAGTACTTCTAATAGCGGCAATGGCCAACTGTAAAGCCAACTACACCTTACAACCGTCAAAATTCCCATTATAGAACAGGAAGAGGGTACCATCAAACATATTATACCTATCCCTTATCCTATCCAAAACCTATATTTTGCAGTAATTCCCGACCATGACTATTTAATAAAATTTAGAGACTCATATGTAATTACTGACAAGGAAACAATAAATAAATGTACGACGATAAGCGAATATAAAATTTGCGAAAGAAGCCAACCAAACCTTAGGCTGACTGACAGTGAAACATGTGAAGCTACGATATTCAAGCGATACTCAGAGAACAAATGTAAAACTTCAACTTTTGCTTTACACAAAGAAACCTTCATACCCGTACTAAACGGATACATAATAGTACTAATGAACGAGGTATATTTAGATATTAGCTGCGAAACAGGAATAGAACACCTAAAGATTAAACAACCCTCACTACTAACGGGCTCAAATTGTAAAATCTATAATGGAATGGACGCACTGTACCTTAGCAAAATCTAAAGGGACAATTTTACAACGAATTCAATGCGACCTACAACATTAGTTTCTCTAACGACGATCTAAAAACCTTAGAAAGTAAATTAATACGTCTCCCTAAAATCATAGATAACAATAAATTACGACAAGCCAAACTAAGCCTAGACGATGCAGAAAATATGTTAAAATCAATAGCCATTAACAGAAGACTAAGAACATGGAGAGAAACAACTATGGATTGGTTAAGCTATTTAGGTTACGCAGCGCTAGGATTAGGATCAGCCTATGTTCTGTACAGATTAGGAATACTCGAATTCATACAAAAGTGTATGCCCAAAAAACTCTGTATATTCTGTGTAAAAACAAAGGTAACAACGCCGACGAACGTCGTCACGTACAATTCTAGCTTGCAACCCTTGGTGATCACCGAAATACCAAAAGTAAGGAGGGTAAGAATTTAGTAAATTAAGAGACTAATTTATGTCTAAAAAGGGGAGTGTTACCAGGCCAGATGATGACCTCCTTCCCCCAGGTTTAGTTATCCATATATGTAGAGGTTGATGACCTCCCCCTCCTAGGTTTAGCTGTCTATATATGTAGAGGTTCAGGCAGGCCTCGTCAGTTCTTCTCTAACATCTCTCAAGAATAAAGACATACAAAGTGATATCAGTTTGATGTCACTACCTTTAAAAATTAGAAAGTTTAGTTTTCACTATAACACGCTCGCTCTAGATAATTTTAGTTTTAATTTTTTTCTGAGTAACTCTGAATGTGTTACATTGAAATATAACATTCTTAGATATAACACTTTTTTCGTTTTATGCGAAAATTTACCGTCTAATTACGATTTACCTGTTGGAACATCAAAATTTAAAAAAAAAATTTCTTATTTTTAAATTTTTTATTGTTTGCAGAGTCTTCCAAACGATTAGTTTTTTGTTTCCTAACGTTTTTTAATTGTTTCTAGTGAAAACAAAAATATTTCAAAATTCGTCTGACTAGTCTGAAACTTCAGCCCAATGTAGCTAAAAGGCATAAAGTTAATACTACAGTGTAAATTTTTAAAAGAAATCCTCAAAAATGTTTGAAACACAATAAATACACAAAATTCTGTAACTTATCTGAAATCAACTTGGGATTTTGACCTACAAAGTTGTTGGCAAAATTCCGGACATATTAAACAGTGTATGTGTGCATTTATATTAAGAAAGGGTGAAACTAAAACTGTTATTTTCTTCTTCATGATATAATTTCGAATTAGAATGATCACTTGTTGAGAAATTAATCAACTAGAGAAGAATAAAGAAAAGAGATAATAGAGATAGTCTCAAAAGACTGAATTATGATGATTTATCATCCCGACTTGAGAAAATTTGTGTTAGTTTATTTTGAGAAGTTCAAATAGTCTTGATATTTAGTACGACAATAATTCTGGCACTGGAGTATAGCGAAAGGGCTTCCGAGGAACTTCTTGTTGTCGGTAGTGGGTTCGATGTCCTCCATTGGCTATTATTAACCCCTTACTGCGGAGGGCTATAGAAAGATAAATTTTCGCTTGGTTTATTATCTGTTTTACTATTTTGTAAGAAAGACATGAATTAAAACTATATGATTGATATAATTCAACATTTATTTTGCCTTTGGTGGCATATGTTTCTAGGAAGCCCGAATACAAAACATATAATATATTAATAAATCACTTCAGAAAATTTTTAATCCATTCGCAAGAGATTTAAAAACCAAGAAAGATTATTTTTTAATTTGGAAATCGCTTCCCAGGAAGTTACACAAAATTGTGACAGCAGAGCCACTTTTCTTTTAAGTTGACCTACGTAGAACTAAATACACAAAATTTACGAGTATTGCAGTTTCTTTGTGGAACGTCGCTTCCTTGTGGGTTATTTTTTTTTTTTGCTCTCTCAATGCTCCAAGTTCGTACACGCAAACCAGGTTTCGCATGAAACTATCATTTATGTCTGGTTCACGCGTCAAACACGAGGATTTACTGTCCATTCGCTCTATAGAGACTATCAACTTCCTTCAATGATCCCGCATTACAAACTTGCTCGTAAAAATGATAAAAAAAGAACTTTGCTACCAATAACTCTTTAGATAAAAAAGTATATTAACGACACAAATCTATTGAAAGTTGTTAAAAAACAAGTGTTATTCGCTTCACAGCAGTCAAGTGTTAAATAAATTAATAATCAAAAATATTCTCTAACATGATATGGTATCATTATTATGACTATTAAAACGTTTCCACTCTGCTAATATGATGTCTCATGAAAAATTTTAAATATGGGGTATTAATTTTTAAAATAAAAATTTAGTCTTGATTTAGAAAAAAAAACTTTAAGGCCATGTCCTAAGTGGACCACGTGACCAAATAATCAATTTTTTTTCGCCCATATAACTTTTTTGTAATAAAAATATATTAAAAATAAATATATTTTACATGAATGTTTGGACATGAGAAAGTTGTCAGAAAAATGGGTGCCGCATTTCCTCACACTCGATCAAAAACGATGTCGTGTGACTACGTCGCACCAATGTTTGGACATGTACCAGCGTAATGCCAACGAATTTTCGCGACGTAATGTTACTGTTGATGAAACGTGGATCCATCACTACATACCTGAAACGAAACAACAGTCAAAAATGTGGATTGGACCCAACAACGCGCTTCAAACCTCCGAAAAAGACGAAATTGATAGAATTACGCTACAAATTACTCCCTCATCCACCTTATTCTCCAGTATTGTCTCCATGCGACTTTCCTGCTATCGAACTTGAAGAATTGGCTTGGAGAAATTTTTTTTTCATCGAACGAGCAGGTTATCGCCGAGACGAATGAGTATTTTGAGGAGTTTGATAAAACTTACTTTGCGGAAGGCATAAAAAAGCTTGATTACCGTTAGGAAAAGTGTATAGAGCTGAAAGGGGATTATCTTGAAACATAAATTAAAATTTTATTTAGAAATTGTTTTTTTATTTAAAAATTGCGGACTTATCAAAAGACCCTAGTACACGAGGGTAGTCCCAGAAGTACCCAACCTAAGAAAGAAAACCCAAAACATTTAGAAAAAAATACCTTTATTTCTCAACATAGTCTCCTTTTAGTTCGATAATAACACACGACGACAAAATTCGACAAAGTTCCTGAACCAAAAACGAGACCTTACCTTACCGAAGGATTTTGATGCGCTGAATCTGAATCCGGGCTCATAATTTACCCTATGCGTCAGGTTACTGAGATATTCTAACCTAAAAGTGCGAAAAACAGTGTTTTTTGCTATATTTGATACTGAAACGATATTGGAACGTTTTTTTATTTTTCAGATATCATTTTTTTCCATGGAGATATCGTTCAATGAAGTTTCCTACTTTAGAGGGCTGATTACAGCATGACCAAAATAAAAAAAATTCTTTAAAAAACAAACGTAATCTACTTCTATGTTTTTTGGGTCGTTGAATCCGAATCTAACTTCTATATTATTCCACTACCTAAACTATTCGAGATATCCTAACCTAAAAGCCGAAAATACTTCGGTCTTGTGCTCTTCGCATACATTTAAATTTATTTCTTATAATTTAATACTGAAGCTCGAACCAATTTAATAATATTAAAGATGATGTAAATTACTCATTTTCTCAAATTCACTAAATTTCTTTTTCAGTTAAAGTGAAACAGGAAATTCAATTTACTTAAGGCTCTATCGGCCTTAAGGAACACATTCTCATCATGGCACTCGCGCTTCGCGCTCGATTTTCTGTATACATTTCAGTAACTTTTTAATAAATTACATGATTAAAATAATTTATTTTCTTCCAAATCTCTCAAAAAAAAAAAACAATCATAGACTTTATTTAAGGAAACGATTTTGCAGAACAACGCTTATTTCGTATCTCACATATTTTGGTGAAAAAAATCGAATTTTTTCAATATGAAAAATCAAAACATAAAATATACATCCTGTCGAGTTTCTTAATAAGAATGTGTAGATCTCATTTAGGCAAATAATTTTTCATCTAAACGTTTTTATGTATCTCATATATTTTGTCTAAAAAATGTATTGAGACAAAATTTGTAGATCTTTTTGAAACATATAACTTTGTATTCTTACGTTTTCTTCGTATTTTACATATTATTGTTAAAAAAGTGAATTTTGGATTTTCAATAGTTTTTTCTCAAATTAAAAAGAAATTCCAAAAAGTTATTTTCAAAAACACAAAAGTAGTGCTCAATCCCTCAATTTTGATTGGATGTGGCTGGTTAACGAACTTGTCCTTACTTTTTCGGCTCCGATAAAGTGTACCAAAGCTCAATTCAATCTGATGATTCTATCGAGAGTTATGCCGCACACGACCTACAGACAGACAGACAGACAGACAGACACTTTGGTAAAAACCGTTTTTTCTGACTCAGGAGGTCTCAAAATGTAAAGATTTGATGAAAATTTCGAAAGTCATTTTTCACACAAAACCAATACGGTCTCATATGATGAGAATGTAAAAATTCTTTAAAAAACAAACGTAATCTACTTCTATGTTTTTTGGGATATAGTCGGTGGTTACAGGTCTTGAGGGTTAAAGGAAAAGTTCCATCCTGGTTCTAGCGTTAGCCGATTAGAGCGCAGATAGATTAATTGCCTTAACGTTGCTGAAAAAGTGTATTTTCGGCTTTTAGGTTAGGATATCTCGAATAGTTTAGGTAGTGGAATAATATAGAAGTTAGATTCGGATTCAGCGACCCAAAAAACATAGAAGTAGATTACGTTTGTTTTTTAAAGAATTTTTTTTATTTTGATCATGCTGTAATCAGCCCTCTAAAGTAGGAAACTTCATTGAACGATATCTCCATGGAAAAAAATGATATCTGAAAAATAAAAAAACGTTCCAATATCGTTTCAGTATCAAATATAGCAAAAAACACTGTTTTTCGCACGTTTAGGTTAGAATATCTCAGTAACCTGACGCATAGGGTAAATTCTGAGCCCGGATTCAGATTCAGCGCATCAAAATCCTTCAGGCACGTAAGGTCTTGTTTCTGGTTCAGAAATTTATCGCCCTGTGTAATCAGAGGGAGCTAAATCTGGCGAATAGGGTACGTGAGAAAGCAATTTGAACTTTAACTCATTAATTATGGCCATCGCGATAACAGATGTGTGAACTGGTGCCAGTAGAGGATCTAGGCTTCGTCCATCCTTGTCTTATGTCGCTTCTAGACGCGAAAGGTAGACAAAGACGGACGAAGCTTAATCCGCCACTGACTTGTGCATTGTCTTGATAAAACAACACTTTCTTTTTCAATAAATGCGACCGCCTTTTCTTCATTTCATAACTCAAACGCTGTAATAAGTTCGCATAATACTCGTTTTGGACTGTTTTTCTTTTTTGAAGATAATCAATAAAAATTAGCCACGTGTATCCCAAAAAGTTGATGCCATAACTTTGCTCGCAGATGGAACTGTCTTCGCCTTCTTTGGAGCCGATTCTCCCCTTTCAGTCCATTGTTTTGACTGTTCCTTCGTCTCAGGTGTTATGCGATGGACCCATATTTTATCCATGCTTATGAATGGACGCAAAAAATCGGCTTTGTTGCTGTGAAACATCGTCAAAGACTCGATTGAAACACTCTCACGATGCTGTTTTTGTTTCATTGTGAGCGAATGCGGCATCCATCTTGCGCATAGCTTTCTCAAGGCCAAATTTTCCGTTAATATGCGATGTACAGAACTTTTCGAAATACCTACCATGTCTGCTAGCTCGCGCACTTTTAGTCGTCGGTTATCCAATACCATTTTGTGGATTTTCTCCACCATTTCTGTCGTGGTCACCTCATTTGGTCGGCTACTACCATGTTCGTCTTGGCAGTTCGTACAACCTCGTTTAAGGGGACAGTCCCCTCAAGAGGTCTCAAAAAATCGTGTTTTTTTCTGCCAATTCGATTAGGCAACTATTTAAGATTATGTGTGTAAAATTTTAGCTTCAAATCGAAGTATTTCGGGAGATACACGGAAATTCAGTCGGTCACGTACATTACGAAATCTAAAGCGCGTTTTCTCAAAACCATGTTTTTACACTTTGCGGGAAAGATAACTAAAAAAGTTCTTAACTGATTTTCTTAAACCAAAGTTTTTTTTATTCAGTATAAAAAGCTACTCTATGTGAACTACGGATTTTAAGAAATTCCGATTTTTAATACCTTTTTTATGAACAAATTACTAAAAAAAGTCACTTTTTTTTGAAATCATAAATTTTCGTCTAAATTTCCGAATTTTAAAATTTCCGTAGTTCACATAGAACAAATAAGTCTAACGAAGAAAACAAAAAAAAAAATTTTATTTCAGTTGAAAATAATGGCTGCTATAGTTCCCGCAGTTTGACTCTGACCGTGTCGAGACGCTGCCGCAAAACGTGGAATACTCGGCCATTTCAAGTTTTTCGGATGTAATTTTTTTTGTTAATAAAGTCTAAAATATGACTAAAACATATCCTAAAGTTCTTATGTCTCCGATGTTTCTTTCTGTGAGAAAAAAAAATCAGGAAAAAACGCTTTTTTTCGGTCTCTTGAGGAGACTGTCCCCTTAAACTTTACCACCCAATAATTTATTGCTGTAAACGAAGGAGCAGGCTCCCCCAGAGTAGAATCTAGCTCGGTTTTGATATTAGTTGGACACCTTTCAAATGAGATTATTGTATCACATAACGATGACCAATTTTTTACATGTTTACAAATTCACTGAGAGCGTTCACTATTGATAGCTGTCAAATACTAAGCAACGTAGCTACTTCAAACTTCTAACTTAAGTTTTATAAGGTTGGTACTTTCGACCATAGTAATTTTTTTCGAACAGCAACCATTATTCATACGTCAGGTCGGGTACTTCTGGGACTACCCTGGTATCATGTCAAAGATGGTCATGAGCATTTTATTTTGTATATTTTATCCATTTTCCCCAGAAAAATCACGTGACGGGATAATTTGCCATTTCGGGGGCAACAATCAGTCACTTTTATATATCCTCCTTTTGTCATTAATAATTTTAAACTTTAAAAAATAATGGGAAATTCTATATCACTTGTGGTACAATTTGCCATAATTTTTCATGAAGTTTAAATTTTTTTATTCAAATTTGAATACTTTTAGTATTAATTTAGAAAAATTTCTCATAATAATTTGTACAGTGAGATGTAAAATAGAATAATTGTTTCCAAAACCGAAATTTATTACCTTCAAATATGTTCACAACATTTTGGTATGTATACACTCAGAAAAAATATTTGATTGAATCAAAAAAATTGCTTGTTTGAAACACTTTCTTTGATTTAAAGAAATGTTTTGTTCAAATGAAACAAAATTTGTTTGATTCAAACAAAATATCTTTGGACCAAATGAATATTTGTTCGAATCAAATAAACTTCTGCCTTAAATCAAACAAATTATATCCTTGACCATATATCAATCCATTAATTTCTTTGTTTTGAAGAAAAATTAATTTGATTCAAACAAATATTTATTTATTTAAAATATTAAATATATATTAAATATTTATTTATTTCTTTGTTTTGAAGAAAAATTAATTTGATTCAAACAAATATTTATTTGGTTCAAAGATATTTTGTTTGAATCAAACAAATTTTATTTCATTTAAACAAATCATTTCTTTAAATCAAAGAAAGTCGTTCAAACAAATCATTTTCTTTGATTCAGTCAAATCTTTTTTCTGAGTGTATGGACTTTATGAAGTAAGTAAGAAACTATAATATTAGTAGTTGCTTTTTCTTCTAATCCGTCATAAAATGGAAAAATATTTTTAAATATGAAAGAGGATAGACACATGTATACTCACAAGTATAATTCCATATTAAATAGCTATAAAAGACTTTTATAACCCGCATCTAATAAGACTTTTGTTCTAAATTATTGGCATAAATGCAATAATCTCTACATTACACTGAAAAAAAATGGTTAGTTAAGCCAACTATTTCGGTTTGTAAAACATGCTACAAATATTTTATTGGTTAGCACAAAAACTTTTTTAGTTGGTGTTACTACCCAAGTTCTTGTGATAACAATTAACACTCAGAAAAAATATTTGATTGAATCAAAGAAAATTATTTTTTTGAAAGACTTTCATTGATTTAATAAAATGATTTGTTTAAATGAAATGAAATTTGTTTGATTCAAACAAAATATCTTTGAACCAAATAAATATTTGTTTGAATCAAATTAATTTTTCTTCAAAACAAAGAAATTAATGGATTGATATATGGTCAAGGATATAATTTGTTTGATTTAACCCTTAGAGAGTACCGGGGGTCCAGTGGACCCCACCCCAAGTTTGATCTAATTTTTTTCATACTAAAATTTTCAATTGGAACTTGGTTTGCCATCTGTCAGTAGACGCTGCGGAGTCAAAACTTTGAGAGGGGGCTTCAGAATCCACCACTTTTTGACGTGGGGTCTGCTGGACCCCCTGTACTCCGAGTGTTATGGGGCAGAGGTGTACTCTCTAAGGGTTAAGGCAGAAATTTATTTGATTCGAACAAATATTTATTTGGTCCAAAAATATTTTGTTTGAATCAAACAAATTTTGTTTCATTTAAACAAAAAATTCCTTTACATCAGAGAAAGTGTTTCAAACAAATAATTTTTTTGATTGAATCAAATCTTTTTTCTGTGTGAAGGTAGTTGATCCATGAAAATTAGACCTCAGGCAAAAATAGATAATTTTGCTTTCAAGAATAGCAATATTATTATTGAAGGGCTATTTTGGAAGAGAAAAGATTAATTTCCATGAAAAAAATTTGAAATACAGAAAAATAATTTTATTTTTACCCGAACTTTTTTTCTTATCGCTTCTTACCAAATTTTTAAAAATTATGCGATTTTAATAAATTACAAATCACTTTTTCAAGAAAAAGATTCCCTACAACTTAACCATTTCCAATTTTCGAAAATGAATAAATTATTATCAAATCCAGCAATTTGTTTATAAAAATTTTGTTTTGGAAAATATTTTTTTAATGGGTCCAGCCATTAAAGAAATTATTTTTAAAAATCAAAAACGGTGAAGTTGTGGGAAATATTTTTTCTGAAAAATGATTCATGATTTATTAGTATCGCATAATTTTTTAAAATTTGGTAAGAAGTGATAAGAAAAAAAGTTGGGTCAAAAATAAAATTGATTAATAAAATTATTTTTGTGTGTTTCAAATTTTTTTCTTGTAAAATAATCTTTTCTTTTTCAAAATAGCCCTTCAATAATAATATTGCTATTCTTGAAAGCAAAATTATCTATTTTTGCCTCAGATCTAATTTTCGTGGATGAAAACTACCTTAAGATAGGAACACCAACAAGTTGGTTTTACTAAACATTTTTTTCAGTGTAATCATAATAATTTACAATGTAACTTTAAAATGAACAATATCTGACTCATCTAATTGTAAGAATGAAAATAAATATCACCCCTCCCCTGATCTTGCTAATTATTAAATAGATAGATAATTCTCGTTATGAAATCATAGAAATTTGATTGATAGATTTATTAAATATGTAAATATTGAGGTCAGGTGTGACTGATGACGTGAATATGAGATAAAGGAGTGAGATATGTTAATTGATTAAAAAACGTTTGGTAAGTTAATCTAAAGTCAATTTTACAGATAACTGTATCTTGCTATACAATTATTTTATCGAATTAAATATTGAAGAAGATATTAGGTAATAATTTCTTGAATTCAGAAGGTGGTCCTACATTATTCGAATATATTATAACTAATAAGCAATAAATATATTAATTATAAATTTTTAATTAAATTCTTTTGTTTTGGCATAGGGTCACTTATTATATTTTTTATTTAAAAATTATCAATGGTACATATTAAAAAAAGGTACAAAGAAAGGCAAACGTCCCGGTCACATATGGGCCACCCTCTTCAGTGCCATAAACAAAACAACAAGAATTCTATAAAAAATTTGTCATTTTTGTGTCAATATAATAGTATACATGTTTTCTAATATGTCACCTTATAATAATAATTACAATAATACTTGTGAGGCCTGGAAAATTCTCTTTTTCATGTTCGCTATGTGAACTGAAAAAGTGATAAATAATACGTCCCTGCATTAAGGAGAATTTCTTCGAAAAAAAATCAATTTGTTTTCGTCGCTTACCAATCTATTCCTGTAATCCATTTGGGTCCCGGCGTTCGGAGTAGACAAGCTGTGTCGAAATTGCCTAACACCACGAGGAGGCGTCGAAGTTTGCATGCTGATAGTATTAGTAGTCATCTTACTTCCAGCGAATTTTCACTTTTCTAATTATATGTGAATTCATCAGCTGCTCCCGTTCAACTCTTTCTATTTCTTTAATCTTGTTTTATTAACTTGATGTTTAAAAAATATATTTAAAATCAATATCTTAATCACATCACAAACTCTAGAGAATTGTCTGATTTAAAATCTTCAATTTAACAATAATAGATCAACACTTGCAACTCACACCTTCAATATAATCTCACTCATGAATGTTTCTTCAATTTTAAATACAACCGATCAACATTAATTTTTCATCCTTATTTACGGTTTTATAAAAAAACGAGCTCATGATACGTTTTAAACACTAAATAAAAACCTTTGCAAAAATATTATTCGAGTAGATTTTACAAAATTGAAAGAATATTCAATTTAAATTTAACTCCTCTTAAGTAACACTCAAAATTGAGTTGAAATTTTCATTGTATTCATTAAACTCGAGTTACTACGCCTTGTCTTGTATTTTAAATGAAAAAATGTATTGTCATGCTTTATTTTCTCAATTTAATTGTCCCGTTAAATATAAAAAAGTCAGTTGACACCCGCGAATGGTTTGAATATTTAAAAATATTTCACTTTATACTGATGCACATATATATGTATACATAAGTATATGTGCAGTAGGTGTTTCAAAAACTTCACTCTCACTTTTTTTGAAGAAAATTGAATTTAAAAAACACAGACTAGACACGAGACATAACTGCGGAGTTGGTAAGCTTTAGAGCTCGAATTGTAAAAAAATGATCTTGGAAAATGCAAAGTACCAGAAACTAAAATGAAGGTGAGAGTAGGCGAATGAGAATCCGGTATGGCGGTCTGAACAGAATGCACTAGCGACTCCGGTGAGTATCGCTATAGAACGCTAACCAAGTGGGGGGAAAAAACATTGAATCCTGATGTAAGTAAACGGCAGAGGCAGACATTGATCTTTCATTCGAGATCAAAGCTTTCGAAATTTCGAATCGGCGCCTCTTCGTCGTCGCGACGATCCAATTAAACTCGTTCTAAAACGAGTTTTCTTGACGTAGTTGTTGGTTATATTCATTTACACGTACACTAACAGAAAGTGTGTACATTGAGCTTCTTTTATGAATCTATAAAAACTACTTTCTTCTCCCTTCATTTTAGTCAATAGCTTTTTACTAATTTTATTCAATGACTTATATCTAACTGTTTATATAATGAGTTTACAAACTCAAATCCATTAAGAAATCAATCGACATCAACTGATTAAATGGTTAGAAATTAATGACTGAATTTAATTAGTATAAACTAATTGATAATTACTATTTAAAATTAAGAAAATATACGGATCGATGAAAAAAAAATTGTGAAATTTGAGCTATTGATTTTATGAAAAGAATTAACTTATGAAGCAGGTACATTTTTTTATCATTTCTAATCCATAATTGAACAATAATAATAACACATAACCTCATAATTTTCGAATTTTAAGAACAAATTCTCTTTTTTTAATGACGTGATTTTTATGAATTAAGAATAGGTAAGAAGTATAGTTTGACGTGTTTTGTGCTGAATTTTTTAGGATGACCATTTATTAAGAGGTTATACGTACCTAATCAGGAGGCCGAAAAAGTGCGATTTTTAAATAATTTTTTTTGAAGAGGCGTTTGCATTTATTTTGATAAATCTTTTTACATTTAATAAAATTGATCTTCACGTATACACTTATATTTGTTATGTTTGTTTCCATTATTGTCGCAAAATTTCACTTTAAATTTTTATGAAAGGAATAATATTGATCGGACTGAGAAAATCTTCGACTAAGTACTATAAAATAAGGTCATAAAGCTTGTGTAAAAATTTGATCCCGATCACCGACTTGAAAAACATAGTTTCAAGAAAAACGCGTTTAAAGTTTCAAAAACAGTTTATATCTAGAAAAATTTTTTTTTTTCAACTTACATGAAATCCTCTATTCTATTCTTTGCTTCGAGATCGAGATTCAATGGGCATCCTATTTTTGGCCCTATAAATGGGAATTTACCAGGTCTAGAAGTATGAAACCGGAATTTTTTTGCAAAAGTTACACGTCTGTTGCATGAAAATGATCAAAAATATTTTATTCAAAGTAATCTTCATTGCTATCTATACATTTTTCCCACCTCTCCGGAAGGTAATGAATGCCACGCCAATAAAACTGTTCGTCTTTTAAATGAAACCAGTTATCCAGCCATTCTCGTACATTTTCGTACGAAGTGAAGCGTTGTTCAGCGAAAGCGTGGCCCAGTGATGCGAACAGATGGTAATCCGACGGAGCCAAGTCTGGAGAATAAGCGGCATGCGCCAGTATTTCCCAAATGAACGACTCGATCGTTTCCTTCACCTGTTTCGCTGTGTGTGATGGGGCATTATCGTGAAGAAAAATGACTTTGTGTTGCCTTCTTCGATAATCCGGTCGTTTTTCTTGTAATGCTCGATTTAAATCGATTATTTGCTGTTGGTTGGTTCATGTGGAACCCATTTTCCGACTTTCTGAATCTTCCCCATTGCTTTCAAACGAATGGAGACGGCTTTCTGCGACACATTCAGTTGATCCGCGAGTTCTTGTTGAGTTTGAGTATCGTCTTCATCTAGTAAGGCTTGCAATTCGTTGTCTTTGAACTTTTTCGATGGTTTTCCACGATCTTCAAGTTTTCTTCAAGTGATAACAAAAAACCATGCTGTCCGCAAATCGTAGTTCGTAGGCACAAAACTCGGCATGTTGATGCTTGTAGTAAATACACTGGTATATCGAACTTGGGTTGTTGTCTACTGAAAATCTTTCTCAGTTGCTACAGGAAGAAGATGGCGCTGCAGAAGCGGTCGTACTGTCCCTAAACTGATGGCAAGCACCATCTATAGGGAAATTCCGGTTTCATACTTCTAGACCTGATACTGTGACTTTATATTAACTATGCTCAGATTTTTGTAAATATTTTGCCCAAAATCACCAAGGAGCACCGACACCTAAACACATAATCTTTCTAATTACCCTAGAACACAATAGATGATTTGACAAAAGAATCAGAAGAGTGTATAAATGTATACTATCTGGACCAATTTGACACGGATTGGTTAAAAAAAAACAACATTTTAATGTATTTTAACACAAATATTTGTTATCGCCTTCAAAATAGGCTCCTTTTGAGCCAATACAAGCATGCTAACGGTTAATTCAATTTTCCATACACTTCTCATAGGCCTCAGCCGGTATGGCCTTTAGTTCCTTGAGCGAATTTCTTTTTATGGCCTCAATAGACTCATGGCGCGTTCCCCGGAGCGGATATTTGAGTTTTGGATAGAGGAAAAAGTCACAGGGAGCCAAATGAGTCGATCCACAAGAGATGTTGAGAGCCTCTGCTACCTCTCAAATGCCAACGCGACGATTTTCAAACACAATTTTCTTCACTTTTCTGATGTTATCGTCATTAACAGAGGTGGATGGACGACTCGCATGAGGCAAGTTTTCTACGACCTGACGACCCTCACTGAATGCTTTATGCCACTCAAATACTTGCGTTCTCGATAGAGTAGACTCCCCAAAACACTTCTGCAACATTTTCAATGATTCCGTAGCCCTAATTCCATTGGAAACACAAAATTTCAAGCAAACTCGTTGTTCAGTTTTTTTTCCATAGTAAAAATCGCCAGACAAACTTTTTGCGTCGTAAACCAATGGCTGCCAAACACACACTAATGGACGTCTCTCGCTCAAATTTCACACGACTGTCAGAGAAGCTTTTACCAGCCTAGAAAAAAAACTTATTACCGTTTCGGTTTACGCGTGCGGTTTAACTGGGCCAGACCGGGGCGAATTTGATCAGATGGTACACTCAGTACGCCGCTCATACCTATGCTGCGCCAACCTCGAACGCGCTGAGACATCTTTAAAAATATGCCTACAAGTTCAAAAATATTTGTCGGATCAACATAAAATATTTTTTGGGTTAACTCGAGAGTACTACTGTGGGCAAAAACTACGGTGAATTTTGTTATAAAATGAAAAATCTTGATTTATTTATCCAAATCAATTTCATCCCCTTCAAAGTAATCCCCTTTCGATATAATGCCAACGTTTTTACCAATTGTCGAAACACTTGTTAAATTCGATTTTCAGAATTGCCTTCAAAGCCTTCTTCGATTCGGCTTGTATCTCTTCAATTGTGTCAAAACGGTGTCCTTGGAGTGGTTTTTTGAGTTTGGGGAATAGCCGGAAGTCACATGGAGCCAAATCAGGCGAAAATGGTGGTTATAGAACGATATGCTTTGAGTTTTTGGCGAAATGGTCACGAAGAACGAGTGCAGTGTGAGACGGCGCATTATCGTGATGCAAAAACCACAAGTTTTCTGCCCAAAATATCTTTTGAAACGGTGTTGAATGATCCTCTTGAAATTTCAATAGTGTCAGCAAGGTCTCTAATTGTCAACCGACGATTTTTGTGGTCTAATTCTTTGATTTGATTGACGTGTTGCTCGTCAGTTGATGTTGATGGTCGTCCGGGGCGTTCCAAGTCATCAACACGTCCTCTGCCTTCTTTGAAGTCTTTGTACCACTCATAAACATTTTTCTGCGACATGGTCAAATCACCGAAGACCTTCTGCAGAATTCTGAACGTTTCCGTAACTGAAATTTCATTCCGCAAACAAAATTTAATGGCACTTCTTTGCTCAACAAATTCAGACATTGTAAAAATCGAAAAAATCACTTTTAGTCGTTTAGAAAACACAAGCATAACTATGTAACAAATGATGACATTGACATAAAATTTGCTACAGATGTCAATAACAGTAGGACCAATATAAAAATTAAAGACTTTACCCGAATCGGTTAGCCCGTGAAGTTTAAATTAAAAATTCACCTTGGTTTTTGCCCACAGTAGTATGTACTTAATGAAAATGCAAAAACTGGAAAATCGATTTGTTGAAAATCCTGCCTAGGCGTAACCCTTCAAGTTCAATAACTGCAGGCAAATAACTGAAAATGCCGATACTCATGTTTTTTTGAACTTTGACTTTACAGTTACTACTTCAAATTACACAACATCGTGAAATTTGTTCCTTATCACTGACAACTGCAAAATAATCTTATTCCTTATATTGACCGCAGATCCATCAATGAGCAAGACTGCATCAGGATATAAAAGAAATGGAGCGCAGATACCAAGGAAGGTGGGATATCAATATAATGGCCGTTTATTGTTGGACAATCAAAAGAGAATGCCATCAAATAAACAAAAAAGAACAAGAGCGCCTATACGATAAAAATAAAAGATGTTGTGAAAACAAAAATTCTCGCTACTCTAAGTATCTTTATATGTTAATGAAATACACTTCCATTCGAAATTTTATTGTAATTATGACATACTGTTTTAATAAACAGTACAAATAAGATGTAAAAAGATGTTTCAAAGTTGCTGCTGAATTTAATTTGTTTAATGTTTTAAAAAACTCAACACAAAATACGTCGAATTATATTTCTTGCCTATTTTTAATTAAAAAACGTCACGTGATTCGAAAAAAAAAAATTATCTCAAAATTCGAAAATGTTGAGGTTATATAAAAACTAGGTACAACACGATAAAACGGCCTTCAAATTTGTGATCGGCGGGTCAAAATCGATAGGAAATGATGGGTTTCGTTTCTAGTTCAAGACACTTTTTTTTATTTGTGGGGCTGGGCATATTGTGCAACTAGGGAAATAGTATATTACGTGCCTAGGCGCACAATGGTGGTTATTGCGTGACGAGCGACAATGCTCGCAGGAGATCGAAGCCAATGCGTAGGTAAGGCGTAGTCAAGGTATAGCCGATGCGTAGTCGAGACGTAGCTGAGGCAAAGCCGAGACAAAGCCGAGACAAAGCCGAGATGAAGCTGAGGCGCGATCAGTCCTGCGAGCATTGTCGCGAGTCTCGTAATTATCCGAATTGTGTGCATTGGCACGTATTCTATTTTATGTGACTTCGGTGCGGATACGAGTTTTTATGCGTACGCTTGAATCTAATCTAGTATTGTAGTTGTTTGCGGCGCTAGTCATTACATTTGATATGTCACGACTAGTCCCGGACATTTTTATTTTATTGATCTTGTGTAGTAGTCATGGATTTTAGTAGACGCATGCGCAATTCAAATGTACAAGGCTTTGCCAGTAAGATGCTAACGCTGTACGAAGAAGAAGAATAAGAAGAAGATTGTGCTTCGTTTCATGGCTATGGGTGCATGCGCATTTCAATGTTTACATTTCATTCCTCTGTAGCGCAATGTACTACATTGCGCTACTGTTAACTGTAGCGAAAAAACGAGTTTGCGCGCCGGTGGCACATAAAATAACTTTATTTTGCGAGTTTGATACCCGAGCAAAGCGAGGGTAACAACTACACGAGTAAAATAAATGTTTTACCCATGTCGCACACGTTTTTTGTCTACTAGGGGGTCAGAAAATGGATTTGTTCGACCCACACGTGGCAATAAAATCCACTTTATGACCACTATGAATTTTTTTCGAAAGAACTACTTAAAAATTTTTAACAAATTATACGTTATTTTGAAGGTTTATTTTTCTATTTTACTAAGTAATTTTTTCAAAAGTGTAATTCGAAGCCTAATATTTACTCAGGGCTTTGATAAGTAGCATTTTTTTGTGATGTTTTGAGCTTTAAAAAATGCAAAAATCAAAATTTTAAAAAACTGCTACGTAGGTACTTTGAGTAATCTTTGTAGATTAATCAGTTAAAATTTTCACTTGAGTTGTTCAGTAGATTTTTTTCAATCCTGCCCACACATTGTAGAAACATAGTTTCGAGAAAAACGCCTTCAAAGTTTGAACTATGCCGAATCCGTGAAAATTATTTAACGCCAACATTTTCCACACCCTTAAAATGCGAGAAATGTAAAAAAAAATCGATTTTTTAAACATATCACACAGGTGGATCCCCTTAAAGGGCTGGGCGCAAAAAGGGAGTAATTCAATGCCCGGATCGAATAAGGGGACTAGACGCTTGAACTGGACATTACTTTCCCGATAATCAATAAAAAGTCGAAATGCATAAAAATTCGAAATAAAAAATATGTGTTTGCTCTTCGCGTCGAGGTGCATCTTTTTTTTATTTAAAATTTGTCTATCCGGCAAATAGTTTTCGAGATAAAAATTAAAAAATGTCGTTTTTGCATAGATCAAAAATCAATGTTTTTAAAAATATAACTCGCGATTACTCGCTCAGTTCACAATGAAATGATTCGAAACATTCACCATTTTATTTCGCTTTCTCTAACGGAGCCGTCATATCTTAAAAAACAATAAAAATCACTATTGTTTATAAAATATTTAATAACAAACTCAGGGACTCTGAAACTTGTGCACTGCGACGTTCTCGTGAAGAAAGAGTCGAGGAAATTTCAGGGCTCAGAAAACTTCCAGCGAGGCGATTGTTCCTTAGGGTTCAAGGAAGTTTTTCGTAAAATTTCACGCAATTATATTCATAAACAAAGAATCAATGCCGAGTTAAAAAAACTGTCGCGCGATCACGTGGATCGCTTTGAGCACGAGCGCTAGCAAGTTTCAACCTGCTGAGTATTCTCGAAGGTTTTTTTCTGTTTTTACCTACTTTTTCGGAGATTGTTTTAAATTTTATTGTTAAAATATACAAATGAATTTATTCACACAAATCTGACTTGTACTTCGTATAATAATCTATACATAATTTACATGAATGCAGCATATTATTAGCCATGTTTTTGTATTTTAATACTTAGTAATGATACTTTTGTTTTATTATTTCCAGTAATAACATTTATATTATTCATATAAGAGTATTGCGCTACAGAGGAATGAAATGTAAAAATTGAACTGCGCATGCGCCTATAGCCATACAGCGGAGCACAATCTTCTTCTTATTCTTCATCTTCTTCGTACAGCGTCAGCGCCTTACTGACAAAGCCTTGTACATTTGAACTGCGCATGCTCTATTATAACACGCTACTACTACACAAGATCGATAAAATCAAAATGGCTGGGACTAGTCGCGAAATAACAAGTGTAATGATTAGCGCCGCAAACAACTACAATATTAGATTAGGTTCGAGTGTACGCATAAAAACTCGTATACGCACCGAAGTCACATAAAATAGAATAAGTGCCAATGCACACAATTCGGGTAATTACGAGACTCGCGACAATGCTCACAGGACTGATCGCGCCTCGGCTTCGTCTCGGCTTTGTCTCGGCTTTGATCTCCTGCGAGCATTGTCGCTCGTCGCGCAATAACCCTCTTTGTGCCCCTAGGCACGTAATATACTATACACTAGAACATATTTCTATGTGTTTTTTATTTAATTTACACTACCGTCGGAAATTGTGCGCAGAGTGCTTGTCAGCGCTATTAAAAATCACGATATCTCGGTGAAAAAAAGAGATAGGGCATTTTTGAAAAAACAGTTGGAATGCTTATTGAATTCCACGTCAAGTAATGCTCAACAAATATTTTTTTGACCTTCTGAAAATAATACAGCACGTGAGGAGTTAAAAAATTTCAAGATTTTCTCAAATTCTCTACCTCAACTTCAACTTTTAGCATTAAAATTCAAATTCAACTCAGATAGGATTGAACATTTTTGAAGTTTTCTTAGCTTAAATTAAAGATAAGATTTTAGACTCTATGTCGTATAATTTTCAGATTCCGAAAAAATGTTCCCTAGGTCATGCTAAAAGTTGAAGTTGAGGTAGAGAATTTGAGAAAATCTTGAATTTTTTTTTCAACTCATCACGTGCTGTATTATTTTCAGAAGGTCAAAAAAATATTTGTTGAGCATCACTAGAGGTAAAATTGCATAAGCTTTCCAACTGTATTTTAAAAATGCCCTTTCTCTTTTTTTCACCGAGATATCGTGGTTTAAAGTCAGCAGTGATTTTGTGTATTTGCATAAAACTCCCAAAATGAATTTTTAAGCAAGGTAGTTGTCGTGTGAAAAATTAGGTCTCAAAAAAAAGGTTTTCTATGATTTTAAGACTTGGAATTATATCAAAATTCGTGTCTTATGTAAAATAAAACATTATTTTTTATGGGAAAAATTGAAAACTTAGAAAAAATAATAATTTTAATAATGTCTTTGTAATAGAATTTATCCTTACTAACGCTTCTTACCAATTTTTTAAAAATGATCAGATGTTCAGAAATCATGACCTATTTTTTAGAAAAAATATGCCCTACAACTCTACTGTTTCCAACATTGAATGTAAAAAATAAAATCTACAAATATAGTTCTTTTCTTTAAAGAATGTATTTTTTTAAACGATTTTTTCAACGATAAGAGCTACTGAAAACTTTACTTTTGAAATGAGCGATACTAAACAAAAATTCATTTACAAAAAACATTTGTAAAAGTATTATTTTTCGTAAGTTTCAAACTTTTCCCATGAATAATAATGTTTTTTTTCTAAGACACGACTGATGAGTCGTCAAAATATAGTCTTAAAATCATAGAAAAACGTTTTTTTACCAAAAACCTGGTTTTTGGCAGAACTACCGTAAAGGGGTATTTTATTGTAACAACCGAAAAAATTAGTCATTTTTACAATTTTCCTCTCAAAAAATACTGCATGTGACGGCATAAACTTTTTTTAGCTGAATTATTTATTTATTTCTACATGAATATACTCAAAAAAATAATAATCTTGCTAGCGCAGGTGGTCTTATACAAAAAATTCAAAGAGATTCTCAACATGTATGTGTTGCTATTTCCGTACCTCAATTATTAATTTATATTGCTTTGACATACTTTATCGGAGCCCAAAAAGTAAGGACGAGTCTGTCAACCAGCCATATCCGACCAAAATTGTGGAAATAAGAGCAATTTTTGTGTTTTCGAAAAAATTTTAAATTCCAATACTGGTTTCTGATACTCCTCCTAAATCTCTACTACACCTCGTACATCCACTATCGGAAAATTACTTTGTTCAGTCAGAATAAGGTTGGGCCAATTGTTTCCCAAGATTGTACCAGCATTGGCAATCAACAGTCGATCTCCTATATTGGACCAACATTTAACCGATCGTCACTTTTTCCACAGTCGGAAGAAGGTTGGACTTGTTGTACACCCAACGTTGTATAAACGCTGCTACGTTACAGTCGACTACTAGGGCTGAATACACCGGATGGACCTTGTACATGCACTGTCGGAAAATTACTTTTTCCACAGTCGGAATAAGGTTGCAATCACTGGTATTTTGCAGTCGACTACCGGGGCTGAATAGACACTAGCTAGACCTCGTACACCCACTATCGGAAAATTACTTTTTTCACAGTCAGAATAAGGTTGGGCCAATTGTTTCCCAAGATTGTACCAGCATTGGCAATCAACAGTCGATCTCCTATATTGAACCAACATTTAACCGATCGTCACTTTTTCCACAGTCGGAAGAAGGTTGGACTTGTTGTACACCCAACGTTGTATAAACGCTGCTACGTTACAATCGACTACTAGGGCTGAATACACCGGATGGACCTTGTACATGCACTGTCGGAAAATTACTTTTTCCACAGTCGGAATAAGGTTGCAATCACTGGTATTTTGCAGTCGACTACCGGGGCTAAATAGACACTAGCTAGACCTCGTACACCCACTATCGGAAAATTACTTTTTTCACAGTCAGAATAAGGTTGGGCCAATTGTTTCTCAAGATTGTACCAACATTGGCAGTCAACAGTCGATCTCATATATTGGACCAACATTTAACCGATCGCTACAGTCGGCAGAGTGTCATGATTTCTCCTTGGGTAAGAATGAAAATAAATATCACCCCTCCCCTGATCTTGGTAATTATTAAATAGATAGATAATTCATTGTCGGAAAATCACTTCGACCGATCGGTACAGTCGGCAAAGTGTCATGATTTCTCCTTGGGTAAGAATGAAAATAAATATCATCCCTCCCCTGATCTTGGTAATTATTAAATAGATAGATAATTCATTGTCGGAAAATCACTTTTTCCATAGTCGGAATAAGGTTGGGCCTGTTATACAGCTAACGTTGTGTAAACACAGGTATTTTGCAGTCGACTACCAGGGCTGAATAGACACTGGCTAGACCTCGTACACCGACTATCGGAATCTCAAATTTCTGCCCATGTAGTGTATACTATTTTTCTTATTACCCGGTCGAAAGTACGAAAATAATTGCATGTGTGCATTGGAATATATTGATGCCTGCCCCGACATTTGCGACCCGAGCGGAGCGAGTGCTGCTGGTCAGGGGGTTGGGGAGGGAGGGGGGGGAGGCATCAAATTCACCTATAAATTAAGGTTTAGATTTCTATTTTCTTGTTTCCATCTTTGGTAATTATCATAGACTAGCATGTATCTGTCAGCGGACTTTTTGGGTAGGGTGTCAGTTTCTACTATTAATTGTGCTTCAGTTTCAAAGTTTTTATTAATTTCTTCTTCATCTGTCGATTTATCAGATGATATGTCCTTCATTTTTTTTGTTTATTTTTGTTACACTTCAGTCATTACTATTACATTCTAAATAATATCCACTCATTGCCACTAATAAACATTAGCAGAGAGCGGACAAATTTTAACGCTTGAGGTTATTGACGTTTTTACTCCCGCTATTATAGAGGGCGCGCATATAGCTTGACCAATGCATGAAAGTTAGACTTTCTGCTGTGAAATTACTTTTTTCACAGTCGGAATAAGTTTGGGCCAATTGTTTCACAAGATCGTACCAACGTTGGCAATCAACAGTCGATCTCCTATATTGAACCAACATGTAACCGATCGTCACAGACGGCAGAGTGTCATGATTTCTTCTTGGGTATGAATGAAAATAAATATCACACCTCCCCTGATCTTGGTAATTATTAAATAGATAGATAATTTACTGTCTGAAAATCACTTTTTCCACAGTCGGAATGAGGTTGGGCCAATTGTTTCCCAACATTGTACCAAGGTTGGCAATCAATAGTCGATCTCCAACATTGGACCAACATTTAACCGATCGTCACTGTCGGCACAGTGTCATGATTTCTGCTTGGCTCTATATCTAAATTCCATTTTCCAGTCAAATTATACGAAATAGGGGCCGTTCACATAATACGTCACGCGATTTTTAGCTATTTTTTACCCCCCGTCACCCCATGTCACACATGGTCGCAAATCTCAGCCCCCCCCCCCCCCCCCCCCCTTTCGATGTCACGTCACACCTCTTAATTTTATAAAACATTTTTCGTTAACGCGTACAAAATCCAGTAAAAAAAGAAGCTATTAATTATTATTGTAGATAATCTTTTCAGAACTTTTTTTCAAATTTCGTGGGTATACATTTAATGTGTGACGTAACGCAGAGAGCAGACATTTTTTGACAAAATGTATATCTTATGTTTTAGTTTCAAAAAAACACTACTGAAAATCAAAAATTCCATTTTTAAACAAAATATATGAAATACAAAATAAGCGTTGAGATAAAAAATCATTTGTTTAAAAATAGTCTACGAATTTTTTTCCTCTTTGAGATATTTGGAAGAAGATACATTTTTTCAAATCATGTAAATTATTAGAAAGTTACCGAAATGTATAGAGAAAATGGAGCGCGAAGCGCAAGTGTCATGATGAGAATGTGTTCCTTAAGTCTGATGGAGCCTCAATTAAATTGAATTTTTCTTTTTCATTTGAAATCAAAAACAAATTTAGTTACTTTCAGAGAATGTGATTCACATCCACAATATTAAAAAATTGACTTGAGCTTCAGTATAAAATTACTAAACAATCTTTTTTTTCTATTTTCCTCGAGTACATCTTTCATCTGAAAAAAAGTTTGTGCCGTTCCATGCAGTACCTTTGAGAGAAAATTCGTCGAAATCAAAATATTTTTTCCCCGAAAAAGATTGAGTGCCCTTTAAATATTCTGTTTTTATTGGAAAAATAATTTTTTTTCAGTATAAGAAATAGTTTTCGAGGGGGAGAAATTAGTTTAGAAAATAAATGATTTAGACGACTACCCTAACATATATGTATATTGTTGAACTATGAAGGAAAGCGAAGGCAGTGCAGTTGGAACTGGAAACCTGTGCTATAAATATTTACAGCGAGCTTAGTCCGGATTTTACGAGTCTGTAAATAAAAGTACAGAAAAACGATAAAACGTGCAAGAAGCAGACGAAGCAAGATCGTGCTCCTCTCGGTTGTCACGAAGCAGTTGAGATATGCAAATTTTTCATGCCATGGTACCCGATTTTGCAATCCATCCATGTGGACGATGAGATGCTGTATTCTCATCACACGTCACAGTGGTTGTTATTGTTGATGTTACAAGAGTACGCCTACTCGTATGCATAAAGTATAATTGTGCTATAATATACCACGTAATATAATGTAACAAGGAATCGTATATCGCAAGCCGACAGTCCACCGTTTCGAATGCAACACACAATTCTTAATTCTCTCTCTTTAAAATTTGCATACCATATGGTAAAAAACAGAAAAGTTCCGAGAATCCAAAACCTTTAAGGTGGCAATGAAAAACTCTCTTTTTTAATTTTTCCCTTTTTTGAAATTCTGCAAAATCCGCAATATAATAAGGTTGTGAAACAATAAAATGCAAAATTCAAGTTAAAACAATATTTGCCCACACTGAGAAAACAGTTTCTTTGAATTGAAGAAGCATTTCCTCGATATAAGGTAAAATAAAAAATTTCTTTGAATTAAAGAAAGTTTCGTTAATTCAAAAAAATGTTCTTTGATCCAAAGAAATATGTTTGTTTACATTAAAGAAAATTTTATTAAATTAACAAAACTTTCTTCAATTCAAATAAATGTTTCTTTAATTTAAAGAAACTGTTTTCTCAGTGTACTAATCTACTCTCTAAATCTGAATCAGTCAAAATCTACTGATTATCTGTGAAATTTGACTGATTCAAATAGCTAAAAAGAGGTTACTGTAAATCAGTCAAATTTCACTGATTACTTCAGTAGAAATCAAATGATTCAACAGTGAAAAATACTTTTTTCATTGATTCAATCAGTGAAAATTCGACTGATTCAGATTTAGAGAGTACCGTTTTGATTGAAACAAATAAAATAAAATAAAGTCTCAGCTAGAAAATATTTAAGTTAGAGATTTAAAAGTAATAAATATTGAGCAGATAATTATTCGCAATGAAAACTACTTAAGGGAATCGTTTTAAAATATATATTGCTATTGGGAAATAGAATAGCTTCACTGAGATAACAGTTACTTTGATATACGGTTAAAGAAAAAATGTCTTTGAATTAATAAAAGTTTTGTTATTTGAAAAAAAATTTCTTTGATCCGAAGAAATAGATTTGTTTACATTAAAGAAATTTTTTTTGAATCAACAAAACTTTCTTTAATTCAAAGAAATTTTTTCTTTGACTGTATATCAAAGAAATGTTTCTTTGATTCAAAGAAACTGTTTTCTGGGTGTAGTTAATCAAATATCATATCAAAAAACTAAAAAAAATCCAAAATTTTATTCCTTCACTTCAACTTGTACCCGGAGCTGGTCAAGTTTAAAAAGAAAAATTCCAAACACTTCTGGAACACAATTAATAGATTTATAGCAAGACATGTTCCTGTACTCCATGCCGATACAATTATCAAACAATTAATAGAATTTAAAGTTTAATTACGTGATATCCTATTAACAATTAATTCTAGTCAAATTCAAGCTGTGCTAAATTCCTTCGAAATTTTGTACACTTCCAAATATCTTTTCAAAGGTAAATTTTACTAATCACAATTAATTAGACAAATATTAGTTAATTCTGATTGAATGTTGCAATATATTAGTAGTCTCAAGCGGTTCCCTTGAAATTTGGAATCTGTCCGCATTGTTGACAATTAATTTTTCTACACATCCAACTGATAATAAAAGTTGCGTGAGTTATCAAAAGAATTATCTATTCTTGTAACATTATTTATTATTTTACAAGAAAATTTTAGATAAGCTTTTTCTCCATACTTTTTACAACTTCATCTATGTAAACTTTTTACTCAATGTAAAATCGAATTTTCACTTTCTTCTGAATTTTTTAATTGAAAAAAAATGTAATATTGTTAGGCATCCTAAAATGTTTATTTTTGCGTATCCTAATGTATAAACTTGCAAATCATTTATTACAGTTACTTATAATACATTTTAATAATTTATGTATACTTCATGGAAAAGACTTTTTGTTTTTCAAAGTTGTTAATTTTTTTACCATGAAATTTATTATTTCGTTGTTGATTAGGGTTGTTTATTGAGAACTGCTACTTGATATTTACATGAATAAAGATTTTTTTAGTTTTATGACCTGGTTTATCACAAATTAAACAAGATTTTTTTGGTCAAATCGCAGAAATATAAAATGTTATTTTAACTCAGGATTCGGAATAAAAATGTTTTCATGTATCTTTTGACACATCAAGAAGTATTCAATTTAGAGGAAAGTAGATCTCTTCTCTGATTTGTAAGCATGTGATGATTGAAATTAATATCATATAATTTAATCTATCTTGTTATTTACTGATGCTTCTTTTGATTCTTCTGACTCTGAACACCATATGATTTGTAGCACCATTTACATTATCGCTCGTTTTCTCAAACAAATTTCCTATATTTTTTAAAAGCATAATTATAATGATTTATTGCTTTTATGTGAGTATAAATAAAAAATGCAATGTATTTATTATTTTTTAAGTTACATTTTTGCAAAACTGGTGAAATAAATTCGCTTTGAACGATAGGATGAGATATACGGAGAAACTCTTTATTGTAAAATTTAGTATTATTATATTTATTTTTAGTAAAATCAATAGGAAACGAGGATATAATGTCAGTTTTTTAGAAATTATTGGGAGTACAAATTAATTCAGTCCGTTTTTACATTCTCATCATGGATGAGAAGGTATGGGTTTTATGTGAAAAATGACTTTCGATATTTTCATCAAATCTTTACGTTTTGAGACCCCCTGAGTCATAAAAAAGGGTTTTTACGAAAGTGTCTGTCTGTCTGTCTGTCTGTCTGTAGGTCGTGTGCGGCATAACTCTCGATAGAATTATCAGATTGAATTGAGCTTTGGTATACTTTATCGGAGCCGAAAAAGTAAGGACAAGTTCGTTAACCAGCCACATCCAATCAAAATTGAGGGATTGAGCACTACTTTTGTGTTTTTGAAAATAATTTTTTAAAAAAATTAAAAATTTCAATACTGGTTTTAGATAGTGCTCATAAATCTCTAAAAATTATCCTCATAACATTTCTTGATTAAATCAAAATTAGAAATGTTACAGCATATTCAAATTCGAAAAAAGTCAATATCAAAATTCCATTTTCCAGTTAAATTATACGAGATACGAAAAAACGTTATGATACAATATTATTGAATAAATAAAGACCTACAAATTTGAATTGTAACATTTTTTCATAAGATGCATATTTATCTTTTTAATTAAAAAAAAAACTATTGAAAATCCAAAATTCAATTTTTTAGCAATAATATTCGAAACACGAAAAAAACGTAAGAATACAAAGTTGTTCGTTTCAAAAAGATCTACAAGTTTTGTCTTACACAGTTTATGAAAAAACATATATTTTTCGTTTCAATTCCAAAAAATACGATTAAAATTCAATAATTCCATTTCTTAGACAAAATATGAGAGATACAAAAAAAACGTTTAGATGGAAAATTATTTGCCTAAATGAGGTCTACAAATTCTCATTAAGACATTTCGGGACAGGATGTATATTTTATGTTTTGATTATGAATATTAAAAAAATCCGATTTTTTTCACCAAAATATGTGAGATACGAAATAAGCGTTGTTCTGCAAAATCGTTTCCTTATATAAAGTCTACGATTGTTTTTCCTTTTTGAGAGATTTGGAAGAAAATAAATTATTTTAATCATGTAATTTATTAAAAAGTTACTGAAATGTATACAGAAAATCGAATCGCGACGATCGAGCATTACGGAGCGCGAAGCGCGACGATCATATCGCGCGCCCTAGGCGCGCTCAAACTTGCGCGCGAAGCGCGCGATGAGAATGTGCCCGCGAAGCGGGCAGATTCTTTGTTATCAAAAATGCATTTATTTGAAAACAAAATGAAAGAACAAATTAATCAAAGTATTTTCCATCGCTAACTACGACTTTTTCCCATCTCTCAAGCAATTTTCGAATCCCATCTCAAAAAAATGATGCGTCTTTTGAGGCGATCCACGAATCGATCCATTTTTGACTTCTTCATAAGAGCGGAAATGCTGATGAGCCAAGCCATGTGCTATCGATCAAAATAATTCGACTTTAACTCGTACGGAACCCAATTGCCTTGCTTTTGAATCATTCCCATGGATTTCAATCGTACGGAAACTGCTTGTTGAGTCACTCCCAATGTATTTGCAAGCTCTTCTTGCGTTTGAGTCGGATCCTCATTGAGTAGTGCCTCCAATTCTTTGTCTTCGAATTTTTTTGGCTGTCCACAGCGAGGCTTGTCTATAACGCTAAAATTACCATAAACTTGCACAAGCATTCGATGCTCTTCGGCTACACTTTTCTCCCAATTGAAGCAGAAAACTAAAACCTCCTGCGAATACTGCTTAGTTAACACAAAATTCGATAAATTTAACACAGTAAAAAACAAGGTTTTTTTATGAATCTCAAAGCAATATAAACTGAATGTTATTGGCAGATGTCTAACCTCTCTGAATCCACCGAAATCAACTGTCACTATGAAACATTTAGAACAGCCAGAGCAATCTTTTGAAAACGGACCGAACTAACTTTTGTACTCTCAATACTATTTTAAATATTAAACTATGGAGTTACTATTAATATTGGAGAAAATGGTGAAATAATTATACTTAAGCCTAAAAACAAAAGCAAGTTTTATTTCCTGAAATAGTAAAATCATGATCAACACATCGAACAAATTATATTGAAGTAAACTCAATAAATGTTTCATTAAATCGTAAAAAAGAATGTTAAATTTACAAAAGACAATAGTAAAGTAAAATCTTCTGTCTAACCGAATTACCATAGTCTTTTGGAGATAGTGGAACCATATTTATTACTTTTCCTATCGAAAATATAGAATAATTGCACCTGAATAATAAAAAAAATCTGCCCGCTTCGCGGGCACATTCTCATTGCGCGCAGCTCGCTTCGCTCGCAAGTTTGAGAGCGCCTAGGGCGCACGATTCGATCGTCGCGCTGCGCGCTTCGCGCTCCGTTCTTTCTGAACCTCGCGCTTCGCGCTCGGTCTTGTGCTCTTCGCATACGTTTAAGTTTATTTCTTATAATTTAATACTGAAACTCAAACCAACTTAATGATATTAAAGATGATGTAAATTAGTCATTTTCTCAAATTCACTAAGTTTCTTTTTCAGATTAAGTGAAACAGGAAATTCAATTTACTTAAGGCTCTGTCGGCCTTAAGGAATACATTCTCAACTTGACACTCGCGCTTCGCGCTCGATTTTCTGTATGCATTTTTGTAACTTTTTAATAAATTACATGATTTTTGATAAATTTATTTTCTTCCAAATCTTTTAAAAAGTAAAATCAATCGTAGACTTTATTTAAGGAAATGATTTTGCAGAACAACGCTTATTTCGTATCACATATTTTGGTGAAAAAAATCTAATTTATTTAATATTAAAAATCAAAACATAAAATATACATCCTGTCGAGAAATTTATCGATAAGAATGTGTAGACCTTATTTAGCCAAACAATTTTCATCTCAAAGTTTTTTTTTAATCTCACATATTTTGTCTAAAAAATGGAATTTTTGAATTTTAATCGTATTTTTTGGAATTGAAACGAAAAATATATGTTTTATCAGAAACTGTGTGGAACAAAACTTGTAGATCTTTTTGAAGCTAACAACTTTGTATTCTTACGTTTTTTTCTTATTTGACATATTATTGTTAAAAAATTGAATTTTGGATTTTCAATAGTTTTTTTTTAAGTAAAAAGATAAATATGCATCTTATGAAAAAATGTTACAATTCAAATTTGTAGGTCTTTATGTAAAAAATAATACTGTATCATAACGTTTTATCGTATCTCGTATAATTTAACTGGAAAATGGAATTTTGTTATTGACTCTTTTCGAATTTGAATATGCTGTAACATTTCTAATTTCAATTTAATCAAAAAATGTTATTAGGATAATTTGTAGAGATTTATGAGCACTATCAAAAACCAGTATTGAAATTTTCGATTTTTTCAAAAAATTATTTTCAAAAACACAAAAGTAGTGCTCAATCCCTCAATTTTGATTGGATGTGGCTGGTTAACGAACTTGTCCTTACTTTTTCGGCTCCGATAAAGTGTACCAAAGCTCAATTCAATCTGATAATTCTATCGAGAGTTATGCCGCACACGACCTACAGACAGACAGACAGACAGACAGACACTTTCGTAAAAACCATTTTTTCTGACTCAGGGGGTCTGAAAACGTAAAGATTTGATGAAAATTTCGAAAGTCATTTTTCACATAAAACCAATACCTTCTCATCCATGATGAGAATGTAAAAATTTAGTTACTCGTAAATTTGATCACAGTTCTTATTAGATTTTGTCAACTACATAGAGAGAGTGTTTATAAACACAAACACACAAACACGTATAAAACGTATCAATATAAATAGTAAACACACCAATGCACGCTCATACTAATCTCACGCAACATAACTTAACTTCATTATACGATTATACTGAACTGTGAAAACTTTTACGATTTGTGAGAAGAATCTCGGTAGTCCCAAGCAGAAATTAACAATCGGGCCAACATCGATCCAACGCTGGATACCAACTTCCGACTGTTAGCGGACAGTCGAAATGATAACGATGTACTGCGTTCGTACAATACCGGATTCCAACGTTCTACCAATAGGGTAAGTGTGGGTATTACTGTGGATGCCCCAGTTACTGCGGTTTCAAATAAAACTAATGATATACAATGTTTTAAAGATATATAACGCTACAGAACAATTAAAAACAATTAATTTCTAATCCAAGCATAATAAGTATCAACGAATTATCAATAGTTACGATATTTGTAGCTAATTGATTGCAATTTGAAACTCTCATGTTCCCAATTCCCATAGTTTTAATGCTTAGATTTGTTGACAGGTCATGAACACGTTCTGAAAAACTTGTCATAATTCCGTTTCTGAAAATAAAATATTTATTGTAATATTATTTTTTGCAAAGTAAATATCTTATTTTTCTAAATATTTATGCAAAATAACAAAAAATACGTTTTTTAATCATTTTTTTACCAAAACAGTATTTGGCACATGATTTTCATAGGTGTATGAATTACTGCGATCTGTCAGGCGGCACTGCATAACCTTTCAATCTATTACAAATGCTTCGTTATGCTTACTTTTTATAATTGAGATTAAACAAAATGTTGAAAACTCCAAAATCGTTGCTAATGAGGCAAGAGGAAGTCAAGTAATATAATTTTAAGGTAAATTAAATAAGAGTTATAATATTATTTAATCTTAATTTGTTAAAAATGCTTCATGTTCACTTTTTATAATTTAGTTTAAATAAAATGTTCAACACTCCTTAATCGTTGCTAAAGATGCAAGAGGAACTCAAGTGATATAATTTTAAGTTAAATTAAATTAAATTAATAAAATTATTAATCTTAATTTGTTAAGAATGGTTCGTCGTGTTTACTTTTTATAATTGAGATTAAATAAAATGTTCAACACTCATAAATTAATTGTAAGTTCACTCAAAATAATATCGCAGTATTAGGCGCGCAGAAATTTGGGTTTCCGCAGTAGTTGGAGCGCAGTAATTGGGGATTCCGCAGTAATTGGTGCGCAGTAATTCATGCAAACCCGCAGTAATACCTACATGGAACATTTTTTTTAGATTCGCATTTTTTAAGTAAATCTGGTTTCTTTTCAGGGTTTAAGGACTGCATGCTACTTACTTAATACCAAATACTGCTTTAAAAATTAATTCGCGACGACTTTTTCATCTCAAAATCTTTTTTTTTAACTTTAAAAGCCGTCTTGATTTTCGATCCGCAGTAATTGGCACATTTACCCTACTGGTAACCAACATATTTTCAACGTTGGCTGGCAACATTTCTAAAATACTGGTTATATACTTTTAGTACTAAATCCATGTTTTACGGGTAAAAACGTACTTTAAAGAAGACCACCAGTGTCGAATCAACTTTGTACAAACACTGGTATGTTACAGGGTTAATTATCAGAGTCGATTAGACACTGGATAGACCTTGTACTTCCACTGTCGGAAAATTACTTTTTCTACAGTCGGAATAAGGTTGGGCCTATTGTGCACCCAACGTTGTTTTTACAGTCAACTACCGGACCTGAATATACACTGAATAGACTTTGGCATCCTCTGTCGGAAAATTACTTTTTTCACAGTCGGAAGAAGGTTGGGTCTGCTTTACATCCAACGTTGTACAAACGCTGGTATTTTCCAGTTAACTACCAGGGCTGAATAGACATTGAATAGACTTTGTGCATTCTCTGTCGGTAAATTACTTTTTTCACAGTCGGAAGAAGGTCGGACTTGTTGTACACCCAACGTTGTACAAACGCTGCTATTTTACAGTTGACTACTAGTAGCCTTTTTCTCGTTCTGCTGATACAAGTTTCTACACCGAAAAAAATTCCTTGTACCCGTGTACAAGGAATCAACTATTTTTCCTAGTTAGGACAGGTGCCAACTTTGCAATCCTAGTTGAAATGACAAAGTTCAAGTTTAGTAAGAAAAACAAAGAAAGCAAGTTGATTTGACGGACAGATCCTTTCAGGCCCATGTATTAAACGTAACCAAAAAACAGCTTTACGTTTATGATCTACTAGAGCAAAATTTATATTGATAAAAGTGGGTCTTAAAGAATTATTGACAAAAATAAATTTTTGTTTACACAGTGAAAAAGTAATAAATACAGAAGATATTCTTTTTACAGCGGAGTTTTGTAATAACAGCATAGCAGTATTAATTGAATTTAATTGTTAATAGAACTAGAATTTTCTATTTCTCTGTAACAAGGTTTATATTGGTATGTTTAACTGTATTTACGTGATTCTCTTAAACAGGAATCCGTATTATTTCAACTAGGTTAGACTTAACTATGGGTGATAGTTGACTCTTGGAAAAAAAAAATTTTCGGTGTATGCTTGAAAATGTTTTTCGAAAGCAAGATCAATAAAATACAATTTTTTATTGTCACCTTTTGAAAGTATACCTCAAAAAATATTATTCCCTTATATAGATTTTTAATTTATCACAGATGAAGAAAACAAAAAGATAATTTGAAAAATTTCTCTCTGATAATTTTCGTGCGACTCGAGTTAACGATTTCATAGCTTTTTAACAATTCTCTTCGTTGTTTTAATTTATATCAATGCAATCATCTGATACGTAAGTCTGAATATCACATCTGTGTATGAATCAGCAAGAGAAATGAGAATATTCACCGTTAAAGTGACATAAAATTTGTTAATGTTTGCGTATTTTTATGATGCATCAACTCCTGCCCCAGTTAAAACGATCATTTTTAAGCAAATGTTTGAGTTTAAAAATAATCGGCATTTAAAGAGAGTCTAGTTATACAAAATCTCCAAAGAATCTTTTAGCTTGAACCTAATTACAATCAAAATTCGTGATTTGTTTTTCTTCGTGTTCGTCTTGTTAACTCATACTCCAGAATATAAGATCAGGGCTGAACACGCTTAGATTAGATCTGGGCTTTTTAATTTTGTACTGAATTTATATATATATTCGTTATTGTGCAATAAATTTCAGTAATAAATTTATAAAATTAAATTTCCGAAGGCGTAGCACACTTATATTATTTTTACCAGATATGGAATAAAATATAAAAAATATTGTAAACGGTTGATTTTCATTCAAACCCTCTTCCTTTGTACACAATAAGTAATGCTTTTATACAAAACTACAAAAAAAATTTTGTATCCCTATAAAATTGTTTATAAGGAAAGAATGATGGGAAATAAAATTGTTTATTTCAAAGAAATCTACAAATTTGATGTTGACTATTTTTCCATAGGATTTATATCCTTTGTTTAATAATGAAAAACGTTATCCGAAGTGAAAATTTCCATTTTGCACCAAATCTATGCGAGATAGGGTAAAAATGTTCAAAAATAAAATTTTCTATTCAAAAAAGATCTTAAAATCATAAAATCATAGAAATCTCTAGCAACATCTATGAGTAAAACCGGCAAATTTCAACTAACACCCCTGGTACGTCCGGCAGATTTCAGCAAGCAACCGATAGATTCGTGAGGCTTTACTGTTGACGTTCATGCCCCGCAGAGGTCGCTCGAACACTATGACGCGGAGATATAAAGGTAGGCCCGATACTTTCCGGACAGACCTCGTATGTACTTACTGATTTTTAGCATTTTTGTAGATTAAAACCAGTAAATCATTTACTAAATACTTTATGGCGTTTTAAACTGAATTTTAACAACTGGCTTGCTTAAAATTAAAATGTACTTACTGCTTTTTAGTATTTTTGAACTACTAAAAAACGAAACATAATTTTCTATTCAACAGCAAACAGTTACTTTTTTCAAAATTTCCTTTATTTATTTTTAGCAAGTAAAATTTAGCAAGAGATATTCTTCATTTTATCATAGGACTTACTATTATTTAGAATGTACTTCCAGATTTACAGTAATTTTCGTAGCGTTGAGCCATCTAACTAAAAAGAAGCAAGTAATTACTGATAATCAGAAAGTGTTACTAATATTCAGTAAGCTCTTTTTTGCGTATGTAGCTCTAATGAATATGCACTGAGAAAACAGTTTTGTCAAATCAACAAAAATATTTTGTTAGTATTTAGCTAACAAAATTCTTTTGTTGTGCCAACAAAACATTTTGCTATTTCAATCAAATTTTGTTACTTAAACAAAATGTTTTGTTGGGACAACAAAATATTTTGTCAGGACAACAAAAAAAGTTTGTTGGATAAATTTTTTTCTCAGTGTGACATAAATTCAAGCGCGAAGCGCTAGTATTACAATGAGAATGTGTTTTTAAGGCCAATAGAGCACTGTTAGAAATGTTTGAAAATTGAAAATTGAAAACACAGCTAACGTAAATTTTGACAATATTTATGATATTTTTAAGTAAAGGTATCTTGAAATTGTGCAAAATGTACTGAATTTTCTGAAATTTTACTCAATATTATGAATTTCAACTGAATTTTCATAAAATGTATCTTAAAACTACCAAACTGTAACAGAATTTGTATAATATTCATCATAAAATTACGAAGTAACAAAATTTTCAGTTACCCAAAACGTACAATTATTTCTGTTGCAAAGTTTCAGAATTTCTAGATACAAGTATATCAGAACACTCAACACTTTGTAACTGAAAATTAGAAAACTGTTTCTTAAATTTACTAAAAAGTAATTGGATTTTCTGAAATTTTATCTTAATTTTACGAAACTGTAACTGTTACTGTAACTGGATAAAACTGAAGTCACATGTTTTGGGAAATTACGGTAGAAAGCCTTAACTTCCCTTTTTCATTAGAAACCGAAAACGAATTTAGTGATTTGTATACGTAAGGGTCATAGAACACCGAGCGCGAAGCGTGATGACTTAATCGTGCGCTCTAGGCGCACTCAAACTTGTGAGCAAATTGAGACGCGCGCGATGAGAAAGTATCCGCGATGCTCAAATATTTTTGGCTATACACGAATCAAATTTTGTTGTTGAAAGAACCAAATTTTTAATGGCACGACTAAACAATTTTCTCAGTGTATTCGATAATAAATGTTTCCAATCTATATAAAATTCAGGCATATTCGAGCAAAAATCAGGGCCTAGCAGGACTGGCGAGTTGGACACTTTTTGACATGTCCCTAGTTTGGCAAACTCGCATAGGCCAGGAGCGGCACATAACGTTGTTGCTAACAATTGTCCTACTTACAAGTAGTTAAAACTTGCCAAGGCCTTTCTAGATTTTCCTAAAATGGCCATAATTTTAAAATGATTACAATATAATAAAAAATACTTCAAAAATTACAAAAAGTAAAGTTTATCACTTTTTAGCATACAATTCAAAAAAATGAAATAACACATGAAAAGAACATAAAGAGAACTCCTCGATATACCCAATCTATGGTTTTCTCAGGGGAACTTCCTCAAAACCCCGTTCTGAATATTTACATCATCCGTTAAATCCATATAATCAAAAATTATTTTTATATGGGAATAACAGAAATAAATTCATAATTTAAATAACAGATGAGTCGATATGAATGCCTGAATATGCCCACATTATGATTTAATTTATAAAAGTCAAAATAGGAAAACTTGCGAGCGCCATTCCAGATTGGGATAATTTCTGCACGGTTTTGAAATTTACCATAATAAATTATAATATCCACTCTTCCTAATACTTACAAGAGTAGTGTGACTATTATTTTGCCCTCGGAATATAACTTTACATATTTCTTAGAAAACGGAAAAAAAGCATTAAAAATTCTGTATTCAACCAAGGTTTTTTACTAAACAAAAAGGATTTCCTACTTCCTACATAGAAGGTAAGTCACCCGTGTGGAAATTTTGTCATGGCGCTAGCCAGGCCCCCACCAACTTGGCCGTTCATTTTGTGAGTCTCAGCCATATTGAATCAGTTCCTCAGCCATATAAATTTTTTTTTTAATGTCTTCATCTAATCCTTCTAGAATAATTTTCGAGATTTAAAATGTAGTCCAAGTCATATATTTTAATATTATTAACAAATATTTTGAATTGATTTTGATTTTGAGATTACACTGAAACCAAGTATGAACTTTTTAAAAAACTTTCAATGGAGTTCACGACAGCCCTTTTATTTATTAAAAATAATAGTGTCAAACACGCAGTTAAAATAAATCAAAAAATTTAAAACTTTATTCCAACCTCTAAAATGACAGATTCAAAGTCTAATCTACTAATTTGATTTACTTACTATCGTTTTCATTGCTTACTCTTCTTGCTTTAATTATCGCGCGATGACTCCGGACTCGTCCAGTGCTCTTTATTTTGGGCATTTTAATTAGCACGCACAGAAATTAAATATATACACTACCGAACATAATCATTAATATCTTTGGCATAATTTAAAGAACCCGTGTTCAAGACTGGAGGCAATCTAAAAACACAAATACAGCCAAAGTAGGTGGCAGTGTAACCGCAACAACTATTAAACAAGGATCAAGGTTGGCTTCATGCCACATCCAAGACATTCGCCATGTTGTAGCCAAATAGTAATTTTCCAAGTTGGGGCCAAACTTGTAATAGGGCAAAAATTTGGCAATTTCTACACGGGCACATTTTAATCAAGGTCAGTTAAGACTGGAAAGTTTGGATATTTAGTTTTTAACTCAAGGCTTTTCAAAGAATTTCCGCGACCTTTTATTTATAAAATAACTTCACTCCAAAGAATTTATTGTGGATACAACATTAAAAATACAGATAGTTTTTCAGAAATAGGTTAAAAATAGCATTTTCAGGCAAAATAGTCCAAGAATAGCATTAATTATCTGAATCAGGCCCATTCCGTTTAATTTGTTACCAAAGTATTTATTTGTAGATACCATTATAGATAAGACTTCCAAAATGTTAATATTTTTCGAGAAATAGTTTAAAAATAGTTTTAAATAGTTTTCAGACAAATAGTTCAAAAATAGCCTTAATGGTCTAGATCAAGTTATTCCCGTTCAGCTCCACACCAAAGAATTTATTGTAGATACGGGTATGGATAGGACATACCAATATATATATATATACATATTTCAACATAGTTATAAAATAGTTTAGGTAAAATAGTTCAAACAAAGCCCTAATAGCCTCAACCAATTCAGCTTTGCACCAAAGAACTTGTTGTGGATACAGTAATGGATAAGCCCTTAAAAAATATAAATAATTCTTTAGAAATAGTTTAAAAATGGGTTGTTCAGTCAAAATAGTTCAAAATGGCATCAATGCTCAACCTTAAGCTATTTCCATTCAACTTGTCACCCAAGAATTTAATTGTAGGCACCGGTATTGACTATACATGCAAAAATGAAAATATTTCTTATACATAGTTTATAAATAGTTAGAAAATAGTTTCAGAAAAAATAGTCAAAAGATAGCCTTAATGGTCTAGACCAAGCTATTCACATTCACATTCATATGTTAAGTACTCTAGTTATTCCGAGAAAATATGTGAAATTAGCGACAGCATCTTTTTTGTATTTTCTAGATTTTAATAAATATCATTGATGAGGGCCTGGATTGATTATGGACCCTAAAGCCAACGCAAACATACCAAGTATTATAAATTGAAAATAATAACCACCTTAAATAATTGGCCTAATTATTTATACAGTGGAAACTATACATTTCTTTGGAATATATATTATATGGTGGTTTTTTTAAAACATTCAGTTTTATCTTTTATAAAAAAAATTTCATTCAATTATTAAGGTTTTTTGAGTGATCTTAAATTGTCTTACTGTGAAATAGGTTTTCTACTTGGGCTGACTCTGTTGTTAGATCTACTTAAATGTAAGTATAAACATTATTTACTGGTGAGACACGTTCTGAGCTTAAACCTAAGAAATTCAGAGGACGGAGCCTAACTGGCGATAGCAAGTGATATAAATCGGGAAATAGGACGAGCAAATCGGCCTATATATTGCAGACATTTTTTTTCTACAGAAACTAAGAAGAAGCGAAATGCATCGATTATACTGAATGATAATAGTGCAGGCTGTGCGGCTTTGATTTAATTTTAAGTTAAACGAACAAAATTTTTGTTGGTTCAACCATAGTATTTTGTTGTTATACGATCAAGAAAATTCTTTGGTTGGTAAAATTTGGTTGATCCATCGGAATATATCAGTTTTTTAAAATAAATTTCAAGTATTTATTGAATTCAACCAAACAATTTGATCAATTCAATTAAATACTTTGTGAACTAAACAAAACAATCTTGTTCAATTGAAAAATTCTATTTCTGTTTCTTATTCCTCAAAGTCAAAGTATCTTTGAGAAAAGTAAATTCACATTTACAATAAAAAAAAAATCACATATAAACTAAAACAATATGAAAAATACCAAAATTTTAATTCTGGTTTCTGATAGCTCTCATAAATCTCTATTAATTATCCTAATAACATTTATCGATTAAACAGTTAGAGTATGTTAAAACTTGAAAAGAGTCAATATTTAAATTCCATTTTCCAGTTAAATTATACGAGATACGAAAAAAAGTTATAATAAAAAATTGTTTACTGCATAAAGATCTACAAGTTTGAACTGCAACATTTTTTCATAAGATGTACTTATATTTTTCTTTTTAATTCAAAATAATATTATTGAAAATCCAAAATTCCATTTTTTAATCAAAATATATGAGATATGAAATAGAGTGCAATATTAAAAAATTGACTTGAGCCGCGCGAAACGGACGATGAAAATATGCCCGCGAAGGGGGCAGATTTTTATATTTCAAATGATTTTGTTTCGAGCTATCATGTCCACGAGATAGGCACTTTTTTTAGAGCCTTCGTAAAATATACATAGCTATTATAACGATTATTATTTTTTATAAAAAAATGTCTACGTGTTTTTTAAATGCTATCTAATGCTATGCAATCTTTTTTAAGGTAGTTTTCATCCACGAAAATTAGACCTCAGGCGAAAATAGATAATTTTGCTTTCAAGAATAGCAATATTATTATTGAAGGGCTATTTTGAATGAGAAAATATTATTTTACATTAAAAAAATGTTAAAGACAGAAAAATAATTTTATTAATAAATTTTATTTTTGACCCAACTTTTTTTGTTATCGCTTCTTACCAAATTTTAAAAAATTATGCGATTCTAATAAATCATGCATCATTTTTTAAAAAAACATTTTCCAAAACGAAATTTTTATAAACAAAGTGCTGAATTTGATAAAAATTTATTCATTTTCGAAATTTGGAAATGGTTAAGTTGTAGGGAATCTTTTTCTTGAAAAAGTGATGTGTAATTTATTAAAATCGCATAATTTTTTAAAATTTAGTAAGAAGCGATAAGAAAAAAAGTTGGGGCAAAAATAAAATTTATTAATAAAACTATTTTTCTGTATTTCAAATTTTTTTCATGGAAATTAATCTTTTCTCTTCGAAAATAGCTCTTCAATATTAATATTGCTATTCTTGAAAGCAAAATTATCTATTTTTGCCTGAGGTCTAATTTTCGTGGATCAACTACCTTAAATCAATAAATTCATTCATTTTTTCATAAAAAATTCAAAAAATCCTATTTTTTTGCCCCTTTGACTGAGTATGCCCCCTTAAAGGCATGGAATAAGCGGGTAACATAATGAAAAAAAGAATTGTAGCTTTCCGAAAAATTTCTTTTCAATAATGAATATTTCCAGTTGAAACTTTGGGACATGCGAAAGGATATACTTTTCAACGGAGGGTTTAATTAGTTTTGAACTATTAAAAAAGTTAATTTTTTGTTTTACCGACATTAGAATGTTTTCAAATGTTCAAAACACTCCATTAATGTATTATTTTTCATTTCCCAAAGATTTGGCTGAAAATATTCATCATGATATAAAAACTCTTAATGAAACTAAAAATATGTTTTTAATTATGTGACCCGCTTATTCCATGTCCCTAATTTGTTGTATAATTGTTTCCTGTTTGATAGATGACATTGAGTTTCGAAAAGGTTAACAAAATTTCATAAGATGTAGTAATGAAAGATGTTACATCTCTGATAAAAATATTTACGATTGATCCTTGCCGCCTTTTCTGATGTTGACAATAGACATTTTTTAGATAAAAAATTGTTTCAGTAGACTTTTATCATGATCACTAATCTTGTATTACAGAGTAGTGATAATTGTGTGCAGATTACTACTGAAGTATCAAACTAAACGACAACAATGGATGTCGTTTCTAGTTTGACCCAAATGAGAATTTCTTACGAGCTTCAAGGTTCAATCTGGAAAATCAGTATTCTTGAGATATTATGTATAAACTTGACTATCATAAACAAATTAATTTGAATCTGTGCCAACATCATTAACATGAAGAAATTCCAAAAGAATTCAAAAGAATTTTTACTGGATGAAGAATTTTTTCGTAATAACAAAACATGTTGAATTTTTTTCTGAAGCCTATATTTGAATAAAATAGTTACAGTTAAAGTTTAAAATAACACATAATAGATTTTACTCAATAACTTTCAATAACCTGATCCATACTAATATAAATAATGAATGATTTAGGAAACACGAGTAATCGTGAAAACAATCTTCCCAGAATCAAGGTTGGAAGATATTTATATATAAGATGATTAAATTAAAAGTTAGGCAACTTTTGTGCCTAAATTGTGATGTGAGATTTTTTAAAAACAACATTTGACACAAATTATAAAGACAAAATGAGAAAAGAGTATTTAAACAAATTCTAATTATTCTTAGCAAATTTCCCGTTTTGCGACCCTCTAAAGCCGAAATAAACGCTGTTAGAAATTTACAAAACTTTCTTATTAATTATACTTTTTTACTAAAATATACGAATTACAAAAGAGTTTTTAAGGGGAAATAAGTTATTTTTCTAACAAAATTCTACAAATGGGGTTTAACCAATTTTTGATAGGAAGTAAAAAAATTATTTTCTAAATCTTAATCAGTCAAATTTTCACTGATTGAATCAGTGATTTGCCTTTTCACTGATTCATCAGTGGAAACAATATTTTCCGCTTTTAAGGGGGGAAGTTCATGTGAACGCCCCAAAATCAGTCATATTTTAAAAATGTTTTTGAAGGTGATAGAATAATTTTATTGTTTTAAATTTTTAACATAACTTTATTTAACCTTTCTAAAGTATAAAAAATTTTTATTATTTTTTTCCTTCCAAAATGGCGGCTCAGGATAATTTTTCGTCTGTTGTCTCCGGCGCGAGCTCCAAAAGTGCTCTATTTATCACACATTAACCATTGATCTGAAACAAAAAAATTAAATTTCTTTCTTTTTATAACATATTAACGGGAAGGATAAACCTATAACACTAAAAGAAACATAAAATCCTTCCGATAATAATGTAGCGAAAAGCCTCTCGAAATTTCAGACAAATTGGTCAATAACTTTTTGAGTTACAACACGAGCAGTTTTTAAAAATACATTTTCGAGATAATCGCGTTTAAAGTTTTAGTACAGTATAACGACCATTTTTAGTTACTTACCGATTAATCTGCAATCCCAGGTCCATATAATAGTCCTTCTGAGTCTTCAAAAAACTGATTTCAATTCAGATTATAGGAAAAAAAAAATCGACTTTTTGAAATTTTTACATTGATTTCCCCCCTTAAATCAGTTACTTTTCACTGAAGCAATCTGTGGAATTTCACTGATTCGCATTAACCTCTTTTTAGCTATTTGAACAAGTTAAATTTCACTGATAATCAGTAGATTTTGACCGATTCAGATTTAGAGAAAATAGTTAAAGTTATTTAAAAATCAAAAATGCCATTTTCCAGAAATTTTAAAAATCACATAATTGTAGGACTCAAAAAAATCAAAAGTCAAATTTAAACAGGAAATTAACTACGGATTGAAATTAAAAGGGGATTTATTTGAGTTTGCACACATGACACACTGTAAAACGCATCTCACAAATCTCTTGATAATAATTCTTCTTTATTGAGTTTTTAAAAGTAATTAAAAGTGCAAGTTGTATTACTTACACTTACTTATTCAAATTTGGCATGTAAAAATGTTACGTATCTAACAAATTTCGAGTTTAACAAAGTCTTTATTGTAATAAATATAGCTCGTGTATTTTACACTTGAATATTCAAATTTGTATGCAAATATTTTACTTTTAAGTTATTTGTCATGCCAAAAATAAGATCTCTGAAAAAAATAGTTTTTCTATGATTTTAAGACATGAAATAATGTTATCAGTCGTGCCTTATAAAAGAAAAAACATTATTTTTTATGAATAAAATTTAAAATTTATGAATGTTATTTGAAATAAAATTTTTTCTTATTACCGTTTCTTATCAATTTTTTCAAAATGATTGGATATTCATAAATCATGACTTCTGGTTTTGAAGAAAATATTCTCTACAGCTCTACTGTTTCCAATTTTAAAAATAAGTAAAAAAATTTCAAATACAGTTTTTTTAATGTACTTATTAAAAAATTGTTTTCAAGATTTTAGTCACTAAAAACTTTACTTTTAAAATTGAAAGAGAAGAGTCATAAAGAATATTTTCCTCGAAAAAATAAAGCACGATTTATGAAAAATAATGTTTTTTCTTTCATAAGACACATCTGATAACATCATTTCAAGTCTTAAAATCATCTAAAAACTTTTTCGAGAGATCTGATTTTTGACATAACTACCTTAAGATAGTTCGTTCACGAAAATTAAACCTCAGGCAAAAATAGATAATTTTCTTTTCAAGAATAGAAATGTTATTATTGAAGGGCTCATTTGAAAGAGGAAAGATTATTTTTCATGAAAAAAATTTGAAACACGAAAAAATAATTTTATTAATAAATTTTATTCTTGTCCAAACTTATTTACTTATCGCTTCGAGGAAAATTTTTAAAAATGATGCGATTCTTATAAATCACGGTTCATTTTTTTCGGAAAAAGATTCTCTACAACATGACCATTTCCTATTTTTGAAATTGAATTAATTACTATCAAATACTGCAATTGGTTTATAAAAATTTTGTTTTGAAAAATTGTTTTTTTATAATTTCAGCCATTAAATAATTCATTTTCAAAAATTGAAAACGGTCAAGTTCTGATGATTCTTTTTCCTGAAAAAATGATTCGTGATTCATTAGAATCGCATCATTTTGTAAAATTTGGTAAGAAGCGATAAGGAAAAAATTTCGGCAGAAATAAACATTTTTTTAAATATATTATTTTTCTGCATTTCAAATTTTTCTCATGGAAAATAATCTTTTCTCTTCCAAATTAGCCCTTCAATAATAATATTTCTGTTTTTGAAAGCAAAATAATCTATTTTTGGCTGAAGTCAAATTTTTTTGGATGAATTACCTTAAAAAATTTTATCAATGTTTGAAATTTTTTTTTTCAATTTTCGGAGTTGTTCCGACGTTTTTGAGTATATCGCGAGTTCTAATTGACCGATTTGCCTAAACAAGCACTCAAATTGAAAATTTTCAGATCAGCTCAGTAGTTCAGATGCTAGCGAGTTCAATAAGTTAAAAAAGTTGTCTAATATTCACGATTTCTATTCTTCCCAGGACGATATATCAATTTTCGAACTCGATTTTTGCCAAAAAATCAAACTTTTCCAACTTATTGACATCGCTAGCATCTGAATTACTGGGCCGATCTGAAAACTTCAGGATAAAAAGTTGTAGAAGATTCAATTGCTTTCAACTTGAGTGCTTGTTTTGGCAAATCGATCAGTTAGAACTCGAGATATACTCAAAAACGTAGGAACAACTCCAAAAATTGAAAAAAAAATGTCGAACATTGATATCTCGAAAACGCTTCCATAAAAAATTTTTTGAGTGTGACTTTCGTGTTTAGTGGGCCAAAATAAATGAAAAAATCATATTGAGATGTGGTTGGCAGAAAAAAATTACAATTTTGTAAACTAGTGTAATCCAAACTTCAATTTCCACTTACATATTTTAATTATTATGTTTTTTGTTCAAATTAAAAGAATTTTATTTCTAGAAAATATCAATTCAGCAACTCCACTTTTTCTGTATTTTTTAAATTTTAATAAAAAACACTAGTATTTTTATAAATCTTGAAGTCTTGAGATATAAGTTAGATTTCTTGACCATTCAGTTCTGACATGATTAAATCATTTAATTTCATGCATACAGTACTTGACAAATTATTATATTGTTAAGTCATTGCATAATACAGATATTAAATATTAGAGGCCAAGAGATACCTGCTTGACTTGACAGGTCAATTAAGTCAACGGGGTTTTATCAGTCGTAAATTGATGTTTTTTCATATTTCTTGAGAACTCGTCATGATCACTTATCATTCTTATAACCTTGCATTTTCTAGTATCTACTCACTCTTTCAAGCGCCTATAAACTGCGACAGTTTATTACTTTATTTCCATATTAACTGCAACATGTGAAAAGAGTTGGATTTTTATTTGCTTATATCGATAAAATACACTTGACTTTCAATTATAATTTCAGGTATTATTGTACAAAAGTGTTCATTAGGAAAATAGAAAATATTTTTACAACTCGGTTGTATTCGGTACTATAATCTTGGCAAACATATAAATTTATTTCTTCTAATTTAATACTGAAGCTCAAATTAATTTTATAATATTGTAGATGTCAATTACATTTTCTCAAAGTTACCTAATTTGTTTTAAATTTCAAATGAAAAAGGAAATCCAATTTACTTAAGGTAGTTCGTTCACGAAAATTAGACCTCAGGGAAAAATAGATAATTTTGTTTTCAAGAATAGCATTATATATATAATAATATTATTGAAGGGCTAATTTGAAAGAGAAAAGATTATTTTTCATGAAAAAAATTTGAAACGCAAAAAAAAATTTTATTAATAAATTTTATTTTTGCCCAAACTTATTTTCTTATTGCTTCGAGCCAAATTTTTAAAAATGATGCTATTTTAATAAATCATGGTTCATTTTTTTAGAAAAAAGATTCTCTACAACATGGCCGTTTCCTATTTTTGAAATTGAATTAATTATTATCAAATACAGCAATTTGTTTATAAAAATTTTGTTTTGAAAAAACGTTTTTTTATAATTTCAGCCATTAAAGAATTCATTTTCAAAAATTAGAAACAGTCAAGTTGTAGAGAATCTTTTTCCTAAAAAAATGAACCGTGATTTATTATAATCGCATCATTTTTGAAAATTTGGCTCGAAGCGATAAGAAAATAAGTTTGGGCAGAAATGAAATTTATTAATAACATAATTTTTTGGTGTTTCAAATTTTTTTCATGAAAAATAATCTTTTCTCTTTCAAATTAGCCCTTCAATAATAATATTGCTATTCTTGAAAACAAAATTATCTATTTTTCCCTGAGGTCTAATTTTCGTGAACGAACTACCTTAAGGCTCTATCAGCCTTAAGGAACACATTCTCATCGTGACACTCGCGCTTCGCGCTCGATTTTCTGCAACTTTCTAATAATTTACACGATTTAAAAAAATCTATCGTCTTCCAAATATCTTAAAACGGAAAAAAATTCGTAGACTGTTTTTAAGCAAACGATTTTTTATTTTAACGCTTATTTTATATTTTACATACATATTTTGGTGAAAAAATGGAATTTTTGACTTTCAATATTTAAAATCAAAACATAAAATATACATCTTGTCAAAAAATATCCTCCTGAGAATTTGTAGACCTCAGTTAGGCAAATAATTTTTTGTGCCTCCGGCGCGGAAACTCGTTTTTCAGCTACAGTTGAGAGTAGCACAATGTTGTGTATTCCGCTACAGAGGAATGGAATTTAAAAATTGAACTGCGCATGCGCCTTTAGCCATACAGCGGAGCATAATCTTCTTCTTATTCTTCTTCTTCTTTGTACAGCATTAGCACCGTACTGACAAAGCCTTGTACATTTGAACTGCGCATGCGTCTATTACAATACGCTACTACTAACTACTATACAAGATCGAGAAAATCAAAATGGCTGGAAGTACTCGCGAAATGTTAGGTGAGATGGACGATAATTACGGCCATTTCGACGCTTTCAGATTGGATTCCAGTGTATGTAGAAAAACTCGTAAATACGCCGAAGTCACATAATAGTATATTACGTTCCTAGGCGCACAATGAGGGTTATTGTGCAACGAGCGACAATGCTCGTAGGAGATCGAAGCCAAGGCATACTCGATATTTCGCGACTAGTCCCGGCCACTTTGATTTTATCGATCTTGTGTAGTCGTAGCGTGTTGTAATAGAGCATGCGCAGTTCAAATGTACAAGGCTTTGTCAGTAGGGTGCTAACGCAGTACGATGAAGAAGAAGTATAAGAAAAAGATTGTGCTCCGCTGTATGGCTATAGGCGCATGCGCATGTCAGTTTTTACATTTCATTCCTCTGTAGCGCAATACACAACATTGCGCTACTCTCAACTGTAGCGAAAAAACGAATTTTCGCGCCGGAGGCACATAGAATAGTTTGTGAACCTCGAGTAAAAACGGGTGTTTGTGCCTTGTATAAAGTTGAAAACCCCTCGGCTTCGCCTCGGGACTCAACTTTTTACGCGGCGCGCAAAAGTCCGCTTTCGACCTCGGTGCACAATATACTATTTTCCCAGAGATCTGATTTTTAGCACAACTACATTAATTTGTTTTTGTACATCACCTTGAAACACAACAATTTTGTTAATTTTAGTCGCATAAAAGAATGTAATGAGGATAATAATAATTAGTAATCTATTTTTCGACATTGATTTTAATTTATTTAAAAAATCATTGATTTTAATTTAAAGGGGATATTTAATTTTCAAAAATGGTGCGATTCTGATAAATCATGAATCATTTTTTTAGGAAAAGGAATCTCTACAACTTTGCCGTTTCCGATTTTTGAAAATAAATTCTTTAATGGTTGAAATCATTAAAAAACAATTTTCCAAAACTAAATTTTTATAAACAAATTGCTGAATTTGATAATAATTGATTTATTTTCAAAAATCGGAAACGGTAAAGTTGTAGAGAATCCTTTTCCTAAAAAAATGATTCATGATTTATCAGAATCGCACCATTTTTGAAAATTTGGTATGGAGCGATAATAAGGAAATATCCTAATACAAAAAACATTATTAAAATATGATTTTTCATAATTTTTAAATTTTTTTTTATTAAAAAGAGTGTCAAATAATAATAAGAACTATTTTCCATAAATATTAGATCTATAAACTTAAAAATAAAAGGTTTTGGAAACGACGTAGGAAACTACATAGGAATTTTCATCAGAAATTGGGGTAGGAAACTAAGGAGTTTCTTATTTAGTTTCCTGCGTGCTTTCCTTCGTAGTTTCCTATGTCGATTACTACGTCGTTTCCTAAACCTTGTTCTTTAAATTTATAAATCTAATATTCATGCTAAATAATCCTTTTAATGATTTTAAATTTTATGCGTATTAATTATAATATGTTCTATGTGTTTAAATAAATAATTTTAAAAAAATATAATATTCTTTCATTTCAAATAATAATAAGAACTATTTTCCACAAATATTAGATCAATAAGCTTAAAATTAAGGTTTTGGAAACGACTTACGAAACTATATTGGAATTTTCATCTGAAATTGAGATAGGAAAGTACGTGGTTTCTTAATTAGTTCCCTGCGTGTTTTCTGACGTAGTTTCCTATGTAGATTACTACGTCGTTTCCTAAACCTTGTTCTTTAAATTTATAAATCTAATATTCATGCTAAATAATCCTTTTAATGATTTTAAATTTTATGCGTATTAATTATAATATGTTCTATGTGTTTAAATAAATAATTTTAAAAAAATATAATATTCTTTCATTTCAAATAATAATAAGAAATATTTTCCATAAATATTAGACCTATAAACTTAAAAATAAAAGGTTTTGGAAACGACGTAGGAAACTACATAGGAATTTTCATCAGAAATTGGGGTAGGAAAGTACGTGGTTTCTTATTTAGTTTCCTGCGTGCTTTCCTTCGTAGTTTCCTACGTCGATTACTACGTCGATTCCAAAACCTTGTTTTTTAAATTTATAAATCTAATATTCATGGTAAATAATCCTTTTTATTATTTTAAATTTTATGCATATTAATTATAATATGTTCTATGTGTTTAAATAAATAATTTTAAAAAAATATAATATTCTTTCATTCCAAATAATAACAAAAACTATTTGCCATAAATATTTGATCTATAAACTTTGAAAAAAGCTTCTGGAAAGGACGTAGGAAACTACGTTAGAAACCAAATAGAAAATTACGTCAAAAACTACGTCAGAAGCCACGCATGAAACTACGTGGGAAACAACGTAAGAAAACACGTAATTTTTGATAACAATTTTCAATAGGGTAAAACATTAAAAATTTGTCTGAATTGAAAGTAGTGATATATTTATCGCTATAAAACCAGTCATTTCTAAGAGGAAATTTATCTACATTTTAGAATTTTCCAGGCACGTTTTTTTATAAAATTCCTTTTGTTGGGGTTTTTCAAGAATCCTTAAAGAATATTTGGTGCTATGTGTGAAATAGTGTATATGTCATAGTGCTGCCATCTCTTGAATTAAATCAAACTTAAACTTTTATTTCATTCATCAATCGGTACATCTGTCCGTTATCAAAATAATTAATCATAACTAACCAAGAATCTTTAAATAAATTAAACACTATCATGACGATCTTCAAATTATTGAAAAATTTTATCAGATTGATAATTTTACATTTTTTATTATATAGTGAAAAAACCTATTTTATTATTTTAATTGAATGTATTAGTTGTATTTATGAAATGACATTTAATAAAATTTATGTAATAACTTGAAGGCCTTAGATGTCAAATAAATGTTTATTTTTTTGTGGTTCAAATGATTCTATTTTATTTTTCCAGCTACAGTCATAGCTTGAATTCTGACAAGGATTAGATTCTATTTTTAAAAACTATTTTAAACTCAAACACTTAGTCATTATACTCTAAATTTTAAATGTTCAAAAAAATATTGCCATTTAATCAATAATTCGATAAAAATAATCTACACAAGGGTCAAAATTTAAAAAAAAATCTATGGAAAATAAAGTCTTGCATTTTTAAAACGATGTTTGTAATTTTCAATAACTATTTTTTGTTTAATTTGTCTCAAAAACACTTTATTGAGAAAATTTTAAAATATATTTAGGAAACATAAAAACATGAATTTGCTCAATTTATTAAATGGAAAAAATAATAAAAATATAATTAGTAGAAAATAGTTAGAAATAAATAAAAAATTCAAATTTAGAAAATTGACTTCACGACTGCCATAAAAAACACTGTTATATAATTTCTAAATTATTTTTCGGAAACGTATATAATACATTCAAATAACGTTCACGTGTCGTACCTTTTTTCTCGGATGTAGGCAGCAGTGAGAGTTTCCCATAGTTTCACTTCGGAAAATCCCACTAGATGTTCCTGGAAAAAAAACTCGGAGAGTTTTACCTTCGAAAGTCTTGTGAAGAAAAACTTCCAGTTAACCGTCGCACATTAGGATCGATTATTCACTGCTTATAATCCAAATCTCTCTTCACAGATACTCATTAGTGCGAAAAGTTTGCATTTACTCGTTAATTTATACTATATATGACATATGTATTCACTTGCTTTATTGGATTCTTAAAAAAATCTCAGAAACACTCCCGAAAAGCAAAAATTATCATATTGGCCTTTAATTTAATGCTGTTTTGATTGATATAATCGTTAAATAAAATCACGATGTTGCTCATGATAATCCATTATCAGCTTTCCGCGTTACAGGAGTAAATAGATTATACTTTATTCGTAATCAAGTATAGCAATAAACGTTCTTCTTAACAGTTGCAAGAATCATCCAAGATAGAAAGAAATTCTGTCGGATGTGAGAATTTCCGCTTTTTAATTAAAAACATGAGATTATTATTTTTAATTAATTATATCGTTTCGAAATTATGGTCATTTTCAATAAAGTAGAGATAACATTCCTTGCAAGATTTTCGATTCGGGACTCAATCCGAGTGAATCAGAGCTATTCCGAACTGATACGAAAATTTTTTTGAATATTTTTCGATTCGAAAATTAATTAGAATCAATCACGATTCAATCTGAAACCTCAATCAGAATAAATCCGAACCAAGTTTTTAATCCGGATTAATCCAAATATCTATTCAAGTATCATTCATTCCTCAGATTTATTAAAAGTTATTCGGATTAAAAAGTTGGTTTAAATCAGCTCGAGCTTGGATGTATTCGGATTATAAAATTGGCTCGTTTTCATTCGGATAAAAATCTCGAAACAAGTTGGATTTATTTTCAACTGACTTGCTCAAAAAGTTTTTCAGATTTTTTCGGATTCACTCGGATTGAATTACTTTCTTAAACATTTGCAATATCGATATTGATAATATCGTTCATAAAAAAAAAATTCTTAATAAAAAAAATGTTGAACTTGAAATTTTTGTGATATCAATAAACACTAATTTTTAAAACAATGCGAGTTTAATAAATTAAAGCTCATTTTTTCAGGAAAAATTCTGATCTCGATGCCTAAAATCATGAGAAATTATTTCTGGGAAATAGAATAATTAAAAATAATAACAACGTCTTTTGGTCTTATAAAAGAAAAAATTCGAAAACAATGTTGAAGAATTACTTTTCGGAACAAGATTAATATGTGAAAATAGGCCAAGTATCGTCGAATCGTAGTTCAATTTATATATCACATACAATCAATATATGATGAAAGCACTGACTGATACATAAGTTACTGACAGATACATCTCTGAAAATGAAATAGAAAATTTATATCCCAACATGAAAACTTTAATTAAGCCAGAACTCAAAAACTGATAAAACAAAATATTTTACTGTTGTCCAAAACCAAAAGACATTAAGTTACTTTACATTCATCTTATCCAGAGAGGTTAATCAAAAGTTAAATATCACTAGATATCACTATAAAATTATCAAACTCTGAAGGACAAATTTATAGAAAAAACCTGATAAAAGAAATTCGATATTTTTGGTCAATTTTCGCGCACTTTCAATTTTCTCGTCAATTTTGAATTTTGATTTAGAAGAGGACTGAGAAAAGACATTCCAAGTTTTGAATGTTATCGAGTCACGTATTGTTTGGCTTTTCGCGGTTTTTCGCGAGGCACGTGGTCGCGCATGTGTATTAAATTGTTTCTCCAAGCGCGAGTCATCGCTTTATTTTGCATCGTTACATCACGTTTACAACATTTTTCAACCGGTCCGTTTCACATGACTAGAGGCAGTCGATAAAACGAGAGATTGCACATTTATTTATTTTTATTTTTTGAACAGACCTCTCCTTCGTAAAAGATCTTTCTTCTATGAAGATCAACGAAGAACTGAATTCAAGTCTTTATTCCAGCATCGGTTTCTTCTGCACACGAGACGCACTCGGCATAAAACTAAGTATGTTCTCTTCGTAAACTGTGATCACGTATGTCATCGTCAAAATGTCGTCACGAACGAGTTACCAAGGCAGGTAACGAATTAATGAGGACCAAAAGCTGGCTCCTGAAAATCTTTTAATTAAAAATCCTTTCACATTTTTTTGCATCAAGTAAATACAATTTTTGAACGCAATCGTGAATTTTTATCATAATGCATAGCAATATTATACATATTTTTTCTATCATTTGCTAAAACTGGAATAGTCAAAAGTGTCTAACAAAATAAAAATAAAGATGATAATATTAAATAGGTAAGTCGTGATATTTACTAGTTTCAGTCTAAAACAATAAATTCTAAGTGCAATTTTGTAAAGTGGGCATTTTTTTACTAATTTAGTTTCGTGAAAAGCGGCTGTTAATTACAGTAGGTGGCCAAATTATTATACTCACTTTGTCTTTGTTGATCGAATAAAATCTCCTACTATTGACAATACACATATTAAAACTTTTCCCTAAAAATAACATCAAAGACTTCAAAATTATGCATAAAACAACCTCAAGATGAACTGTTTTTGTTAATTTTTGAGTGAGATATTGTAAAAAATGTCAAAACTTCAAACATTTCTTAAATTATGAATAACTTATGAAATAAACTATGTTTTTTTATGTTCTTCGACTCATTTCAAAAGTAAATTTACGTGAAATGTAAAACAACGTACTAACGAATTATACTAATTTTTCCCAAGATTCTGAAACGGTCTAAATTTAAAACAAAAATATGCGTAAAAATAAAATTGAAAAAATTCTAATATTCAAAAAAAGGAATTCAAAAAAACAAAAGTGATGAAATTTTCTTAAAAAATGAAATACAATTATTTGTACTATTTTTCTTGAATAAATTTGCAACTTTAAGTTTTTACGCATTTTTCATTTGAACTTTGGACCATTTCAGAATCTAGGGAAAAATGAGAATAAGTTTTTGTCACGTTTTTTTACATTTCACGTGAATTTACTTTTAAAATGAGTCGAAATGAAAGATATTCCACATAGTTTCGGATATTTCAAAGTACTTAATGATTTCACAAGATTTAACAGAATTTTTTAAGGTACTTCAAAATATTGCAAGTGACTTTAAGATATTCAAAAAAACTCCGAAATATTTCAGTAACTTCAGAATATTCCTTATCCTGGGAAATACTCCACACACTTTAGAATATTTCAAGGTACTTTAAGTTCATTTACATGAGTTTCTAATATTTTTAAACCACCAGAAAATTGAACAAACTGAAAGATATCCCACATAGTTTCGAATATTTTAAAGTACTTAACGATTTTCAAGTTATAATAGAATTTTTTAAGCTACTTTAAGACATTGCAAGTGACTTTAAGATATTCAACAAAATTCCGAACTATTTCAGTAACTTCAGGATATTTCACAACCCAAGAGATATTTCAGACACGTTAGAATATTTCAAAGTATATCAAGGTTCATTTACATGACTTTGTAATATTATTAAAGTGCCAGATTATTTAACAAACTGAAAGATATCCCACATAGTTTCGGATATTTTGAAGTACTTAAGGATTTTCCAAGATACAATAGAATTTTTCTAGTTACTTCAAGATATTGCAAGTGACTTTGAGATATTAAACAAAACTGCGAACTATTTCAGTAACTTCAGGATATTTCTCAACCCGAGAGATACTTCAGAGACGTTAGAATATTTCAAGGTACTTTAGGATATTTTTAGGTATTTTATATCGAGGTACTTCAAAATCTTTCAAGTGATATTTTAAAAAGTGATATTTCAAATCTTGAGCCTAATCTACAATACAATCTCCAAGAAACATTACATTTTTTAGAATATTTCAAGTTACTTTAGGTTCTTTCACGTTACTTTGCAATATTTTAAAAACGTCAGGCCATTTAACAAAATAACAGATATCACACACAGATTTGGATATCTCAAAGTACTAAAGGATTTTTCAAGTTTTAATAGAATTGATGAAATTTTTCTGTGAAAAAAGGAACGCTTCCACTCCACTGGGTATCGAGCCCAGGTCCTTTCGATTGCCGGTCGAATGCTCTGTTATCTGAGCTACGGATTCAACAAAACTCCGAAATATTTCAGTAACTTCAGAATATTTAACAACACGACAGATACTTCAAGCACGTTAGAATATTTCAAGGTACTTTAGGATATTTTTAGGTATTTTATATCGATGTACTTCAAAATCTAATCTACAACAAATAACTCACATAGTTTTGGATATTTCAAAGTATTTAAGGATGTTTCAAGTTTTAATAGAATTTTTTAAGATACTTCAAGATATATTTCAAGTGACTTTAAGATATTCAACAAAACTTCGAAATATTTCAGTAACTTCAGGATATTCTACATCCTGGAAAATACTTCACACACTTCACAATATTTGCTAATTTCTCTATTTTTTTAAATTGTGAAAATCTTTAGAATTATTTGACAATTTCACATAAATATACTCTTTAATCACATAAAAACACAAAAAATATTGCGAAGGAGGCAGTAATCATAAAATTGTTCAATTCATTTCGAAACACATAGAACTTAATTCGAAATCTTGTTACTAAGATATCTGTTAAATATAATTTATGCACATTTCACTTTTGACTTCAATTTACGTTCGCATGATAAATCAATTTTTCGAAAAACTGCTTTTAAAATTCCAAGTAGAGAATCAAACAATTAATTAACTATTGAAATTTCTTTCAAATCTATGGAATTAGAATTAATGAAATATCTTGTTCTACATTTATATATAATGGCCCAGAATGCCAAATCTCTTGAATTATTATTATCATTGTATAATATAGTGATAATTGAAAAAGTTCTAATACTCAAAAAAAGGATTTTAAAAATACATAAAAGTGTTAACCCACAAGAAGGAATTAAATTTTTTTGAAAAATTAAATACAATTATTTGTACTATTTTCCATGGATAAATTTGCAAGTTTCAATTTTTACGCATTTTTACATTCTCATCATGGATGAGAAGGTATTGGTTTTATGTGAAAAATGACTTTCGAAATTTTCATCAAATCTTTACGTTTTGAGACCCCCTGAGTCAGAAAAAATGGTTTTTACGAAAGTGTCTGTCTGTCTGTCTGTAGTAGGTCGTGTGCGGCATAACTCTCGATAGAATTATCAGATTGAATTGAGCTTTGGTACACTTTATCGGAGCCGAAAAAGTAAGGACAAGTTCGTTAACCAGCCACATCCAATCAAAATTGAGGGATTGAGCACTACTTTTGTGTTTTTGAAAATAATTTTTTGAAAAAATCGAAAATTTCAATACTGGTTTTTGATAGTGCTCATAAATCTCTACAAATTATCCTAATAACATTTTTTGATTAAATTGAAATTAGAAATGTTACAGCATATTCAAATTCGAAAAGAGTCAATAACAAAATTCCATTTTCCAGTTAAATTATACGAGATACGATAAAACGTTATGATACAGTATTATTTTTTACATAAAGACCTACAAATTTGAATTGTAACATTTTTTCATAAGATGCATATTTTTCTTTTTAATTAAATAAAAAACTATTGAAAATCCAAAATTCAATTTTTTAACAATAATATGTAAAATAAAAAAAAACGTAAGAATAAAAAGTTGTTAGTTTCAAAAAGATCTACAAGTTTTGTCTCACACAGTTTCTGATAAAACATATATTTTTCGTTTCAATTCCAAAAAATACGATTAAAATTCAAAAATTCCATTTTTTAGACAAAATATGTGAGATTCAAAAAAAACTTTAAGATGAAAATTGTTTGGCTAAATAAGGTCTACACATTCTTATCGATAAATTTCTCGACAGGGTGTATATTTTATGTTTTGATTTTTAATATTAAAAAAATTCGATTTTTTTCACCAAAATATGTGATACGAAATAAGCGTTGTTCTGCAAAATCATTTCCATAAATAAAGTCTACGATTGTTTTTCCTTTTTAAAAGATTTGGAAGAAAATAAATTTATCAATAATCATGTAATTTATTAAAAAGTTACAAAAATGCATATACAGAAAATCGAGCGCGAAGCGCGAGTGTCATGATGAGAATGTATTCCTTAAGGCCGATAGAGCCTTAAGTAAATTGAATTTCCTGTTTCACTTAATCTGAAAAAAAAACTTAGTGAATTTGAGAAAATGACTAATTTACATCATCTTTAATATCATTAAGTTGGTTTGAGCTTCAGTATTAAATTATAAGAAATAAACTTAAACGTATGCGAAGAGCACAAGACCGAGCGCGAAGCGCGACGTTCAAAAATTCCGGAGCGCGAAGCGCGACGATCGAATCGCGCGCCCTAGGCGCGCTCAAACTTGCGAGCGAAGCGAGCTGCGCGCAATGAGAATGTGCCCGCGAAGCGGGCAGATTTTTTGTTTCAAGTTTAGATCGCTTCAGAATCTAGAGAAAAATTAGTATAATTTTTTGGCACGTTTATTTACATTTTACTTAAATTTATACCTTTAAAAAGAGTCGAAGAACATCTAAAAACATCAATTATTGCAATAGTTATTCATAATTTAAGAAAAGTTTGTAATTTGGACATTTTTTACTATCTTTTCCTCAAAAATTAACAAAAACAGTTCATTTTGAGGTTGTTTTATCCATAATTTTGAAACCTTTCATGCTATTTTTAGGGAAAAGTTTGATTTTGTGTATTACCAATGACAGAAAATTTTATGCGAACAACAAAAACATAGTTAGTATAATAATTCAGATTTGAAGAAATAAATATTTCGGTCTAATAATTACAAACTAATCACAATGATTTAAGGAGGTTGGGTAGTAGAATGAAAATGATTAAAAACTTTTGAAACTTTCACAATCCACTGATTAATATTAAAGGAAAATCACGTAAATTTTTAAAAGGATTGACAATGCAGTTTTCGAGAAAATCAATGTCAAAATAGTCCTCTTATACATGGGCTCTTATGGGAGAAAACTGAAGTCCATCAATCCCCCTTCAATATTTTTGTTAAAAATGATAAACTCATTGGAAGCTCAGTTGCAATATGAACTTTGAATATTTCTGAATATTTCGAAACAAAAAAAATGTGCACTTACAATGTAGTTATTTAGGTAATTGAACTTGAAGAAAATATATTCGTTATTTTGGGGCAAACGGTCAGCCGTCATCAAGAAGTGTGGCAACGCTGCGGTATCTGCTATATTATAATAGTAATACAGATTCACAGGATTCATTGTAAATAAACAACGTACTTATGAAACATTACATGCTTAATATTACCTTTATTTATTAGAACGCTGTACAAACAATCTCATTATAAAAAATATCAAAAATAACTTATTATAAACTAAAGAACATTTTTTCAATACTTACAGACTAATCAATGTTCGGTTGATTATAGTGTTTAAGGTTGTATGTAAAAAAATCGATCTCTGGTAGAATTTTTAAAAGAAGGAGCTGATATTTAAATAGAATAATTATTTATATGCATACAAAAAACCAGTTCAAACAACACAACGTTGCCAAACGTCTTTCGTTATTTCAAAGAACTTCAAGTTGATAAAAATAAACTTTATTTCACATAAAACATAAATTTGCTGGTATTTAATACTAAAACAAGATATTTACACTACACTTTATTGCACATCGATACGTAAATAGCGTCAAAAAAATCATATAATTTTTTTATCTAAGGTTGGTCACACTACCGAACGCCCGTGTATAAGCATTGGCATACCCCTCTCACCGCCTGCCCCGCAAGTGATCTAACCAACCTCCTTAAGGCCATGGATCAACAAGATCGCGTGACCGAATTTCTGTAAAAGTTTGAGTATAACATAACTTTTTTATTTTACAAAATATCTTTCTGGAAATTTGGAAAATACATCAGAAAACAATAAAGAACGCCTGTCAACTTCGTTTGAGTGAAAATTATGCAAACAATTTTGCATTTAACTGTAATTGTCGATAAGTTTTGGAGTTCTTTTCAAAATTTTTACTGAAAAGAAGTTAACATACGTGCTTTATTGTCTTTTGTTACGTTTCTGAAATTTTCAGAAAGATACATTGTAAATTTAAAAAGTTATCTTACATAAACGAATAAATGTATAATTTATTCACGTGATCCGATTGTTCTATGGCCTTAACACTACATTTTGATTTATAATTATTATTATTGAAAATGAGACATCTATTACAATGTAGAAGTAATACCTTAAAAATCATTTATCTCATTATTTCATCACTAATTAGTCAGTAAAAAGTTAATTTTAAGCATTTTTAAAACTTTGACATTTTCTCCTATAAACGTTGCATATTGCATTTTCATAATTCAATTAAATTTCAAATATAAGATGGATTTATAATTTGATACATCGTTAATACTTTTAAAATTTATGAATGTAAAAACTTACTAAGTATCAGATAAATATGAGCAAGTGTGCATAAATTATAATTATAATAAAATTATAATTTAATTGCACGCATCAGCATTTTTCCAGTTTCTAAAATTTAACATCTCTTTTTCGTTAAAATTTTCAGTTAATATCAATGAATAAAATTTTCTTGATTCTAAGAACTTTTTTTAATGTTAACAAGTCTTTTTCTTGGAGAAAAAAAATTTCGATTAAAAAAACCTTTTCTAGGTCAAAGAGACTGTTTTTAGAAAACGGAACTTGAAAGAAAATTATAAGTCATTATGTAAATAAAAAAAAAATCAATAATTCAATCTATTTTTAAAGTGGATTCATTCAATTTTATTTCCTTAATCCTCCGGGGACTTAGTTAAATAACTTAATTGAGTTAAATAACAACTTTGAACAATTTTCAGTCTGTTAGGTACTTTATTTTGTATGAAATGTATAAATTTTCAAATGTATCATGTCAAATATATTATAATAACTTACCCAAAGTTGAAGCCATAAGTGAGGAAATCGACCTTTTTTATGCCACGTTATTTAAATGAGTTCATGTATATTTTAAAAATTTTTGTTCCTTTTCTTAAATAATTAGTTTTAAATTTAAAAGTTATGGTCAAGTACCTTTTTTTTCAAGGGCAAAGATCAGTGTTTAAAAATTCCCAATGTCTCATCATTATAAAAAATCGAATCAGAAATGATAACTTTTACTTTTTTTAAGCCTTCAAATTTATTTAAATTCCAGAATTTCGAATTTATTTCTTTATTTTGTAATCAATTAGATTTCTGGTGGATTTTTAATCTGAAAACTCAAGATTTTATACATAAAAAGAAATCAGAATATGAAAATTACTATAGTCACGAGCATTTAAGTCGTAAAAAAAGTGAATTTTAATAGAGTTTATAACTGGAAAAGATTTACATTTTATATAAAACTACTGTAAAGTTGTAAAAAAATTATTTAAAAAATCAAGGTTCATGACGTGAGTAAAACTTAGATTTATTAATTAATAATGTTGAAGATTGCAAAAGTTTCTGATATTAACGGTCCGTACGCGTTGCAATCTTATAAGAAACTGAATGTGAACAATAGAGTTGGAAATCCTAGATATAAAAATTCATCTAAAAAGAACTGGCCTTCAAACTAGAGAATCTCATATAGGTAGAAATTATTCGTAACAAAAGAAAAGGCCACTTCAAAACTATTTTTGAAATTCAATCCTTTTTCATTATGTTCCGGAAATTTTATTCCAATAAAATTAAAATTTTAGTTTTTTTCTGACAAAAAATGAATCCTCTGAAACACATTTTCTCAATAAAAGATAATAAAATACAATCAGTGACAATAATATGAAAATGGTAATCTAGAGCAAAAGATCTAGACCTGAATGTGTTCAAATTTTTAAGTTAACAACCCACACCCAATAAAAGCACTTCCCTTATTATTAATGAGCATTCTACTCAGTTTCATTGGTCCATATTATACAATTTGTTAGACTTTTCAATAATGTCTGAGATAAGTAATAGACCAAGATGATTCGTCCGATTACACGATTAGTTCTTGTTGTAAATGAAGACATATTATAGTAGTTTTCGTTACTGGGGCGTAAAGTTGATCTTTACACATGAATGAAAAATAACTTGACAAACTTAACAAAAATAAACGTATATAAATGTATCGAACATTTTCTAAACGATAGAACAAAAATTACAATTTTACTTATATAAGAAATCATTGTTAAGAATTTTCATGTTTTATTACATTTTCATCAACATAGCTTTATAATATATTTCCACTATGATAGATTATTATTACTTTTAAAATTATTAAAATCAATTTTAAAATTTTCAGAATTTTATTTTTATACACACGATGCATATAAATCAATTTCATACACCGAAAACGATGCGTAAAGACGTACTTTCCAGTTGGAAATCTCAGTCGAAAACGCAACTGATAATCCAACTGGATCTTCTGGATAGAAATCCCAGCTAGACATCCAACTGGATTTTCCAGCTGGAAATTTCAACTGGGTATCCCAGCTGGAAAATCCAGCTGAAATCTAACTGGATTACCCGACTTGAAATTGCAGCTCTAAAGTCCACTTGAAAATCCCAGCTGGAAGTCCAACTGGACTTTCCCGTCGGAAAATTCACCATGAAATCTGACTGGATTATCCGGCTCGAAATTTCAGCTGGAGATTCCAGTCGGGAATTCCAGCTGGAAAGCAAACTTGATTTTCCAGATGGAAATTTTGACTGAGATTTCCAGCGGGAGATGTACAATTTGTTTTCCAGCTGGAAATTTCAGTTAAAATTTCCGGCTGGAAAATCTGGTTGGACTCCCAGCTGGGATTTTAAACGAAAATTTTCAGCTGGAATTTCAAGCCGAATAATCTAGTTAGGAAACCCTGTCTAAATTTCCAACTGGAAAATCCAATTGTATTTCTAGCCAGAAGATCCAGTTAGATTTTCAGTTGTATTTTCGACTAAAATTTTCAGTTGGAAAATAAAGTTTGATTTTCCAGTTGGAAGGCATTTTTTCCAAGCTCTTTCACTTTCTTGTTAATGTTATATGTATGTGAATTGCACAATTTAAGCAAGTCCAATTGGAGTTTGATACACAAGAGCATTCTGAGAGTACTCTGAGAGCACACTCTCAGTTTAATCTCTGACGCCCGTTCCTAGGGTGGGGGCCGTGAAAAACATAAAATTTATGAGAATTAGAAAGGTAAAACATTTTTCCACAAATGGGTGTCCTTAAATCTGTTTATCTGGTGATCCTGAAAAAACTTTAAAACTTACCCATTGAAAGGTTTTTTTAATGAGTTTGGCACGAAATATTCGACATTTTCATATTTTTGAGACTTCAGATCCAAACCGACCGAAAATTGGGGATAAAAATTCCATATCATATAGCTTGAGGAAAGATATTGTCAGAAGTTACTTCGATCGTACAGGCAAATGAACTCTGAGAATTTGAAGACGATCGAAAGACACGGCTTTTGAAACTAGGACAGTTTAGAAATAATTTTCTTTATGTCGATCAGATATATACTTTCTTTTGATTTTAAGATATTTAAGGGCATTTTAATTACTTCAAGATGAATAAAAGTACTTCAAGATGACAAAAAATACTTCTGGATACTTTGAGATACTTCAAAATATTTTAGCAACTTGAGGATATTTAAGATATATTGGGATGTTTTAATTATTACATGTGACTCCAGAATATTTCATAAGGATATTCTACATTCTGAGAAATAGGTACTTTATGTACTTTAAAATATTTCAAGATACTTTAAGTTCATTTACATAAGTTTGTAATATTTTTAAACCACCAGGAAAATTTAACAAATTGGAAGATATCCCGCATAGTTTAGGATATTTCAAAGTCCTTAAGGATTTTTCAAAATACAATAGAATTTTTCTGGTTACTTCAAGATATTTTTTTTTCTTTTTTTTTGGGTGAGGAGGAAAAAATGGCGAAATCTTTTATAGACGTTGTACAGGACTCTCCTAGGACGAGGCTAGGCATACCTGTTAAAACCAAAAACCAAAAACGCCCATTAGGCTCAACCGACGAGTTACACCAGCCGGGGGAAGGAAAAGATCCCCTCCTAACCGATGCGGCAACCCCGTTTTCCCGGAACTCGTGACCGGGAGCGTAGGCCCCGATGCGATTTCTACTTGCCCTCCCCGTTATAACTCTCCCGACGCCCATCGAGCTCTCTCGTTTTCATCACAAGTGTGACGAATGACTCGATGAGCGTCCAGATTCGTTCAGACTGTAGTATCAAAGGGACCATCGTGTCAGGAGTGAGCTCAGCACCCACTGCCTGTCCGACAACCTCCCTTGACACGCCCCACTTTGCGCAGAAGAAGAGTGCGTACTCCGCATTAACCACAGGGGAATCGCAGTAGCAACACATCTCCTCGTCTCTCTTCTTAAAGCGCCTCAGGTACGTGTTAAAACAGCCATGGCCTGAGAGCGCTTGCGCCAAGTAAAAGCCAACTTCCTCGTGCTTTCTGTTCAGCCAGGTGGCCAGCTCCGGGATCAGGCGGTAAGTCCATCTCCCGGTCTGCTCACCAAGCCATCTCCTCTGCCATTTCTTGACGAGTCAGCGCCTTCCATCCTTGTGGATGGCCTCCTTCGTGCGAGCAATTCCCGCAGGTTGGTACAGGTAAGCTCTTTGCGGAGCTGAAAGGTCCCCTGCCTTTAATCCGCCAATAAATCTATTGGCGGAACGCTCGGCAGGACCAACGCAGCACTGTTCGAGACAGTTCAATATGCTGAAACTATTCTCAGCGCGACAGATCTCTGCGCTGAGAACAGTTTCCTCTGGATAGCATAGTTATGCAGGGCGTTTGCCCAGACCGGAGCTGCATAAAGCAGCTTCGAAAGCACCACGCTCGCCACCAGTCTCCTTTTCGCTTTCCTGGGTCCACCAATGTTGGGCATAAGCCGAGTCAAGTTTGCTCCATATTGGATGGCTTTGGCAGTTGCGATCTGTAGGTGTTCGCCGAAGCTAAGCCTTCGATCCAACTGCACCCCCAGGTACTTGATGCTTGTTTTCCACTCGACCTCATGTTCTCCGAGAACGATCCGCAGGTACTAAAAGGATCTCCTGTCCGTGAGGAGCAAAGCCTCGGTTTTTTAGGGGCCATCTGCACGCCACTGCTATCCAACCAACACTTTGCTCGCCGCAGACTTTCATTGATCCTTAGCTCCAGGATTCCGACGTCTTCAGCGGCACACACGACAAGTGCGTCATCCACGAAGCCGATGATGCTCGTTCCAGAAGGCAGGTCCAAGCGCAGTAAGTCGTCATACATGACGTGCCAAACAAGTGGTCCTACCCGCGACCCCTGAGGAGCGCCATATGCCATCTCTTCTATGAGAGACCATTTGTCGCCCTCATATATCACCCACCTATCGCTCAGATAGTCATCTATCATCCGCAATAGGTAGTCTGGAACCTTCTTCTGCACCATCGCCTCGATGCAGATATCACATCTTGCGGTAACGCATTGCGTATGTCAATGCTGATGAACGCGCAGAATCCCTTACGCTTAGCAGTTCCTTATTTTGCATTTGTGGCGATGTTAACCACAGCTTGGATAGTGTCCACAGTGGACCTGCCTTTCCTGAAGCCGAACTGGTTTTCCGAGACTCTGAAGCCGTTGTAGGATCAACTCCTCCAGAAGCTTCCCCATCGTATCCAATAGACAAATTGGTCTATAAGATAAGGCAACCTCTAGAGGTTTGTTGCCCCTCCTCAGCAGTTCCAACCTCTGCTTTTTCCAGTCTATGAAGAATCTTCCCTCCCGAAGACAGGAGTTAAAGGCTTCTAGGAGGATCTCCGAATATGCCCCGATCACCTCTTTGAGGATCTCGTTCGTCACCCCGTCGATACCTAGCGCTGTACTTGCCTTGAGCCTTCCACCCGCTCTCTTTAGTTCTTCGAGAGTGAAGAGTTCCTCGCGCCGTACCACGCAGAAACTTCGGTTCTATCTTTGGAACGGCTCTACGTGTGGAAACAAGCTCCGCACAATGTACTTGACTCGATCGGGATTATCCAGGCCCGGGGTCTTTCTTCTAGTCACCAATCTCTTGGTGGCTATTTTGAAGGCGAGACCCCATAGGTCCTTCTGGACTTCACCGATCAATGCGTCGCCTCAAAGCTGCTTTTGCCTCTTTCCATGCCTCGTGCAGCAGAGCATCCCCCTTCGACCGAGTGAATTTTCGCCGCGTTGCGAGGCATTCACGACGTAGGGCAGCAAACTGGTCGTTCCACCAGTACATCGAACCCCTGGCTTGTCTGCGCTTGTGGCGAAGTATCGAGTAGTCGCAAGCTGCGACTAACTTCCGCCTCGCGCAGCGCATGGTAGCTCCCAACGACCCAGCAGGGCAGACTCCACCAAGCTCATCATGAGCCTGGTTTCTTCGAGGTATTCTCGAAGTCTTTCCCTGCTAAGTTGTCTTGTGTTCCAGGAGGGGCTCCTTCCTCTGCTTCCTTATCCACTGCTTGGCACTGTTTCTCCAGGCTGAATTCGATGCATTTTTTCACCGATTCATCGTGACACTGCAACCTCTATGGCCCAAGGGCAGGCTGGTGAGCCTCCCCACCCGTCCTTTTTTGGCAAAGCCAAGAGTAGCACTTCGTCAAGGTCCCAGTTCAAGGGGAGGACTTCAAGATATTGCAAGTGACTTTAAGATATTCAATAAAACTCCAAACTATTTCAGTAACTTCAGGATATTTCACAACCCAAGAGATATTTCAGACACGTTAGAATATTTCAAAGTATATCAAGGTTCATTTACATGACTTTGTAATATTTCTACAGCGCCAGATTATTTAACAAACTGAAAGATATCCCACATAGTTTCGGACATTTTGGACTCCTTAAGGATTTTTCAAGATATTATAGAATTCTTCTAATTACTTCATGATATTGCAAATGAATTAAAGATATTCAACAAAATTCCGAAATTTTCAGTAACTTCAGGATATTCTACATTCTGAGAAATACTTTACACACTTTAAAATAGTTCAAGGTACTTAAGGATACTTTTAGGTATTTTATTTTTATGTAATTTAAAATCGTTAAAGTGATTACAGGATAATTCAAAAACTTCAGGCTAATCAACAAACTCCAAGATGCTTTGCATTCTTAAGAATATTTAAAGGTTTTTCTGGAGACATCAGAATAATGTAGGATATTAAAAGATAACTTAGAATTTTAAAGTGACATGTTTGATAACATGTTTGCTATTATATTGACCCAAATTCATAGAATTATTTTCATTTATCATTATTTTGGCATAGGGTCAGATTCTTTTTATTTTCTTTGAATAAAATTTCCACTATTAGGTATAAAAGTACTCAAAAATAAAGCAAGGCAATTTAGAGTTCACTGTGAATAAAAAACCGGATAACAAATAAACCAGAAAACATAAAAAATTTTCACACGAACCGACCGCAATTTGAAAAAAAATTTTTAAAGAAACATAAATTATTATAATATCTATACATGTAGTTTTACTCAATATTATTTGATAATGTTAAGAAATAAATAAAATAAAAAAATTGAAAGTTATTTATTACTACATTCAGATTTATTCTGAGATGTTTTGAAAAATAATACATTTATCTTCAGTGACTTCGGGATATTTCATATCCTGTAAGATATTTGAAGCTGCTTCAGGACTTTTTAAGGGTTTCCAAGATTACTTTAGGAAGTGTTAACCCCTCGTACCTGTTCTCAATATTTGCTAATTTTTCTCTTTTTAGAAATTATGAAAATCTTTAGAATTCTTTGCCAATTTCACATAAATGCTCTTTAAACACATAAAAACACAACAAATATTGCGAAGGGGGCAGACTCAGAAAAAAACTCACTGATTATCAAAACATGTATAACGATTTATTGAGGATCTATCCAAGCATGTTAAAATTCACGAAATGCAGGTACCTACCTATCTATATGCACTAGTGTTACAATTAGACGCGCAATACTCATAAAATTGTTCAATTCATTTCGAAACACATAGAACTTAATTCGAAATCTTGTTACTAAGATATCTGTTAAATATAATATATGCACGTTTCACTTATAACTTCAACTTACACTCGCATGATAGATCAATTTTTCAAAAAACTGCTATTGCAATTCCAAGTAGAGAATCAACCAATTAATTAATTACTGTTTGTTTCAAATCTATGAAATTAAATTAACAAAATACTTATTCTACGTTTATATATGATAGCCCGGAATATCAAATCTCTTGAATTATTATTATCATTATATATTATAGTATTTATAAGTTATACACATTGTCATACAATGAATGATTAAATGTATATTACACTTAAAAACTAATAATTAATCGCAATATATTTCACAGTGTAATACAAAAGATTTGATATTCAGAATCATCATTGCTGATTATGACAATCAGAGAATCATGAAATAAATTTTGCCACACAAATGCAGATGAAGAAATATCGTGCTCATTAATTATATAGATAAGTCTGGAATAATTCAGCTTACTTATTATTTTGATTGCCAGTCTTCAATGTTCTAGTACGGTTCGTTATCGGATTTTATTTTTGTTGTTTGATTACTTCATTCATTGCAAAAATTTTTCGATAAACGTTTGATTCATTTTTGGATGTTTATGGTAAACATACATTTTCGGTTTGATATTATAGCGTCTTGTTTGAAAAAACATTGATTGACAACATTTTTTCAAACATTTCATAATAATTATGGCAAGAGGAGAATTCTTTCAACTAAAGATGATAATGACCAATAATTTGCATTGCAAATTGTAAAACTAATACGAACAATTAAAATTCCAAATAATTGATGTTTACGATAACAATAACAATAATAACTAATAATAGTTGTATTAGAGATAGAAATGATGATTCTTAATTTATATAATTGAACGAATATAATAAAAATATATATTTAATGAAAGAATAGTTTAAATTTTTCTCTTGATCAATTACATTTTTTTGGATGACTTAATTGAAATATAGCTGAGTACTGGAAGTATAAAACGCGTCAAAAACTGATTTCAAAAGGGGTACAAGATCTTTACTCTTTTCAAATGTAATTGAATAGCCATTATCAAGATTTATCTTCGAAATCGGTTTCAAACATCCAATAGTTTAACCACATCTACGACAAGTGCACGACATTTTTAAAATCAATTGTGGACAATCTGATAATTTCGCCAATTATGAGTAAGTTGATGTAATTCAGATTAAAATTACTTAAAAATAAAAGTATGATTAAGGTTTTTTCCACAAGAACCAAATTGGATGTCAATTTTGTAAAAATTTTGATACAAGATTCACAAGTAAAATAAAAAGTGACTTTGATGATTGTTATTATCTGCTCTCTAAACCTGAATCAGTCAAATTTTCACTAATTCACCAGTGAAAAAATATATTTCACTGTTAAATCAGTTGATTATCACTGATTGAATCAGTGGAAAAAATGTTTTCACTGTTAAATCAGTTAATTTTCACTGAAGCAATCTGTGGAATTTGACTGTTTTACAGTAACATCTTTTTAGCCATTTGAATCAGTCAAATTTCCCTGATAATCAGTAGATTTTGACTGATTCATATTCAGATAGTGTACAAAATTTTCAAATATTTTCGGAAGTAACAAAGCTATTTGTTGTAAAATAGTTAAGACTTGTAATCTTAATACTAATCATAAGTATTAGTTTTTAAGTACCCTTTAATTTTTATTTTATTTTAGAATACTATTCATTTTCTCATTACTCATAATGTCTACATTTAAATTATTTTCTTGTGTTTCAGCTCACTCTTAATTAACGAATCAAATGTCCTAGATCGATGTACAAGATCTACTGAAGGTGAAAGACACGATTGAATCTACAACTTCGAAGAGACAGATTTTGAATTTCCGAAAATACAATGAAATCCGGATTAATTAAATAAAATTGAATCCGAACTATTTGAACTATGTAATTTTTTTATTTACAGATCATATCTTCATGAACAATGAATTTTCGGAAATTGAAAATCGGTTCTGCGAATCAACGTGGAGTAAGGGTAATACAAAATCTATATCAGTAAATCCAATCGAAACCGACACATAGAGTAAGTTGAGTTAGTCATACAATAATGTTATTTATCATATATATTTATATATATATATATTTCTTTTTTGTTCAAGTACGTTCATTAGAATAGGCATCGAGAAGTTATTTTACAATTGACTATTTACATTGAGTACATTTTGCCTTTTATGTTGGCCTTAGTCTTATACCTGATTTTGTCTCTTCTGTCACGAAACTTTTTCAGATTCTGAGAGAATTCAACTCGAGATTGAAGATCTATTTTCAACAATAAAATTGAATGTTCATTTTTGGCTTCGATTTATTATTTTGTAAAAATTCATTTTTTACCCTAAAAGTACTAATTTTTAAGGCTTCATTTCATAGATCTACTACTTATTACGTAACTGTACACGATTATCAATTCGATCAAATTAACCCTTTTTCTATAAGATGGTTCTGTTAAGAGTTTTTGCAAGATCTCGAAATTCGGATAATTTAAGAATTTGAGTAATTCAGACTAGTCAAAAAGTTAATCAAATGCTTTACAGAGAAAGGGTTAAAAAATAAATGAGGATTTGTTATTGAATGTAATCAAAAAGAAAATCAAAGAATTTTTAGAAATTAATTAGTTGAGATTGAAATTTTTTTTTCCACAGAAAGATTTTCAAATTCTTTAAACTTTTGAATTTTCAGAAATATTTCTTAATCCCAATTTCATCAATTGGATTGATTAGGTAGTTAATTGATTTTTAAGAATTAAAAATCTTTTGAGATAACATTTAGTATTTCTTTCTTAGCAGTCGAAAGTTGTGTGGAAATTGCCTATTTACATTATTGGAAGTACTTATAAAAGTTTACTAAACACTAATTATAGACATGAAGAACATCAAGTCGAACTTGTATTTTTTTCTTCTGCATCTTTCAGTTTTTTCCAATCAAAAAATAATAACAAAAAATCTTTTTATATTTACACTAATAATTTAAATAATCAAAGAAGATTATAAAGTCAATTGATCCAGTTTTCAAGATCCTCTAAGATGCGGAAGAAAATCCTAATAAATGGAACACTTATTTTAGACAAATGCGATTTACATCTTTGAAATTAATTAAATCCTTAAACAAACTTGAAATCATGTAATTTTATCAATCAAATTCTTTTTGGTTATTTTCAAATTATGATTATTTGTATCATAAGAAAAGGAAATTGCGATTTGATCGGAAAAACTATCAAACTATCAAACCTTTGTGTTTTATGTACAATTTCAGTTTTTCTACTGTCTGAACCTAAATCTACCATATTATTTATACATAATATCAATTAATTATTAATCTTTTCGACTTAGAGCTAATCCTATAATTATTATCGAAATTAACTTATGTAACCACCTAATATCGTAAAAGTGATCTTCTCGATCTTTAATCATACTTAAAGCTTAATCAAAACGCTATCAAACTATTCTATCATCTAATTATCTTTTTATAACATTTTAAGGTCTTGTGCCTGGTTCTCTCCCGACAAAGTCACTTTTAACACAGTTAACGTTACGGCCTCATTTCGATAATCTACAAGCTACTTGCGAAAAAGGCTTCAGCTACTTTCAAGGTACGCGTATTCGAGATTATTTTCCTTCTTTTATAATTATTATTGTATATTTACAAGACATTATTAGTAACACAATAAAGTTGAGTGACGAAGTGGTGAAAAAGGTAATCTAGAATCACTCTACTATTCCTACGGTAGCTCGTTGATCTACTTGCGATTAATATTTTTCAATAATTCGAAAAAATAATTTTACACACCAAATTGTAGAGAATGTGCATTAACAGATCAGTCTTGATTGACAAAAGCAATTAGGATACCTAAAAATTATTAAAGATTCCATTCCTGAAATGACTACAAAAACTTTTAATAACAAACAAATAATAGAACTCATTTAAATAAAATTTCGAAAATTATTATTTTCATTTTAATGTATTTTTTCAATAATATATATCCAAACTCAAAGATTAAATTAAATCTTCATAGCATGGAATCATTAATATTTTAAACACCATTATTTTTTGAGTAACATTGGTTCTTTTTGAGAATTGTCAATAAGCCAAGATTTTTTAAATGTTTTGAAAACTTGTGAACACCGAAACGTTTTCAACTATGATCAAGTAATTAAATGACTATGTCGTTGATTTTGAAATTTTTAAGAGTGTCTGCCTCGTAGGCTTGCTTTCGTATCGGATAGGATTTATCTCTAAGAAATTTCCCTTTTAAACAATTATCACAGCCACACAAAAAAAAAAGTTTTGAGTCCTGAGGTCAGACCACCCAGATAACAATCGTGCGCGGCAAGACACCTGCACGCCATGCGGGTCACGTGTGCGAACGAGAATGCATCAATCTCGCGCGCACAGGTTTAAAGGCGTGAGGGGCATATCAGTGCGACGCATATGCGTCGCAGTACGCGATCACTCACATTGGGATGCAAGCTGATCAAATGAGACGCACAGAAAGTTGAGATATATTAAATTTATATGCTTAAATATATTTTGTAAATTTAAAAATTTTTGATGCCATAAATTTTGAGATATTTATAAAACGGTAAGGGATACACAACAAAGAATATAATTATGAGCTTGTACTAAAAGTAGAGGTCCACAGACTACTTAAAAAATTTTAAATTAAAAAATTTTTTGTTTAAAATGTTTTGATATATTTTTTGAAATCGCGCATTCTGGAAACACGCGTGCGAACCACGATGTGCGAGACATATGCGTGGCAACGTCACGCGCCACTGTGTGACCTCCTGAGTTCTCCCGTGCGGATTAATCCTCACTCGTGCGTGCGTCATGCTCCGCATTACGCAGACACTTTGTTTTCTGGGCATGTATACTATATATTTTTGGGGTCGCTGAATCTGAATCCGGAGTCAGATAAACCCTATCGGGTCAGCGTTTTACTATAACCCCCGAAAACCCCATCATCTAAGCTACCCAAGCATAAATTAACAATCGGATCAACGTCGATCCAACGTTCAATACTAACTTCCGACTGTCAGCGGAAATTTGAAATGATAACGATGTACTGCGTTGGTACAACACCAGTTTCCAACGTTGTATTAATACTGGTAACCAACATATTTTCAACGCTGGCTGTCAACATTTCTATAATACTGGTTTTATACTTTTATTATTAAATCCATGTTTTACGGTTAAAGACATTTTTTAAAGAAGACTAGACTCTAAAACCAGACTGTTGACTCTCAAACGATTCCCTTCACTATTAAAGAATTTTCTATTCAAAATTGTCATAAGAGGATATCCTTTAGCAGTTAAACGATTATTTATTGTTTCAGATGCTAACCTTTTATTGTCAAAGTATTTTCTTTGGTCTTGATATGAAATCCTTTCTTGTACAAAAAAAAATAATTTCGAGGATGAAAGAAAACAAATTGTATGATATAACCTATCTAATATAAATATTAGAAATGTACACAAGCCCAACTTTGACAAATGCCAATATTAAATCGATTATCATCAATACTACAATAACAGTAAAACGATTCTGTTGATAGACAAAAGAAATCTACTTAATTTCAATGGATGCATTTTGAAAGGAAGGTAATTTCACTATCAATAGACTTTCTTTTAGAGTGTACCAATGTGAAATAAACTTTTTACAAACACTGGTGTTTTACAGTGTTAATTATCAGAGTCGATTAGACACTGGCTGGACCTTGTACATTTACCGTCGGAAAATGACTTTTTTCACAGTCGGAAGAAGGTTGGGCCTGTTGATAACCAACATTGTACAAACGCTGGTATTTTACAGTCGACTTCCGGGGCTGAATAGACACTGGATAAAGCGGAAAATTACTTTTTCCGCACCCAACGTTATACAAATGCTGGTATTTTACAGTCGACTACAGGGGCTGAATAGTCGTAAAATTACTTTTTCCACAGTCGGAATAAGATTGGGCCAATTGTTTCCCAACTTTGTACAAACTCTGGTCTTATACAGTAGACAACCGGGGCTAAATAAACACTAGATAGACCTTGTACATCCACCGTCGGAAAATTACTTTTTTCCACAGTTCGAAGAAGGTTGGGCCTGTCGATAACGAACATTGTACAAACGCTGGTATTTTACAGTCGACTACTGGGGCTGAATAGACACTGGCTGGACCTTGTACATTTACCGTCGGAAAATGACTTTTTTCACAGTCGGAAGAAGGTTGGGCCAATTGTTTCTCAACATTGAACCAACGTTGGCAATCAACAGTCGATCTCCTACATTGGAGCAACATTTAACCGATCATCACATAATATCACAACGTCATAACCTCTCACACCATAACCCAATAACCATATAACCCCATATATCGGAGGGAAATAGTTTATCACGGGTAATCTATATTATTGCGAGTCGTCAGAGAGGTTCGAGATACCTTAGACCCGTTACATTAAACCCCGTAACCCCTTAACACTGTAACCCCAAAATCCCCCGCACCATAACCAAATAATCCCAAACACCATAACTCATAACCCATTAAAGCTATAACCCCATATATCGGAGGGAAATAGTTTATCACGGGCAATTTGTATTATTGCAAGTTGTAACAGAGAAACGAAACCGCTACAGTACCAAAGAAGAGTGATATATTTGATGAAAAAAATATATTTTTCGATCATTCATTCTAGTCATTTTTTAAATTGTTTACTCAGATATTTTCATATTCATTCTAGTCATTATATTTTTAATTCTTTCACTCTAGTTATATATTTTTCATTCTTATCATTTTGCGAAAATCCTTATAAGAACTATATGATGTACAAAATCCGATCGTGCAACCTTCCCGCGGTGTACATCGAGTAACGCTAATGCCGACGGTTCTACCATTGTTTAATGGTGCTGTGGGGTTATTGTGTTTAACGTAATGGATTTAAGGTTTCCCGAACCTCTGTTACAACTTACAATAATACAGATTGCCCGTGACAAAATATTTCCTTTCGATATAGGGTTATAGTGTTGGGGATTATGGGGTTATGGTGCGGTGGGTTTTGGGGTTATAGTGTTAAGTGGTTGCGGTGTTTAATGTACCTCGAACCTCTCTGACAACTCGCAATAATACAGATTACCCGTGATAAACTATTTCTCTCTAATATATGTATATATATTTTTGTGTGGCTGTGTTATTAAAATCTGTGAAAAAGGAATGATTTCATTACTGAGCACCAATATTCCTTTCTTCACAGAATTTAATAATTTACAATAAAATTTTTAAACTCAAGTACATAGTCATTTTAAAAATACTTAATTTAAATACAATTTGAACGTTTTGATTTAATTAAAGCAAATGATTTTAATCAATTGATGATCTGATCAGATTCAATGTTAATTGTCGATCCTGTTTCATTAAAAAGACTTAGCCAACTATTATTAGGATTGTAAAATTTCGGACTGGAATTTGAAACTGATTATGAGACACTTTCTTTCTAGATCAAATTCTTATTTGGCATAGGATCCGTGTGTATAGGAGACAAACTGGCAGTGCTGGTAAGAAACTTCGATAAACAGAGTTTGTCAGTACAAGAACTGTCTCGAAAAGACTGTTCTGGAAATATATCAAACACTTGAAATGTTCCAATAAAATTCACCAATCTAATGCAATAAGGGTTAAGGTGAATCGATAATATGTGATGCATAATTTAAAGTTTATCTTCGGTTTTGGTGGACAATCTCAAAAAGCTAAGTATTGAAAATTCGACCAGTCAACGGGGATTTCAAGTTGAGATATTGAAGAATGAATACATAAAAAGTACATTATTTGTGTTATACAGTGAACATGTTATACACACAAAAGAATCTACTTCAACCATATTTGTATTTATGCTTTTTTCGTTTTTGAAGATTTATTAAGATTTATCTTCTTTCTTAGTAACTCCTTCTCCCTTTCTTTGAAAAAGTTAATTTTCTTCATGTTTATAGTTTGATTGTACAAAAATATTGCGATTATTGTTAAGCCTTGTCTGAATAATAAATTTAAGTTTCATTATTTTTCTGTTTTAAATCGTGTAGACAATATTGAAGTAATTTAGCAGTCAATAATAGAATGAATCAATGAAATGTTAAGTTCAATTTGCCCATATCTGTGAAATTTTAAATGGAATTAGTAATTTACATTTATTTATTACAGCACAATAAAAAGTTTCACGTTTTTTTATAATACCATGAAGAGAATGCAAGCACAAATACAAACTGAAGTAGATATCTACACTTATTCGAAAGTATTTATGCACATATTTAAAACATGTACTCGTATATAATTCATATTATTATTATACATATCATTAAAATGATATATTAAGGCCTCTTAGTTTCTAACGACAGGTCATCACACTTTACTTTGACCGCTAATTTCTACAATACGAAAGCGACATTATCTTTTTTCTTTGATAATAAATCAGTTACCGAACAATCGATCTAGCTAATCATCGAGTTTACGATACATACAAATACATTTGGTGTGCAAGAAGTGAAGAACTGTAAAATTTCACTCTTTTAGTCAAAAAGAAATTAATAATTTGAAATAGATTTTCTATTCTATATATTATTACAAAATTCTAATTAGCTTATAATTATTATTATCAATTAAAATCCAACTCGCATTTGTACATAATGTCGCAAGCTGAGAATCTAGGGTTTGAGCTTTTACTAAAATGAGCATTTTGTATGAAAAAGTGCACTTATTTACACTTTATTTGGATCTTCTGAAATAAGTTTCTAATTATGTTTTGACCTATTACTTTATCTAGGATCTTCAACGTTATATTGTAATATTCTATTGGTTTATTTTTTAAGTATTAAACTTACGATTTATCACATAGTTATGTTGAAAGAAATTCTTATTTTATAAATGGAAAAAAGTACATTTATTAAATATCGCAGAGCTCTAAATTATTTATAATTAATTGAATTCATTAAGCTCTACAGTTTTCAGCTTGCGACTCGTGAAATACTTTATTTCATAAAAATAAGAAAAAGCAAGTTTTGACTGAATAGAGAAATTCTTCCTTTCCGTGAAGCTTTTAAAATTTAAGTGATGTTCCAGTATATATAAGATCATTTTAAGAAACGTATCACTACTTTAGATTACTATTGTACAAGTATTTACACAGGCCAAGATTTCGAGACTGAACTCTCTTCCCAAACTCTCACAACAAAGTTGCTAGCTGAAGATATTTTATGCTTTAAATCATATTGTTATGAAAACTTAAACTAAAATTATTTCTATCTATAGATAGATTTATAAAATGAATCCTGCAATGAAAACGAAGCGCTAATTAAAATGAGATAAATCAGGAAAAACAAGGAACTTTTTCTTTTTTTGCTTGGTGAAAATATTTTTCTCACATATTTTTCATTTTATCTCAATAAGTCTCCCTAAAGGTGGAAAAATTGAAAAAAAAATATCCACACTAAGAGAAATATTTTCATCATCAATCAAAGTGAAAAAATGGATATAAACAGGAGTGGAGATGGTGTGCAAAAATAAAAAAAAGCAAACGAAATAGAATGAATGAATTCTGCATTTCCTTCTTTTACTTTATTTTAGCAACTTTATTGTTTGGTGCTTCTTGTGCCAGCCACTTTTCATAATGAAGGCATATTCGCTATTGTGGAGTATATTTTTTTTTCTTTCATTATCCATAATATGTATCATACGCCTTAAAAATTATCACTTAGCCTCCACTATCGTAATTTCCTCGGTTCTTAATATGCAAAGAACAAATCGATCGTGCGTGTTTTCATTATTTTTTTTTTTTTACTTTTTTTTAAATCACGTAAAATGTTTCGGTGCTATAATAATCAAAGCGAACGAGAATGTACGCACTCGCTTTCGTGCATGTGTACACTTTTTTTTTTTTTTTCAAATCTCGAGCGTGTCTATGTGTATCTTTAAATGCCCGACTGACCAGCTACAATGAGCTACGTATTTACAAACCTTTATCGTTAAGAAACATCTACGTATAGTAGGAAATATTAGTTCTCTTTCACTCTTTCTCTCTCACTTCACAATTAACTTATTTAAACTAAGATTGATAATCTCCATACCTAAATGTGCTAGAATTATCGGCAACTAAGAAAAATAAAGTTGATAAATTTCACAAAATTTCGCTCGCAGCACCAAATTGATTGCATTTTTTTGATTTTACTGTTATAAGAGAAAAGAAAAATGTTATTTTTCTTGACGCGAGTGAAGTTTTGGGAAAACTAAATAACACAATGAGATCTGCGAAAGGTGTGAATCTCATCATGGAGAGAAGAGGAACAATATCACTTAGAAAAACAATCGAAGAAAGAAGAGAAAAAATCATGGAAAAATTACTCTTCGCTCCACGAATGAAAAATAAAGAAAGAACCGCGCGCGATTATTTGCACAGGGAGAGAAAAGATCTTCTAATCTAATGTTTTAAATTATCGTTATTGTAACGGCAGCATTTGCTGGCTATTGGAAGGCGAGGGTAACGTTTACTGGCTGTTGGATTATTTACAGGCTCTTGTACAAAAGCACGTTTCCGTTCCCGTTTCCATTCCACCTTTACATCTTAAGTTCTTAATTGTACTTTTATACATCATTTCACTCGACTCTTCTCACTAATATGCAAGTTACTCTTTACTGTAACTCGTCTTTACAATCATTATATAATAAATTTACACCTTTACAATTAGATAAAACTTGCAATCTGAAAACAAATTTCTTTTTGTAGTTTCGTATTCTTTGCTTCTCGTTACACATCCATTAGAGATTATTTTAATACTTATCCAATCCAATTAAGCCTAGGCAGGTAATTTAGAAATAATTGAGGGACTTTATTACATTTCAATTATTTAGAAGTAAATCCAATTGAATTTTTCGAGTCTCTTTATATAAAAGCTTAAAGACGCTGATCAAAATCACACCAGAAATAAATTTTTTCAACAAGTCACATAGTGACTACAATTTATTAAACTTCATCCTTTATCCTTCTGGCGTGATTTCTGTCAAAAAAATGTAGTCAAAGCAACTAAAATTTAAAAAGTATTGCACGTTAGTCTTAGGAACCATCGAATATTTTCTTTGCAAAAGCTGCGTCAAAATTTTTGACAAGACTTCAAAATTTAAGGGAAATACTCCTCTTCTTTTATATCTATATTTGCCTTTTTTAAGATCCCTCAATTGAAAAAAATACATCTCAAAGTGTTATTAATTAGCAAATTAAAGAATTTCAAGCATAACTATATACAGTGATAGCGAGGTGAGCTATGTACAAATGAATTTACGTCGTTAATTTAACAAAATTATAATCCAGATATAATTTTGCACAGCATAATTATTTCCTTTCAAAATTTTGTGCGAAACAATCCCGAAAATTTTCTCCCTGTGCTTTCGCGCGCTGTTTGATTTGCTTTCTATTTTTTAAACCTTCCTTAAGGACGGCTCATGGCTAAAATACTTAACACGACAAATTCATTTTACTTATGAATAAATTATGCCGGAAATTCACGGCGATCTCTTGAGCCTGGTGTACGTAAAAAAAATTACCCATTCGCGAATTATTGTACATGTGACCCGCTTCAATTTTCTTTCTTGTGAAGAAAACTCTGTTAAATACAAATTACTGGCGTTAGGAAGAAAGTCCTACAAAATTCTAAAATTGTTTAAACGGCGAATGCGAATGGGTTTAAATTATTCAAACATAAGAATAATACACTTAGTTCCTATCTATCGACTTATACGTTTTACACTCTTGCAATTTACTAAATGACTACTTAAAGTATAATTAATCTAAAATCACACTCAGAACGTAATAATTTACACTGCGTGCCGATTTCGGGTTGCAAACTCGATTCATTAATTAAGACTCAAAATTTCTATTTCCCGAAAAAAATCAAAGCACGAGCGTTTACAGTACGCTAAAAATTAAGTGGGACGTCTCTTAGTATTTACAGCGACGATTTAACACATTTTTTCCGTGATCGTTCTTCGCTTGCTTTTTTGCTTCTTGTATCGTCGACCATTGCATTCTTAAGGTTCTTCGGCAGTGTATTTGTCGAAATATTTGGGCTCGATTTCCCCTCAACTTGATAGGAATTGCACGTTCCTATGATTTTATTCAATTCCAAATAAAAAAGGATGTAAGATTCAAGACTCAATATTTTTAATAAGTTTCAAGGCTCAAAACAAAGCACGAAATCAAGAAAAATTTTCAGAGTGAAAATCTAGAAAAACTATCACAAAGTTACTTAAAATTCCTTGACTGTATACTTTTTTTTAACGTGACTCAAAATAGAATTAATAAATTTTAATGCGAATGAAATGATCAGTTTTTATATTGCATTTCAAGCCAACATATCTAAAAATCACATTTCAAGTTCTCGCTAGTGCTTTGCTTTGAAATCTCCCTGAAAGCCCGCCTAATCCTTAACTAGTCCATTGATTGATTGCGAATATTGCAACCATGAAAGATTGCATTCTAATAATCGAATAGCCATCAGCTCGTTGCACAATATCAATCAGTTCGATTCCCCTATTTAGGTTTGACACTTAAGTAATTCTTATAGTACACTTATGTATACATAGAGAAAGATGTGTGATAAAAGGTATAAGTGTAATTAGACAAAATACACTTTAGGGGAAGCCCTAGAGCTCCTTTACTGTACCCAAAAATTCGTTATCACCTGCTCTTTTTTCCCTTAATTGGTAAATTATATGAAACGACGGACACGAGTATCTATTAGATGCATACTGTACATAATGCTTTTAATTACTTGGCCTCGATCGCCACTGTCGTAGACAGTTGATTAAATTACAATTCGATTGATCTCCTTTAGTCTATTTTAATTGTTAACTACGGTAGTCTTAATATTTCACTAAATTAAGATCATTAGTTATTAATTACATATAAACACGTCAGGCAGGCGATATAATATTATAATAACTATCAACCACGATCTCTCTCGCCTAGTTCCTTCTCTTCTCGAATAGAAGGGAATGGAATCTAAAGCGTGAATCTAGTTCTTGAGGTACTTTGGTGTACCTCTTTCTACGAAACGACAATTCATTCCCTTTAAATAATAGTGTATAATTGTCAAGGTGTAAGGTGTACGGGATCTCCACCTTTGGTAGTCACAGTCATTATATGCCAGCTGTCTTTATGAATTATAAGTAAAAAAGGAAATCTAAAAACTGGCCCTCTCACTTTTGAGATTTTCCATTTTCTCCTTATCACTTTCCCTTTCTCACCGACTTACAAACTAAACATTCAGCCTCTCGCTTCTGTCTCTCGAAAATATCCCTATTTGTAATTGTCTATTTTGCATTGTAGTCGGCAATTGCGTTAATTAGCTACGTTCTTCTCTAAAATTCAAGTTATCAGCTAGTCCAAAAATTCAGGCTACGGTGCTCAGCAGTCTATTGTCTCTCTTGGCGCTACTCCACAGATTTTTCGTTCGTCCTTGGTTCCTCCGGGTGTGCGTCGACTTCTGGATTCGCTTCGGACCAGACGATTTCTCCGACTAGAAGAAACTTTTATTCCCATTGATGAGGAGAGGGTGGCAACTCCGAAGGATGCGCCACTGTGGAGCTGTAAATTGTGTCAAAAGATTAGATTTTATTACAAGATTGTTTTTCTTAATGAGTGAGTTGCAAACAAATGTTCATCAATAACTTGACTAGATGCTTTGTGAACAAGCTTTAGAAATAAGTAAAGAGAAATTGCAGTTTTTATTGGTAAGACATTTTATAAGATTAAAAATATATCAAAATTTTTAATCCTTTTAATAATTAAAATAATTAAATTTGCTGAATTCGAAAAAAAAAATCGATTTTAAATGGTCTTTGTAAATTGTAAGAAAATAAAGCTGCTATTTCCCTTAAAGCAAACAGAAGAATTGAAACTTGCTATATTTTATTTGAACTTATTTGATAATTATTTCTTGCTTCAAAACTACTGTATTCGTGTTATAAATGTATTTAAGTGACAATTTATTTAATTTCGGTAAAAAGAATGTTTCAATTCTTAAGATGAGCTTATGATTGGAAATGAACTGTTTTAATAAGAACCACAAAAATAAGGAACTGCTCATCTGATTTCCATGCAGCTGTCAGCATACGTGACAGCTTTCACAATCTAGATCATTTTCTGCGTCTCGTTATTCTTTTTTAATTTAGTGTATACTTAACTTTAGCACACGGCTCAAGCTACCGCTGATGTCATAAAATCTCAAGTTCTACTTTGCCAAGGTTTTTCAAATTTTCATGGGAAAAATGTCATTGATAGAAAAATGTGAATTGTCAGCATTTGAAAGAATGTTAAAAACAAATGAATAACTTATACAATAACAAGAACAGAGGTTCGAAGTTCAGTGCCAATTTTATAAACAATTATGATAAATCGATACAATTTTTTTAATTCATAGCTAAAACAATTTTAACAAAAGAATTATAGTAATGAATAATTGTTTTCTGTTCAAAAAAATTTTTTTTTACCACAAGAAGAGATGGTAGTTATGGTTACGGATTTTATCGTGTTCATAAAAAATTAATGAAAATCTTATTAGCATGAGTATTGCTTTTAATTCGTGGAACTTTCTTCTCCTAATGAAGGTCACGAATGATAATAATAATGCCTACAGACTTACCCTTCGTTAATTAACTCGACATTGAATATTTTACGAATCATAAGAAGATTTGAAGTAAGCTGTTTAAAAAAATATTTAATAAAAACAAATATTTGTTACTTTCTTCTACCGCATAATCCATGTGATCTTTGATTGTACATTTCGCTTGACTTATTTGATATTACAACTTTTATGTTTATGAAATTGGCACCTAATAGTTCCCCTCCCCCCATTTGCCTTTCCTTTTTTTAGAATCCCACACCATTAAAGTGTTTTACTCAATTCAATATAACACCCAGATAACAATCGTGCTTGGCACGACGCCCGCACGCCATGCGGGTCACATGTGCGAACGAGAATGCAGCAATCTCGCGCGCACTCATCTAAAGGCGTGAAGGGCATATCAGTGCGACGCATATACGTCGCAGTACGTGATCACTTATGTAGGCACGTAAGCTGATAAAATGAGACGCACAGAAAGTTGAAATATATTAAATTTAATAATCGTTGATCACGTAACTTATTTAGTAGTATTTTCACGGAGCGAAATTTCAGATTTCATACAAAAAATTCTTGAATATATCAACCACTTACGAATCTGTTTTATTTATTCATAAGAATTTTCACTAACATCAAAAAATGATTAATCTTTTGCAAAATTCGATTCAAGTGATTAATTTTATTTATCCACTAATAAGATTATGTAAATTAAAACATTTTTGATGCCATAAATTTTGAGATATTTATAAAACGGTAAGAGATACACAAAAACGAATTTCATTCTGAGGTTGTACTAAAAGTAGAAGTCCACAGACTACTTAAAAAGTTTGAAATTAAAGAATTTTTTGTTCTGCTCATTCTAGGTTGCTATAATTCATAGATTTGAAAGAAATGGAATTCATAAGGATTGAAACTTTTTAATACTCATTTCAATTCTGACTGACTTTTTTCATGAGAATTAATTTTGGAATATGTAAAAATTTAAGACAAGAAATGGACTCTATAATTAAGTTATATTTAAAGAATTTGAAAATCTTTCTGTGGAAAAAAAGACGCTTTCGACTGTGCTGAGATTCGAGCCCAGGTCTTTCGATTGCCGGATAATTACATTTTTCATGGAAAATATGAATAAATTAATTTCGAAAGTTTTATTTCATTTAAAAGATGTTGGTCATTGATATAATGTTATAGTTTAATTGATTTTCACTCAATGTGTGTCTAACGATTGTTATTGCTCTTCAAATTTTTTTGCGAAATAAAAAAAATTTTCAAATTACACAGGTCTGCATGGTTTTGTTCTGGAATAGCTGAAGAACATTTCCGAAATAATTTTTTGCGTAGAAACCGAATCCAGGGTCACAATTGCTCCATCACGTCAGGTTTTTGAGTAATCCTAACCTAAAAGTGCAAAAAACACGGTTTTTCGCTTTATTTAAGCACCCATAACTTCGCAAATTTTTATTATTTTTCAAATCTGAAAAAAAAACAACCAAAAAGAGCTACTTTTCAGCTTTCCATTTCACTAATTATATGTATGATTTTAGCTTTTACAACCAGAGATATCGCCAATTGAAAAAAGAAAAAATTGCCGGTTTCGCAATGAGCGACATATGAAGGGACAAACTTATAGGACGTCAAATTTTTTTTTTTCAATTGGCGATATCTCTGGTTATAAAAGTTCAAATCATGCATATAATTAGTGAAATGTAAAGCTGAAAAGTGGCTCTTTTTGGTGGTTTTTTTCAGATTTGAAAAATAATAAAAAATCGCGAAGATATGAGTGCTCAAATAAAGCGAAAACCCGTGTTTTCCGCACTTCTAGGATAGGATCACTCAAAAACCTCACGTGCTGGAGCAGTTCTGAGGCTGGATTTGGATTCTACGGGGAAAACTACTTTTGAAATGACACCTATCTTTTCTAGAACAATTCAATATTTTTTTTGCGGACCTGTGTTATTTATTTTCCCATAATTTTCCCTGATAAAATTGATAATATTTAAATAAATAAATATATATTTTTTGGAATCGCGCATTCTGGAAGCACGCGTGCGAACCACAGTGTGCGAGACATATGCGTGGCAATGTAACGCACACCCGTGTGACCTCCTGAGTTCAGCTGTGCGGATTAATCCTCACGCGTGCGTGCGTCATGCCCCGCATTACGCAGACACTTTGTTTTCTGGGATCCCCAAAATTGATTATTTCACCGAATATACCAGAAAATTGGAAGATAAAAAAAAAGGTAAATCATAAGAGACGGAATTTTTCTAGGCTTATCGCAATTTTGATAGGCTATTCATTTTGTTTGGATACAGTTTTAATGAAAACGACTTGAGAAAGTTATATTTAATTCCAGATAAAATATCTCGTTCCTCAACGTTCTTACCATTTAACGGTCCGTTACTTTATCACAAAGGATACCGACTAAAGTTGTGCGTTAGTATCTCTTGGCAAAGCAAATCAGAGTACCTAGATAAAATGTAATCTAACTACAGGATTGGAGGGGTAAGTTACAGGAGATGATGGTTAATACCAGCCTATCGTGGATAATCTATTGGAGAGCGTTTATGTGGATTTCTGGGGCCACTATAACGAGGTTGCTATCCACGGGGGGTACATCGGCTAACGAGTACCGCGACGAGTATTACGTTTGAAGTAAAAAATAACTGAAGGCTGCATGGTTGATCAGGCCTTCTTTTATGTGTAACATCCAAACTTTATTGAAAAAGTACTCAATGAAAGCTTTTACATTATCTATATGTAACATGATGTGAACAATAAAGCGACGAGTACTGCTTATGTATAAGTACTCAAGGTGTCTACAGACTTACCCTTCGCTCATCTTCGCTCATCTCGACTTTCGATATTTGACCAATGGTAAAAATATTTTGCTTTATAGTCAGCTAAACACAACTTCAGAGACTTTTTGAATTTTTTAATTTGCCTGGAATAGTACTTTACCTCTTATAAAATATTTTTTTTAGTAGCAGAGAAATTGTTCTTAGTTTATGAACTTTTGTTGCTTTTACTAAAACGCTATGTGCAGGAAATAGTTGGTTAAGATTGAAAAAGTAGCTTTTCCAACTCAGCTATAAAGTTACGACCTTGTTTAAGGATGAAAAATTGCAAAGTGGCTACTAAAGTAGACGAGATAAGTTCCTGATTTTTTTCTAGTTGTCAAAAACTTTTCCGAGACATTTTAATACAAACTAATTTCCCCTGCCCCACATTTCAAAACTTAGTAACTTAGTAATTAATTAATTTTTATCTAAATTCGGCGAAGATATGGCAGCCTGAAAAAAAACTCCTTTTTTCTGGCGACCACGATTTCTGAACTTTGGAGCATCTGAAAGCAAAAATACAAAATGATTCTTGAAGATTACATGAATGGCTATAGCTCGTGGTAGAATCATAATTTTTAATTGATAATTAATAATTTTTTAAACAATTGCAGCGGTAAAAAATGTGGAAAAAAGTTTCAACGTCCACCATTTTCTTATTTTTCATTTTTTTTTTCACGATTCTACTATACCAGCTATAGCCATTCATGTGCTCTAAGAATCATTTTGTATTTTTGCTTTCAGATGCTCCAAAGTTCAGAAAATCGTGGTCGCCAGCAAAAAGAAGTTTTTTTCAGGCTGCCATATCTTCGCCAGATTTAGATAAAAATAAACAAAAAATTTTGTTTAAACTCATCAATATGTACATTATCATACAACAAATCATTAATGTACTGAAATAAATTTTACTATAAAGAAAAAATTGTGAAAAACGCTAAATAAATGTATACTACCCCCTTAAGTTCAAATAATTTTCGGCAACTTGACTCAACTCTGGTTGACTCCATACCTTGGATGATCTGAATAAAGCTAAATGATGAAACAGTAACGTCTCTTTGAAATTATAAAACGTACATAAATTGCAGGGTCTACAAAAAGATAGATTTTCAAAACAGATTCCAAGTTAGAAAACACAAAAAATACAAAATTACCAAATCTTCAAAAAACCGGAAAAACTTTTCTGCCCAAAATAGTTAGTAAAAGCAACAAAAGCATTAAAAAAAAGATCTTTTTCCCGCAGTCAATTCACGAAAATGCCTGATAAGCATGTTAAGTACCTTGCGTATTGTACAAATCATATTAAAGGAAGGCATCAGTAAATTTTATATTCACGTAAATGTCAATAATCCAAAGTAACTTTCGTAAAAATAGAAAATAACGACTGTTATGAATATTAAGAGAAATCAAACGATAAGCAGTATGAAAAATAATATATTTATACTTAAAAGATAGTCTCCAATTAGAGGTTTGATAATATCCATTCTATTCCATACCGATTTTAATAAAATTAAATTTTTTTAGGTATAGTATCTGAATTAAGATGAGAAGAAAAATAATAAAATTTGAATGCGTTTGGCTAAACTCTAAATTAACTGATGCCTTCCCTTAAGGCAGAAAACTCATTCGCTGACAAAATCGGATTCTGTACAGCAGAAAAAAATATTATAAAGATCTATGTTAAAAGAGAAACATAAAGGTAAAGTTAAGGTAAGTACCTCTTAGCGAGGTCGTGCCGACTATAGCTGTTTCTCGGTCAATCGGTTCTTTCAGGAGAAGACGTAACGATCGGTAGTGGTAGTAGACGATAGTAGTAGTCGATAGAGGTAGCTGACAGTGGCAGATAGCTGATTCGGTAGTGGTAATGTGTACATGTACGCGGCGCACAGTGCTGGATTGGCGGATGTCTTGCTCTAACTTGACGGCAGTAAGCAAGATGACAATCAAAATCAGTAAAATTTGATTAAACATGAGATAATTGTCGGGAGGGGAAGAGCGTCAAAGGCAGGCAATATGCGTCAGCGGTATCAAACGAAGAGAGTAAAAAAAGTCTTTGTTTTCTTTTACTCTGTTTATATTATACGTCTGCCAGTATTGTTGTACATTTTCGTCTGTCGCTATCGTGGGAAGAGAAAAACGGGTTCACGAGCACGTTCGTCAACACAGCAAGTCTGCTGTTTAGTCGTGACGTTAAAAAGAGATTCCACTCTTCAAGATTTAAGTTCTTTGAGAAATTAATTCTTTCGGACTTTTAGGCTTTGTCCAATTATTTCAGATATTTCTTGTGCTTTTATCATGCCTGACACTTTGGATATGATTTTATTTCTCTCTACTATCGTGTCTGGTTGTAACCTGAGATTCTGATTACAACTTCTTTTCTTTACATTTTCATTAATCGTTTTAACGTGCGTATACGTGTACTCGCGTTGCAATTTTCCTCTCAAGAAGTCAGTGACTTTTGTTTCTATTATCGTCGTCGTTTTCGTCATTATTATCATCATCATTATCATCATCATCATCGAATTGGGAAGAGGGTTGAGAGGAATAAGGTAAGGATTGATTCGAGGCTAAATTTCGTAATGGATTTAATATCACGGGATTAGGGGAGTGGTTCTTGTTCAGTAAGTGAATCGATCAAAAGATCAACTTTTTATTTTCGTGCCTGTCGGAGCGAACATCTTCCATCTACGGCTTACCTTGCGAAACTCTTGAACGCCGCAGACTGCGGATTTATACAGAGTGGCACGCGCGACGTGTTCAGCTGTTCCGCAATAAATTTGTGCATTTCCTCTGAAACAAATAAACGACAGAAAATAGATTAATTATTATTGTAAAGGAAGTTTTTGAACGAAAAAGAATTTCCTGAGAGAATAATCATCTAATTTACTAGGTGTATAATAGTAATTTTTATAGAGGAAGAATTTTGAATTCCTAGAAAAAGCTTCTTCCGTGGGGTTGTTAAACTTTAACCTCACTGACCTTTCACCTGCTGCACACTCGTGAGCTTTCGCTCCCAGAGATCATCAAAAGTATGAGATGTGGCTGGTTCGAAATCTCCTGTGTACTGCCTCATGCCAGCGCTTGTCGTGTAACAACATGTGCACATACACGAATGATATCTCAGTCTTCCTTCATCTAGGTAGGGATGCGCTAAAGCATCCACCACTGTGATCCTTTTATCCTGTAAATACAATCACGAACATTATAAACATATCTTCCTAAACTTAGCAGACCTCTTTAAAGATTATTTTCAATTCAAATGCTTTTTCGTCTGTAGCCATTAATAATTTCCACTGCTATAATTGTTATTTTCCCTACCCTCAAATTTTTTCAAAAAATAGATTTTTTCCTCTTTTATTTTCTAAATGGAACAAGTTTGATAAATAATTGGACAGATAATCGGGAAAAGAATTTAGACAAAGTGTAGACAATTTTATTTCGAATAAAATAAACCATGAATTGAACAAATTTAAGGTAGTTGATCCACGAAAATTAGACCTCAGGCAAAAATAGATAATTTTGCTTTCAAGAATAGCAATGTTATTATTGAAGGTCTATTATGGAAGAGAAAAGATTAATTTCCATAAAAAAAATTTGAAATACAGAAAAATAATTTTATTAATAAATTTTATTTTTGCCTCAACTTTTTTTCTTATCGCTTCTTACCAAATTTTAAAAAATTATGCGATTTTAATAAAACACAAATCACTTTTTCAAGAAAAAGATTCCTTACAACTTAACCATTTCCAATTTTTGGAAATGAATAAATTATTATCAAATTCAGCTATTTGTTTATAAAAATTTCGTTTTGGAAAATGTTTTTTTAATGGTTTCAGCCATTAAAGAATATATTTTTTTTTATTATTTTAATTATTTTATTTATTAGAATCGCACAATTTTTTAAAATTTGGTAAGAAGCGATAAGAAAAAAAGTTGGGTCAAAAATAAAATTTATTAATAAAATTATTTTTCTGTGTTTAAAATTTTTTTCATGTAAAATAATCTTTTCTTTTTTGAAATAGCCCTTCAATAATAATATTGCTATTCTTCAAAGCAAAATTATCTATTTTTGCCTGAGGTCTAATTTTCGTGGATGAAAACAACCTTAAGTGATTTTTAGCTGTTTTTGGATAATATGATTCCACCGATAAAGAATCTATCATTTTGATCTGATTCAAACTTTTAATGACTCATTTTATTCGAAATAAAATTTCCCAAGAAACTCGATCAAACGAAAATTATAAATGAAAAATCTAAGGAAATAGTCGGTTCGACTAACTTAATTCCGATTGTCGATCCAATTCTTCCTAAAGCTATATTGGAAGTCGAAATTTAAAAAATCGAAGGGCAATTAAATTATGATCCAGACTTTAAAAGCGAAGTTAAGGAAATTATATTATAGGAATAGAGAAATAAATAAATATAGATTTTCGACAAAAATAAGGTTAAAGAATTTTTATTAATTTTGTTATTTTGGCATTGGGTCGGATTCTCTTTATTTTCACATTAAAAATTATCAATGGCAGATATAAAAAAACGTAAAAATTAAGACAAACGACTTCTTCATTTTGATTTGCAAGCTATGAGATAAGTTATGATTTTTATGCTTTTCCTTATTTTAATAATCTTCTATATTTTAATATTTAAATGAAATTTTGAATTAATCTTTTAATAACTAAAATGGTAGATTGTATTGTCCCTTGATTTAATTTTTAAAACTTGGTATGTTTGCATTGGCTTTAGGGTTCATAAATGAAGAAGTCTATTTTATCAGACGATTCAGCTCTGATCGGAGCCCTCATCAGTAATATTTATTAAAATCTAGAAAATACAAAAAATATGTTGTCGCTAATTTCACATATTTTTTCGGAATAACTAGAGTACTTGACATATGATACAAAAAAAGTAATTGATATGTTAATTTAAATTTGTAATTGAAAATGAAAAGTTTGGATATACGATCAGGAAAAGGGTTGTTAACTTTAATCTTCCCTATTATAAAACACTTTACATAAATGTGCTTCATTTCTCAGAAAATTTTGCAGGGATTCCTTGAGAAACCATAAAATTATATAATTAAGTTTGAAACCAAATAAATTCTTTGGTGCAAAGCTGAATGTGAATAGCTTGATCTAGACCATTGATGCTATTTTTTGAACTATTTTTTCTAAACTATTTATACAAAATATTCACATTTTTGAATGTCCTATCCATACCCGTATCTACAATAAATTCTTTGGTGTGGGACGGAATGGGAATAGCTTGATCTAGACCATTAAGGCTGTTTTTGAACTATTTGTCTGAAAACTATTTTAAAACTATTTATAAAATATATTCATATTTTTGAATGTCTTATCCATACCGGTGTCTAAAAATAAATTCTTCGGTGACAGGTTGAATGGAAAGGGCTTGATGTAGAGCATTAATGCTATTTTGAACTATTTTTACTGAACAAACTATTTTTTTAAATATTTCTAAAAAATTATTTCTATATATTTTTGAATGTCTTATCCATTACTGTATCCGCAATAAATTCTTTGGTTACCTAAACTATTTTGAAACTATGTTAAAATATGTATCTATATTTTGGTATGTCCTATCCATAACCGTATCTACAATAAATTCTTTGCACTGAAGAGGGCCCCTATATGTGGCCGAAACGTTTGCCTTACGTTTTACGTTTTTTTATATCTGCCATTGATAACAAAGGTCTACAAAATATGAGGTTGTGATTGTTATAGAAATACCGATAGTCATTTCCAAAGTAATTTTTGGCACAGAAACCGAATCCGGGCTCAGAATTGCTCCATCATGTCAGGTTTTCGAGTAATTCTAACCTAAAAGAGCGAAAAACACGGGTTTTCACTATATTTGAGCATCGACAACTTCGCGAATTTTTATTATTTTTTAAATATCAGAAAACCCTCAAAAAGAGCCACTTTTCAGCTTTAATGTGAAAGTAAAAAGAATCTGACCCAATGCCAAAATAACAAAATGAATGAAAATTCTGTGGATTTTGGGTGAATATATAATAGCAGACATGTTTTCAAACATGTCACATTAAATAAATAAGGTTAAACTTACGGGATCGAAAACTAGCATTTGGCAGAGCAAATGTACAGCCTCGTGCGTCGCTTGGGTGCTGAGGGTGTAAAGAGCTGTGAGCGAAGGGGGCTTTGGAGCGCGTCTCAGCATATGAGATCGAGCTCCCTCGCAGGCGTACCTCATATCCTCGAGAGTAGGTGTTCCCAACAATTCTGTGATCAGTTCCAACTGTTAAATCAAGAATAATAATTAATTAATTATCCTCAATAGCATATGATTGCACAATTATTGAAAAATATCGAAATAATTGAAGATTATACAAAAATAGGGGATGCAAATTTATTTTTAGACTAGAGACGCAGGCTTCTTTATCGAACTATTATTTAAAAACTTATTGATCCTTTCAACAGAATAATCAAAGTTAGCAGAGTTAAGGTAGTTGTCGTGCCAAAAATCAGTCTCTGGAAAAAGAAGTTTTTCTATGATTTCAAGACTAGTAATTATATCATCAGCCGTGTCATATGTAAGGAAAGATACTCTTTTTAATAAAAAAAATTTTTAAATTTCGAAAAATAATATTTTAATAATGTTTTTTGTAATAGGATATTTTCTTATTATCGCTTCTTACCAATTTTTTGAAAATGATTGAAGTTTCTTAAATCATAGCTTATTTTTTCGATGAAAATATTCTCTACAACTTAACCGTTTCCAATTTTTTTTAATGAATCAATTATTATAAAATTCAGCAATTTGTTTATAAAAATTTCGTTTTGGAAAATTGTCTTTTAATGATTTTAACCTTTAAAGAATTTATTTTCAAAAATTGGAAACGGTTAAGTTGTAGAGAATATTTTCATCGAAAAAATAAGCTGTGATTTAAGAAACTTCAATTATTTTCAAAAAATTGGTAAGAAACGATAATAAGGAAATATCCTATTACAAAAAACATTATTAAAATATTATTTTTCGAAATTTAAAAATTTTTTTATTAAAAAGAGTATCTTTCCTTACATATGACACGGCTGATGATATAATTACCAGTCTTGAAATCATAGAAAAACTTCTTTTTCCAGAGACTGATTTTTGGCACTACAACTAGCTTAAATAAAAAAAAAAAAATTTATTGAAAAGCAAGTTCTTGACAATTTAAAACTCTTATATCGCAATAAATGCAAATTAAATTCAAATTTTAAAGAATTTAAAATCTTTCTGTGCAAAAAAAATACGCTTTCGACTGTGCTGGGATTCGAACCCAGGTCTTTACCTGTTGCACAGGACTCTGGGCCTGGAAGAGGATTCGTCTTTGAAGAAGTTCACCGAAGATACAGCCAACACTCCAAACATCCACTGCAGCCGTATAATGTCGTGCACCCATTAGAATTTCCGGTGCTCGATAATACTGCGTGACCACTTCCTGGGTCATATGTTTATTCTGATCAGGTTCTTCCACCCGGGCCAATCCAAAATCACAGATCTTTGAAAAAAGAAAAAATTGTTTATTATATTGGATGAATTTTTGCAGCAACAAAATATTTTCAATGTATAACTAAAAATATCATTTTTTAAATCCAAACTAATTTTTCTTATTCCAATAAAACAATTTTCTTAGTAATATTTAGTCAAATTTCTTAAATTCAATGGGATAATTTTTTTTGTACTACAAAAAGTGATTTAAAACAAAAAAATTAAATACCTTCAAGACGCAGTTGCTATTCACCAGAAGGTTTCCTGGTTTAATGTCCCTGTGGAGGATTCTAGCAGAGTGAAGATATTTCAAACCTAAAAGAGGCAAAATAAATAAAGATTAAGGTACTTAATTGGAAAACTGATTGAATTTATCAACAGTGATTTCAAATGAATATTATCTAAATCAATAAAATTATTAAAGTTTGTTAGAGTGTCATTAATGTAATGAATTTTTTTGAGGTACGTGACAAGCTGAGTTTTTAACACCAGATAGAAGCTCTCAGCTTTCCCACGTGATTCGATGCTTTTATCATTTTCTTTTTATTCAGAAAAGATTATCTCTCGTTTAGGTGGAATGAGTCTGTCGAGTGAAGTATTCGTCGCCACCCTGAACATAACGCAAGAGATGAGAGAAGCTGCTGTGGGTTGCGCGAAAGGAAAATTGGGAGAGGGTGGTATATTGGCACAAGGTGGGGATAATTCGTTCCCTATTCAACGGTAGCGCCCTAAATGGTGTATGCAGTTTCATAGGGGTTTTCTGTGTAAGTGACATTGATGCTCACAGTACTCAAATTCATATAGGAATAAAAGAATGGAAAATCGATAATAGAGAATAGTGGAGCGAATTTTAATGCGAGTTTTAAACGCAGAAAAGTGAAGATGTAATTCCGTATTTCAATAAAAATATTTAAGATTTTATTACAAAAATTTATAGAAATTTATTTTTCTTACTCTCTAAATCTGAATCAGTCAAATTTTCACAGATTGAATCAGTGATTTGCCTTTTCACTGATTCACCAGTGAAAAAATATATTTCACTGTTAAATCAGTTGAAAAAATGTTTACACTGTTAAATCAGTTAAATTTCACTGCAAAAATATGTGGAATTTGACTGATTTACAGTAGACTTTGATTAATTCATATTTAGAGCTGAAACTTGCAAGCGACGCTAAGCAGGCAGATTTTAACATTCTCACCATATGAGAAGGTATTGTTTTTATGTGAAAAATCACTTTTGGAATTTTCATTAAATCTTTACATTTTGAGAGCCCCAGAGTTAACTAGCTACATTCGACAAAAATTATGGAAATAAGAACATTTTTTCGTGTTTTTGAAATAATAAAAAATTACAGTATTGGTTTCTGATAGTGCTCATAAATCTTTACTAATTATCTCCATAACATTTTTTGATTGAACAATAATTAAGAAAGTTACAGTATATTAAAACTTGAAAAAAGTCAATATCTATAATAAATTCCATTTTCCAGTTAAATTATACGAGATACGAAAAATAAGTTATGATAAAGAATTGTTTACTACTTAAAGATCTAAAAGTTTGAGCCGCAACATTCTTTTATAAGATGTATATTTTTCTTTTTAATTTAAAAAAATACTATAGAAAATTTAATTTTTTAACCGTAATATGTGAAATATGAAAAAAATGTAGGAATGCAAGATTGTTCGCTTCAATAAGGTTTGATATACGGTCAAAGAAAAAATTTCTTCGAATTGAAGAAATTTTTTTTGATTCAAAAAAATTTTCTTTAATGTAAACAAATAAATCTATTTCTTTGGATCAAAGAAATTTTTTTTGAATTAACAAAACTTTCCTTAATTCAAAGAAATGTTTCTTTGATTCAAAGAAACTGTTTTCTCGGTGTAGCGGACTGGAAATTTTTCCCAGTCAAAATACTAGATTCAAGAAATGATCTATAGTAACTTATATAGTTTATCTAAAGTTCAATATTTCGCTGCAAAAGATTCTCAATATGACACGTTTTTCTCTAAATTGAAACGTAGTTAAGAAAAAATTGAAAATTCGAGCTTCTCCTTGTAAGACCAAGCGTGAAATGAACTGCGTGCAATGAGAATTTACCCGCGAAGCTGGCAGATTTTTTCCTTTTAAATTACGAGTCCCAGTTTGTTCTTATCGATTGTGAATATCGAGCGCGAAGCGCAAGTGTCATAGTGAAAATTTAATTCACAAAGTCGTAGTAACTTCGAGAGAAGTAAATTCACATCAAGAATATTACAAAATTTACTTGAGTTATGGTAATAAATCATGAATAAAGTGTTGTATAAATTCGAGTGCCGGCGAAGAACACAAAACCAAGCGCAAAGCGTGTAACAAGGATATTCCCGCACCCTCAGAGGGACCCAGGCAAATTTTTTATTCATTATTTTCTAATTTGATGAGAATAATAATTTGATCAAATTAGAAGTTTTGAGATTTGTTCGTAAGTAAGAGGTGGGATTAAATGAAAAGGACACCCGGTATAAGACGCATTTAAAGTCCGGACGGATAGAGTAGAGCTCCTCTTCATGTCTTGCTGGGGCCCAAACCAGTCCTACAACCGCCCATCCGTGACCCCAGACCTCGTCATCCGGTCGGTTGCTGGTTTAGCTTCTTGTTTCTTTCCTTGCCACTCCTCGTCTCTTCTTATCTCTTCTATCCTCACTTTCTATCAAACTTATTATTTACGATTTTAATTTAATACTACTGTGCGATTATCAATTACTCAATCATTAATACACTCGTTAACTTGACCCCCCTCCCCCCCGGCCCAATTTAGATTTCGAAACTTGTTTAGATCTTTTAACTTCCTATAGGATAGTTTTAGAATTGTGATAAAAAAAATTCAGAGAAAATTGATCTATGAAAAACACTCAGAGAGTTCTTTAGAGAGTTTTTCAGATTTTGTTTAAGGGGGACTTCCCTGACGAAAAGATCGGATTGAAATTCATTTCGAGTCAATCAGAAATATTCCGATTAATTCCGATATCTGTATCCGAGCCAATGAGAATCATTCCGAACCAATCCGAAAAACGTTTTGTATCTCGTTTCACGAAAAAAGGGTAAAAAATTAATCCGATTTAATCCGAATAATTCCGAGACATCAATCCGAACCAATCCGAAACCATGTTATCAATCTAGATCAATCCGAATCAATCCGTCACATTTTACTTTATTACTTTCAAAAAGGTGAAAACGCAGTGCAAGCTCCGAAAAAGTTGTATGATGTTTATGGTGAAAAATCATTAACAGAACGCCAGTGCCAGAATTGGTTTCCTCGTTTTCGTTCCGGACATTTTGACCCTAAAGATGCGCGTTGACGACGACAAAATAAAAGCAATGATAAAAAATAACCAGCGTAGAACGACACCAGAGATCGCAGAGAAGCTTAACATATCACATGCAGGTGTTGAAAGATATTTAAAACAACTTGGTTACGTTAAGGTAGTTCGATCACGAAAATTAGACCTCAGACAAAAATAGTTAATTTTGCTTTCAAGAATAGCAATATTATTATTGAAGGGCTAATTTGAAAGAGAAAAGATTATTTTTCATGAAAAAAGTTTAAAACGCAAAAAATTAATTTTATTAATAAATTTTACTTTTGCCCAAACTTATTTTCTCATCGCTTCGAGCCAAATTTTTAAAAATGATGCGATTCTAATAAATCACGGTTCATTTTTTTAGGAAAAAGATTCACTACAACATGACCGTTTCCTATTTTTGAATTTGAATTAATTATTATCAAATACAGCAATTTGTTTATAAAAATTTTGTTTTGAAAAATTGTTTTTTTATAATTTTTTTTTTTTATAGAAATTAATCTTTGTCTTCCAAAATAGCCCTTCAATAATAATATTGTTATTCTTAAAAGTAAAATTATCTATTTTTGCCTGAGGTTTAATTTTCGTGAACGAACTACCTTAATAAGCTCGATATTTGGGTTCCTCATAAATTGAACGAAATTCAACTTACCAAACGAATTTCCATTTGCGATTAATTGCTGAAACGTAACGGAACCGATCTATTTTTAAAGCGAATCATAACCAACGATGAAAAATGGGTTGTTTGCGATAACGTCGTGCGAAAAAGATCATGGAGTGAGTGAGATGAGCTTGCTCAATCGACATCAAAACCCGATATTCACCAAAAGAAGGTTATGCTGAGTGTTTGGTGCGATTTCAAAGGTATTTTTTATTTTGAGCTGCTCCCAAGGAACCAAACTATCAATTCGAATGTCTACTGTCGCCAATTAATGAAATTGAACAAAGAAATGAAGGAAAAGCAGCGAGAACTGTCAACTAGTAAAGGCGTCATCTTCCATCAAAATAACGCCAGACCACATATATCTTTGGTCACTGGCAAAAAATTATTGGAGTTAGGCTGGGAAGCTATGCCTCATCCACCTTATAGTCCTGACCTTGCACTATTCAATTATCATTTATTCCGTTCACTTCAAAACCATTTGAATGGAAAAACATTCGATTTAAATGAGGCTGTCAAAAATGAGTTGATTCAGTTTTTTGCCTCTAAGAACCAAACTTTCTACGAAAGCGGAATTATGAAGCTGACTGAAGGATGGCAAAAGGTCATCGAACAGAATGGTCAATACATAATTGATTAATTTTTGTTATTAGTATTAATAAACTTGCTTTAAGGTAGTTTTCATCCACGAAAATTAGACCTCAGGCAAAAATAGATAATTTTGCTTTCAAGAATAGCAATATTATTATTGAAGGGCTATTTTAAAAGAGGAAAGATTATTTTACATGAAAAAAATTTGAAACACAGAAAAATAATTTTCAAATTAATTAGTTGAGTTTAAAATTTTTATAAATTTTATTTTTGACCCAACTTATTTTCTTATTGCTTCGAGCCAAATTTAAAAAAAATTATGCGATTTTAATAAAATACAAATCACTTTTTCAGAGAAAAGATTTCCCACAACTTCACCGTTTCTGATTTTTAAAAATAAATTCTTTAATGGCTGAAACCATTAAAAAAAAAATTTTCACTGATTGCATCAGTGATTTGCCTTTTCACTGATTCATCAGTGAAAAAATATTTTTCACTGTCAAATCAGTCAATTTTCACTGAAATAATCAGTGGAATTTCACTGATTTACAGTAACCTCTTTTTAGCTATTTGAATCAGTCAAATTTCACTGATAATCAGTAGATTTTGACTGATTCAAATTTAGAGAGTAAACAAATTGCTGAATTTAATAATTATTTATTCATTTTCGAAAACTGGAGATGGTTAAGTTGTAGGGAATATTTTTCATGAAAAAGTGATTTGTAATTTATTAAAATCGCATCATTTTTAAAAATTTGGCTTGAAGCGATAAGAAAATAATTTTGGGCAAAAATACAATTTATTAATAAAATTATTTTTTTGTCTTTCAAATTTTTTTCATGAAAAATAATCTTTTCTCTTTCAAATTAGCCCTTCAATAATAATATTGCTATTCTTGAAAGCAAAATTATCTATTTTTGCCTGAGGTCTAATTTTCGTGGATCAACTACCTTAAAAATCATGAAAAAAAAAGGAAATGACTTTATTGCCAAGCCAATAGAATATAAAAAAATTCAGTTACTTTTTAGGAAATTTAAGTAAAAATTTCTTAATTTTCAGTTACAAAGTGTTGAATATTTTGATACTTATTTCTGGGAATTCTGAAATATGTAACAGGAATAATTTAATGTTTCGAGTAACTGAACTTTTATGCAGTTACATGTACACTGCTGTGCAAAATTCGCTGGGCACTTGTTCTTAACCATTCACATGAAAGCTTCTAATTTATAAAATACCTAACAATGAATTTTTTCCTTAGAATAACATGAAAGTTAACAAAATTCTTCATTTTTCCATTTTTGAGATATTTGGAAGAGAATAAATTATTTTAATCATGTAATTTATCAAAAATCGAGCGCGGATCGCGAGTGCCATGATGAAAATGTGTTCCTTAAGGCGTATACAGTTTTAAATAAATTAAATTTCTTTTTACCTTTAAAATATAAAACAAAATTAGTAACTTTGAGAAAATGTAATTCACATTTACAATATTATAAAATATTAAACTTGCAAGCGACGAAAATATGCCCTCGAAGCGGGCAGATTTTTTAAATTTGTATTCTAGTTGTAAATATCGGTATTCTTATAGAAATAAAAATATCATGAATATCATAATTACATGAATCGAATCAGCAGTAAAGGCACGTGTTGCGAGCCGTTAGACTCACGTCAGAGCTCTATTCGTACTACTTGGAAGGAGTTATATCCTGTTCAGAGTCAGACAAACTTTAGAAATGAATATTATAAAGAAAAAGAGTAAAGTATGGAAAAAAATAGACTGAAAACTTCAACTGATGTCTTTGCATATGTATCTTGGTGTTTCGTAAGTCCTCAAACCCACATCCACCCACATACCTCACTCCTTGTTCCGTATTCTTTTCTACTTTATAAGAAAGGATTGCAAGTTAAATAAAATATTTACAAAGTACATGGCGACTAACATGACTTCCACTTTTCCATCGAGAGAGAATTACTTGATTATTCACCACCAAGGTTTAAATTTAGAAAGTGATATTGTAACGTTAAAAAGATTTAAATATTTTCCAAGGCGAAGAAACGCAAGTTTACACTTTTTGATAAAGAACTTTTTAATTTAAGGAGATCCGCCACCTTTATTGGTATATTAATGATTTTTTTGACATTTTCCAAAAATGTTATTTTTAAAGTAGTTTATTTATTTATTTACCAATATTTCTGAATTATATGGAGAGCAGTCGACCGGCAATCGAATGACCTGGGCTCGAATCCCAGCGCAGTGGAAAGCATCTTTTTTTTCCATAGAAAGATTTCAAAATTCTTTAAATTTGAAAATAGTATATAACAGGTATTTTTTGCAAGTTGTAATTTTCCGTGTTTGTTGCAACATATGTTTGAATAAAATCTGAAGATTTATACACAGCCCTTTGAAATTTATACCACTTATTTTTTTATATATTATTAATATTTTTGGGTATGGAAAACAACATTTTTTTTCATTTTGGGATATTTTTATTTTATTTGTAACTTTTTTCCAGTCATGTTACCTTATTTTCCATACACAAAAAGTTTCCACACATTTTAAGGAACAAAATAAAAAAAAAGAATCATGACAATTGGTTAAAAACAAAAAAGTTATTCAAATTCAAAAAATGTCATAAAAAATGGCCAAAAAACTCCAAATTTTTAGTTTAAAAATAAATAAAGGTGCTGGAATTTTTTAAAAACCCCAAAAACTTTCTAAATAGAGGTGCGAAACATAAAAAAAATATGTCATAGACATTCAGTAAACTATAGGATAATTTACTATAGATTGCATCAAACTTTATTATATAACCCTTTATTATATTTCCCTAGATTCCTAAAATATTTTGGGATTATTGTTATAAAATAAAACGTAATCATTTTTATTTTTTATTCATCAGAGAGTGACATTAAGAGAACTAAAAATATGAGAGTTAAGAAAGTTTTGCATCTAATGAGCCCTAGTTGAAGGCAAAATGTTAATAACTCTGAAAATAATTAAAATATTTGGAAGTTTTACATCTTATTTTATGGGTAAGTCTTTATAGCATTTTAATAACTAATAAAGATATGTTTAGGTCATACAATTTTTAAAACATGTAGCTTTTTACAAGAATTTTTTAAAAACCAACATATATTAGATTTTAATCAAATTTAAGAATATTTATAAAAATATCAATTCAAACTCTTCAAATTCTTAAAATCATAATTATTTTTAGATATTAATATTTTTTTAAAAGATCGAAATTCAATTCACTCAATTTTTCGTCATCAAAAATAATCGAAAATCAGTGTTTTTCAAAACATAAATTGCTATCACTCAGTCAATTTTTGACGAAATCGTTTGTTTTTTTCAATCATTAGACGTGGAATACTTTAGCGGAGCCAATGAATTAAATAAAACATGCCGAAACATTTTTCTTTAAACAATATTTTGACAAAAATAAAAAATCATTTTTCTGTGGTTGTCCCGGTGGAAAGTATATTCTCTAAACCTGAATCAGTGAAATAGTCATTGATTATATCAGTGAAAATATATCAACTGATGAATCAGTTCCCTGCTTTGATTTCACTGAGGAATCAGCGAACGCGACATGTGAACATAATCTTTAAATTCGCGAAGTTCCTGCGAACGATTGAAGTATAACTATGGATCTTTAATTTTTAATTACAAATTAATAATTACAATATATAATAAAAAATAAAATAAACGTATTCATCGATCATTAAAATATATTGCTGGTTTTGTTATTCCCACCTGAAGATTTCACTGATTCAATAAGTGAGTTCAATCTATTTCACTGATTCCTCAGTCGAATTTCACTGATTTCTTGCCGTTAGAGGAAGTTTTCTGGAAATTTTCAGAAATATTTCTTTATTATTGCAATGTTTTTGTGAATGACCGAAAAAAAATTTCATCACGATTTTCGTGCGCGGACAATAGTTTTCCACGATTTTGAGCGCTCGGCGAGTTATTTCTGGTGGCCCTTTATATAATGAGAATGTAAAAAATGTTAACTTGTTATTATAAAAATTATGACACTTTAAAAATAGCTGAAACAACAGGTGAATCTATAATTTGAAACGGTAGTATACAAAATATTTTGAAATATATATTAATTTTATTTAAATATTTGTATGACGAAAAGTTGTATGTACATATTGTAGGTATCGGGAATTTCGTGAACTGCATTGCAGTGTATGTAAATTCAATTTAGTATGTAGCAGTATTTCTTGGGAAATGTAGGATGTAACTTTTGTGGTGAAGTGTGGAATCCGGACCGGTAAAGAGATTAGACCTGGAGTCGTATTTATTTAAAACCGATAAACGGTAGACGCCGAAGTTGCTCGTATTTTCAACCTACTCTCATGATATCCTTCGTGCACTCTTCTAGAATCTCTGTAGAGTCTACTTTACATCCCTTTTTCATTTACTTTAAGGAAGAAACGGAAAAGGGATATAAAAGAATCCTAGACTTGTATATCGATTTTACCCATATTTCCTTCATATCACAATGGCATATACCGTATACTAAAAAAAATGGATGCGAAAAATTCAATTAAACACTCATAGTAAAGTGAAAAGTAGTAAAATGAAAATAGTAAATTCAACTACTTTCTCAATTAGATTAACCATTACACATGCCGACAAAATTGGTACCAAATTACCAGACTGGATGGCCTCAGAGGATTTTGATCTTGAACAAACGAATCTGTTGTCCAAATTTTTTCAATACATCAGGATTTCAATATATCCTAAGGGGCCGTTCACATAATACGTCACACAGTTTGGGGGGGGGGGGGTCAGCAAATTGTGACGTGGTGTGACATGTTGGGAGGGGGGTCTGCCCTCTGCGTACGTCACACATTAAATGTGTACCCACGAAATTTGAAAAAAAATTCTGAAAAGATTATCTACAATTATAATTCATAGCTTCTTTTTTTAGTGGATTTTGTACGCGTTAACGAAAAATGTTTTATAAAATTAAGAGGTGTGACGTGACATCGAAAGGGGGGGGGGGGGGCTGAGGTTTGCGACCATGTGTGACATGGGGGGACGGGAGGGTAAAAAATAGCTAAAAATCGCGTGACGTATTATGTGAACGGCCCCTAACATAAAAATGCAAAAATGGCCCTTTTCAGCGATATTTGAAACAATATTACACGAGCAGTGAATTTTTTTATAAAATCGACTTACACCCTCATTTATCACTGCTTTGTAGTTTTTATATATATTTTTGATTACAAAGGTCTGCAAATAATGGGTTTGTATTTGTTGTTGGAAAACGAAAGATCATTTCCGGGGTAATTTTTGACTTAGAATCCGAATCCGAAATCAGAATCAGCCTATCACGTCAGGATTTTGAGATATTTAAGGTTATGTGCTCGAAAAATGGGTGTTTTCGCTACTTTTGAGGTTATGTACAGGGCGCAAGAATTTTTTTTGGTTTTTTTCTCAAATGTCATCATTTAGCACTACTCTTTCCCTTCAAAATGAGCTATTAAACAGTCACTAGCGATTTTTTTCACAAAGATACGGCCATATCAAGTTTTAACATTTATCCGAACAACCTTATGAGCATTCACATTGACTCTTTGGTGCAGCCATTTTGCATTCGAAACTTTATCTTGGAAATTTGTGCTTGCGGGTTTTGATGGTCTGTGAATAAGAATTGAGCCCACGGGAAGAAGAACTCGCCGAGCGCTCGAAAAAGGGGAAAAGTATTGTCCACTTTCTAAAATTGAAGTAAAAAAAGAAAGTTGTAAAAACTCAAAATAAAAAAATATAAGCTGATAGAGCTTGTTAAAATAAAACTTTTATTCCTTAAGTATTTTTTAGTCCAACATGATTATTACGAAAAAAAAATATAAAAGGTATTTTTTGAATAACCTAAAATCAATGTTTCATAAAACATAAATTGCGACTTCTCGGTAAGTACTGCACGCAATGGATTGGATTTTGCGTATTTTCATTCAGTATTCATTGCTGATGCCGAATAGTCATTTAAAAAGAATAAATACCATCAACATTTGATAATATTCAATAACAAATCAATACCTGTCAATTCTTTGTTTTTCGCGATTCGGAGTGAAAAAGTGACGAATAAATGTTATGTTTCGAAAAATATAAAGTGACAAAGTTATTTATTTGTATTTAAGGAAGTTTTTCAGAAAATTTCAGATTATTCGTACAAAAAAAAAGAAATGAGAGGGTTGTTAATAAAAAGCGCGCGACGTACGAAGCGCTAAAGTTGAATTATTCAACAGAATTCCGCGGTTTTCTTAGTTTATTTGGATATTAGTTTAAATATTTGCCACTGAAAATCATTAAAATTCATAATATGTAACAATAAAATAAAATTATTTAAATTAAAACTTCTCCCACCTCCAAAACCTTATATATATGATGAATTGTGCGAAAAACCTCAGGACGATTCCATTGGAATAAGCGCCGAAAAAATTAAAGATGTTCGAGCTTTATTAAGATATTTGAGGCCAGGTGGAAAAAAATATTACGAAGATATATTCACGAAAGTCCCAATTAAGAAATCCAAATGAAATGGTTTTTTAAGATGCAAGATTAAGGTATTATTATTGAGGTAGTATAGAATGATATTTAATAGATATATTGTGCACAATTGTAAATTATTTTCATTTTCATAATAATAAAATTATTATAAAAAATACAAAACGTCAAATTTAATTTCACGATTAATTGTTTACGAAAAAATTATGTACAATCGCATGATTTTCAGTAGCAAATTGACAAATAAACTAAGGAAACCGCGGAATTCTGTTGAATAATTCAACGCCCTGTACATAACCTCAAAAGTAGCGAAAAACTCCATTTTTCGAGCACATAACCTCAAATATCTGAAAATGTTATGAAGATAATTAGTAGAGATTTATGAGCCCTATCAAAAACCAGTGTTGGAATTTTGGATTTTTTCAAAAACACAAAAAATGGTCTAATTTCCTCAACTTTTGTTGGATATGGCTGGTTAACGAACTTGTCCTTACTTTTTCGGCTCCGATAAAGTGTGCCCAAGCTCAATACTATCTGATAAATTCTATTGAGAGTTATCAAGTATACGACCTACTACTACAGACAGACAGACTTTAATTTTTTATAAAAATCGTATATTTGAAAATTTCCAAAACTCAAAATAATTGTAAAAAATGTGTACGAGAGAAGTAAGGGTTTAATTTAAAGTGAAATTCTTAGGTACGAAAGCTTTACTTATGAAGATTGGGAACGTCTGACCCAGACGAAGAAACACTGATCGCATTAAAACAGAAAATTAATGCAAATCTCATAAAGCGCCTATGGCCCTTGTCTAAGATACTTTCCCCTACTTATTGTTCTCGTCAACTTGAAATTGTAGCATCGTCTTTGCTTAGACTTATAATTTTACTTTCAATTAGCATTTTAAACTCTAAAACTATATACATTAAATCATACTTTTTTTTAGACAAAAAAATTATAAAACATTATAACTATATTTAAAGAACTCTTAATTTCAATCAGTAGTTTCTTTCACTGATTTCAATGAGTGACTGATTTTTAGCTATGAAATCAGTTCTTTTGTATCAGGTTCACTGCAAAAACACACAAAATCTTGATCCGAAGAAACTGTTTCCTAAGACGACTTCGAAAAAAATCTGTTGTATTTACTGAGCCCTTAACTCAAAATACTAAGAGCATACAATTTTTATGAATTCAACAGGTATTGTAGTAAAATTCACGGCTTTTTAAAAAATATTTATCGACAGATTTATTACCTTTAAAAAAAGGTGTTGAATTTTAGTGAAATATCTATTAGATTTAAATAAATCTTATACTGTTATTATTTTAACCTGCAGCCAGAAAAAAGTTTTGTTTAAAATTAAGAAAAATTTTTGTTAACTTAATTTCTTTAATTCGAAGTAAAAAGACCTTTAGAATAAATATAAATTTATTTTATTTCAATAAATCACCTTTTCAGCCTTTTTTAAGTGAAAGAAATTATTTTCTTAATATTATTTATTTGATTCAAATATAATACCAGCGTAAATTTAAGAAATAATTCATTTAATTTTATTACCCTGAGCGAAGAAAATTTTTTCTTTGAATTAAAGAAAATATTTCTGTTAATCACATTACACATGTACTTGCACAGACATTCATTTCTTAAATTCAAAGAAAAAAAACACAATCAAGAAATTTATTTAAATCAAAGAAACTTTTCTTTGACCGTATAGCAATTCACAATTTGTTTGATTCAAAGAAACTTTTTTCTGAGTGTATCCACTGAGTAAATATAATTAGAATTCATTAAATAACTAAATTTATTGGAAAAATACACTATTAATTAAAAATAAAATTTGCTTAATTCAAAGAAATTTTTTTTTATTTAAAGAAACTTTTTTCTGGGCGTACTGACTCAGTAAATGTAATTAGGATTTATTAAATGACTGAAACTATTGGAAAAATACAATACGAACAGAAAATAAATTTTTTCTTGATTCAAAGAAATTTTTGTTGAATCAGAGAAACTTTTTGCTAGACGTATTGATTCAGTAAATGTAATTAGGATTCATTAAATGACTGAAATAATTGGAAAAATACACTACTAATTGAAAATAAGAGACTAAGATCTGCAAGCTGTGAAAACGAGAAACAATAAAAAATGTTGAAAGAGATCTCAGTGGCATTTTAAAAAATATGAATAAACGACTAAAATCGTTAAATTTCCCTCGTTTCATGTATACAGTAGAATCCAGAAAAATTTAACAAGATGTTTCGCTTAATCAACGATATGCAAATCTAAAGAGGAACTCTAAAGTAGACTGTACGAAGTATTCAGAAACTTCTTGTTTTTGCAAAAAAAGACAAGAGGCGAAAAAAAAGTGAAAAAAAAAAAAAATAGAAAGCGCACGAGGATGAAGATAGAGTAGAAGGAGAGAAAGAGGAAAAGTGGGAAAATTTTAATAAGGGTAGACTGAAGTACAAAATTATTATTCAAGGGATCTTCTTTATAAGGTTGTATAATAATTCCGCAACCACGAAACTTCCCTCGCACTTATTTTTCGCATTTCTGTCCCCTTCTTTTTCCAACCTCAGGGCTGTCAGAGATTGAAGAACATTGGAACTTTTCAGCCAACCCCCTTGTCTCAGTCAGTCGCGTTCATATATCTCGTAATAACTCGCAGAAACAACGAGAGCTGTCGCATGTCGCAAAAAATTATCCCCCCAGTCCATAAGAGCAAACGACGCGCAAACGGAAACAAAACGCGGCGACAAATGATTAATTAACGTTTGCATCTACACGTCATTTCGCTACTGCTTTGCCCGTCTCGCCGCATTACATATTTTTTAAAGTTCTATATGAATTTCATAATAATAGGGAAAAGTAACTATTTAAGGTGGTACACTCTCTTAATCTGAATCAATCAAATTTTCACTGATTAAATCGGTGATTTGCCTTTTCACTGATTCATAAGTGGAAAAAATATTGTTCACTGTTAAATCAGTTAATTTTTACTGATTCATCAGTGGTAAAACATTTTTCACTGCAGAAGCAGTTAATTTTCACTGAAGTAATCAGTGAAATTTGACTGATTCACAGTAACCTTTTTTTAGCTATTTGAATCAGTCACGTTTCAGTGATAATCAATAAATTTTGACTGATTCAGATTTAGAGAGCACTTGTGAAAATTAGGCCTTTTAGGAAAAAATAGATAATTTTGCTTTCAACAATAGTAATATTATTAATAAAGGGATTATTTACAAGAGAAAATATTACTTTTCGTCAAAAAATTTAAAACAGAGAAAAATAATGTTATTAATAAATTTTATTTTTACTTAAATTTTTTTTCTTATTGCTTCGAGCCAAATTTTTAAAAATAACGCGGTCCTAATAAATCACGGATAATTTTTTCAGGGAAAAGATTCTCAACAAATTGACCGTTTCCAATTTTTGATAATAAATTCTTTATATGCTGAAACCCATTAAAAAAGAGTTTTCCAAAACAAAATTTTTATAAACAAATTGCTAAATTTGATAATAATTGATTGATTTTCAATAATTTGAAACGGTTGAGTTGTAGAGAACTTTTTTCCTGAAAAAATGATCCATGATTTATAAGAAACGCATCATTTTTTAAAATATTAGAAAAAAAGGTTCGTTTCACAGGGCAAAGTGTTAAAATACAAAAAATGATCGAATTTTAGGAGATGATGGCTCATGTTCTTTTTCAAGATAGTTATCGTGCCAAAAATAAGGTCTTTGGAAAAGGAAGTTTTTCTATGATTTTCTGACTTCAAATTATATTATCAATCGTATCTTATGAAAAAAAAACTTTTAATAATGTTTCTGTACTAGAATTTTTTTTTATAATCGCTTTTTACCAATTTTTAAAAATTATTTGGATTTTCATGAATCATGGCTTGTTTTTTCGGGAAAAATAATCTCTACAACTTTACCATTTCCAATTTTGAAAATAAAAAATAGAATCTTCAGATATAAATATGTTTTAAGATCATTTTTCTCTTCAAAAAATTCTTCCAAGTATTTCAACAACTTAAAACTTTACTTTCAAAATTGGAAACAGTAAAGTTGTAAAAAATAAAAAAAATAAAATTTACCCCGAAAAAGTAAGCCATGATTTATTACTTTTCTCAAGTTTTAAATTTGTTTCATAAATTCAAGAAAAAAATGTTCTCATTTAAAAACTATTTAATTCATAAAAAAGAAACTGTGAGTTTTAATTAAGCTATAAAATAAGTTATAATTGTAAACTTATAATATTTAAAAGTCAATGGAGTTTTGAGACAAAATAAAAGAAGAAAAAATAAGGGTCAAAATTATAATCTTCTGTAATTGGAAAAAACTTCAATAAATAACAATTTCATGAATTTAAACGGAATTTCGAATTTCCAGAGCACAAAAGGTAGAAGAATCGCAGGGGAATTTAAATATTTTTTCTCGTGAAAAGCGTGTGTTTCAACGTTTTTACGTTACGTGTAACAATTTAGCATTTTAATTGCGGTAAATATTTGAAACCGACCCTCGACCATCTACTCTTTTTTATTCAGCACTCGAGTTGAAACGCACAAGGCAAATGCATATTTTCTGTCACTTCCCCTAACAGATTCTACCAAGCAAAGTAAAAAAAGAAAGATACTTGTAGGATCAGAAGAAAACATTGATTTGAATCGTCGATGTCTATGGAAAAGAAAACTTCCGAAAGAATTATCAGATTGAAATACGTTTTAGTACAACTGATCAGGGCCTAAAAATTGAAAAACAGAATATCAGTAATTATTTAAGGAAAACCCAGAAAAAAATTTTATTTAAATTTAAGAAATCGTTTTTTTAAACTGCACTTCTTCGATTGTGCAGAAAGTTTATTTTCCCGCACTAGTGCGGAAAAATTTAAAGTTTGTTTTAATTTTTCGCACACTTAAAATTTTACCGCACTAGTACGGAAAAATCAACCGTCCGCACGCAAAACGATACCGACAAGGCTAATTTTCGGTGTACGGCGGATAAAAATATTTTTTAAATTTAAATACAGTACTGGCAAAAACTTAAGAAGTAATTGATTTAATTTTCTTACTTTGAATGTAGAAAATTTTTTCTTAAAATTAAAGAAAATATTTCTGTGAATGATATTACGTATGTACAATGCGACTGCGTATACATTAATTTCTTTAATTCAAAGGAAAAAAAATATTCAAGAAATTTCTTTAAATCAAAGAAACTTTTTTTTTAACTGTATAGCAATGCACAAATTTGTTTGATTCAAATAAATTTTTTTTGAATTAATGAAACTTTTTTCTGGCTGAACGATCTAGTTTAATTTCGATTGAGCTTTAACTTTAAAAGATCTGATAATGTTAAATTTTAGAAATGTGGCGCTACTCAGTGTTAATGCATTGCGTCAAGGATTTAATTAAAGCAGAATATAGTATATTTAGTAATTAAGTGCAAGAGTGAGAGTGAGTATATAGCGAATACGTTCCGCACGTGATACGAACGATTTTTTTTGTTTGATGAATAACAATAGTTAGCCGAGTCGGTGTCGTTTTGCGTACGGAAAGTTTATTTTTCAGTACTAATGCGGTAAAATTTTAAGTTTGTTTTAATTTTCCGTACAGTGCAGGAAAATCAACTTTACGCACGCAAAACGACACCAAAAAGGCAAACTTTCGATGTAAGGCGAACAAAAAAGTACTTTATCTGAACCTCAAAAGTTTAAAAATTCACTGCCTAAAAATTGTAAATATATTAAAATAGAAAAATATCTGTCGAAAATTTTCAATTCAAAAAATCAGAAAAAATACTTGACGAAAAAAAAAATTATAATGTCAATCTTGGATGGAATGGCCCATATACATTTTTTATTACAAATACATTATTTTTCTCATATTAATAGTCAAAGAGAAGTAAAAATATATAGAGGAGTTTTTACCTGTAAATTCTCATAGGCAAATATTCGCGTTTTATTCCATATTGAACACAATGTACCATATGATGTAAGTTTGCACGAATCGCATGACTCTTAAGAAACGTTTTGCATTTCTGTCACGTGAAATCGAGCCAAGAAATCGCTCATATATGCACCTTTCCAGGCTCATTTCCGTATTTGAATAGTCATTCTCACGAATATGAGTCTCAAAAATTATTATTCGCAGAAAAAATAAAAAAGGTAGACTTTCTTAGGCGTTTAAATTATGAATTTTGAAAATTAAATACAAAAGAATGACGAGCGACCAGAAAAATCAGAGAATTTGAAAAACTCCCGCACTCTCTGAATCTGAATCAGTTAAAATCTACTAATTATCAGTGAAATTCGACCGATCTAAATAGCTAAAAGGAGGTTACTGTGAATCAGTGAAAAGTAACTGATTTAACAGCAGAAAATATTGTTTTCACTGATTAATCAGTGAATATTAACTGATTTAAAAGTGAAAAATATTGTTTCCACTGATGAATCAGTGAAAAGGCAAATCACTGATATAATCAGTGAAAATTAGACTGATTCAGATTTAGAGAGCACCCATGAAAATATAAATTTATTAAAATATTAATATAAAACTCCATGTTCAGTTGATCTATAAAAATACATTATATAAACAACACTAAAAAATAATAAAAAAATAATCAAATAAACTGATCTACAGTGGGTTGACAAATTATTATGCTCACTTTGTTTTTGTAAGTCGCATAAAATCTCTTAATGTTGGGAATACAGATATTAAAATTCTTTCCTCAAAATAACATAAAAGACGTCAAAATTATGCATAAAACGACCTCAAGATGAAATGTCTGTCAATTTTTGAGGAAAATATTGTGAAAAAAGTCCGAATTCCAAACTTTTCTTAAATTATGAATAATTCCCGAAATTATTGATTTATATTTTACTTTTTAATTTTAAAGAATACTATTGAAAATCGAAAATTACATTTTTTAATCGAAATACGATTAAAATTCAAAAATTCTATTTTTTTAATAAAACGCATGAGATACGAATAAAACGTTATGATGGAAAATTATTTGCCTGAATTCTCAGTAGGACATTTTTTGACAAGATGTATATTTTATGTTTTGATTTTAAAAAATACTACTGAAAATCTAAAATTCAATTTTTTAACCGTTATACGTGAAATACAAAAAAACTCAAGAATTCGAAATTTTTCAATTCAATAAGGTCTACTTTTGTCTTTTTCTTTTGGAGATATTTGGATGAAAAAAAATTATTTTAATCATGTAATTTATTAGAAAGTTACTTGAATGTATGATGAAATCTAGGAAAAAATAGAAAAAAAGTGCACATACTACAAATTTACATTAAGATAATAATTTCCATTATCATTATCACTGTCGATTAAAGACTTGAATTTCCACACGATTTTGCTACGCTAAAATAAAAATATTATTCCATTTTTGTGGGTTTTAACGTTTTTTGAATATGACTCAGGTTAAAGTACACACTTTTTAAGTTGAGTAGTTGATAGATCCTAAATTTAAACTATGGATTTAGAGAGTTAAGGAGGATGTGTTACAGTCGTATTAAGAGTGACAAGCACAAAAAAATGATAAATGCGTTTGCTAACATGCCTGCACCACAATATTTAAATAGGAAAGATTTGATAACAAATAAGGTTTGAATTTTTATCTCGCTCGTAGCATTTTACGTCAAAGCTTTTGATTGGATATACCAGTATAATGTAATTATTCACACGAAATTTTAAATGATATAAATTGTAAAAGAATGTTTAAATTAAAAAAAAAAAATAGTTTTTGTCCACCGTACACTTTTGGTGTCGTATTGCGTGCGGAAAGTTAGTTTTCCCGCACTTTCGGTTTACAGCAAACAAAAAATATCGTTCATATCACGTGCGGAAAGGCGTATTTTAAGGGACTATACCAGTGTGAATTTAAGACTTTTAAAAATGTGAACAATTTTTTTTTTTTGAAATCCGTACGATTTGCAAAAGAATGTCCTATATATCCGTTTCTATATTTCTTCTATACTGCCCTATCCGTTTGCGAATCGATATCTTATTCAACAGATTCATCCATTTCAATTACTTTGCGTCGGTTTCTATGCATTTTTATTCGTTTCTGAGGTTACTTGTTTCAATCTGTCAGTTTATATCCGTGATCCAATCCTCACTTATCCGGAGACTATTTAAATTTTCCCTATCAGTTATCACTGATAAAAAATGTATCCGTTTCAATTAGTGACTATCCTTTTCAATCCTTTTTCTAAAAATGTACTGTCTTATCAGTTTTAATCCGCAACTTTTATATCCTCACTCTATCCTTATCTATCCAGCAGCTACTTTATGTCGTTACAGCTCAGGAATAGAAAATCTATTCGTGTCAATGACTGTCTATTCTTTTTAATCCGCGATTTTCAATCGGTATCCGTTTTCCTGCTACTTTGATCTTTGGCTTCCGAACCTTTCCTCTAAAAATCTATTGCTTACCTATGTTAATCCCCAGTTTTTAATTTGTATCTCGATACTAATATATCCGCCAGTTATTTTTATTCAAGCATCATTTACCATTTTATTATATTGTTGATATCATAAGGATAAAAAGACGAACTCAAAAGATTATAATGTTATGCGTGCATTTAATAATTAATCTGTAAAATTATTATAATAGATGTGCATATATTATGAAAAACAAACTTTTACTTTAGGTAGATTAAAACGGATAGAGATACGTCTACTTTACGAATAGGAATGGATATGTATAATAACACATCAGAGAAAGATAAGGATAGGAATGATTTCAAGACATTCAGATAAGAGCGTATAGAGGAGGATTCAATTTCACTTCGTGTATTATAAAAAGCATTTAATTGGATGACGATTTAAAAGTTTTCTAACAGAAACAGACTTATTTAAAAGTATGAAAAGTTCATTAAAAGTTATCTAAGCATCAAGAGCAATAAGCGTCAAGTATTGAGAATTATAAAAGCTCATTAAAACAGATAAAATTTTGTATCCATTTGGATACTTTTACTTCCGATAGGGATATAACGGAACATGTTTTTATTTTTGCAGTAGAGTTGCTAAAAATGCAAAATGGATTTGAATTTTCGTTTCTTGGCAAAAGATCCGGAAAAAGTTAAAACATGATTCCATAGTTCAAGATTTTTAAGGTGTTTCTGCGTTTCAAAGTTACCAATTATTGCATACTTTAAAGTCATAAATCTTCTTTTCACAGGGAGCGTTTCACTAGTATTATGTGACATGTTTGCATTTATGTCTTTGTTTTTTATCTTGACCCAAAATTGAATTCGTTTAAATATCTTTGTATTGGCATTGGGTCAGTTTCTTTACATTAAATCCATTAATTTATGGACATATTATAAAAAAGGAAGCTAAAAACAAATCATACAGATCAAAAAGAAAGCTAAAAAACAATTCATATAGATAAAAAAAGGGGGGAGGGGTGTTTAAAGGCAAACGTTTTTTTTCGGTTCCAAAAAAAATTTTTTCCAGGACTTAATGACTAGGCTGTAAACATGCAAGAATTTAATTCTACATATTAGATTAGATTTTTTTGTGTTTTTTGGTTTTTTGTTTTCTTAAAATTATTATTTGATAAAAACATGCAACGTATTAAGTGCGGAAAGGCGTAATACGTTCCGCACGTAATACGAACGATATTTTTTGTTCGCTCTATACCGAAAGTTAGCCAAATCGGTGTTTTGCGTGCGGAAAATTGATTTTCCGCATATTTAAAATTTTACCGCACTAGTGCGGGAAAATCAACTTTACGCACGCAAAACGACACCGACAAGGCTAACTTTCGGTGTACGGCGGACAAAAATTTTTTTTCATTTCTTCAAGGATGTTCCAGCATGACGAAAAATTTTATTTAATCTTGACCTACGATAGTTTTGATTTTTATTCAAAATTCTGCAAGGATCAGGAACAGAATGGGTCTTTCTCAAATAATACTTGCAGGACATCGAGTCATTCATATCTTAGTTTCAATCAGATTAATTTCTTGCGCAATTTCTACACAATAGCCGTGCTGGTGATATGCGTGATCAGATGAAACGTGCAGGAAGTAGATGATTAAATTTATTAGCACGTTGCAAGAACGTTTACCACTTACGTATAAGTTGACCAAAACTGTCTCCTGCTTTCATCCAAGCGATAAATTTGATCTCTAACTGATGGGATAATCTGTTAACAACTCTCTTCAATAAAAATGGTCTCGGTAATAATGTAGCTGATATTTATTAAATTACAAACTCATGCCAATAAGAGCATTTTATTTTCCTTTTCTAACTTCCACAGAATCCAAAATTTTGTCAATCCATTTTATCTCCTTTACAATCTCTTCGTGTTTCAGATTTTATATTTTCCTTCAAGGCCATGGATCAATCGGACTAAGTGACTAAATTATACACTTATTCGTTCATGTAAAATAACTTTTTTAATTGAAAAAGTATCTTTTTGAAAATATGGAAAAGATAACAAAAGACAATTATGTGCGTATTTTAACATATTTTTAGTAAAAATTGGAAGACTTGTTGACAATTACAGTTAAGGGCATGTGATACTTGAGAAAAATAGAAAGTTCATGTGAACAATTTAGTTCAGTTTCTACATGTTTGTGTCCAAATTATATAAAATTTGGGAAATGTTACTCCATAAATCTGAATCAGTCAAAATCTACTGATTATCAGTGAATTTTGACTGATTCAAATAGCTAAAAAGAGGTTACTGTGAATCAGTCAAATTTCACTGATTACTTTAGTAAAATACGCCTGATTTAATCAGCGAAACGACTTTCCACAGATTCAATCAGTGAAAATTAATTGATTTAGCAGTAAAAAGAACTGATTTAACATTGAAAAATAAATGATTTAAGAGTGAAAAATATTTTTCGCTGATAAAGCAATGAAAAGGTAAATCACTGATTCAATCATTGAAAATTTGACTGATTCAGATTTAGAGAGTAGAGAAGATAAAAACGGGCGTAAATGGACTACTTTTGGTATTAATAATGAATACAAAAATGTCGGTATATTTTGCTAAAATTGAAATTTTTTTCATTTTCGAAATCAAAAGTAGTCTATCTACGTCTGTTTTTATCTTCTCCACTATTTTACAAATTTTAAAAACTTAATTTTATGTTAGCATTTGACCGGCAATCGAAAGACCTGGGCTCGAATCCCAGCGCAGTCGAAAGCGTTTTTTTTTCCACAGAAAGATTTCAAATTCTTTAAATTTGAACTTAATTTTATGTAGTTTTTTACAGGAATTTGGTCACGTTATCTGGTTGATCCATGGCCTTAAGGCCATGTGTGAGTAATCTGATTCCTACCTTACCGACACTTTTTTCTCGTCCTTCGCATTTCCACATTAATTGAGATATCAAGTTGAGACTTTGAGTAATTGAGTAAAAAGTGGTAAAGAATTACCTGATCATAAATTTTCATAATTATAAAAAAAATGTTTCTAAAAATAAATTTGTTTATAGTCATACAAATTTAGAAGAAGATAAATGTTCTTTAGTGCTTTTTACCTAATTACTCAAAATTTAAACTCGATATCTCAATTAATGTGGAAATGCACATTAATTCGTTTATGTAAGATAACGTTTTTAATTTAGAAAAAATCTTTCTGAAAATTTGGGAAAGATAACAAAAGACAATAACGCATGTCCGTTAACTTCTTTTCAGTGAAAATTTATAAAATTTTTTTTTATAAAATTCCCACCCAAATAAAGTTGAAAGACGTTCTTCAACGTCTTCTATCTTTTCCAAATTTTCAACAAAAAAAAATTCGTGAACGAAAAAAGATATATTTACCCAAAAAAAAGTTTGTTTTATTTAAATAAAATTTTTGAAAAATTATCGAATTGTTGGATTTTTATGAAAGTTGCTATTAAGGAGTTTTTTGGGCCGCAGAATCCGAATTTACTAATAAAATTTTACATTTCTAAATGGCCATTGTAATATGGAAACTGAAATTTTGAAAAAAGTACACCCAAAGATGAGCTTTTTTCAATATATGGCCAAAGAAAGACTTTATTTGAATTGAAGAAAGTTTTGTTGATTCAAAGACATATTCTTTGACCCAAAGAAATAGATTTGTTTACACCGAAGAATTTTTTTTCGTATCAACAAAACTTTTTTTAATTCATAAAAATATTTTCTTAGACCGTATATCAAAGAAATGTTTGTTTGATTCAAAGAAACTCTTCTCTGGATGTATCGAATTGGCGGATTTTTATAGAAGTTTTTTTTTTCATTTTTGAAAAAATGATTAAATTGTCGAATTATCATAAAAGTTGCTATTAAGAATTTTTTTGGGACGCTAAATCTGAATTTACATTAAAAATTTCAAATTCCTAAATGGCCAATGTAATATGGCAATTGAAATTTTGAAAAAATCACATCCGAAGAAAAGTTTTTTCAATATATGGTCAAAGAAAGAATTTATTTGAATTAAAAAAAGTTTCGTTGATTCAAAGACATATTCTTTGACCCAAAGAAATAGATTTGTTTACACCGAAGAATTTTTTTTCGTATCAACAAAACTTTTTTTAATTCATAAAAATATTTTCTTAGACCGTATATCAAAGAAATGTTTGTTTGATTCAAAGAAACTCTTCTCTGGATGTATCGAATTGGCGGATTTTTATAGAAGTTTTTTTTTTCATTTTTGAAAAAATGATTAAATTGTCGAATTATCATAAAAGTTGCTATTAAGAATTTTTTTGGGACGCTAAATCTGAATTTACATTAAAAATTTCAAATTCCTAAATGGCCAATGTAATATGGCAATTGAAATTTTGAAAAAATCACATCCGAAGAAAAGTTTTTTCAATATATGGTCAAAGAAAGAATTTATTTGAATTAAAAAAAGTTTCGTTGATTCAAAGACATATTCTTTGACCCAAAGAAATAGATTTGTTTTCATGAAAGAATTTTTTTTCGTATCAACAAAACTTTTTTTAATTCATAAAAAAATTTTCTTAGACCGTATATCAAAGAAATGTTTCTCTGATTCAAAGAAACTCTTCTCTAGATGTATCAAATTGTCGGATTTTTACAAAAATTGCTACTAAGGAGTTTTTTGGACTGCCGAATCAGAATATTCGGTAAAAATTTTAAATTTCGAAACAGCCAGCGTAATACGGTGACTTAAATTTTTGAAAAATATATCAAATTATTAATTTTTTGTAAAATTTGCTGTTCTAGAGTTTTTTTAGTTTACTGAATCCGAATTTAAGGTCAGTATTTTCAAAATTGAAATACCTGAATAAACATGGCTTCCAAATTTTGAATCCCTTACTTCAAACTTATAAGAAAATACGTTGAATAAAACATTTTTCAAAACTTAAATCACCATATTAGATCCGACATTTTGATTTCTGAAGTTTTTGCTTAAAATTCGAATTTAGCAATTTAAAAATCCCTGTACTACCGAGTTTTATGAAAATTGCAAAAAAATGTCATCTTGCTATTTTTAATCAGTTGACGCTAATTTCTGCTGCCAGTCAAGTGGTTAATTGAATATTTTTTCTCCTTAAGAATAAAGGCATGAAATTCGAGCTCACTATCATTGAAAAATTATCTAATTTATCGAGGACTTTTTAGCTAGAACGAGTCGATTGATCGTTACGATGCGTAGCAGTGAGTGTGGTCAGAATATTAATGATAAACAATTATCCACGCGACATGCCGCATGCTCCCCAGAATTTGCCCTCGTGTATGCAAAAGTATCGAGAAAATTAATGATCACCTTCATTGCTTAAATGCCGGAGTTGAATATTTTTCAGCTTGATTGAAAGGGTACGTTTCTTCCCAATGAAATAAATACTTTTAAATCCCTTGAATGCATGACATACAAATATCATGCAATTAATTTGGCTTTAAATTATATTATTCAGCTACTTGAAAAATGCCTTTTCTCTTCAAGCACCCATTAAAAAATATTTGGTTAATTCAACCAAAATTTACTCAGGTTAATCAAAGAAAGAATTTATTTGAATATTTGAACAAATATTTCACTCTATTCAAGCAAATTTTAGTTAATTTAAGAAAACTTTGTACATCTTAACCGAAGTTTTTGGTTTATTCAACAAAATGATTCGATTAGATCAAATAACTTTATTTACTAGGTGTTTAGAAAAATATTTGGTTGTCCCAACAAACATTGAGTTGGATCAACCAAGGAATTTGCTTCATTATACGACTGACCAAACTTTAAAAAAATTCAACCAAATAATTTGTTTTATGGAAACAAGAATAGTTTTCTGGATACGATTTGGATAAATCAAACCAGTTTTAGTTAATTTAAGAAAACTTCGTACATCTTAACCGAAGTTTTTGGTTTATTCAACAAAATGATTCGATTAGATCAAATAACTTTGTTTACTAGGTGTTTAGAAAAATATTTGGTTGTCCCAACAAACATTGAGTTGGATCAACCAAGGAATTTGCTTCATTATATGACTGACCAAACTTTAAAAAAATTCAACCAAATAATTTGTTTTATGGAACCAAGAATAGTTTTCTGGATACGATTTGGATAAATCAAACCAGTTTTAGTTAATTTAAGAAAACTTTGTACATCTTAACCGAAGTTTTTGGTTTATTCAACAAAATGATTCGATTAGATCAAATAAATCTGTTTACCGGATGCTCAGAAAAATATTTGCTTAGCCCAACAAACATTGAGTTGGATCAAAAAAAGAATTTGCTTATTATACGACTGAACAAACTTTAAAAAACTCAACCAAATAATTTGTTTCATCGAACCAAGAATGGTTTTTTTGGATACGATTTGGATAAAGCAAACCAGTTTTGCTTCATTCAAGAAAACTTTGTACAACTTAACCGAAGTTCTTGGTTCATTCAACAAAATGATTTAATTAGATCAAGAAAATTATCAAGAAAGTGATGACATTTCAATGATGCAAGGTCTTTCAGTGATATATTTTTTTATGTCTCGCGAAGACGACAAAGAAGCAGGTGAGTCGCGATTCACAAAAGACATCAAAAGTTCCCCTGAAGTATAGATTCTTGAATGATCCCAAGAGACGAATAGGAATAATCCTGTTTACTAGAACCTCACTCTTCTTTCTTTCCTGCACTATATTTATAACTATACATACGAGCAAAGCAATATGACCGACACATTTTTTTTTCTTATATTTTTTTTATTTTCTTAGATTTTGTTCCTAAAGTATCTTTCATGAAGATAATTTGTAGAGTTATTTGAGTACTATCAGGATTTAAGATTAAAAGTGATTAAAATTTTAGTGACTTTGAGAAAATGTGTAATTCACATCATCTGTAATATTATAAAATTGATTTGAGCTTCAGTATTTAATTATAAGAAATAAACTTAAATGTATGCGAAGACCATAAGACCGAGCGCTAAGCGCGAGGTCCAAAAAGAACGGAGCGCGAAGCGCGACGACTAATTCGCGCGCCCTAGGCGCGCTCAAACTTGCGAGCGAAGATAAGTTTTTGAGTTTTATGATTATCCTTATTTTAATTATTTCCTATATTTTTATCTTTTACAAAAATTTCAAATTAATCATTTAATTTACTTTACTGAAGAGGGCCCCCATGTGTGGCCGAAACATTTGCCTTCCTTTTTTTGCGTTTTTTCATATATAGCATTGATAATTTTAATCGAAGAAAATAAAAAGAAACTGACCCTATACCAAATAAATGAGAAATTAACAAAAATTCTGTAGATTTTGGGTCAATATAATAACGGATATGTTATCAAACATGTCACTTTACAATACAAATTTATCGAGTCCGATATTTTTAAATTATAAATTCAAATAAAAATGCTGGTAAATCAAGTGATGTTAAAAAATTTGAAAAAACCTAGACTTCTTTTTTTGACCCATTATAATGGAAATATGCTGAATGACTCGAACTGGAACGAATGGAATTGCCACAGGGGTTACTTGGAATCTAGATTTTAAAGACTCCACAGGGTGTCCCGTAAAATGAGGTAATCCCACTATGAGTAGAGATCTTTATTTGCAAGTTAAGTTCCTTTATAGTAATGAAAGTTTAAACTTTATTCGAATTTTTGCCACCGTTGGCTTGCTACCTTTTCTACTTCGTTTGTAAGTTGAAAAAGCAGATCTTAATTATGAAGTCAAACTTATCTTTTATATGTTATCTGGTACTTATTTAACGAGTCTTTGATCCCAGAATTCTAGATGGACTTTAACACCCTTATAAAGTTTTATTTTCTTCGCTTAAAAGGTACACAAAGAGACTTGTGATTACCTTAGAAAAGACGATTCACACCAAGTTAACTTAAAACAAAAATGTTGTTTTTTATCATTATTATATTAGAATATTCATATTCTGGACTTGTATTGGCCCTTAATTAAAAATTGAAGATATGTGTTGATGTTAATAGTTGGATTTAGGGTGCAAGGTTAAAAAAACTCAAAGTTTTACATAATCAAATGTTTTGGCTCTGATCAGAGCCCTCATTATTGATTTATTTTGGATCTTGAGTAAACTGTGATTTTTTGTGTATAAAAAGTAATTTTTTCTTTTTCGTTTTCTGGGAAATCACATAATTTGAAAGGCACACACTTTTCACTAAGATGTTGACTCGTGTGTGCCTTTTAAGTTATGTGATTTCCCAGAAAACGAAAAAGGAAAAAAATTACTTTTTAGAGTCGGTTTCATTTATACACAAAATTTTTTCTACAGAAAGTGTTTTTTACAGAAAATACAAAAATTTAATTTAACCGGCAACCAAAATTCGGAAGATATTTTCCGATTTTGGTTTTTAATTAAAACAGATCTTTGTATTTTCTGTAAAAAACACTTTCTGTAGAAAAATTTTGTGTATAAATGAAACCGATTCACTTTTTATGCAGAAAAAATAGCCGAAAGTTTTGATTAGGTAAAACTTTGAGTTTTTATTAACCTTGGATCCTAAAAAGCCAACTATCAATATCAATACATGTCTTCAATTTATATTATAATTGTATTTAGAAAACAGGAATTACATTGACCCTCAATAACAATATTTGCAGTGTTCGCTAATTGGCTCTAGGGTCAATAAATGAGAAAAACAGTAGATGTAATTAAACGTTTCGAGTCTGATTAGAGTCCTCGTCAGTGATCTTTATGTTTTAAAATCATTAAAAATACGTTGAATTTTGAGATAAATTTATTTTTGGTTTTAATTCCTTTCTTTCTGAGTCGTTGTTTTGTGAAGCACATGATTTTCTGTATTAAACACCCATTTTATATAATGGAAGTTTTTTCAGCAACGTATATTAAATTTAAAATACTTTCATTTTAAAAAATACAAAATTTTAATTGAATTTTAATATATATGTATAAGGTAGATGACCCAGAAATGGTCAGTGTACCAGTGATAGTCATTTTACTCTTGAAATTTGAAAAAGTACTGAAAAACAATTTTTATTCAAGTATTTTACAACTGATAGTACGACTTAGTAACATGGATTACAAAAAATCGTCAAAATTAATGAAAATCCAATAAAATGTAAGATTATTTGTGTGCCAATTACTGGGACATTTACCTTATATGTTATTAAATTTAATCTGTATGTATATTAATAAATCTATTCATTTTAATTTACCACTTGTATATAAAAGTTTATTAAAATTAATAAGATTTTTAACAGTGTAAGAAAATCTTTCTGGTAGAGCAGTTTATGAAAATAATAAATGAGCTGCGAAATATATCTATGCGATGTAGAATGCCATTTTCACACATAGATGAAAATTTGGCCCTTGTCCAGTGAATGTGGAAAGAAATTGAGACTTGAAGACAATTATCATTAGTCATAAAATGTATAATGCACTTTGTGAATTTCTGGACCATCTATTAACTTGCTAGTTGAAAAAAATAAAATTTATGCTAGATGTATTCTTTTTAATCCTAAAATAAAATAAAATTTGATTTTTTCACTTACCCCGAAGGATTTGATAGAGGAAGACCTTGATGTGGTCAGGACTAAGATGTTGTGGACTGACGATGATCTTGTGCAAATCGCTTTGGAGAAGTTCTGTGATGACATATCTGTATCAAAACTGGTTAAGGAAAATTCTAAAAACAATACTTAGCATTCTATATATGATTCTATTAATAAAACGCTGTTAAAGGGTAAAAATCACTTATTTAAATTTTTTAGTAATTCATCACACCTTTAAACCTTCTACTTTTTCAATCTTATAATTTTAAACTTTTCATTAACATATATTTTTATTCTGAAATAATTATGAGAAAGAAATTTAAAAATTGAGAACTCTACTTGAAAATTTCATTTTTTTTAAATTAAATGACGCGATTGTTTAATAGTTTTCGGATTGAAGAGAAGGATTTTGTGAAATTTGGAAACCCTTAGAAAATATTCATAGAATTATAATTGGGAGATTCACAGAAGTAGGAAATTGTCTTTAGTTAATGATTGGATATTTTTTTGAATATTGTAATATTAGCAAATTATAAAGTAGTTTTCAATTCCAGAAGTCACCTATCGAATTAATCAAATAATTCTATTTTTAAAATTTGTCTCGCTACAAATTCAACTTCTTCAAGTTATTTAAACACTCTTACATCTTTTTCAACTTTTCTCAAAACTTGCACTTATAAATTACAAATCTGTTTTAGTCAATTCTTTCAAATGCAAAATTGAATAACCTATCTTGTTATTAATTTTGCATTATTTGGAAATCTATAAATAAAATAATCGAGCATTCAGAAAAGATTTGATTGAACAAAAGAAAATAAATTGTTTGAAAGGTTGTTTTTTCATTCAAACAAAAGATTAATTTAATAAATTAAATTATTTAATATTATTAAGTAATAATATAATAAATTTATTAATATCATTTAATAAATAATTTCTCTTCATAATAATGAAATTAATGCATTGATTTTTGGTCAAAGATATAATTTGTTTAATATAAGGCAGAAATTTATTTGACTTGAATAAATTTTTATTTGGTTCAAATATACTTTGATTGAATCAAACAAATTTTATTGAATTTAGATAAATCATTTCTTTAAATCATAGAAAATCTTCCAAACAAATAATTTTATTTAATTCAATAGAATCCTTTTTTTGAGTGAATGTTCACTGGAGAAACTGGATACAGTTTTTCTGAAATCATGAAAAGACTTGAAAATAAAATTGTTTAAAGTAAGTCGATATTTTAGAAGAAGAAAAAGGTAATTTCATATACTAAAGTTGGTTACAACCCCGTGGGAATAAATTTCGTTTGATACTGGAAAGAAACAATTTAAATTGTTTGTTTTTGTAATAAAAGTACTTTTTTCTGAAATAAGGGAAGTGAAATGATGCGAGAAGGAGTTAAGAAAAGGTTATTCTGCTCAAGAAATGGCCAAGAGTGTGTATAAACCACCTACTTCGTGTTTTCAGATCAGGTAGGTTAGTAATTTTCCAAATAACCCCTGGGCAACCAAAAAAGAGAAAAAGGATTCTGCACGTCGTTCGCTAAATTATCGACAGAGTGAAGAGTACGTGTAATGTTTATGTACTTTACGTTAAAGGGGGATTTTCGATCTCACAAAAGGACCTTAGAAAGTGCTCGGTGCATATTTTTGATGACACTATGCCTATACAAAGAAGTGAAAATTTACAATAAAATTTACTGTATTTATTATATATATATTATTTATCATACATTATATATATTAAGACTTTACCATTTTGCCTTTTCACTGATTCACCAGTGAAAAATATTTCCACTGTTCAATCACTTAATTTTCACTGATGAATCAGTTAATTTTCGTTAAAGTAATCAGTGAAATTTGACTGATTCACAGTAGCCTTTTTTAGCTATTTAAATCAGTCACATTTCACTGATAATCAGTAGCTTTTGACTAATTCAGATTTAATGAGTATACATAATTAACACTTTTCTCTAAATTCCTAATATTTGTTGAAATGATAATAAAATGAAATTTATGCTCTTGTAAAGAGTAATTTTGATAACAACTTAATTTTTTGGTAGAACCAGTTATAAATTTCAGTAACTGCAATAGTATTATTTATTTTTAGACTCTATTAATTATTTACTTAAAGACTTGTATTCTCAACTGAACTTTTATTAATATCGTTAAACACCAAAAATTCTCAAATTTTATAGAATTTTGATAAATGAGAGTTTATTTTCTCAAAAAAAAAAGAATCTTAACAATTGACCCTGTCTAATTTTGGTATATATTTAAATTAATGCCAAATATAGTTTGTTTTTTAAATATTTTGTTATGAATAAATTGATTTTTTTTTCATTTTAGGTATTGCGGAATTATATTCAAAAATTGGATTCTGTAGAGTTGTAGAGAATCTTATTTTTGAAAAAATAAATTTTTATTTATTAAAATCCCAACATTTTTGGAAAATTAGTTTTTGGCGATATAAAACCATTCAGTCAACAAGATAAGTTATTAAATAAATAATTTCTGTATGTTTAACATTGTTTTATAAAAAAATAATCTTTTTTCATTTAAACGATATTAATAATGATAATATTCTGATTCCTTAAAGCATAATTGAATATTTTTTCCGCGACCCGTTTTTCAATAAAGCAATTACTTCTCAAAAGGTTTCCTGAAACTAAACGAATACTACCAACTAAATAATTTTTTCAAACTAAACAAAAAATTTTTTAACATTGAATTTTTTCTCATTTTCTAAATCAAAACTTGTCTATCTACGTCCGTTTTTATTTTTCCTATCATTTCCGAAAATTTGAAAAAAAAATTCTTTGTATTTCGGACGCAATTATGTAGAAACCTGAAATCTATAAAATTTTCTAATTTCCTAAGTATCACATGCCCTCAAATGTAACTATAAAAATCACAGTAAAATAGTCATATGATAAAATACTATTCCTTTCTTCCTTGGCAAGAAATTTCTTAAATTTCATTGTGAAAATGTGCAAAATTTACATTTTTTACATTAGAGAAATAAAAAATCTCCTTCATACAAGTGATATATTCTTATTATAATGATACAAAAATTTAATTTAGTTATTATTATATAGATAAGTAAAGTAATCTGCGTTTTAGAATTCATACAAAAAGGGACTTAAGTTCCCTAAAAATGGTCATACATATACATAGGGGTTGCTCGTAGACAATTATTTCTCACACAAAGAGATAAAAGTACTCCCTTAAGCTTAAACTCCACTGTCATCTCATAATCCCCAAAAAGTAAACTTAAGCCCCGTTTTCGCATGAAACGATTCATATAAGGTCGACCACTCTATATGCATACAGATAACCTATTTTGTGAACTGAGGTTAATTATTAAACAGCTAGAGGAATAGTTTATTAGTTCCAGTCTGTTACGTGAACAAAAAATTTAAGCCAAAATCGTTTATTTAGACGTAACATATTTGAAGCTTTTTTGTACAAATAAAAAAAAGTTTCCTTTACGTTATATATTTTATTTTTTATAAATTAGTTAAATCATACAAAAGATCTGGTCTTAAAAAAAGTCTTGTTTTTATTGCATTTAAAAGTCAGTAGATTTTCAGACTTAAGGCCATGGATAAACCAGGCTACGTGACCATTTTCTTGTAAAATTTCATGTAAGATGATTTTTTGATTTTACAAAAAGCCTTCCTGGAAATTTGGAAAATACAACAGAAAACGATAATGAACGCCTGTAAACTTCGTTTAAATGAAAATTATGCAAAAATTTTTACAGTCAACTGTAATTATCGATAAATTTTTCAATTCTTTCCAAAATTTTTGCTAAATATAATTTAAGAGATGCGCTTTATTGTCTTCTGCTACATTTCCCAAATTTGAGAAAGATATTTTATAAATTAAAAAAATTATCTCACATGAAGAAATTAATGTATAACTTAGTCACGTGGTCTGGTTGATCAATGGCCTTAAAATAAGATTTTATTTTTATATTCTACATAAACTTGTTCTCAAAAAATGTTTGTTTATAGAATGTTTTGAGCACTATATTTGGAAAGGCAATGGAAAATCCAAGATTGATGTCTATGAAAAATTTTCTAATGTTCTTGAAAAATTATTGACATAATGATAATAACGAAATCTAAAATTCGGAAAATACAGAATTTTGATGTTATAACAATCAAGGCTATGTCTTACTTATACGATCCCTACCTTACCGAGACTTTTTTTTTCGGCCTTCGAATTTCCACATTAATTGAAATATCGTGCTGAGACTTTGAATAATTAAATAAAAAGCAGTTAAGAACGTTTATCTGTTCCTAAATTTTTATAACAATAAAAAAAAATTTCCAAAATTGTTTATAATTAAATTAAATTATTTTTCATAATTAAATAAATAAAATTCATATTAAAATAATTATGATTATTATAAAAATTTAAGATCAGATAATTCTTTACTACTTTTTACTCAATTACTCAAAGTCCCAACACAATATTTCAATAAATGTGGAAATTCGAAGGGCAAAAAAAAAGTGCCGGTAAAGTAGAGCTCGAGAATAAGTAAGACACGGCCTTAAGGGCACGTGATACTTTGGAAATTAGCAAATTTGATTGATTTCAGGTTTCTACATTTTTTTGTCTAAAGTACATCAAATTTTATTTTCAAAATTTGGGAAACGTTAGAGAAGATAAAAACAGACGTAGATAGACAACTTTTGGTTTCGAAATCGAAAAAAGTTCAATTTTAGCAAAATATATCGGAAAAATTGTTTTCACCGTCAAAACAAAAAGTAGTCTATCTACGTCCGTTTTTATCTTCTCTACCATTTCTCAAATTTTAGAAACAAAATTCGATGTATTTTGGTCACAAACATGTAGAAACTGGACCAAATTGTTCACATGAATTTGCTACTTTTCTCAAGTATCACATGCCCTTAAGAAGAAATTTAATGGAGTTCTGAAAGTCTAGTACTTCAGAAAATCCTCTACAAACAGTGTTCTGCATCGTTTCCAAAAAGTTAACTCAATTCTGATTTGAATCATACCGAATTTCCCCTGTACTCTAAAAAAGTTTTACGAGGTACGGCAACAAAGAGTAACTATTCATTATTCAAGTTGAAGGAAGTTGTAAATGGTAAGCGTAAAGTGTAAATGAGAATTAGAAGCTACAGAAAAAATACAGCTTTCACTACTTGCAAGAAGCAATTCTTGGTTACTGAAGTGAGTAAAAATGATAGCATCAAGTCATTAAACCCAAGAATTGACTGTGAATTCTTTTATTGTGCATACTATTTTGTATCTCTCACGAAAATTATGTCAGAGATTAAATTTAAAGAACGAAAGGATATTATAGAAAATAAAGTAGGTTTTGAAATGGAAATCAACTTTCTAAATCTGAATCAGTCAAATTTTCACTGATTGAATCAGTAATTTGCCCTTTTACTGATTCATCAGTGAGGAGGATTTTTGTGACCGTTAGATCAGTTAATTTTCACTGATTCACCAGTAAAAAATATTTTTCACGATTAATTCAGTTAATTTTCACTGAAGTAATCATTTGAATGGTTCTCAGTAACCTCTTTTAAGCTATTTGAATCAGTCAACTTTCATTGATAAACAGTAGATTCTGACTGATTCAGGTCAAATTTGCACTTATTAAATCAGCGATTCATCCTTTCACTGATTCATCAGAAAAATAAATATTTTACACTGTTAAATCAATTAATTTGCACTGAAGAAATTATTGAAAAAATATTTTTCACGGTTGAATCAGTTAATTTTCACTGAAGTAATCAGTGAAATTTGACTGATTTACAGTAACCGCTTTTCAGCTATTTAAATCAGTTATATTTCACTGATAACCAGTAGATTTTTACTGATTCAGATTTAAAGAGAAACTTTCATTACTCTCTAATCAGTGAAATTTGACTGATTCTCAGTAACCTCTTTTTGGCTATTTGGATTAGTCAAATTTCATTGATAATCAGTAGATTTTGACTGATTTAGATTTAGAGAGTACAAGAAGTACTACCAAACATAGCTACACCACTGTATGTACTTGCGGTAACAGTAAGAGAAAAATGACTATCATCTTTGCCACTTTTTTTGAAATAGGTGAAGGAATATTTGGTCCTCGAGTTTTAATTGTCGGTAAATATTTACAGAAATCCCTGTTAAATTTAGAGAATTTTCTTTGAAATATGAATTCAACAGGCATTTCCGCGTAATATTCATCGACAAATTTATTTTATTTAAATAAAAAGCGGTGAATTGTACTGAAATGTCCGATAAATTTACAATAATTTTTTTTTGTCAATTAATTGTGCAAAACTTCAATTTTAACATTCTTCACTAAATGAGCTTTTTGGTCTATTAAAGAGGGTTGACTCATTTACATAATCTTAAAATAAATAAAAATTTATAAAAATGGAGTGAATGGAATCAAAATTGATTTCAATGTACTTTGAAGGAAGCAACAAAAAATTTGTTATAAACAATTTGTTTAGCTTCAAATTATTTATTTATAAATAGTTATTCGATATTTTATGTTTTTTCCTAATCTCCTTGGAACTAATCTTAATTTTGTTCAAATCTGAATAAACAAGAGCTCATTTTGTACATTGGAATATTTTCTACAACTCTAGTCGTTACATTTTTTTAATGGCTTTTCAAATGGAAACTTTTGCACAGTGTGCAGCTTCTACCAAAAATTATTCCAAACGAATGTAACAAGTAGAATTCTAGAAAATGTTCTGATGAAAAAATTGCTCTCTAAAACTTTTTCAAGCAGGAATTAGCATTAGAGTGAAAATTACACTTTTTACGACTGAAAATTCACTCGGAGTGAAATTCCACTCTAGTCAAGTGAAATATTACGCCTTTTTGAAGTGAAACTTTACTTGAAAAAAGTTAATGTCCTATTGTTTATTCACATTGATTAAAAAATATTTAAATTAATTATAGAAAACTAATTAAAAAAATATATAAATTGTTACCTTTTCCAAAATGCATTAGAATTAATTTCTGTTCTATTTTCACTGGTATTAAAAAAACCTTATTCTGTTTAAGGTTATGTCAATGAGTCAAACATTAAACATTCTTGAAAAGTATTTTGTCTAAGCATTATTTAAAGAATATTTAATAATTAAATTTAAAATAAGAAAAAACATCCCTTGAGACAAAATTATAAAGAAGAGAAAAGGAACTGCAACGACCTTTTTCCCTAAAATTACAAATACATTACGAAGTATAAAGTATTCTAAAATTGCTTTTCAATGTTTCTTAATTTATTTCAGGAAAAAGGAAGAACAACATAAAATCTGGAAGGGAAAACTTTCCATAACAAGTTTGATAAATTTATATTCTAAGATTAGAACTATTTATTTTGTCTGAAAATTTAAAAGCTTAAAGGCTCGAATCCCAGCGCAGTCGAAAGCGTCTTTTTTTCCACAAAAAGATTTCAAATTCTTAAATTTAAATTTAAATTATTTTTAGTCTTATTTATTTAAAATTTAGATTATTTGATGTAAAATATTATAAACTGTAGCATAATTTAAAAAACAGAATGAAAAAATCTTAGAATACTGTTAAAGAATTATTAATTGTTGACTAAAGAGCTATTCACGATTTTAATAATAAGTTACAAATAATTGACTCATAAATTAATCAAAAAATAAAATCCATATCCTTATTTTGTAATAAATTAATCATTTAAACCATGAATTTAGAATAATAGTAATTTGAGTAATTGTTGGAAATATTAGCTTTAGCGTCCATGAATGAAAAGCTGAATATTAATTAAATTAATTACATGATCTGAGTCTTCGTCAATAATTTTATTTCTGAAAAATGTAAAACGGAAAATCGATAATGGTACGCTCAGAAAATAGTTTTATTTAAATTTAAGAAATCGTTTTTTTGACTTAATTTTTTTCAATTCGAAGGAAAAAATACCTTCAAAATAAATATAAACTTATTATATTTTAAGAAATCATCTTTTTAGCCTTTTTAAAATGAAAGAAATCATTTTTATGACATTATTTATTTGATTTAAAAAAATATTTACTGGAAAAAACTGAAGAAATAATTTATTTAATTTTATTACCTTAAACGAAATTTTTTACATTCTCATCATGGATGAGAAGGTATTGGTTTTATGTGAAAAATGACTTTCGAAATTTTCATCAAATCTTTACGTTTTGAGACCCCCTGAGTCAGAAAAAATGGTTTTTACGAAAGTGTCTGTCTGTCTGTAGGTCGTGTGCGGCATAACTCTCGATAGAATTATCAGATTGAATTGAGCTTTGGTACACTTTATCGGAGCCGAAAAAGTAAGGACAAGTTCGTTAACCAGCCACATCCAATCAAAATTGAGGGATTGAGCACTACTTTTGTGTTTTTGAAAATAATTTTTTGAAAAAATCAAAAATTTCAATACTGGTTTTAGATAGTGCTCATAAATCTCTAAAAATTATCCTCATAACATTTTTTGATTAAATCAAAATTAGAAATGTTACAGCATATTCAAATTCGAAAAAAGTCAATATCAAAATTCCATTTTCAAGTTAAATTATACGAGATACGAAAAAACGTTATGATACAATATTATTGAATAAATAAAGACCTACAAATTTGAATTGTAACATTTTTTCATAAGATGCATATTTTTCTTTTTAATTAAAAAAAAAACTATTGAAAATCCAAAATTCAATTTTTTAACAATAATATGTAAAATAAGAAAAAAACGTAAGAATACAAAGTTGTTAGTTTCAAAAAGATCTACAAGTTTTGTCTCACACAGTTTCTGATAAAACATATATTTTTCGTTTCAATTCCAAAAAATACGATTAAAATTCAAAAATTCCATTTTTTAGACAAAATATGTGAGATACAAAAAAACTTTGAGATGAAAAATTGTTTGGCTAAATAAGGTCTACACATTCTTATCAAGAAATTTCTCGACAGGATGTATATTTTAATTTTTTGATTTTTAATATTGAAAAAATTCGATTTTTTTCACCAAAATTTGTGAGATACGAAATAAGCGTTGTTCTGCAAAATCGTTCCCTTAAATAAAGTCTACGATTGTTTTTCCTTTTTGAGATATTTGGAAGAAAATAAATTTATCAATAATCATGTAATTTATTAAAAAGTTACAAAAATGCATACAGAAAATCGAGCGCGAAGCGCGAGTGTCATGATGAGAATGTGTTCCTTAAGGCCGATAGAGCCTTAAGTAAATTGAATTTCCTGTTTCACTTAAACTGAAAAAGAAACTTAGTGAATTTGAGAAAAAGACTAATTTACTTCATCTTTAATATCATTAAATTGGTTTGAACTTCAGTATTAAATTATAAGAAATAAACTTAAACGTATGCGAAGAGCACAAGACCGAGCGCGAAGCGCGAGGTCCAGAAAGAACGGAGCGCGAAGCGCGACGATCAAATCGCGCGCCCTAGGCACGCTCAAACTTGCGAGCCAAGCGAGCTGCGGGCGAAGCGCGCAATGAGAATGTCATCCATGTATTATCCATGTACTGTGGGACTGCGAAGACATACATTTCTTTAATTCAAAGAGAAAAAAAAATCAAGAAATTCCTTTAAATCAAAGAAACATTTCTTTGACTGTATAGCAATGCACAAATTTGTTTGATTCAAAGAGATTTTTTTCAAATCAAAAAATCTTTTTTCGGGGTGTATATTTATAATTAAATGTTGGTATAACAATAGCAGAAACAAATAATTGGCCAAATAAATTTTCATAAACTTTTTGAAAAGTTAAAGCAAATTTTAAGTCTCCCAGATTTGTCAATTTCAAATCCAAATCGATTGAAAGTTACAGTATCTTATACCCAGAAAACCTTTTCTTTGATATACTGTCAAAGATAAAATTTCTTTGAATTGAAGAAAGTTTTGTTGATTAAAAAAAAATTTAATGTACACAAATCTTTCTCTTTGGATCAAAGAAAATTTGTTTCAGTTAACAAAACTTTCTTTAATCCAAAGAAATGTTTTCTTTAACCGTATAACAAAGAAATGTTTCTTTGGTTCAAAGAAACTGTTTTCTCAGTGTAGTGGACTATTGAAACCAATTGAAAAGAAGGTATGTAGAGATTTAAGGGCATGTGATATTTTCAAAATTAGAAAATTTTATTGATTTCAGGTTTCTACATCTTTATGTCCAAATTACATAAAATTTTGTTTTCAAAATTTCAGGAATTGTAGAGAAGTTAAAAAGGGACATAAATAGACTACATTTAGTTTTGAAAATGATAAAAAGTTTAATTTTACAAAATATTTTCGAATTTTTTTTTCCATTATCAAAACCGAAAGTAGTCTATCTAGATCCGTTTTCATCATCTCTACCATTCTTCAAATTTTGAAAACAAAATTTTATGTATTTTAGTCACAAACATGTAGAAACTGGCCTGAATTGTTCACGTAAACTTGCTACTTTTCTCAAATATCACATGCCCTTAAGAGCTAGACAAGGATTTAAAAAATAAGGGGGATGAGGGTTCGCTTTACCGCACTTTATTTTACGTTAAATCATTTGAATGTCAGTGAACTAAAGTTTCGACTTTCGAGGCTGCTTGGCACGCTAGACGAAACCAGTATATATAATATCATAAATCCTGTCATAAAGGTTTCCACGAATAGCGGTGCACGCACGCTTTTCAAATATATACCAACTTGAAAGTAAAAGACTCAACGAAATCGGATTTTTCACAGCACGAATACTTGTATTTTCGAACTTGAGTGAGATGAAAGGAATATACACGGAAAAAATTTGATCTTGAGGAATCACTGAATTTGTTCAGAAGTAGTGGATATGAGCAAAATTCAGTAATAATTATGAACTTGTTTATTACTTGTTTATGAAAACTGTAGAACATTTTGTAGAAGAGTTAAAAATAATTTAGACAGAATTCAGGTCGGAATAGTTCTTTGAGCCATTGTCGAAAAGTCTTAATTTTTATAAAATTTATAAAATTTCGATCTTTTGGAAAATGTTAATAGCTTTAAAAATAATTAACATTTTTAAAAGTTTTTGGTCTCGTATTGAATTTAAGTCTTCATAGTAATTTTTTATAATTCAATGTATATCATATTTCCATATAATTTAGGAATATTTATGAAAATATTGATATTTTGTATTTATTTATATAATGTATAGAGTACAGTCTTTATTTGAAATATTACGACGTTTTTGTACCATGTTTGACCCCAGGGCAAAATCCAGGAAAAAGTTCTGAAAATATTTTGAACAGTTATCAAATTACTACGAAGATTTACCTTTAAAACGAGACCAAAAACTTTTAAAAATGTTAATTATTTTTAAAGCTATTAACATTTTCCAAAAAGATCGAAATTTGACATTTTTTGAAATTTATTCTTATAAAATTAACATTTTGCCTTCAACTTGGGATCATTGAATAAAATATTTTATTAACATTCATTCAATTATCAAAAAAAAAAATCTTTAACTTGTTTTTATAAAAATTAAGACACTTCAAAATACCTAAGTATAAGTAATTTCAAGAAAATCAGAGTTAAACACTTTTCAGAACTTTATCCGTAATTCTGCATGCTCATTAGTCCAGTATTTACTTTCAGTAATCAGAGAAATCTCGATTTTCACTAGGAAAAGAGAAAACTAAAATAAACCAAACAAAGAATCAATTCTTCGAAAAGTGAACTTTTGTAAAATTAAAAAATAAAGAAAAGATTCCTGGAGTAAGTTTCCGATATCCTTAAAGCGGTAAATATTCTTGTTGAGAACAGTGCTCGATAATTTGAGATCATCGTGAGAAGATCGTTTGATTTCCGCGGCTCAAGGAAAGAACTTTTCACGAATCTCATGAATGTCAATGGAAGCGCAAACATTAAAAGAAGCAGATAGCCATAAAGTGGAAGGGAGAAAATCCCTGGGAAAGATTCGATTCTTTTGATTCTTTTGTTCTCATCCCCAAAGAAGAGGTATGTGAAGGAAGGGAAACTTAGAGGTACTTGGAGGATCGGCAAAGCTCGAACTAGCATCGAACCTAACCAAACCAGTCGACTTGCATACCACGACGAGATTGCAGCAGCCTCCACCTGCATTCCAACCTACTCGTCGACCTCATTCCGCCATTATACTATTTCATTCTCTTTGCCAATCCACGGCTTCAACCAAACCGCGATCCTGGACTCTTCGAATTACAAACCTTCCCATCACTACGACCTTATACTATCTTAAAAAATCTGCATCGCGCGCAGCTCGCAAGTTTAAACGCGCCTGGGGCGCGCGATTCGATCGTCGCGCTCCAAAATATTTGAAAGTCACACTTTGCGCTCCGTTCTATTTGAACCTCGCACTTCGCGCTCGGTCTTATATTCTTCACATACATTTAAGTTCATTTCTTGTACACGGGAAGAAATTTGATGGCTAAATGTATTACGTTTCGTGAGAAGAAATACCATTTTAGAAAGTAAACCGAAACTATTGGGAAAGGTTGTGAAAAAGTCCCATCATAATGGTAAAGTTTATTATGTCAATCATTACTCGCTTTATGTCTGAAATTTGAGTCTAATAATGAGACACAATAGAAGCATTCATATAATTTTATGTGCCACCGGCGCGCAAACTCGTTTTCTCGCTATAGTTAACAGTAGCGCAATGTAGTATATTGCGCTACAGGGAAATGAAATATAAAAATTGAACTGCGCATGCGCCTACAGCCATGCAACGGAGCACAATCTTCTTCTTATTATTCTTCTTCTTCGTACAGCGTTAGCACCTTACTGGCGAAGCCTTGTACATTTGAACTGCGCATGCTTCTACTAAAATCCATTACTACTACACAAGATCGATAAAATCAAAATGGCCGGGACAAGTCGTGACATATCAAGTATAATGACTAGCGACGCAAACAACTACAATATTAGATTAGATTCGAGTGTACGCATAAAAACTCGTATACACCCTCACTGTGCGCCTAGGCACGTAATATACTATTAGGTATCTTCTGATGTAAAAATACGTCAATGTATAGAGCAGAGTTTTGGAATCAGCGCGTCCTTGAAAATGGAAATATTCAGGCAAATTTGTACCATTTATGATGGGTACATTTCATTTTTTGATCATTCTCATATTTCGACAAACAGTAGGGCTTAGAAAGTCAAATTAATAAAAGTGGATTTTACCATCCCCGATGGTAATAATTCTAAATTGAAGAAAAAAGATGTTTTCATTGCATCACTTCGTTGTTCCACTGCTGATCTTCATTTCTACTTGTCGATTCCCTTCATTTATTTGTCAAGTGACAAACATTTTAGACGAATAAAACCTACCTAAATGGGTCCGACCGAAGGGGAATTGAACCTACGATCTACGGCTTTTAACGCACCTACGTCCTACAACTAACACACTAGACTACTCTCGCAATTGCGGTTCGAAATTTTGGAACTTGTATTAGAAGACTGCTTTGCTAGTACAATGTTAGGAAACAATTGGCCCAACCTTAATCCGACTGTGGAGAAAGTAATTTTCCGACAGTGGATGTATAAGGTCTACCCAGTGTCTATTCAGCCTCGGTAGTCGACTGTAAAATACCAGTGTTTGTGCAACGTTGGGTGTAAAATAGGCCCAACCTTCTTGCGACTGTGGAAAAAGTAATTTTTCCACAGTAAATGTACAAGGTCCACCCAGTGTCTAATCGACTCTGATAATAAACACTGTAAACTACCAGTGTTTGTACAACGTTGGATGTAAAACAGACCCAACCTTCTTCCGACTGTGAAAAAAGTAATTTTCTGACAGAGAATGTACAAAGTCTATTCAGTGTCTATTCAGGCCCGATAGTCGACTGTAAAATACCAGTGTTTGAGCAACGTTGGGTGTAAAATAGGCCCAACCTTCTTCCGACTGTGGAAAAAGTAATTTTTCGACAGTAAATGTACAAGGTCTATGCAGTGTCTATTCATCCTCGGTAGTCGACTGTAAAATACCAGTGTTTGTACAACGTAGGTGAAAAAGAGGCCCAACCTTCTTCCGACTATGGAAAAAGTAATTTTGCTACAGTGGATGTACAAGGTCTATCCAGTGTCTATTCAGGCACGGTAGTCGACTGTAAAATACCAACGTTTGTGCAACGTAGGTATGAAAGAGGCCCAACCTTCTTCCGACTGTGGAAAAAGTAATTTTCCGACAGTGGATGTATAAGGTCTATGCAGTGTCTATTCAGCCTCGGTAGTCGACTGTAAAATACCAGTGTTTGTACAACGTTGGGTGTAAAACAGACCCAGCCTTCTTCCGACTATGGAAAAAGTAATTCTCCAACAGTGGATGTACAGGGCACATCCAGTGACTATTCAGCCTTGCTAGTTAATTACAAAATACCAGTGTTTGTACAACGTTGGGTGTAAAAATAGGCCCAACCTTCTTCCGACTGTGGAAAAAAAAATATAAAAAAATGTTGACCTATATCTTCCAGTAAAATGTACTAAAATTGGATTTTTTATACTTTGCAGATTTTACTGCATGCTTAAGGCCATGTCCTAGGTTGGCCACGTGACCAAACAATCAATAGTTATTTTTTGCCCATATAACTTTTTTCGTTATGAATATACCATTCTAAAACTTTTTTTGCGATTACTAAACATTTCCTCAGTGCACTATGTGTCAGGATCTTGCCTATCTATATATACACAAAGAAAATTGAAATTCCCAGGTAGTTTGGAAGCATAAATATTACATATATTTGAAATCGCGTATTGCCTATCGCGTAAGTGTGTGATGCGAGGTTAATGTACGCGTTACACACGAGTGCGTATAGAATTTCCGTGTTCCAATTATAATATCTCTACTTGGCTAGGCTACGCGAGGAGGCACTTTTATCAATCCTTATTTATTTATAAATCCCCTTAACCTGGGAGTGCGTATCGCAATTCCTTTTCAATCGGTCATGAACATATATGCTACACTTACTCATCCTTTTCGCCTTTCTAGCTTGGACCTACAGTGTGCACTTCATGAAAATTACGGACTTTCTCCGACCTTATATCCATTTCACTTATATTTCTATCGAAACGTGTCAGATTCTCAATATCATAAACTGATTTTACTGTCGGTACTTTTGCTCGACTTTTAGTCTATTGAGTCGGTTTCGTGGAGGCACATGAATATCCTGCAACTTCTATATTTTAACAAATTTATCTAACCGAAATTCATGTGGTAGAATTACCATTTGCCCTATATTTCATTTTCTTGATTTGTATGATTTTTTAAACTTTTCACGTTTCCAAATCACCATTTTATCTAATTTTCACTTTAGCGGAATATTAAAAACCATTTTACCGAAAAATGATGCCGCCAAAATTAAATTAAGTCAATCAGAATTTATGATGATTATTTATTGAAATTATAAATTTTGATTGGCTAAACTAAATTTCCCCACCATTATTTTTCGGTCGGATGTCATTAATGTTGTTTTCTTATATATTTTCTTGTAATATGCTAATTTGATAAAGTGGAAATTATTAGATAAAATAGTGATTTGGAAATAAGTACAAAAATTATCACAAATGATAATTTGGAAATATAAGAATAATGATAAATGATCATTCGGAAAAATTAAAAAGAGGTTACATTTTGCTTTTATTGTCTTTTCTTACATTCTCCAAATTTTCAGAAAGATACTTTGTAATTCAAAACTGAATTCGACCCTGTATCACCACAAACTCAAATTCATCTCAACGTCTTAAATAAAAAATAGAAATATGATTAGAGTAAAAGTGAGGAATATATTGAAGAAAGTGTTGTTGATTCGAAAACATTTTCTTTAATGTAAACAAATCTATTTCTTTAGATTAAAGAAATGTTTCTTTGATCCAAAGAAACTGTTTTCTCAGTGTTTTTATTGAAAAATGGTCTTTATTTTCAAGATCTATTATCTCTGGAAATACGAAAGATACAGAAAAACGTATAAGAAAAAAAAACTTTGTTATTTTCAGTAGAATACTCAGAAATTTCTCCAGAATTTTGTTCGAACATTTTTTTTCAGTTTCCAAAGCCGACTATAATATTTGAATTCATTTTACTACGGTAGAAATTTTAATAATGTACTTACATTATTAAATTTTAGTAATTTACTTACATTATTAAAATTTCTTCTGTAGTCAAATGAATTCAAATATTACAGTCGGCTTTAGAAGCTGAAGAAAAAATGTTCGAAAAAAATTATGGAGAAATTTCTGCGTATTTTACTGAAAATAACAAAGATTTTTTTCTTTTTAAGTTTTTCTGTATCTTTCGTATTTCCAGAAATAATAGATCTTGAAAATAAAGGCCATTTGGGTAAATTCATATTGAATTTAATTACTACTCAGTCAAAATATATTAAAATTAATAATCATTATTAAAATATATACACGTGTGTATTCAAATTAAAGTTTTATATGTTCTAAGATGAAAGTATTTTAAATTTAATATACGTTACTAAAAAAACTTCCATTACATGTAATGGAGGTTTAATACAGAAATTTCTAACAGTATATTTATATTGTATAAATATAAATTAATGTAAGTAAAGATGTATAATAAACCATATATATGAAACAAATATGCTATGACAATTATCTCTTAAGAGCTATAATTAGGCAAGATCCTCTTTTCAAAGTCAAAGCAGCCTGTAACTTAGGAAGTGTAGGGCTTTAATTAGCAACTCTAAGTTACACCCTGGAGTATTACGGTTTGATCTTAGTTCACGCAAGTTACGAACTAATCTCGATTTCAGCTTTACCTGTACGTGCTTCACCCTTTCCTTATCATTCTCGCTATACTTTGTTCCATTTCCCTCCTTATCTTTCAACTCAAACTCTCCACTCTTTACATAATAAACCGACCCATAACAAAGACTGCTGCTAAAAAGAACATCAGTCTAACATCAGAAAGGCCGAAAAAAGGAAAACCTGAAATTAAAATCTTTATTATTAATCAGCTTTTAATTCAATAATGATATACTGTTAGAAATTTCTGTTTTAAACTACCGTTACATGTAATGGAAGTTTTTTTCAGTAACGTATATTAAATTTAAAATACATTAATCTTAAAAAATACAAAATTTTATTTCAATTTTATTACACATGTATATATGGGTCATTCCATATTAGATTGACAGTCGATGTCGCAGATTTGAACGAGATAATTTTTTTCGGTTCTTTATCAACAATAAATAGACATGTATTATTTTGTTTGGCCAAAAAAAATTTTTTTACAAGTATACGATTTTCCGAATTTTCTAAGAAATGATATTTTCGACATAGCAAGCGCACATTCAAGCCTGCTTATCTTGAAAACAATTGTTCGCACGAAAAATTTTCCAAATTACGAAAATTAGGATTTTGACTCTTCTTTACAGAGATTGTTGCGGAAAAATTGTTAAAATATTTTTTAACATACAAAAGTAAAGAAATAAACGCAAAATCGTTTTTTTCCAAATTTGGAATGTTGAAAGTGGGGGAGGGGGGGGGGATGACTAAATACTGTGGCATTGTTGTTCTTTGCATGCAGAAACCTGTTATTACCAGTATATAAATGGATTTAGAGAAGAAATGTACGAAACACAAAAGATGTATTTTTTTATGCTCTACAATTTTTATTTGAAATATTTTTAAAAATTTTCATTATTTACATAAATAAATGAAAAAAACCATGATTTCATGGGTTTTTTATGGTTTTCATCATTAAATTCAAATTTGCGCCAATTTTCACTATGATATTCATAATCAGTGCATCAAAATATGTAAGTATACGTAGTTCCAAAGGAATCGGAGATCAGACCTGTTCGGAACTTTATCCGAATATAGTAGTGAAAATTGCCGACTAGCCGATTTTCATGATAAAAATCATGCGCTCACCATGAAAATCATAGTTTTTGGCGTTTATTTCAGCCAATATGCAAACTTTCGTAAAATGTTCCGAATATAATTTGTAGACCTCATCGAGATACATATTTATTGTTGCATGCATTTTTTTCTACGATTGATAGTTTCCGAAAAAATTAGTGATACATTTGATGAAGTATCACACCGAAAAAAATTCCTTGTACCCGTGTACAAGGAATCAACTATTTTTCCTAGTTAGGACAGGCGCCAACTTTGCAATCCTAGTTGAAATGAAAAAGTTCAAGTTTAGTAAGAAAAACAAAGAAAGCAAGTTGATTTGACGGACAGATCCTTTCAGGCGCATGTATTAAACGTAACCAATAAACAACTTTACGTTTATGATCTACTAGAGCAAAATTTATATTGATAAAAGTGGATTTTAAAGAATTATTGACAAAAATAAATTTTTGTTTACACAGTGAAAAAGTTATAAATACAGAAGATGTTCTTTTTACAGCGGAGTTTTGTAATAACAACATAGCAATATTAATTGAATTTAATTGTTAATTGAACTAGAATTCTTTATTTCTCTGTAACAAGGTTTATATTGGTTTTTTCAACTATATGTACGTGATTCTCTTAAACAGGAATCCGTGTTATTTCAACTAGGTTAGACTTAACTATGGGTGATAGTTGACTCTCGGAAAAAAAAATTTTTCGGTGCATGTCATAAACTTTTTCATCGAATTTTTCGAAAACTATTAGTGTTATCGAAAAAATTTATGAAATATAAAATATGTATTTTAGTAAAATCTACAAGTTATATCTAGAACATTTTGCGAAATTTGACATATTGGTTGAGATAAACGTCAAAAACCATGGTTTTCATGGTTTTTTCATGGTTTTTACCATGAAAATCAGCTAGTCAGCAATTTTCACTACTATATTCAGAATCAGTGCGACAAAAAACATAATTTATTTGATTTTGGGTTTCTACATGTTTGCGTCCAAAATACATGAAATTTTGTTTTGAAAATCTGAGAAACATTAGAAAAGATAAAAACGGATGTAGATAGACGACTTTTGGTTTAAAAAATAGTTCAATTTTAGTAAAATCTATGAAGAACATTTTTTTATTGTCCAGAGCAAAAGTAGTCTACGTCCGTTTTCATCTTTTCTACCATTTTCAAATTTTGAAAACAAAATTTAATGTATTTTGGACGTAAATATATAGAAACTAGACCAAATTATTCAGATGAACTTTTAATTTTGTGAAGTATCACATGCCCTTAATCATTTTAAAGACTGGTAATACTGTAGTTATTGGAATCTACGAATATCGATAATGCCAAGGATGAGTTAAGGATACGATATCGATTTCTTGGAATTTACAAACAAAGCTCAGGAATATTAGAGGAATATCGAAACTTCGAACTATTAGCTTTGTATTCGAGTTTGGTTGTCCCTCAGATACACTGAAAAAACGATATTATTATTGTCCCTGTTGTCGTCGTCGTTGTCTGTAAACCCGAAAACTTGCGAAAGAATCCTCAAATTGAAATGCGCTTTAATACACTTTATCAGAGCCCAAAAAGTAAAGTCAAGTTCGTTAACTAGCCATATTCGACCAAAATTTCAAAAATTCGAACATTTTTGTTATTTATAAAAGCTATTTTTTTGGAAAAATCTAATATTTTAATAATAGTTTATGATAGTTTTCAAAACGCTCTAGTAGTTGTCCTCATAAAATTTTTCAATAAAACCAAAATTAGAAAAGTTACAGTATTTTAAAACTTGAAAAAAATAAAAATCCATTATTCAATCAAACTGTAGAAGATAAGAAAAGACGTTGTTTTACAAAATTGTCAACTAGAAAAAGTTCTGCATATTCTAAAAATAAAAAAAAATCGATTTTTTAACCAAAATATGCGAGATATGGAGGAAACATCAGAATGCGAAATTGCTTGCTTAAATAAGTTCTAAAAATTTTCATCCACACATTTTTCCATAAAATGCAGTTTTTTCGTTTCAATTTTAAAAAATACTATTAAAAATCAAAGATTCTATTTTTTAACCAAAATTTTCGAAATATATAGAAAGAAAGTCATAATGGGAAATTTTTAGCTTAGGTAATTTTACAAATTTGTATTCACACATTTTTTTAAAAACTGTAAAACAAAAAAAAAATTTATTTTTACTAAAATGAAGTTAATAGACGTTCCTTATTGTATTTCGCCATTACTACCAAAGAAAAGTTTCTTCGATTTAGAGAAATTTCTTAATTATTTTTTTCTTTGAATTAAGAAAATGAATGTATACGCAATCGCATAATACATACGTAATGTGATTAAGAGAAATATTTTCTTTAATTCGAAGAAAAAATTTTGTTTGTTCAAGGTTATAAATTAATTGAATTATTTCTAAAGTTTTCGCCGGTATTGTATTTGAATCAAATAAATAATGTTAAAAGAAGCATTTTTTTACATTCTCATCATGGATGAGAAGGTATTGGTTTTATGTGAAAAATGACTTTCGAAATTTTCATCAAATCTTTACGTTTTGAGACCCCCTGAGTCAGAAAAAATGGTTTTTACGAAAGTGTCTGTCTGTCTGTCTGTCTGTAGGTCGTGTGCGGCATAACTCTCGATAGAATTATCAGATTGAATTGAGCTTTGGTACACTTTATCGGAGCCGAAAAAGTAAGGACAAGTTCGTTAACCAGCCACATCCAATCAAAATTGAGGGATTGAGCACTACTTTTGTGTTTTTGAAAATAATTTTTTGAAAAAATCAAAAATTTCAATACTGGTTTTTGATAGTGCTCATAAATCTCTACAAATTATTCTGATAACATTTTTTGATTAAATCAAAATTAGAAATGTTACAGCATATTCAAATTCGAAAAAAGTCAATATCAAAATTCCATTTTCCAGTTAAATTATACGAAATACGAAAAAACGTTATGATACAATATTATTAAATAAATAAAGACCTACAAATTTGCATTATAACATTTTTTCATAAGATGCATATTTTTCTTTTTAATTAAAAAAAAAAACTATTGAAAATCCAAAATTCAATTTTTTAACAATAATATTCGAAATACGAAAAAAACGTAAGAATACAAAGTTTGTCGTTTCAAAAAGATCTACAAATTTTGTTTCACACAGTTTCTGATAAAAGATATATTTTTCGTTTCAATTCCAAAAAATACGATTAAAATTCAAAAATTCCATTTTTTAGACAAAATATGTGAGATGCCAAAAAAAACGTTTAGATGGAAAATTGTTTGCCTAAATGATGTCTACAAATTCTCATTAAGACATTTCGGGACAGGATTTATATTTTATGTTTTGATTTTTAATATCAAAAAAATTCGATTTTTTCACCAAAATATGTGAGATACGAAATAAGCGTTGTTCTGGAAAATCGTTTCCTTAAATAAAGTCTACGATTGTTTTTCCTTTTTGAGAGATTTGGAAGAAAATAAATTATTTTAGTCATGTAATTTATTAAAAAGTTACTGAAATGTATACAGAAAATCGAGCGCGAAGCGCGAGCGCCATGATGAGAATGTGTTCCTTAAGGCTGATAGAGCCTTAAGAAAATGGAATTTCCTGTGTCACTTAAATTCAAAAAGAAATTGAGTGACTTTGAGAAAATGTGTAATTCACATCATCTGTAATATTATTACAAAATTGGTTTGAGCTTCAGTATCAAATTATAAGGAATAAACTTAAATGTATGTGAAGAGCACAAGACCGAGCGCGAAGCGCGAGGTCCAGAAAGAACGGAGCGCGAAGCGCGACGATCAAATCGCGCGCCCTAGGCGCGCTCAAACTTGCGCGCGAAGCGCGCCATGAGAATGTGCCCGCCAAGCGGGCAAATTTTTTTTATTTAAAAAAGGCCAGAAACGTGATTTATTAAAATAAAATAAATTTATATTTGTTCGAAAGGTGTGTTTTTACTCCGAATTCAAGAAATAAAGTTAAAAAACGATTTCTTGAATTAAAATAAAATTTTTTGCTGGTTGTACAAGTAAAAATCTAAAATCAATCAACTATTCAGATCGTCTAATAAAAATAGGCCAACTTGTACTTGAAACTTTATAACTCATATTTTTTTAATAAATCGTCCCTGGGAATAATTATACTGCGAAATATCTAAAAATGCATTCTTCACTAATTCCACGTGTTTACGCTTTTGATTCGCTGAGATATTTTCTTGATTCTATATGGGATATGTGAGAAAAATGGAAATACGGATAATCTGTTGACACTAAACAATCTGTCATGATCGTCTGCTATCGCACGGAATACGTCTCTTATCGACCCTGTCAACTTACAAAGTGTACATATACGCAAAAGTAATAGCTTGGCAATTTCAATATCCTTGATTTTATCCGGAAACTACTCTTTTTACAATATATATACGTCATTAATCTTTCTTACTATCATTTTTAAGAATACAATCAAAAATACACCATGGAAAATATTTTAATATACACTAAAGATATTTTTGGAAAATTCGTTTCTTCTCCCCAGAAACTCTGTGTTTTACAAATATGAAAATTTTTAATGAAAAATTTATTTTCCTAATAACATGCATTCAAACATTTTATTTCGATTAGGCCATTAAAGAACAAATAGATTTAAACTAATCTTGATATAAAAGTTTAGAAAAGTAATATACTTTTTTTTAGAAAGATTTGTGTTGATCAGTCAGGGTATAAAATTAAGAAACAAAAGACAGAATGTTGCACTTGACAACTCAACATTCTGTCTTTCTTTTTTTTAAAGTGACATGTTTGATAACATGTCTGCTATTATATTGACCCATAATTCATAGAATTTTTTGTTCATTTCTCGTTATTTTGGCATAGGGTCAGATTCTTTTTATTTCCTTCGAATAAAATTTTGACTATTACATATAAAAATACTCAAAAAGAAAGCAAGGCAAACGTTTCGGCCACATATGGGGGCCCTCTTCAGTGCCATAAATTCAAAGATTAATTCAAAATTTCTGTAAAACATTAGAATATAGGAGATAATGAAATTAAGGATTATCATAGAATTCAAAAACTTATCTCAAAGCTTGCAATTCAAAATGAAGTAGTCCAGTATGCAGCATCACGATTCGAAAAAATATTTAGAGTTGACTGTGAATAAAAAACCGGATGACAAATAAACCAGGAAACATAAAAAATATTCCACACGAACCGACCGCAATTTAAAAAATTTTCTTATTAAAAAAGGATGCCAATTGCTTATCAATGGCAGAACGCGAACAAAACCGGATAAAAAATAAACCGGGAAACATAAAAAAAAAAAAATATTCACACGAACCGACCGCAATTTAAAAAAATTTTTATTAAAACAGGATGCCAAATTGCTCATCAATGGCAGAACGCGAACAAGGTTTACATTTTTAAACTTTTCGTGAAGACTTTGTTACCGGAGTCTGTCACAGAATGATCTGAACTGTTTTAAAAACCGACTCAAGACATGTGGCTTTGCTGACCGAAAATTTTTTTATATAAGAAATCCAGAGAGGTTCTTTTGCTCCTTGAAGAAGACAATTGTCCTATACCTAGTAAAGAAATTCGAAAAGTTTATGGTGATTTTAACGAGTGGACGAAGGCGTGTATTTTTCAAGAAACGATTTTTTTATATCAGCTTCACGGACAATCCATTTAACATTGAATTTGCAAGCAAGGCATTACAGAAACATAAATTATTATAATATCTAGACATGTACTTTTACTCAATATTATTTGAGTATGTTAAGCAATAAATAAAAAAATTGAATGTTGTTTATTACTGCATTCAGATTTATTCTGAGATGTTTTGAAAAATACTACATTTATCTTTAAAAAATAACAAAAATGCAATTTTAGTATTCGTGATATCAAGTATCACATTTTAGGAAGTATTAATAGATTTAGTTTGTTCTGAAAATGGTCAGAACTATGAGATATTCAACCTTTATACTAAATGTGCCATTTTAAAATTTTAAAGTGACATGTTTGATAACATGTCTGCTATTATTTCGTTTCTTAATTTTATACCCTGACTGATCGACACAAATCTTTCTAAGAATTAACCATGGTGGGTAATATTACTGATTCTAATATACTTTTTGTTTCCGTGAAAAATTTAAATTTTTTCACAGTTGCACAGATGCGATAGTTTCTACAAAAAAAAAATGAAATAATTAATTTTATGAAAAGGATATTTCACCCCACAGGCTGTTTATTGTTAATAATAATTAGGTACAATAATTAGGTTTTCAATTACACCAAGAAAAAAGTTTTATTTAAATTTAAGAAATCGTTTTTTAAACTTCATTTCTTCAATTCGAAGTAAAAACAAATATAAATTTATTTTACTTTAATAAATCATGTTTTTAGCCTTATTTGATTTAAAAAAATATTTTTTCGAATCAAATACATTACTGGCAAAAACTTAAAAGATGCAATAATTTATTTAATTTTATTATCTTTGAACGAAGACAATTTATTCTTTAAATTAAAGAAAATGTTTCTGTGAGTCACATCAGATATGTACTATCCGACTGCACAGACATTTATTTCTTTAATTCAAAGAAAAAAAAATAGTCAAGAAATTTCTTTAAATCAAAGAAACTTTTCTTTGACTGTACAGCAATGCACAAATTTGTCTAATTCAAAGAAATTTTGTTTGAATCAAAGAAACTTTTCTTTGACTGTATAGCAATGCACAAATTTGTCTGATTCAAAGAAACTTTGTTTGAATCAAAGAATTTTTTTTCTGGGCGTAGGGTTCAATTAAACCGGCATAGTGAAATTTGAGCTAAGAATGTTTAATATTTATACTACATATTAAATAAATATTCACACGCTAACCCGGAAGAAAATTGTAACAAAAAACTCCCTTTGGAATAGCCCAAAAATCTCCTTTCAGCATAGTCCCTCTCGGAACCCCACATCCCCCATTTTTCTTTATTCATTCCACTATGAAGATATTCAATCTATCTCTTTCTCTCTCGTACTCTCAGCAAACGTTCGATAAAACCTCGATACTCGATATTTCAGGAAACCTGGCACTGAGAATATTCAGCCGCCACTTCTATTTAAGGCTTCCCAAGTGCGAATTGCCGAAGGTGATAATACGGCACAATATTGGCCCAATCTCGGCAGCCAAGAGTCGGCCATTGTTATTGGGCCAGTGTCACTGTTTGCATCGGTCAAGTGCTGGGCCGACGACGGCGGACTTTTTCGACTGTTTAAATTTACCGACCTTCAGCCGAAACTTGGCCCAGTATCGACCCTATACCAAGCCGATTGTCATTTTTACTATGGCATCCAGTTCTGAAAGTAGAAGAGCCAGAGTCGGGCTCATGGATGGCACATTACTGGGCCATGTGTCACTTTTACCACGGCAAACCATCCTGGAAGTGAGAAAACCAGAGTTCGGCACAGCATTGGCCCGCTGCTGTGCCGAAAACAAGTGCTGGCGGCCAGAGTTTGGGCCAGCATTGGCCGCCAAGTGCATACCGGAGTTATCATTCCAGCAACGGCACGATATTGGCAGCCGATCTTCGGCAAATTTTTGGCGATGCTGGGCCAGTGTTGGGCCGTATCTAATTTCGCACTTGGGTTGTTATAGAGCGTGACGATAAAAATTTGTGAAAAATACATGCAAAATGCCAGAGACATAACTATATTAATAAAATAACCAAATCAATGAAAATTAACCATTAAGTAAAATCTTTTGTTTGAAAAAAATATATTTATTTTTGTCCTTTAAACAGATATGAAAAAATTCGAGCAAAAGATCATCGGATTAAGGACGGAACAACCCAATGACATAACCTCAAACCCAACCATGATTTTTTAGAATGTGATGAATGACATATTAATTGAGGTGTTTAGACTTTAATTGCGTTTTAACAATTTATTAAAAAAATTCCAATCTTGAAAAAACAGAAATTCATTTATTAAATAGTTAAAAACTAGTTAAAGTTTACAATCTTTTGTTAAAGTGTCCTTCATTACGTCCAAAAGTTTCAACCAAATGTATTTATTATTGCAGACCAGGGAACATGAATTCTTTTCTTTTTTTGATCATGTGATTCATGTAAGCAGATCACTTTTTTATTTCACAAAATATCTTCCTGAAAATTTTGAAATTACAACAGAAGGCGATAAAGAACGTCAGTCAACTTCGTTTGAGGGAAACTTTTACAATAAATTTTACAGTTAGTTGTAATTGTCGACAAGTCATTCAATTTTTTAAAAATATTCGCAAAAAGAATTTAACAAAAGTGCTTTATTGTCATTTCGTACGTTTCCCAAATTTTTAAAAAGATGTTTTATGGAATAAAAACTTATCACACATGAACGAATTAATCTATAATTTAGTCATTAAAGATATCACTGCAAAACCAAGAAAAAATACGATAAACTTTAAAAATCTGCGCCACAATTTTGCTACAATAATATTAATTTTTATGATGTTTTTTTACCCTGCATTATATAAATAAACACGACACAAAAGAGTTTTACAGCACTGTCTTTCACTTTTTTGTGTGAGAGCAAAAGCAAAATGTAAAAATTGTCGAAAAATGATTGCTTAGTCCTCTTAAGACCATATATATAATTAAAACATTATAAAAAAGAAATATTATTCTATTATTATATTATGAATCTAAAAAGTTTTAAATTAACTTATGTTTATAATTTTAAGCTTATTCTTTCAATTTTTAAAATTAAAAAAATAATTTAAATATTTAAAGAATTTGAAAATCTTTCTGTGCAAAAAAAGACGTTTTCGACTGCGCTGGGATTCGAGCCCTGTTATTTCAATTGCCGGAAATAATTTGAAAATTTGAAAATTTGAAAATTTTTATTAAAAATAAAATTATATCTTATAAACTATATAATTTTAAATTTATTTATACTAATTTTAGTTTTAATTAGAATTTCTTGAATCAACTAGATCACGTTACCAAATTCCAGTAAAAGTTCGTGTTAGATAACATTTTTATTTTACAAAAAGTCTTCCTGGAAATTTGGAAAATACAATAAGAAACGATAAAAAACAGAACGTCTGTAAACTTCGTTTGAGTGAAAATTTTGCAAAAAATTTTATAGTAAACTGTAACATTTTTACTAAAAAGAACTTAACAGACGTACTTTATTGTCTTTTCTTACATTTCCCAAATTTTCATAAATATGTTTTGTAAATTCAAAAAGTTATCTTACATGAATAAATTAATGTATATAATTTAGTGCAAATGACTTTTTTGAAGTTCTTAATTTTTTAAAATTCGTTGATATTCATCGTTGTTATACTTTTATTCCATTTATACCATTTGGTTTGAGGTTATATCATTGAATCGAACATTTTAATACACTGAGAAAAAAATGTATCCAACAAAACTTTTTTTGTTGTCCTGACAAAATATTTTGTTGTCCTAACAAAACATTTTGTTTAAGTAACAAAATTTGATTGATATAGCAAAATGTTTTGTTGGCACAACAAAAGAATTTCGTTAGCTAAATACTAACAAAATATTTTTGTTGATTTGACAAAACTGTTTTCTCAGTGTAATAATCGAAGGTAATGCTTGAAGATGGAATCGACTTTAACTTAGAGTTTTTAGTCACAGTTTTCTTAAAAGGGTAAATTTAATTAAAAGTTTGTAAAATTCACGGATCCCCCAGAGGTCATGATAAATCGCGTTCGAAATTGCGATTCTGGGTAATAAAAAGAAGTTTAAAATGTAAGGCAGGAAAAAGAGGGCAAAGTGGGGTTAAAGCTATATTGCTTACCAGAGTCAAAAAGGGTCGACAAATACGTGGGATTTCTTTTACATATATGTATGAATTCGATCCACCAAAATCAATTAAACTTTTCTAATGAATGAGAGTTTTAGAGGATTTAATATCAAACCCAATAACTGTTGAGATACGAATTGGTAACAGAAAGTTTTATTTACATTTCATTTAACTCACTCACAAATTTTTTTTAAATCTTATAGAAAAAAACAATTTTTTCCTAACATTTTTCTCGCATTCCGCGTAGAGAGTTTTGCTTAGAAAAAGAATTTTTTATTTTAAATAATATTTTTTATTAATTTATAAAAGATATAACTCCTATGAGAAAATGTTCACCACCAAAGTTGTAGAACAATTTAAAATAAACAATTTAGTTTCTTAAGATTTTTTGCATCTTTCGTATATTTTGGCGGGAAAATTGAATTTTCAATTTTTGAGATGAACAATATTGTCCCGAACATTTCTTTCGTACTTCGTATAGTTTTTCTTGATAAAATTTTTCATTAATAAACAAAAGACATAATTCATACGAAAAAATGGTCATCGGCAATTTTGTAGATTTCTTTGAAATAAAGAATTTTGTTTTTAACACTTTTTCCGTGTCTCGTATATTTTGGCGGGAAAATGGAACTTTCGATTATTACACAAACGTAATTTACAATGTTACTTTTTTTTTGTTAAAGGAAAAATATACCTTTTATCAAAAAATGTGTTGATAAATATTTATCGACCTCCTTACGCAAACCTTATTCAAGGCCATGGATAAACCAGAGCACTTGACCAAATTTCTGTAAAATTTCATGCGAAATAATTTTTTCATTTTACAAAATAACTTCCTGAATATTTGGAAAATACAACAAAGAAGACGATAAAGAATATCTGTCAACTTCGTTCGAGTAAACATTTTGCAAACAATTTTACAGTTAACTGTAATTATCGATAATTTTTCCAACTTTTTTCAACAATTTTACTAAAAAAAAGTCAACACACGTGCTTTATTATATTTTGTTATGTTTCCAAAATTTTCAGAAAGATATTTTGTGAATTGAAAAAGTTATCCTACATGAACAAATTAATGTATAATTTAGTCACGTGGTCCCATTGTTCCTTGGTCTTAAAAGAACATAGAATTTAGGAAGTAAACAAAAGATATAAATAATACTATTAAAAATATGATTTTCAAATTTAAACTCAAGTAGTTTTTAATTAAATAATCTTAGTATTTCAAATTAAGAAAAACTTGCGTGAGAAAAAGTTTAGATACCCCCATTCCTCAAAATATTTGTACACATACTTTTTACGATTAAATGTATATTTTTCTACTAAAAAAAAAAATGTATTTCGTGTATTCTGTATGAACAATAAAAGACAATAATGAAATAGCAATTGCATTTTTCATAAAAGATTTGCTGTAGGTATTATTTGTACAAAACAGACAGCTGGATTTGTAATGACGCGTTTATTGTGTCGAAGTCGATATCAATTTTCTCAATGATAGGGGTACTGGCAATCGAGAACAATCGAGTCTCGCCATGTGGGGTTTTTAAACTGCCAAGGATCCCATAGAGCTTTACACAAGGCTGAGGTAATAACTGAGCATGAGCATAAATGCATAAGAATTGGATAGCTTCAATAGTATAATATTATGCAACTAGGGAGAAAAAAGTTTGTTTTGCAAGTGTAAAGTTTGATGCCCGAGCAAAGCGAGGGCAAAAATCACAGTCTAAATTTGAATCAGTCAAAATCTAATGCTTATCAGTGAAATTTGACTGATTCAAATAGCTAAAAAGAGGTTACTGTAAATCAGTCAAATTTCACTGATTATTTCAGTGAAAATTGACTGATTTGACAGTGAAAATATTTTTCCACTGATTACTTCAGTGAAAATTAATTAATTTAACAGTGAAAAATATCTTTCTCAATGATAAGTCAGTGAAAGGGCGAATCACTGATTTAATCAGTGAAAATTTGACTGATTTAAATATAGAGAGCACGTTATTAACAATAATTTTGGACATCTTTTTACAATTTTTTTCGGCCGGTTTAATTACAAATTACTACGTTTTATTCGTGTTATGCTGTTTGTTCATATACAGTGGATTCTACAAATTTTTCAATATTTTTTTTTCCTATATTTTAATCTTTTACAGAAAAACGTTTGCCTTCCTTTTATAAGTTTTATTTTATCTACCATTGATAATTTTTAAATTAAGAAAATAAGAAGAAACTGACTATATGCCAAAACAACAAGAAATGAATTCAAATTCTGTAATTTTTGGGTCAGTATAATAGCAGACATATTTTTAAATATGTCACGTTATGAAGTAAAATAAATGTCTCTCCCGCGTTGCATACGATTTTTTTTCCACTTGGGAGGCAAAAAATGGATATGTTTGCCCTGCAGGGGGCAAAAAAATACACTTTTTGATCCTCTAGTAGAAAAAGTGTATTTTCAAGAAAAACATAAAAAATAAGGAACTGAAAATTCGCCATTGGGGCATTAATTGAGCCCTAATTTTTTGGCATTTACTAGTATATGATTGCATATTTTGGTCCTGTCAGGTTTACATACCTAATATTTTCCCCGAAAATATAAGCCATGATTTATAAAAAATCAGTCATTTTTAAAAAAACTTTCAAGAACCGGTAAAAAAAATTTCAAATTTTTCTCATAAAAAATAATGTTTTTTTCTTTCATAAAAAACGATTGATAATATCATTTCAAGTCTAAAAATCATAGAAAAACTTTTTTTTCCAGCGACTTATTTTTTAGCACAATATTTTAAAAACTCAAAGCGCGCATCACCTAACTTTGAAATGCTTAAGGCCTTAGGTGATAGATAGATCGATCGATCGATCAAGGTCCTGGTCGATCGGCAAGAAATAGGTAGTCAATTTTTTTAACCGCGGGGCATTGCTTAAAGCGATTGCCAGTTTGTTCATCGCACAAGACCCTGTGAGTTAATCTCGTTGAGCATCGCATCAATAAATCAGCTCTGCCTTTGGGTCTTGCTTGAGATTGATCTCTGGCCCGAAGAGGTACCAGGCCCCGCGTAACTGCGTAAATCATCATTAGTAATGGTTGATATTATACCCTAGGGGCCATTTACGGATTACATCGAGTACATAGTTTGCGCATAGTTGACGCGACTCGATTAAATTTTTATCAGATCGGTGGCGACACCAACACGAAAATGAAATTTGACTGATTTAATCAGTGATAATCAACTGATTTAACAGAGAAATATATTTTTTCACTGGTGAATCAGTGAAAAGGTAAATCACTGATTCAATCTGTGAAAATTTGACTGATTCAGATTTAGAGAGATAGGAATTCATTCCGAACCAATCAGAACTATTCCGATATCTGTATCCGAGCCAATGCGAATCATTCCGAACCAATCCGAAAAACATTTTATAATTCGTTTGATGAAAAACGGTAAAAAATCGATCTGACCTAATCCGAATTGATTCGAGGCAACAATCCGAATGAATCCGAAACCAAGTTTTCAATCCAGATCAATCCGAATCAAACCAAGCTCGTATTGATCCACGCCGAATTTTCAATCAGAATCAATCCGAATGAATCCGAGGTCGGAATGATTCGGATTAATTTTAATTGAAAATTCGGTTTGGATCAATAGAACCAAAACTTAGTTAAATCAGCTGAAGAGCTTATTAATCAAGATTATTTTATACAGTTAACCAAAAATGGTTTGTTTAGAAACGATTTAGTAAAAACAAATAAATTTTTAAGTTGTTTTAACTGAATTTTGTTTGACTTAAGGGGATCCGCAACCTTTAATATTTTTATTTTTCAAATTAGGTGGTTGAGTTCGGAATTTGAGCAGTCGACCGGCAATCAAAAGACCCCGGCTCGAATCCCGGCACAGTAAAAAATGTATCTTTTTCCACAGAAAGAATTGAAATTTTTTTGAGTTCCGGCCTTTCATATAATTTTTATAATGTTTGGTATCATTATTTAGAAAAGTTTTGTGGGTTTTAAAAAATTCCAGCACTTTTATGTATTTTTAAACTAAAAATTTTGAGTTTTTTTGGCATTTTTTCACTTTCCATAACATTTTTGATTTTTATTTTGTTTCTTATAACGTGTAGCAACTTTTTAGGAATGGTAAGCACTCGAGATAAAAAATAACTATAAAAAATATTTTTTTAATATTTGGGGATATTTCTATTCATTTCTTTATAGTATTTTATTTGTAACTTTTTTTTCAGTCATGTTACCTTATTTTCCATACCCATAAAGTCGTTACACATTGTAAGGAACAAAATAAAAAAGAATTATGATAATTGGTTAAAAAACAAAAAAGTTATTCAGTCATAAAATGTCAAGAAAATGCCCAAAAAACTCAAAATGTTTAGTTTAAAAATACATAAAGGTTAAAATAATATAAAAATAAATTTTTTTAGAGGAATCAATATTTTTTTCCTATACAACATCCTGGAGGACCGTAAGAAGAAATATTTCTAACAAAACATCAATATATGGAAAGCTGCATAAGAAATGGGAATATCAAGGACATAATTACATCATCAGCTCATTAGTTGTTAAATCAGTTGTTATACGTAAATATGCAAATAAAGTGAATTATTCAATTTGGTTCAAATAAAATCCAAATCTGGCCATAGCAACGTCTCTTCGTCCAACTCAAGTAAATGTCTAGGCAACACTATCCGTTGAAGTAGTTAAAGAGATTTATTAATTAAACAGGAACAGAGCTGAATCAAAAATGTCTATCTCATGCAAGACAATGCAAAAGAAAAGAAGAAAGAAATGCAACTATAAAAAAGCAATTCCTAGCAACTAAACTGATGTTTTAGAGAGTGTTTTTAATAGTTTCCGTAAGCATTTCGATTATTGCTCTATTATATGAAGAAAGAGAGTTTTATAAAAATTAACTAGCTTACGCAAGATGATGCAAAACATCAAGGAAGACTGTTTTGCTCAGAATTTCAAAACAAATAAAGAACAGATAAGAGTTATCAGAAAAGCATTTTATAGCATCACAACTGATGTTATAAAGAGTGTTTTTAACAGTTAATATGCCTGCTTTAATTATTGCGCAAGTGAAGAAACGAAGCTAGATAAAAAATTGTTATCTTATGCAAAAAGATGCAAAACAATAAGGAACACTTTTTTACCGAAAATCTCAAAACAAAAGAACTGATAACAGCTATAAAAAAACAGTTATAGCATCACAATTGATATTGCAGATAGTGTTTTCAATAGTTTCAGTGAAAGCCTCGATTATTGCGTAAATTTATTTATACGAAAAAACTATAAAATTTTTTTCTTTTATATTTTGGGATATTTTTATTAATTTTTTATTTTATTTGAAACTTTATTTCAGTCATGTTACTTCATTTCCCACAGGAAAAAATTTTCTAAACATTGTAAGGAACAAAATAAAAAAAAGAATCATGACAATTGGTTAAAAAACAAAAAAGTTATTCATAGTTAAGAAATGTCAAAAGAGTGCCCAAAAAACTCAAAATTTTTACTTTTAAAATACATAAAGGTGTTGGAATTTTTAAAAGCTCCAAAACCTTTAAAAATAAAGGTAGTAAACATAAAAAAAAAAAATTATATGGAAGGTCTAAACTCAAAAAATAAAAATATTTTAAAAAACGATTTTTTAAATTTACATTTCTTGCATCTTTAGGATGTGAAAAACGTTGGTGTTTAATGATTTTCACGGATTCGGTTTACTTAATGCGTTACAGGGTGCTAAAAGTGCCTTCGCATGGATTATACCCGAACCTTTCAAACTTTGAAGGCGTTTTTTTCGAAACTATGTTTTTGCAATTTGTGGGCAGGATTGAAAAAAATCTACTGAACAGATCAAGTGGAAATTAAAACTGATTAATCTACAAAGATTACTCAAAGTACCCACGTAGCGGTTTTTTGGAATTTGGATTTTTGCATTTTTTACAGCTCATAACATCACGAAAAAATGCATTAAAACAATCGATTTTCGGGAAAAAGACCACCATTTTATAAATGTCCAAAATTTTCATAAAATCCTACGTGGGTACCTACCTCGACCATTTAACAGCATAAAACGAGATTTTATTCTTCCGTATTTTAGACAACTGGTTTGAGCGGAATCTTGCCCACAATTTCACCATCACTTCCCGTGTGGAAAAATTTCATGGCGCTGGCCAACGCCAGACCAGACTATCTGGTTTCCAGATCTGGAGCTGACTATAAGGCCTGGTCTGGGCCTGTCCAGAACTGTAGCGTTTTTATACTATAAGCCGCTGTCAGCGGCTGGCCAGCCTCAAGCCAGCGGCCGGTTAGTCATTAGTCAGCAGCTAGCCAGCGGCTAGTTAGCCACGTAATAAATGTTTCTAAAAACTTGTTACTAACCTATGCATTTTTCGAAGCTTGTAAAAAAAAATTTCGTTCGCCACATACAAACTTTTTTGTCATGGAATGCTGACCAGCGCCAGATCTGAGCCAGACCATAACTTCCAGACTAGCCGGTCTGGACATTGTCAGACCTGGGCCAGATCAGACAATAGACTGCCATGAAATTTTTCCACACGAGTTTTTGAGCAGGCCCCTTACAACAACCTGAGTAAATATTAAGATTCAATTTACACTTTTGAAAAAATTACTTAGTAAAATAGAAAAATAAACCTTCAAAATAACGTATAATTCGTTAAAAAATATAATATATATAATATATAATAAACATAACATTTTCTTTTCAAAATTCGAAACCAAAAGTAGTCTAAATACGTCCGCTTTTATCTTCTCTACCACTTGCCAAATTTAAAAAATAAAATTTTACGAACATTCGATACAAACATGTAGAAGCCTAAATCAATAAAATTTGCCAATGTCCTGAGTATCACATGCCCTTAATTAACGTAATATGCTATAAAGCATAATTTATATTTTCATATATACAATCTGTCTAATTTTACAATTGATTCATTCAGGGAATTATTATAGAATGAAATTGCAATGGCTAGTAAATAATTTGAGCAATTAATTTGGCTATTTTATATTTACTGATAAACTATATGATCAATCATACTCATGTGTTGTGAATCTTCCAATTAGCGACGTTTCAGACACTATAACGAATCTAGTGCACTGTTCTTGGTCAGGAATATCGTAGTTACGTGCAACCACAGATTATTAATGCGCTTGACATGGCTATTGATACATCGATGAAACGTCATTAGCACGCCGTCAGATCCTATCTACAGAGAGCTTCGAAATATGCAATATGCACCTGCGTAATACCCTTGCTTTGTACCTCCCGAGGGTTCTATACCAATTCACTAATATGTATAATTACATAATCAGATATTTTCAATGCTCATATAGAATATACGATATTGTTGTCTATAAAATACGTAAATATCAATATATATATATATATATATATATATATATATATATATATATATATACAACCTTAAGCAAAATAATCAAAATATTGGAATTTCACAATAAGTGTATTGGAAGTTTTTTTCTGAAATGTAATCAGTGCTGGGTAGTAACTCGTTAAATGTAACTGTTACGTAACTAAGTCACTAATTTTCCAGTAACTTGTAAATGTTTTTCACTTACTTTTTCATTACTTTGTATTTTTTGCATATTTCTATTTCGATACATATAATTTAATGTAGTTACAGTCGGGACTCGTTTATCGGAATGCGGTAAGGGCTCCCACCTAATGGGGCTCGTTTGAGAGGAAGCGTTTGATTGGTCCGTCGAGTCAATCGCGGTCATCGCTGTGTCATCGCAATTAATTGACGCGTCACTTGGCTTTTCAATAGTGGGGGGCTAAGGGGAACGATCGATTGTCTCGATAAACGAGTCTCTAATGTTCTGATAAACGAGTCTTGCGATAAACGAGTGCCGACTGTACTTAAATACGCCAAAATTGTCTTTATATGCAACTCCGCAGTCAACAATTAATAATTGAGGCTCCGGATCGAGAAACCAAGTTTGAAAACACCAAGTGTTTTTATCTTGGTGAAAAAATGTAAAAGGCTGAAAGGCTATGCATGTGGAATAAATTATCATCATATATATATAATCCACTTATCGAAAAACTGCGTTTTTTCCATTCCATGTAAAAGAATCATTTCAGTTAAATCGTTCCGAATTCAAAAATTAGACGATGGGGGTGGGGTATTTTCAAAACAGCTCAAGTTACTGACACTAGTAATAGTAACGATAACGAGTTACTTATTAGAGACTTATTTACCCAACACCAAAAATTAAAGAACGAAGCATAGGTAAAGAATGATCCAAAAACCGCATTTGTATTAGTCGATACAACCAAAGAATTTATTTCATGCAACAAAAAATGTTTTTTTTTTAAATATTTCAGTTGCTTTAACCAAATTTTGTTCAACTCATCTGAAGATCATGGTTTATTTTATAAAATGGTTTGGTTAGATCAAGTGAATTATTTTTCTGCGTTTACTAGGGCAGGGCGATATGTTTTTCAACTAGGGGTTGTTATTTGTAATAGAATTATTAATAGAATTTAGGATTCTTTTGAATCGCAACTTCTTCCTTTGCCTGTTTTAAAAAGTGCCATGCAATAGAAGACACACCAGCACTTTAAGGTTCAGGATACGGTAAAAGAAATTAAGCCAGCCTCCGTTTCGTTCAGGGAGACTTCAAACACGTGTACACCTAACCTAATAAATCTCATGTCTTTGTCCTTAATGGTACTGAAAGTCTAAAAAGGATCAATACATAACCCTGCATCAAGCTTGCAACTAGAAAGTGCGGTTAACGTTTTCCTAACTAAGAGTGCCATTATTGATCCTAGACCCACACTGTAAAAAAAAATCGTAATTTTCCAATACATAGGTGATGGAATTTTTCAATACTAATTGAAAATATTATCTTCTATCGAATGATTTCAATAATTCATATAAATATTTCTTTGATTAACAAAAATTTCTTTGAATCAAACAAATTTTATTTTCATTTACTGAGTCAATACGCCCAGAAAAAAGTTTCTTTGATTAAAAAAAAATTTCTTTGAATCAAACAAATTTTATTTTCATTTACTGAGTCAATACGCCCAGAAAAAAGTTTCTTTGATTAAAAAAAAATTTCTTTGAATCAAACAAATTTTATTTTCTATCAGTAATGTATTTTTCCAATAATCTCAGTTATTTGATGAATTCTAATTACATTTACTGAGTCAATACGCCCAGAAAAAAGTTTCTTTGATTCAAAAAAAATTTTATTTCCAATTAGTAATATATTTTTCCAATGATTTCAGTCATTTAATGAATTCTAATTACATTTACTGAGTCAGTACGCCCAGAAAAAAGTTTCTTTAAATCAAAAAAATTTCTTTGAATCAAACAAATTTTATTTTCTATTAGTAATGTATTTTTCCAATAATCTCAGTCATTTAATGAATTCTAATTATATTTACTGTGTCAATAGGCCCAGAAAAAAGTTTCTTTGAATCATAAAAAATTTCTTTGAATCAAAAAAATGTTATTTTCAATTAGTAGTATATTTTTCCATTAATTTGAGTCATTTAATGAATTATAATTACATTTACTAAGTCAATACCCCCAGAAAAAGTTTCTTTGATTCAACAAAAGTTTCTTTAATTTAAATAAATTCCTTGATTGTCTTTTTTTCTTTGGGTTAAAGAAATAAATGTACACACAGTCACATAGTACATACGTAATGTGATTAACAGAAATATTTTCTTTAATTTAAAGAAAAATTGTTTTCGTTCAAGGTAATAAAATTAAATAAATTATTTCCTAAGTTTTTGCCAGTATTGTATGTAAATCAAATAAATATTTTGTTAAATCAATAAATAATATTAAAAAATAATTTATTTCATTTAAAAAAGGCTATAAAGGTGATTTATTAAAATCAAATAAATTTATATTTGTTCTAAAGGTGTTTTTACTTCAAATCGGAGAAATGAAGTTAAAAAAACGATTTCTAAAATTTAAATAAAACTTTTTTCTACGTCTAGTCAGATTCTAGGCATTAATATTTTTAAAAAATTGATCCAAAAAAATTTTTCTTTTTTGATGAACAAAAATTTTTAAGTTTATTCAAACGAATTTCGGTTGATTCAACAAAATGTCAGTTGATACAAAGAAAACTTTTGGTTAGATATACCAAATGATTAGATCTGCAAAAAAAATTGGTTGAAACAACCAAATATATAGTTGAATCAACTAATTCATTGGTTGATTATTTATTAATGCATTTATTTATTATATTCAACAAAATCCTCATATAAATTAAACTCAGTTGTTCTAGTTATAGTCCGGATATAACAGCGAAATAGAAATAAAAAACTAAAAATAGTAACTAAAAATTAAAAAGACGACCTAGATCAAGCGGAGTTGTAATTTTAACGCGCAAAAACGCTCTGTATTATTAAGGCAATTATCCGGTCTAGGTTATAGCAACATTGTATAATGCATAAATAAACATTCAACAGGAGATGCTATTGATTCAAGTATGTAAATATACCATTAAATTTCTATCCCTTCAGTTGAACTAAACTGCATTATTATTGATTTTAATGTGACGCTGTTAATACTATAATTAATATTTTCATTAAAATCAATAGTATCTGCTTTTGGATGAGCACAATGATTTTACCTATTGATTTGAGGGATTTCATGACCTTTCCATTTTCTCGAAACTGACTTTTTCAAATCGGCAAGATACGTTATTTCAACAATTTTCAACCGATTGACACGAATCTTGTCTTAAATAAAAGATTATTTAATTATCTAGTGGAGTACCTACGATTTTTAAGATTGGTTGACAATTATTTGTTTGTTTAAAAAAATGAGGTCGCTTTTTTAGGCGAAAATCGAGTGTTACATTAAAATGCTCAGCATTTTTGCAAAAATGAATATTTTTTCATTATCTTGGGTACCGATATCTGTATTCGAGCCAATGCGAATCATTCCGAACCAACCCGATAATCCGATATCCGATAATCCGAGTTAATCCGATTAATTCCGAGACATCAATCCGAATAGATTCGAACCAATCCAAAACCAAGTTTTCAACTAGAATTGATTTGGATTGAAAACTTGGTTTCGGATTCATTCGGATTGATGTCTCGGAATTCAACGGATTAAGTTGGATTGATTTTTGACCGTTTTTTAACAAACAAGATACAAAAATTTTTTCGGATTAGTTCGGAATGATTCGCAATGACTCGGATACAGATATCGGAAAAAATCGAAATAGTTCTGATTGACTCAGAATGAATTTCAATCCCATACTTTTACCAGGGAGACATTCTTGATCGTCTTTTGTTCTATTTCCCAAATTTTCAGAAAGATATTTTGTAAAATAAAAAATTTATCCTACACGAACTTTTACAGAAATTTGGTCACGTAGTCTGGTTGAACCATGGCCTTAAATTTGTTTATAACAACCTCCAAATGTGCAATCTTTCAAATTTAAATGAGTTTCAACTTGAAGGACTTCAAAATCCAATCTCTTTAATTTTAGTTTCCATAGAAATTGTATGGGTCCAAAGAAAACTTAGCACTGAGAAGTAATCTTACAAGTAAAAAAAAATAAAGAAACAAATAAGCAAAGTTGAAGCTATGAGAAGTCAGATGAGGAGAAAAAAAAGATAAATCAAGAAGTTAACGTGAGAAGGTATCTGTCAAAAATGTATAATACAAAAGTTCATCAAATGTCCCGTCGACGCAAGAAATCCTAATTATCTCAAAAGATTATTAAACTTGAATTGCCATAAAAAGGAAAGTAAAAATTTAGACCCAGCGAGAAATTTCTTTTCACTAATTTTAATTGACACAACTTTTCTCAAATTGCGGATTATTGAAATTTGTTAAATTATGCTCTTTTAATTAGCGAAAAGTTGATAAAGTTCGAAAGGATGAAAATTAGCAATCCTTTTCAAGAACTGGATATTCAATTATGCGGAAATGCTTTCATATTGGAAACAGAAATGAGATTGAATATAATTTAAAACCATTGGAATTAGGGTTAATAAAACCGAAAATTAAGCTGAGCTACCAAGATATTAATAAGTAGTTCTAGTTGCTATTAAGGGGATATTCTGGTCTAGAGGCACAAAATTAGGACGTTTTTTGAAATTCGATGAAAAAAAAAAAACAACAAATATTTTTACCATACATTTTTTTACCAGATATTTATTGATATTTTAATAATACACAAAGAAATTTAAAAAAAAATTCATGTCAACCGTATTGAAAAAAGTAGTTTCGAGAAAAACGCGTTTCAGGGGGGAATACCAAGTAAACGGCTAAAATGTTATCTTTTCATTGAACGCGGATTAAAAAAAAACTATAACTGACAAAAACACTAACATTTAGATTTTTGTAGTATTTTATTATTACAATGAAATAAAAAAATGTTTAGTGTGAAATTCCGGCCCAGTCAAAAAATATAAGTACGCGAATTCGAGTCTGCGCTCGGGGCAAAGGTGAATGGTGTCCCTGATACAGACTCAGGAAGTGATCCTTCAACAAAAAAGTAAAAACAAATTAGTTTCGTAATTGCGTTTACTCGTCCTTGACGTTTTTGGTTTCTTGAATAAAAAATTTTTTGTTTTGCAGGAGCGTAAAGACTAAAAAAGTCGATTTCTTGCAAGTTATTTTTTACAAAAAATTGTTAATAAAATTTTTTTTTTGGAAAAAAAGAAAAAGTCAGGAACTAGACCAAAGTGTTTTAAATCATGTTTAAAAAAAACCAATTTTTTAACCATTTACTTGGTATTCCCCCCTTAAAGATTTGAGTAAAGTTTCAGGCAGTATAAGTCAAATAATGGCGCGCCCTACTTAAATTTTGTTAATCGGCGTTACAACAACCTTCGGTTGATCTATTTTATATTCTTAAGGTCTAAACTTTGAAAATATGCAAAAAACAGAAAGAATCAATTTTTTCAAAATTCTAGACCAGAATACCCCCTTAAGGTAGTTTTCATCCACGAAAATTAGACCTCAGGCAAAAATAGATAATTTTGCTTTCAAGAATAGCAATATTATTATTGAAGGGCTATTTTGAGAGAGAAAAGATTATTTAACAAGAAAAAAATTTGAAACGCAGAAAAATAATTTTATTGATAAATTTTATTTTTGACCCAATTTTTTTTCTTATCGCTTCTTACCAAATTTAAAAAAATTATCCGATTCTAATAAATCATGAATCATTTTTTCAGAGAAAAGATTTCCCACAACTTCACCGTTTCTGATTTTTAAAAATAAATTCTTTAATGGCTGAAATCATTAAAAAAACATTTTCCAAAACGAAATTTTTATAAACAAATTACTGAATTTGATAATAATTTATTCATTTTCGTAAATTGGAAATGGTTAAGTTGTAGGGAATCTTTTTCTTGAAAGAGTGATTAGTACACGGAGAAACTTTTTACATCAATTTTTACTATAGTATTTTTCAATTTAGGGAAAAACGTATCACTTTGAGAATTTTTGTTAGTAAAAATACTAAACTTTATAATAATGATATGAAACCAGCATAGTTCATAGAAAATTTTACTATAGTTTATACTAAAGTTTCACATCATTATTATAAAGATTAGTATTTTTACTAACAAAAATTATCAAAGCGATACGTTTTTCCCTAAATTTAAAAATACTGTAGTAAAAATTGATATAAAAAGTTTCTCCGTGTAATTTATTAAAATCGCATAATTTTTTTAAAATTTGGTAAGAAGCAATAAGAAAAAAATTTGGGGCAAAAATAAAATTTAGAACAGGAATTATATCGACCCTCAATAACAATATTTGTAATGTTGGATAATTGGCTTTAGGGCCCATAAATGAAAAAAACAGTAGTTTTAATCAAACGTTTCGACTCTGATTTAGGACTCCAATCAGAGTCGAAACGTTTGAATAAAACTATTGTTTTTTTCATTTATGGACCCTAAAGCCAATTATCTAAAATTACAAAAATAAAATTTATTAATAAAATTATTTTTCTGTATTACAAATTTTTTTCATGGAAATTAATCTTTTCTCTTCCAAAATATCCCTTCAATAATAATATTGCTATTTTTGAAAGCAAAATTATCTATTTTTGCCTGAGGTCTAATTTCCGTGGATCAACTACCTTAATTGAGGATAAAAATTAATTAATAAAGAGTAAAGTAGGGATTTATCGACTCTGATTAATATGTATTTAAAACTGGATCAATCGTCGTCAGAAACATGGAAACTAATCAGAGTATCAAGTTTTCTCAGGGCTTCTTCCTAATACTTGAGGTTTCTTCGCAAGCTTGACGTTCTCATGCCAGTATTAGAATAGAAATAAAATAAAGATGAAAAAAAAACTAAATTTAACACAGGATTTAATTTCAAATTCAAATAATATAGTTTTTTTCCTAATGTTCAAAGCTAATTTGAAGAAAGAAAGATGATTAATCAACCGAAATTTCTTTGAATAGTTTCTAAAAAGGCAGACATTATGAAGGATGATAGAAGTCAGAGAAAAAGCGAGAAGAATTTAGTAATTTTCCAAGAATAAATGCATGAAAGCAACTCTCGTTCGGCCCTACCTTGTAAATGCTTAGGCGGTGATAAATAAAAGGATACATTTCTTGGAAGAAGTCCAGATGTGGTGGCTGCAAGATATCCAACGCAGAAAGGACCTGAAATCAGAGAAGATGTCTTTCAGTCTTCCTTTTGACCTCATCTATAAGGTTAAAAAGGACAAACAGGTCAAGAGCAAATCGTCGGTCGTATTGACCCACTTAAAGCCCTGGAAAAATTAACCTTCGCAAATAATTAACACACCCAAGTTCCACACTTGAGTAGAAACAAACAAAGGAGACTTTGTTTTATCATAAAGACTTATTAAAAAGGTCACAGTCTCTGTTCTAATTCCCATGGGAAAATTGGTTCCTAGTTTTTCTATGATTTTACGACTTTAAGGCCGTGGATCAATCGGACCACGTGACTAAATAATACATTTATTCGTTCATGTAAGATAACATGTTTGATTTACAAAATATCTTTTTGAAAATTTGGGAAACGTAAGAAAAGACAATAAAGCACGGTTGTTGACTTCTTTTTAGTCAAAATTTTGAAAAATATTAACAAACTTATCGACTATTAGAGTTAAGACAATGTCTTACTTATCCGATCCCTACCTTACCGACATTTTTGTTCGCCCTTTGGATTGTTTACATTAATTAAGATATCGACTTAAAACTTTAAGTAACTAAACAAAAAGCACTATGGAACGTTTATCTGCTCCTAAATTTTCATAATCATGAGAACAAATTTTCCAAACATTTTTTTTTTCATAATTAGAACAATTTTGAAGGAGATAAACGTTTCTCACTACTCTACTATTTACTGAATTACTCAAAGTTTCAGCTCGATATCTCAATAATTGTAGAAATGTAAAGGGCGAAAAAAAAACGTCGGCAAGAGAGGGATTGGATAAGTAAGACATGGCCTTAAGGCCATAGATCAATCTGTACAGCTAACTAAATCAATAAAATCAGTTTCCTCAAAGATTTTCCCACAATAATGAATTTTATTGGCTCAAATTTTAGGACATAATAAAGGAAATATTAGAGGATGGCTATAGACTTGAATTAGTTCTGAACAATAAAAAATAATAATTCCTGTTTTACCGACACTAACATTTTTCAGAATGTTAAGAACTAATTAGAGTCTACAGCCATCCGCTAATATGTCCTTTATTATGTCGTGCAGTTTCAGTTTAAAAAATTCATTATTGTGGAAAAATCTTGGGGGAAACTGATTTTATTGATATAGTCAGCTGTACTTGTTGATCCATGGGCTTAGCTGTAAAATTTTTGCGAAATTTCCACTCAAATGAAGTTGACAGAAATCTTGTAAAATAAAAAAGTTTTCTTACATGAACTTATACAGGAATTTGGTCAAGTGATTTGGTTGGTCAATACCCTTAGAACTTGAAATGATATTATAAGTCATGTCTTATGGAAAAAAAATTCTTTTTTATGAAAAAATTCAAAATTTACAAAAAATAATACTTTCAATAATGTTTTTTCCAATAGAATTTTTCTTTAGTATCGCTTCTTACCAATCTTTTCCTAAAATATAAGCCATGATTTATGAAAATAAAAATAATTTTTAAAAAATTGGTAAGAAGCGATAGTATCTCTCTAAATCTGAATCAGTAAAAATCTACTGGTTATCAGTGAAATATGACTGATTCAAACAGCTAAAAAGAGGTTACTGTAAATCAGTCAAATTTCACTGATTACTTCAGTGAAAATTAACTGATTCAACCGTGAAAAATATTTTTTCAATAATTACATTACTGCAAATTAATTGATTTAACAGTGAAAAATATTTATTTTCCTGATGGATCAGTGAAAGGGCGAATCACTGATTTAATCAGTGAAAATTTGATCTGAATCAGTCGAAATCTACTGTTTATCAATGAAATTTGATTGATTCGAATAGCTTAAAAGAGGTTCCTGAGAACCAGTCAAATTTCACTGATTACTTCAGTGAAAATTAAGTGATTTAATCGTGAAAAATATTTTTTACTGGTGAATCAGTGAAAATTGGACTGATTCAGATTTAGAGAGTATAGAGCTCTTTGTCCATTTTGTTTTCACCATCATCGACCTTCTGAGGTGGCTATTCATTCGGTGATGGATCAATTTTGTACCACTTATTCATTGCACGATGTTAGACCACCAAGAAGATAAAAAATTGTGCATATTGAAGAAGCCACACAGTCACCGAAACCATCAATTTATTGAAAAGAAAATTTAGTGACAACGTTATTTCAAAAAATGATCCTGTCAAGTAGCCGCCGAGATCATATGATTTGACGCCTCCAGTTTAGTTTCTTTGGGGTTATGTTAAATTCATGGTTTATGCTGACAAATCAACAACTCTGGAAGCATTGGAGGTCAATACTAACCAAACCATTAATGAAATAAGGTCACACATATTAGAAAAAGTAGTAAAAAATTGGATTGGTCGGATACGCTTCGTAACGATTAGACGTGGTGATCACATGCTGCAAATCATTTCTAAAACATGAACGGCATTGAATTTACTCTCATAAAATAATAAAAGATAAAACATTCCATCAATTTATCAGTGTTTTATTTCAATTTGAAGTTTTCAAGCACTTAAAAAAACACCCTTTAAAATTTTAGTATTCACTGAAAACTGAAAACGTCAATATTCACATTTTTCTAGGTCTCCTTAACTACTCAGGTTTTAATTTCAAGTACACTGGGACGCTGATTCTACAGAATCCGCTTTTAAGGAATAAACTACGGAACGGTAGGGTACGGGATGGGGGGAGTCAGAACAGAGTAATGTTGAAAAAAGCTAATCTAATAGTGCACTTCGTACGACCCTAGTTGTCAATAATTTCACGCTTCACTGGCTCTATTTGATTATATGAACACCATGCCCGAACAGTTCGTTAAACCAGCGTTCCAGTGTACATGGAAATTTGCAGATAAGCTTAGAGCTTGACGAATAAAGAAAAAAAATTGAATTTTTGACCAATTTTTTGAGCATTAACCCCCTTAAAGAAAACATAAAATTTGTTTTTTTGAATGATTCCAATATTTAGGCTTCAAGTTTCAGAAAGTAAGAATTTAACGTATGAAAAAGTTCGCAAGGTATTACCAGGGTCGATGAAAAACGGGATAAGTTAGTTCTTGTGGAATGTGACCGTAGAAACTTGAAGTCTTACATCTTGGACCATTCAGCGGGCTGATGTCTCAAAGAGAGCGTATCGAGGTCGAGTCTGTTCTCAGCAGGTGCTAACTACTTGGAGAATGGACTCATCCATGGAAAGAGAGTAACACGTTTACAGTATCTGAGACGTAAAACATGAGTCCACATGGCAAATTGCTTTTTTTTAAATAAATAGGTATTCGAAGCTGTGGGAAACGGAAATACATCAAATAGATAAGGATAGAAAAAAAAGGAACAGAAAGTGTTGAAAGGTAAAAGAGAAACTATTGAGGATGATCAAATAATCAAATAATTAAATGAAGGAATGAATAAAATTACTTACGTTTTCGTGCTTAAAAAAGCAAAGCATCTTCAATTCCCTAAAGACCCTCTTACTGCTGACCAGACTTTGAAAGACATTCGGTAACTTCTTTAAGGCTACCCTTCTCCCATCTCTGGGATCCGTAACTGCCCTGTAAGCAAAAAATAAAATAATTAATACAATTTTATCAACCTATTAAATCTAGTAGAAACCTTAACGCCATGTCTTACTTATCAGATCCCTACCTTACCGACACTTTTTTTCGCCCTTTGCATTTCCACATTAATTGAGATATCTAGTTAAAACTTTGAGTTATTGAGCCAATCAGACTTTAAAAACGGGGACAGTACTACGCCCGTACTGCCGGATACGGACGCGATACTGGCAATCAGTACTGACACCTGTACTGACACAATAGGGCGATAATAACGTTTTACCAGTACTGACTGACATTGGTACTCAGTCAGTACTTATTTCTCAGTGTTTACTCATATCAGTACTTACTTACTCAGTGCTTATACGGGCATGCCATTACTGGTCAGCCAGTACTTAAACCATACTGACAAGCCAGTACTGGGCTCGGTCAGACTTTCATAACGGGCGCGGTACTACTCTCGTACTGTCGGATAAGGACACGATACTAGCAATCAGTACTGCGCATGTACTGGCGGAATACGGGGATGATGATTCTATACGAGTACTGACTGGCCAGTACATTCTAAATACTGCCTGTCAGTACCAGTCAATACTGGGCTTATATGGGCATGCCCTTATTGGTTAACCAGTATCTGAACAGTACTGGCAACCAGTACTGGTATAGTACTGGTATAGTACTGATCACTAACGCACGCTAACCGCTCGACCACGCCTATTTTTTTTCTGGTCGACTATATTAAAATAATAAATATTAAATATTATTTTATTAATAAATCATGGGAATAATTAATTATTTTCTCGAATTAGATGTAATAATAAATATTCGAATTAGTGTGCTTTTTTAATAAAATTGAAGTTGGAATTCTATTTTCAGTGTAAGATAATACTTCAGTACTGTGCCAGTAATGGCAAGTTAGTAACGGCCAGCCAGTACGGACACAGCACTATCGCCCAGTACTGTATTCTCAGTACTGATACAGTAGTAAATGTAGTACGGGCACAGTACTGTCTTCCAAGTACTGGGACAGTACTAAATATTCATGATACCCCGTTCTGCGCCAGTAATGTAAAGTCCGACTGGGAAGTAAAAAGCACTAAGGAATGTTTATCTACTCCTAAGTATTTATAATTATACAAAATTTAAACCAGATAAACGTTTTTTACTTCTTTTTACTTAATTACTCAAAGTTTTAACTCGATATCTCAATTAATTATATGGCTAGATGGAATTTTGAATATATTTTGAAAAAAATTTTTGTGAAAAAAGGGACGCTTCCACTCCGCTGGGTATCGAGCCCAGGACTTTTCGATTGCTGGTCGAATTCTCTATCAATGATCGACATAATAGACTGAAATGATTAAGAAAAATTTACTAATTAGTTCAAAAAACCTTATTGTTCCTTATTGTTTTCTACCATATATCAAAAATTTTCAGAACTGTATTATATCTATCGGAAAATTTATTTTGCATGAATATAAACTATAATTTAATCACGTGGTCCGATTGGCCTATGACCTTAAGGCATTTAAATATAAAGAGAACTTCGTATTAAAAGCATTCAAAATTGAAAGAATGAAATAAAAACCGTTAATGTGACAAGTTTTCATAATTGAATGAAATTTTTATTTGAATAAAAGTGTATTTAACTCATGTAATGCTAAAACTAGCAATAGATAATTTCATAATTGTGGAGATCATTCTGCTCTCGACTAAGCATTAATTTTTTAATTTTCGACAAGTCCTGAGAGGAATCTCAAGAGTCTTAATAACACGATTAAATATTATCAAGTACTTTAGCACGAATTCTCTACTCTACCTGTTTTGAACAGTCATCTTTTGTAGTCAGAATATTTAAAACTTGTACAAGCGGTCGATAATTAAGTTAATTACTGCGACCTGATTAAGTTCGGTTTTGTTTTATGAGTCACGGTGTAGACAATGCTCCTGTTCATTATTTGTAGTTCTTAAGGTAGTTGATCCACGAAAATTAAAGCTCAGGCAAAAATAGATAATTTTGCTTTCAAGAATGTCAATATTATTATTGAAGGAATGTTTTGGAAGAGAAAAGATTGATTTCCATGAAAAAAATTTGAAATACAGAAAAATAATTTTATTAATAAATTTTATTTTTGCCCCAACTTTTTTTCTTATCGCTTCTTACCAAATTTTAAAACATTATGCGATTTTAATAAATTACAAATCATTTTTTAAAGAAAAAGACTCCCTACAACTTAACCATTTCCAATTTTCGAAAATTCAGCAATTTGTTTATAAAAATTTCGTTTTGGAAAATGTATTTTTAATGGTTTTAAACATTAAAGAATTTATTTTTAAAAATCAGAAACGGTGAAGTTGTGGGAAATCTTTTCTCTGAAAAAATTATTTGTAATTTATTAAAATCGCATAATTTTTTAAAATTTGGTAAGAAGCGATAAGAAAAAAAGTTGGGGCAAAAATAAAATTTATTAATAATAATATTATTTTTCTGTATTTCAAATTTTTTTCATGGAAATTAATCTTTTCTCTTCCAAAACATCCCTTCAATAATAATATTGCTATTCTTGAAAGCAAAATTATCTATTTTTGCCTGAGGTCTAATTTGCGTTAATGAAAACTACCTTAAAGGGGACTTTCACCTTGTGCGTTTTAAAAAATCGAATTTTTTTTTTTCAGTTTTCGAATCTATGAACTATCGAAATATCATTATCAGGAAGGAGAACTGTACGGCCCTGATATTTCAGACTAGTGGTAAGTCTTTTTTTTCATGATAAATCACTCTGAAAAAACGCGTTTTTCTTGAAACTATTTTTTTCGAAACTGTGACTACGATTACAACAAAAGTATTTGGTGAACCAAGCTGATTTTTAAACTGAATATCCATTGAACATGCCTCTTCTGTTCGGGATGCTAGATTTATTTTATTTTCATTTTTCGCACTTTTATAATTAAATGAACTATCAAAAATAGGCCAAAAAATGCATTTTTTTTCACAAATAGGTGCCATTTCGCTTTATTTCAAAATTTTGGAAAATGTATATCCGGAACGAAAGCCAACACGCTACTGATTAAAACTGTGTTGCGCTTTTTGTTTCAGTCGATCTGGGATGCTAAAATCATGGTCACATTTTGGCTCCAACTTTCCGACATGGTCACGTTCGAGGACGACTACACCGCGAAAATTATTTTTTGAACTTTTCATGTAAATATATTTTTTATCTTGAGGAATAAACGAACAACATGCAAAAAAATCATTGTGATATCTTATGCCACTCTGCAGAAAAAAATTTCAATTTTGGCCCCAAAACCGAGTCACAAGGTGGAAGTCCCCCTTAAGTTAAATAAATATGATAAGAACAATATAAAGCATCAGAAAATAATTAATTTTCATCCGTTTCAATTTTATGTTCAAATTTTCTTAATGTATATATTTAAATATTGTTTTCGTAATAAAATTAATGTCTGTTCTAACAAAAAATATTCAAAAGTAACAAATTGTTGTTTTACAAATTTAAATTCCATTGTCAGTTGCATTTACCAAGCGGAATAGAAAATTCCTTCCGAAGTTTATACCGAAGGAAAATTTTATTTAAGTAGACCAAGTCGTTTTCACCAAACAAAGAGACAAGTAACGGTCGGAATATGCGATTTACATGTGCTTTGTATTGTCCGGCAGTAATGCATAAATACTATCTGCATGTGCAGGCAGCGTAGACATTTGGTGGTAAAGTACTAGCATTGTCGTCACAAAGATTGTACTGCCACACCGAAAAAAATCTCTTTCGAATTTCGTATGAGGTGCCGTTACAATTCTCGTACGCGACTTTTTATGTGATATTGGTATAAAAGATGATGCATTTTTGGATAATATTATACGATTATAATATGGCAGTGTTGTATCCCAAAATAGTAAATGCGTGCACGAAATTCGCACAAAATTGCAAATACTATAAGCGCAGCTTTAGTGTCTTTCTGAAAATTTGGAAAATAATATCGCTAACCGATTACGCCACCGAATATGGGGACCCCGGTTCGAATCCGGGTCGAGAAATTTTTTTTTTCGTTTTTCAATTATTCAGGAAGAACTGAATTTTCCAATTTTAAAATCATAAATCCCAGACGTTAAAATGCATTAGATAAAATTTGGAAAAAATGAAAATTCAGTTAAATCCATGGATTATCTGAACGTTTCATCTATCTCCCAGTAAAATATACGAAACTGAGCTCTTTGTAAAATCGACTAAAAAGTCATGTTAAAATGAGCACCGAACTTTCTGTGAATTTTACCAATCTTTTTTTCTCTATTTCACGCAGTTGGGGAAAGTGGAGACCCTGGTTCGAATCCGGGACAGGGTACATTTTTTTTCGTTCTTCAATTATTTGTCAGAAAGAACCGTAAATTTTACAATTTAAAGATTCAACTTAGCTTCTTGTTAAATCAACTGAAAAGTCATGTTAAAATGAGCACCGAACTTTCTGTGAATTTTATCAATCTTTTTTTCTCTATTTCATGCAGTTGGGGAAAGTGGAGACCCTGGTTCGAATCCGGGACAGGGTACATTTTTTTTCGTTCTTCAATTATTTGTCAGAAAGAACCGTAAATTTTACAATTTAAAGATTCAACTTAGCTTCTTGTTAAATCAACTGAAAAGTCATATTCTTTAAATAAGTACCGAACTTTCTGTAAATTTTACTAATATTTTTTCTATGTGTACTTCCTCATATTATAAGCATGTAATCCTTTTGTAGGAAAAGAGACGATTTCCACTGTTCCGGGATTCAAGCCCAGGTCTTTCGATTGTAGGCCTTGAAAATAGCTATTTTTTACTGGCGGATCATAAATTGGATTTTATTGCCCCGTGCGGGGCAAACAAATCCATTTCCTGGCCCCCTAGTAAAAAAAATCGAGTACGATATGGAAAAAACATTAATTTTACTCGTGTGACCGTTACCCTCGCTTTGCTCGGGCATCAAACTTCACACTCGCAAAATAAATTTCTTTTCCTCTAGTTGCACAATATACTATATAATACACTTGAAGAAAGATTTGTTTCAATTTTTAATCAACAAGATTTTGGTTGGTTTAACAATATAAATTTTTTTTTGGTGTGATAATATGATATATTATTATGAATGGATTTTGGAATGTCACCTTTTTTCTTTCCTCCTTTATTGTTAGGCTCTTATGATTGTTAATTTATGATGAAAAAGCTTTCATGATTGTTTTGGTCCAAATTTAGTCGTATTGGTAATTTGAAAATTCGAATATTATCGGATTTCATGAAATTTTGAATTATAGTTTGGTTTGGACATTAAGATGATTTTAAGTTATTAATGATATAAATTCGAATTCTGTTTTTAATAATATTATGATTCAATAGTAATAATTATTTTTATCAATATTATAGTAACAATCTTAGAATGATTTGGTGTCATAAAAAACTGATTATCATCTGAACCGGATTTTATCAAAACGTTGAAATTAGATTTCAAAAAAATGTTTCCACAAGGGTGGTTTCTCACTTGTTTAGAATAACGAAATTTATAATTATTTCGAGCAGTATCGTAAAAAAGGACATTATAGAGAGATACTTAAGCATCTTTGAAGAATTTGCCTTTGGCTGGTTTGGACCATATTGTTAGCAGTGGAAAGTGCCTTTATTAGACACTCGTAAAGTGCGTTAAATGTGGTACAGCGCAATAAGCAAAGGGTGGAAGGGCAACAAGATAGAACGAGGGTGTTCGTTCTTTGTTCTAAAGGTGACTTCATCACTTCACTTAATGCAAGTTAAATATTTTCTCACAAGTCTTGCCTCTGATCTATACTTCCAGGCAAATCCTAGATAATCCCAGGGACTCTGTAGCAACGAAACGAGCTATTCCGAGTTATGTGGGACGTGACAGTAAAGTCACGTAAGTGCGGCATAAACATTCCCTATATTGCCAATAATAAACATATGAAAGCAATCTAGCAATTTATTCCTTTAATTATTTACACTTTATTGAAATATCACGGATATATTATGAATATTATTGAAATATTCTTTTTATAACAAATTTTGTAAATAATTGTCTCCAAAATACATAAAATTTTGTTTTTAAAATTTGAGAAATGGTAAAGAAGATAGAAACGGACGTAGATAAACTACTTTTGGTTTTGACAATGAATACAATTTTTCCGATATATATTGCTAAAATTGAACTTTTTTTCAATTTTGAAACCAAAAGTAGCCTATTTATGTCCGTTTTTATCTTCACTACTATTTCCTAAATTTTGAAAAGAACATTTTATGTATTTTGGAGATAATTATGTAGAAACTTGAAATCGATAAAATATGCTAATCTCCTAAGTATCACATGCCCTTAACCTAAAAAAATATTTTTTTGATCCTATTTGTTTTTATGTTCCTAAATATCAATATTTATCTGGATTCCTATTATTCCCATTTATTATTAGTCATAATTATCAGATTTTTGAATCACCATTTTACTTAATAATAATAATATCTAAATCTATGACATTTTTCAATCCGACCTAAATTGAGAATTTAATTCTGTTTTCCAGTCAAACTACATAAGATAGAAAAAAAATATGGAACAATATTTTCTGTTTAAAAAACATCTTAACATTTTTAATATAAACATTGATTTATAATACGTATATCTTTTATGTCATTTGTTGGATAAACAAAAACTTTTGTTGTTTCTTGAAAACTTATTTTAAATATGAATTTCAATTTTTACAACGATTAATATCGAACGCGAGTGTCATGATGAAAATGTATTCCTCAAATTGAAAATATCTTTGAGAAACATTGAATTCATATTTCCAATATCATAAAATCTACTCAAATAATGAGAAATAAATTTAAATGTCCCACACTCTAAAAGGAGGCCAGGCGAATTTTTACATTCCGCTTAAAAAAACTTTATGAAAAAATAAAAAATCCCAATATTAAGAAAGTTGTAGTATGTTAAAACTTGAAAAAAGTCAAAATCTAAATTCCATTTTTCAGTTAAATTATACGAAATACGAAAAAAAGTTATGATACAAAATTGTTTACTACATAAAGATCTGCAAGGTTTGAAACGCAACATTTTTTCATAAGATGTATAGTTTTCTTTCTAATTTAAAAAAATACTATTGAAAATCCAAAATTCAATTTTTTAACAATAATATGTGAAATACGAAAAAACGTGAATTTGCAAAATTATTCGTTTTAATAAGATCTACAAATTTGGTCTGACATAGTTTCTGGTAAAACGTATTTTTTTTATTTTAATTTCAAAAAATATGATTAAAATTCGAAAATTCCATTATTTAAATAAAATATGTGAGATACGGAAAAAAAACGTTGAGATGAAAAATTATTTGCCTGAATGAGGTCTACAAATTCTCATTAAGACATTTCTCGACTGGATGTATATTTTATGTTAAGATTTTAAATATTGAAAATCCAAAATTCCCATTTTTAACCAAAATATGCGAGATACAAAATAAGCGTTATAATAAAATATCGTTTGCTTAAAAACAGTCTACAATTTCTTTTCCTTTTTAGGTATTTGGAAGAAGATACATTTTTTTCAATCATGTAAGTTATTATTAGAAAGTTACAGAAATTTATGCAAAAAATCGAGCGCGAAGCGCGAGTGTCGTGATAAGAATGTGTATATTTTTCATTTTAATTTTAAAAATTACTATTGAATTTCGATAATTCCATTATTTAAATAAAATATGTGAGTTACGAAAAAAACGTTGAGATGAAAAATTATTTGTCTAAATGAGATCTATAAATTGTCAGAGGGACATTTTTTGACAAGATGTATATTTTATAGTTTGGTTTTAAAAAAACATTATTGAAACTCAAAAATTCCATTTTTTAACAAAAATATGTGAGATATAAAATAAGCGTTAAAATAATATAATCTTTTGCTTAGAAACAGTCTACGAATTTTTTCCTTTTTGAGATATTTGGGTGAAAATAAATTTAATTTCCTTTTGCATTTGAAATCAAAAAATTTAGTAACTTTGTGAAAATTGAATTGACATCTACAATATTATAAAATTGAGTTGAGCTTCAATATCAAATTACAAGAAATACACGGAGAAAAATGGAGATCAGAGAAATATGGGTGATTACTGGAAAATAGGAAAAATTATTAGATGACAGAAGAGAGTGTTACACTGTTTGGGAATCAGTCTTGTGCTGTCAAATACTCTCTTCTCTTTTATAGTAATCATTCTTAATTCTCAGTAATCGTTCGTATTCTCCTGATCTCCATTTTTCTCCGTGTAACCTTACGTGTATGCGAAAAATATAAGACCGAGCGCGAAGCGCGACTAGCGAATTGCGCGATGAGAATTATTTTGCTGTTCTTCAATTGTGATTTTTTGGTCAGTTATAAATTGATGTTATGTAACACTCATTCCTTAAATGTGGCCATGTACAAGTCTATTACGTGTCAAATACGTGCTTATTGAATAACCATGAACGTGATTATGACGTAACCATAAAGAAAATAAAAGAGTCCTGATAAGTAAAAAACTTGGTTTGTTTAATTCTGAAAAGAATTCATTTTTAGCAACCTCTGCAGACAGATGCGATAAGATCACCTGCAACTTCAAAATTGTAAATGCACCTGCACGTTTATTCACTGGAAAAAAAGTCGTTACTTTAATTGGCCACTTCAGTTAACAGAAAAACGACTTAAAAAAATAATATTTTTTATCAATGAACAAAAGATATATGAAACATGGAAAAATTTTCAAGACCAAAGTTGTAGATGTTTCTGAAATAAACAATTTTTCCGTATCTCACATATTTTGGCGAAAACATTGATTTTTTGCATTTTATAAAAACTTTTTTGATGGATAAAAGAATATACACGGAAAAAATTTGTCGCTTAAAATTTAACAGACTATTCGAAGAGTCGTGGACAGAAAGTAAAATCGGAGAAAGTCTTGTAAGGTTTCAATGACTTTTAGGAAATAGTAGAAAAAAGTCGACTAACTTTTAGAAAACCAGGTCGAAGAAAAAAAGTCGCGTATTTACTATTATAAAAGTATTTTAAACACTAACTGATCTTTTCTAAGAAGTAATGAAAAGTTTCATAATCTTTGGATGCATTTGTCATAGATTTTAAAAGACTATCGAATAATTTGAAATGAAAGTAATTCAAACAAATAGTTTTGTAAATTGTATTCTAAAGTCCATCAGATTTTATATGCCGTCTTCTAAAATTTCTTCGACAGTCGCAAAAAGCGATGCGCAGAAACGTAATTCGTAGCATCGCACAGCAGACAATGCAGCTCAGCTTTATGTTTTTGTAATAATTTTGGTTAGATTTTGAGATTACGTGTCGTTTGGTTTCGTTTGAATCTGGATTGAAGCGTACATTGAAGAATTAGTTCTGAGTATGTATATGTTTACCTTGATAAAGTGTATTACGTCAAATTTGAAATTTATCTATTATTTTAGATTTGCCTTCAAACTCTGAATGTGACATGACATGTCTCCATGACATGTAACGGATATGCGGGTTAAGGCGTGCGATTAGAATTAGGTTAGGATGCGTGCGTGCGTGCGAGCGTTCGATTCTCGGTGCTGCGAAGTGTTTATAAAAAATTGCGTTTCTGTAATGTGCAGTGTTAAATATAATGGTAAGTTCATATTAGGATTATATAGGTAATGTAAAAGTGAAAAATAATTAACTATATAAGTGCAGGATCATATCACAGAAAATAATATTTTCCTTTTTACACTGTTCAAAATTTTCTTCGACTGTCACTTAGACTTTCGATGCCTGGTTTAGAGACAATGGAACCCAACCCACGGTGTTTTAAATTTTCCGCGACTGTCACTTAAACTTTCGAATTTACGTTTTACATTTTCAGCGACTATCTATCATATTCTTCAATAAGGAGGCTCATAATGTTTAGTCGACTTTCTAACCTATCCACGAGTATTATACAAAGTCGATGACTTTTTAAGCGACAAATTTTTTCCGTGTATATATAACTCCTATAGAAAAATAGTCAACAGCAAATTTGTAAATCTTTTTGAAACGACAAATGTTGCTTCTCGACACTTTTTTCGTATCCCACAAAGATTTGGTGCAAAATAGAATTTTTCATTTCTTATAACGTTTTTTACGATTAAAACGAAAACTATACGTGTCTGATGAAAAAATGGTCTGAAGTAAATTAGTATATCTTCTTGAGATGAAGAATTTTGACCCCAACATTTTCTTCATATCTCATATAGTTTTTTTGGAAACCGAAGTTTTTATTTTTAAAGAATTTGAAATCTTTCTACTACTAACATTTTTCAATTATAAACAAAATAACGAAAATTACGTGCCCGATCAAAAATTGGTCTGAACTAATTTTGAATAACTTCTTGATATGAACAACTTTGTCCCTAACATTTTTTTCGTATCACGTATAGTTTTTTTGGAAACAGAAAGTTTTTATTTTAAATAACACTTTTCATTAATAAACAAAAGATATAGCTCCTATGAAAAAATGGTCAGCAGAAAATTTGTCAATCTCTTTAAAATAAAGAATTTTGTTATTCAACATTTTTGTCGTATCTCGTATATTTTGGCGGGAAAATAAAATTTTGGATTTTCAGAAAAATTGAAAAGCCATTTCTTACATAAAATCAATACCTTCTCATATGATGAGAATTTAAAAAAGTATCCCTTCTGAATTCTGAAGTATTTTTGGATTACTCTATTCTAATCTCGACAAAACACTATTAGTGAGAGACTGTATTTTTGTTTTTTAAGTGCCTGACTCCACATTAACTTATACCATCTAGCATACAAAAATAAACCAGAGAGCGCTGCTTTTTTGTTTCCCAAGATTAAACTCTTAGTATTATTTTAGTTTCAACAGTCAAACTGAAATAATAATTTTCGATAATTAATCTGACGTGAGACTAAGGAGATTTTTTTTAGTGCTTAATATATAAAAAATTGTAACTCGAAAGAAAATTTCCTTGAGTTAATCAAATTTTAGTTAGTTTAACCCTTGAATTATGTTTATATATGAACAATAAAATATTTAGTATATTTATTTAATATTTACTACGAAATATGTGTTTGACGCTATCAAATAATTTTTTTAGCCCAACCAAACAAGTTTATTTGGTGAATTTAACGAAAAAAATATATTATTGTCTCACAAATAATCGAATAACTTTTATTGGTACAAAAAAAATAATTTTTATGGAGTATTTTTTTGAATAGATGAACAGTTCATAAGCTGGTTTGAATAATTTTAATAAAATTCAAGTCACGTGATCAAGAAAAGTATTTTAGTTTCTCCCAAGATTTTTCTACAGTAACGTATTATTTTTTACTGAAGTTTTGTGTTATGGCAAAGGAGATATTAACAGAGGTTTGTATAGGACCCTTAATTGATTTTGAAAATTTAAAAAACTATTATTCTGCAAAAACAGCATTTATTATTTATTTAGAAAATGTCTATACCGTTTTTATATTAATAATAATTTGGATTAGTTTGCAGCCTAAAATAATTGCTCCATTCTAATCTGGACAAAAATTATTAGTAAAAGATTGTATTTTGTTTTTGAAGTTTTTAATAAAAAAAGGAAAAATTTGTAAATTTTTAATCAAAGAAACTTTTGTCTGGGTGTGGAAAACTATAATACTTTTATCACGTTATTCATATGATATATACCCTCTAATTAATATTATAACTTTATAATACAAAGTAATTATAAATTGAAATTGCAAAATACGTGTATGAACTTCTCATACCTTTCAAACCCACTTTGTATCTTAATCGATCGGTGTGAATACCGTTGCTGAATAAGAGATAAGGTGCACCTATTAACTGATTGATTATACACTTAATCGATGTTACAAAGTTCGAGTGTTCAGCAGTCTCAGGAAATAACCCAGAGACGAGGGTAGATTTGGTGAATTAATTAACGAGTGTCTATTGTTATTCCAGAAGATGGGTTTCAAAAGGTTCCTCATTTTACTTTCAAAGTGCACCATGAAAATCTTAATTCATTATTGTTTACAGAATATATAATAATTATATTATACATGCACATAAATGATTTTGAGTTTACAGATTATAAAGAGAAATTTGATGGATCGATTAGACGAAGGTGAAATTTGAGCTTTACCATCCTGTCTGTTGGAAACTCTACAGTATTTGGTCTCATAATTAATGTAAGTATAATCTTGCGCCACATGTAATGATTAATAATTATGTTGTATTAATGGCTTGATGTTTGATATGTTTTGAGTATGCAACTTTATAAATCCTCTTATATGCTGATCGATTACTAACTATTAAATTGATTAATGAAAAAACTTAACTCTTCTTCATTCATTCTCTTTCATTTTTTTTATACACGGAAAAATAGTTCAAAAAACTTTACTCAACTTTTAGCAAAGTTGGGATATATGCAGGGTAATTTATTAAAAAGTTACTGAAATGTATACAGAAAATCGAGCGCGAAGCGCAAGTGTCATGATGAGAATGTGTTCCTTAAGGCCGATAGAGCCTTAAGTAAATTGAATTTCCTGTTTCACTTAATCTGAAAAAGAAACTTAGTGAATATGAGAAAATGACTAATTTACATCATCTTTAATATCATTAAATTGGTTTGAGCTTCAGTATTAAATTATAAGAAATAAACTTAAACGTATGCGAAGAGCACAAGACCGAGCGCGAAGCGCGACGTTCAAAAATTCAAAAATTTTTTTGATGATCGGGAAATGACCGGGAATTATTTTCGTCGATGAAAACGGACACCCTAATATGGCCAAGTTGCAGATTATTTAATATTATTGTAATAATTTGTGACGTGCCAAGTGTTAAAGAATTCATCACAGTTAGGTAAAATTTAAAAATGTATAGTGAAGTTTCAAAATGTATATTGGAAATGAATACAATAATATTTAATAATATTCACAGGGTGCAAAGTGGAAAATGAGTACAAAAAAGGGGAAATAGGGTGATTTTTTCACGAAAAAGAGGAGAAAAGGAAAAAGATTCAACATTAATTTTAACATGTAGAAAAGAATTTAAAAAAATGCTTTTTAAGGGAATTTTATATTTTTATTCATCTTTACATAGTTATAATGCTTTATTCAGTCGTTTTCCTAAATCTAAACGAATCATATTGATTATTGTTTTGTTCACAACCTAAACTGAGTTTATGGTAATTAGTCTTTGTGCGCGCTCGCATGCGAAGCGAATTTTTCCGCGTAATTCAAATATTGTATTTTTAATAAAAAAAAAAAAGGGCGAAGATTTTCGAGAATAGGGGAAAAGGGGGGAATTTCTCAAAAATAGGAGAAACGCAGAAAAAAAGAGGAAGACTGTGTACCCTGTATTCATATTCTGAACTTGCATTGACCCTTAATTAATTATTTATTGAAGATACGTGTTGATGTTGATAATTGGCTTTAGGGTCGAAGGTTAATAAAAACTTACAATTTTACATAATTAAACGTTTCGGCTCTGATCGGATCCCTCATCAGTAATTTATTTTGGATCTAATAAATACATAAAGCAATTTTTGATAATTAAGGGCTTCCTTGATGGGGAATTTTATTATTTACATCTTTTTTTATTGCATCGATAAAAACTTGAATATGCTTCAGACTAAAATACTTTAAAAACTTTAAAAACTTTAAAAAGAGATTGAAAAATTGAGAAATTTTTTACAATGAATTAAAATCTTTAAAAAATGCGTAGTATCATACTAAAGATTTTCCCAATTGTGGATATGGACAATGAGACTGATTATTCAGAATGTACACGAAATGCACCCAAATTTTCATATATACATCAAGTTTTCTTTGGTTTGTGTCTAAATATAAAATAACTATGTAAATATTTTTTTCATATAAAGCAATTGAGAATAACATTGCTTCCGAATAAAATACTTTTAGATTGAAAAATTTTTTTTGTATAAACTAATAATTTGTCTTAAATATATAATCTCCAACTTGTCGATATGTCCCGACTTTGCTCAAAAGTTTAGTAAAGTTTGTACAACTATTTTTCTCCGTATATATATATATTTTTTTTTTAATGTGGAAAGTATTTAAATGTCTGCGAAAAGAATGAAATTTATAAGTTGGTATTTCATCATACCCAAAAAACAAATTTACTTGATTCAAAATCAAACCATTTTCTTGAATTAAGCAAGATCATTGGTTAATTCGAACAAACAACATTTGGTTCTTGGAATTAAAACGTATTTTGGATTTAGCAAATCGTAACCAAACTATCTTTAGTCACAAAAAAAGTCATTGGTTAAACCAATCGAAAATTTGCTAGTCCCTATAATAAGCAAATTTTTTGGTTGATCCAAATAAATTTTAGTTGAAAGAATCAAATATTTTTTTGAATTCCCAGAAAAAAATCTAATTGATCTAACCAAAAAGTTTGTTCAAATGAACCAAAAATTTTTGGTTGAGTCAAACAGAATTTAATTTAATCAACCAAAATTTGGTTCAATCGACTGATTTATTTGTTTGATTGAGCCAAATCGTATGAAAATAAACCATCTTTGTTTGCATCAGATAAACTCTTTGGTTGAATTGACTAAATATTTTTCTGAGTGTATATCAATTCAGATTAGTTTCATTCCGCTAATTATGATAGGCAAATTTGACTAAATCAAAAAGGGCAGGTGCTAAATATATTTGTAATTTTAATGCAAAGTTACTGATTTTATGAAGTAAAAATCAGTGGCAAGAAGTTCAACCATTGTTCCTTACAGGAGTTGTTCTAGAGAAGGTGAAGCTCTAATTAGTTGCAAAAGGTGCTAAATATTTCCTTACATTGAATATAGGCCTAATTGGATGTGATATTTTTCAACTTGGACGCATCCTGTTAGGAATTTTCAGAAATTTAGAAATGCAAAAAATTAACCAATATTTCTAAAAAATTTCACAAAAATACGAAACTCAACTGAATTTTGAATTTATATATTCAGAACGTAAAACATTTTTCTATTGCAAATTTCGGTCTTTTTAGTTACAAGTATACCGGAATTTCTAATACTGTAGCGATCAACTCTCAACTTTGAAACACGCATTTTTGAAATTGTATTCCCTTGAAACACTTAAAAAAAGATTTGGTTGGTTTAACCCTAGAATTTGATTATTATACAGACAAAAATGTTTTAGCTGGTCCAACACAATTTTTTTGGTTAATTCCTTAATCTTACCAAATATATATACAAATATAATTTGAACTCGCATCACACATTTTTGGAATCATATTTCACATTCATTCAAATTTGCTGTTTATGCACCTAACCACACAATGTACCATTACAAAAGATTTCAATATTAAGTTTCTCCGCCAATATGTTTTCTTTCATACGTAAATTTGATTTGAAACATTTGATTAAATGCTGTAACTTTGTTAAGTTTTATCAAATCGAAAAAAATATCATTAAGATAATTTTCAAAGCTCTTTAAATACTAGTAGAAACGACGATAAAATATCAGAATGGTGAAGATATTGGTTTTCAAAGACTTTGAAAATTATTCAATGATTTGAATTTGTGTGGGATTTTACTGATATGATCGGATTAAAGTTTTATGGAAAAAACATTATTTTTTATGTAAAAATTCAAAACTTACAAAAAATAATACCTTTAATAATATTTTTTGCAATAGAATTTTTCCTCACTATCGCTTCAAACCAATTTTTAAAAATTGATTGGATTTTTATGAATCATGCCTTATTTTTCGAGGAAGATATTCTCTGCAACTCTACTGTTTCCAATTTCAAAAGTAAATTTTTTAGTATAGCTGAAATCGTTAGAAGAATTTTTTTCAAAAAATAACCATATCTGAAGATTTTCGTGTTTTGAATTTTGTTCATAAAAATTAATGTTTTTTGTTTCATAAGACACGACTGATAATATAATTTCAAGTTTTAAGGCTATGGACCAACTGAATCACGTGACTATATTCCTACCTTATCAGCATTATCAATTTGTGTAACCCCATTTCTGTAAAAAATGAGATAACTAGTTAAAAATTTGTTAGAGTAAATGAAATGCACTAAGTCAGGTCTGTCTGATTATAAATGTTAATAATTATAAAAATAGTTTTTTTCAAAGAAGTTTTTTTTCATAGTTTTAAACATTCATGATCACACAGACCTATATTAGTTTATTTTATTTAATTCTACAAATTTTCAAATACTTATCTCATTTATCACAGAAATGGTGTTACATAAACTAAAATGCCGGTATAGTAGGAATCTAGTCACGTGTCCAGTTTGGTTCATGGCCTTAAGAAAATTAAATTTGCATATACAATGTTATAAAATTGACTGCAGTCATGGTATTAAATCACGAAAAATAATCTTAAATACCTGCGAAGAACGCAAGACATTTTAAAAGTTTACCGAACTGTGATGCATTTTTTAACATTTGTTATGTCACAGATTATTCCAATAATATTAAATAATTTCAAATTAATTAGGTGAGTTTGAAAAATACTAAATAATCTCCAACTTATCCATGTGTACCAATTTTGCTAAAAGTTAAGTAAAGTTTCTCGAACTACTTTTTTCCGTCTTGCTAAGAATCGCAGTTTTATTAGAAAAGGTTACACCGGTCTACAAAATATGAGGTTATGATTGTTATAGAAATACCGATAGTCATTTCCAAAGTAATTTTTGGCGTAGAAACCGAATTCGGGCTCAGAATTGCTTCATCACGTCAGGTTTTCGAGTAATCCTAACCTAAAAGACCAAAAAACACGGTTTTTCCCTATATTTGAGCATCGACAACTTCGCGAATTTTTATTATTTTTTAAATATGAGAAAAACATCAAAAAGAGCCACTTTTCAGCTTTCTATTTCACTATTTATATGTATTATTTTAATTTTTCTAACCGGAGATATCGCCGATTGAAAAAAAAAATTGCAAGTTTCGCAATGACCGATATATGGCGGGAAAAAATGATAGGGCGTCAAATTTGTTTTTTCATTCTTATTTCTGATCAATCGGCGATATCTCCGGTTAGAAAAATTAAAATAATACATATAAATAGTGAAATAGAAAGCTGAAAAGTGGCTCTTTTTGATGTTTTTCTCATATTTAAAAAATAATAAAAATTCGCGAAGTTGTCGATGCTCAAATATAGGGAAAAACCGTGTTTTTTGGTCTTTTAGGTTAGGATTACTCGAAAACCTGACGTGATGAAGCAATTCTAAGCCCGGATTCGGTTTCTACGCCAGTGCTGCCAGATTAGGGGTTTTTCCACTAGATTTAGGGGATTTTTGGTCCTTCAGTGGGAAATTTAGAGGGAGAAATTCTTTAGTGGGAAAATTAGTGGTTTTTTTTTATTCAGGGTATTTTTTAGGGGTTTATCTTATTTTATTTTAAAATATCTAATATCCTCCAATCACCGTAATTGTTTAATTTGAAATAAGCCAAGTGATTGGTTGTACTTCCTAGGCGAGTATTAACGCTCAATTTCATTGGTTTATTGTACACATGTTTCAAAAATGACTAAAGCACAAGTAAATTATAACTGTTCTTTCCTTTAAATAGTCAATAAAATTTCTTGAAAAAAGAACCATATTTATAATATTCTTTGATTTTATCAACACTTTTAAAGACATTAGCAGCGATTAAATATTAATCAATATAATTTCTCATTATTTACTGTTTCGAAATAAATTCCTAATCTTAAAAACGCGCGTCATTAAACGTTATAGGTCGGCACAGCTACCAAAAACGAGCGTTCTCGAATTTCTTCAGAAATTCCTTTGAAATTCTTTCTTTTTCTTAAAAGCAATATATACAGAGCGTTTAAATGTTGAAAAAAGAAAAATTTATCATGTACATATAAGAATTTTACTATTAAAAAAAAAAAAATTCAGGATCTAGTGGAAAATAGGGACTAATCTAGGGGGAAAGCGATTCAGACATCTGGCAACACTGTTCTGCGCCCAAAATTACTTCGGAAATGTACCTCAGGTACTCCATAACAAAACCGTGTAGACCTGTGTTATCAGATCAAGCCGGAATCTCACTCACATTGACTGGTAAGTTTGAAAACGTGTTCGTTGCCAAATGTCCAACCCAAGAGCGTGATCCATAAACCAAGAGCAACAATATGATATTAAAGGATTCAAAATACGAAGAGGGTAACGAAAGCGATATGGATAAAACGAATGATGGATTAGTGCAGCATATAAGCGGAGTATGTGATGTGTATGAGTAAGGGCCATTATAGAATATAGAAAGCTAGGTGGATGTGCTCGTGAACACGTCATTCAGCACGTTTCAGCCAACAGCTGATGACCCCTTCTTTTACCATTCGTTCCATCTCCCATTTTCCACCCGCTCCGCCCAGACGCTTTGCGATTGGCTCTCATGTCTTACGGACTACTACTATCACAGAGGGAATTATGACCCTAGCCTAGCCCCAGGTTATTTTCCTGCACGTGCGGTTGGCTTCAATAGTTTGTCTTTCCACATCCTCATTCCTCATGAGGATCTGCATATTCCTGAACAAAGTACTTTTTATTCAATTAATTCTTTAAAATGTCCAAAATGTCCTAACAAAATTGTCTATCAATTCCTAGTCTTTTTCATTCATTACAAATATTTTTTTTTAAATTATATAGACATTCAAGGGTTCACAGGCCATCAATGGTGCCTTTTATTTAATTTTACAAATTTTCAAGGTCATGTAAGACAATGATTCCTACCTTATCAATATTTCAATTTATCCAACTCCATTTCTTCGTAATGTTTTCGAAAAAAAGTTTTTCTTATGATTACATCCAGAAAAAAGTTTTATTCAAGGTGTTCTGGTCTAGAATTTTGAAAAAATCGATTCTTTTTTTATGCATATTTTCAAACTTTTGTCCTTAAGAATATAAAATCGATCAATCGAAGGTTGTTGTAACGTCAATTAACAAAATTTAAGTAGAGCGCATCATTATTTGACTTATACTGACAGAAACTTTACTCAAATCTTTAAACGCGTTTTTCTCGAAACTACTTTCTAAATCTGAATCAGTCAAAATCTACTGATTATCACTGAAATTTGACTGATTCAAATAGCTAAAAAGAGGTTACTGTAAATCAGTCATATTTCACTGATTGCTTCAGTGGAAATCAACTGATTTAACAGTGAAAAATACTTTTTTCACTGATTCAATCAGTGAAAATTAACTGATTTGTCAGTGAAAAATATTTTTGCAGTGATGAATCAGTGAAAAGGCAAATTACTTATTCAATCAGTGAAAATTAGACTGATTCTGATTTAGAGAGTTTCCAACACGGTTAACATGATATTTCAAGTTCTAATGAACCGATTTACTTGAAATTTGGCATGAACCTTTTCTATATAACCCTCTGCCGCCCCCACCAAATTTATGTCAAAATTATGTTTTTTACTATTTTTGAAAAATTCCAAACTAAAAGAAAAGAGTAAAAAATTACATTTTTTTCAAATAGTCGCCATTTTGCGAATTTTTTTTTTTATGAGATAGGGACTATAATTACATCCTTACTGATTTGAGCTTCAGTATGAAATTATAAGAAATAAACTTAAATGTATGCAAAGAGCATGAGACCGAGCGCTAAGCGCGAGGTCCAAAAAGAACGGAGCGCGAAGCGCGCAACGAGAATGTACCCGCGAAGCGGGCAGATTTTCTCTTTTAGTTTCAAATATATATTTCTCGAATTTTCCATCGAATTTATGAACATAATGATGATGAGTTTGACGAATGAATTAGGGACTCATGGTTTAGTCTTCGAAGCGTGGAGATCAGTTGTTAAGATAAGGGCAGCTATCCGGTGTATGTATAGGGCATAAGGGTAGCCAAGTTAAGAAAAGGAAGTGCGATACAGTGAATCATGTACGGGGTGATTTTCTAACGAGTCACAATTTCTTTAGAGAATATATTCTCGTATGAGCAATGAAGACGTACTCAAATAAAATTGCAGCTCTTTATCTTTCTCTTCTTTTGTCCAAATGCAATCGGTTAGACATTCACCCTGTAACAACGATGTACTCCATCCGGTGTGCTCTAGATACTTCTGTGTTCGTTAGTATGAACAAGTATGCCTAAGTATATATACACATAAATATATATATATATATATTCAGTATACAATATCCTGCTGTTAAAACCAAGCCACTGATACCACCTATTTACAAATGAAAATTCTCCAAAGTGAACATAAAACAGAAGCTCAGCTTTTATTCAGAGTTTCGTTTCATTTTATACCTTTATGCACCCGGGAAAAAATTTTGGTTGCTGGAATTAGATTATTTTTACATTCTCATCATGGATGAGAAGGTATTGGTTTTATGTGAAAAATGACTTTCGAAATTTTCATCAAATCTTTACGTTTTGAGACCCCCTGAGTCAGAAAAAACGGTTTTTACAAAAGTGTCTGTCTGTCTGTCTGTAGTAGGTCGTGTGCAGCATAACTCTCGATAGAATTATCAGATTGAATTGAGCTTTGGTACACTTTATCGGAGCCGAAAAATTAAGGACAAGTTCGTTAACCAGCCACATCCAATCAAAATTGAGGGATTGAGCACTACTTTTGTGTTTTTGAAAATAATTTTTTGAAAAAATCAAAAATTTCTATACTGGATTTTGATAGTGCTCACAAATCTCTACAAATTATCCTGATAACATTTTTTGATTGAATCAAAATTAGAAATGTTACAGCATATTCAAATTCGAAAAAAGTCAATATCAAAATTCCATTTTCCAGTTAAATTGTACGAGATACGAAAAAACGTTATAATACAATATTATTTTCTACATAAAGACCTACAAATTTGAATTGTAACATTTTTTCATAAGATGCATATTTATCTTTTTACTTAAAAAAAAACTATTGAAAATCCAAAATTCAAGTTTTTAACAATAATATGTAAAATACGAAAAAAACGTAAGAATACAAAGTTGTTCGCTTCAAAAAGATCTACAAATTTTGTCTGACGCAGTTTCTGATAAAACATATATTTTTCGTTTTAATTCCAAAAAATACGTTTAAAATTCAAAAATTCCATTCTTTAGACAAAATATGTGATTAGATTTTTATAAATCATGGCCTATTTTTTCAGGGGGAATATTATCTGCAAATCTACGGTTTCTTATTTTAAAAGTAAAATTTCCAGCGGCTGAAATCCTCATAAGAAATTTTCAAAAGAAACATTTTTTTGTAATAACTATATTCAAAGATTTTTCAGGTATTTTCAAATTTGGAAAGAGTAGATTTAAAGAGAATTTAAAGACTTTGAGATCTTTCTGTGGAAAAAAAGACGCTTTCGACTGCGCTGGGATTCGAGCCCAGGTCTCTCGATTGCCCGTAGCGGAGTCGACCGGCAATTGAAAGACCTGGGCTCGAATCCCAGCGCAGTCGAAAGTGTCTAGCGACTAGTGATTCTCCGATAATCTAGGCAGTGGCAAAAATTTTAAACTCAAATAATTAATTTGTAGAGAATATTTTTTTTGTAAAAATAAGCCTTGAATTATAAAAATCCAATAATTTTTTAAAAATTGGGAAAAAGCGATGTTTAGAAAAAACTCCATTACAAAAACATTATTAAAAGTATTATTTTACGTTAGTTTAAAATTTTTGTAATAAGAATAATGTTTTTTTTTTTTTAAGAAACGACTAATAATATAATTTCAAGTTTTAAAATCGCAGAAACACTTTTTTTTTCCAAACACCTGATTTTTGGCACGACAACTACATAAAATTCACCAGTTTTGTTGACTTTGCAAATTAGTCGGGACTCCTTTATCGGGATGCGGTAAGGGCTCCCACCTAATGGTGCTCGGTTGAGGGGAAGCGTTTGATTGGCGTCGCGTGGCTTTTCAATAGTGGGGATAAGGGGAACGATCGAGCGTCTCGATAGACAAGTCTTTAATGTCCCGATAATCGAGTTCTGACCGTATTTCAATTGAATTCACCAAATTAATTTATTTTAGTTGGATCAACAAAATTATTTGAGATTATCAAGCACGTGTTTGATAGGATAAAGAAAAATATTTTGTAGACTCAATCAAAAACATAAAAGAATATTACTTGGTTAAAATAAAATTGTTTCATTGACTAAATTTGGTTCATTTCAGGAAATATTTTGGCTGAATGAACTAAATTTGTTTATAGTCAGAGTTAAATTTTTTCAAAATTATGCTCGAGTTAATAAGCAATTTAATGATTTTATCGACGCGAAGTCGCAGAACAATATTTTATTTCTCTAATTTGTCCTTGTTATGTTAAACTACTTTGGGGGAAAATAAGCCTTAGCTTATTCATGTAAATGCTTCATAGCACTTATACTGATGCTAATTCAATAATCGATGACCGGTTAAATATGGGTTACACGATAGATTGGACAGACCAATATATCATCCACTGAAAAATTATATTAACCTCTTTCTTTCACTACTGAAATGAAGCTATACGATACTATATAAGTTGTACAAGATGATATTAAGAATAAAATTCCTAACATCGAGAAGATTCGAACCCGAACACATGTATTTAAAGCTAATTCACCAATGTTAAAATTAAATATTTTTCATCTATACATATTATTTAATTTCACAAATGTGTTTAACTCGATATCTCATTTCGCATTAGCAAGAGTTAACACGCAAAACAGCGCCGGTAATGTAGAAATCTATAGGCGATACAAGGCCTTAAAAATAAAAAATTTTCTGCAATGTCCAGATATTACATTTTTTCGATAAAAATAAAACCGATTTTTGCTAAAAAAATAAATTCTTGTTCATTTTATCAGGTCAATAACAGACACTTTAGTACTTCTTACTTCATCTTAAGCTTTAAGAGGAAAACACCAGACTAAAGCGTTACACTCAGGAAATAATTTGTGAACGTTAAGCCCTCTTTTCATCGACAAGATAGACATATTTTTTCAAACTCTCCCTTAACTTGCTTGGACGAAAATCTTCTTTCGTTATAATAGCGATAAATCGTTGCGCCGAAATTGATCTTTTAAATAGGAAATTCCAGAATAATTCATTAAGCATTTAACGACGAGAAGCAGATATTTCTGCTCTCCGCTCATTATTTCGAAACTATTAGTCAGATTTTCATTAAACTCGACAAAGTGGAGTTTTTCGTGGTGTTTTTTTTAGTATCTACTCTGACGAAAGTTTTGAATAAAAGTTTTTCTGAGTCATTCTGAAATCTGATTTTAAACAATTGCAAATAATTCCGAACCAATCCAAATCCGTCCACGCTCGAATTGATTTAAATTCGGGTTAGATTAACCAAAACTCGGATTTAATCAGATTGACAGCTTGATTCGAATTGTTTTTCAACCGATTTGCATCAAATGAGCTTTTAAAGGATTTTTCGGATTGATTTGAAGTGGTTTAGAAACAGATTTTGGAGTGTTTAAAATTCGCTCGGATTGAATTCTTTTCCGAAACTTTCCACAGAATGAAGTCAAAAATCCAAAATTCAACATGGCGAGCTCAATATGTCCGACTTCAAAAGAGTAAAAAAAATGTAAATATTATTCAGTATCCATGAAACTCATAATAATAAAAGGGTTTTCGAAGGCGTTCTTTTCAATTCTAAAGTTAGAGATTCAAATTTCGAATTTTATACATCAAAATCAAAAAAGGACCATCAAAACATCTGTAATATAAGTTTTCTAGATATTATATGACAGCCGATGAAAATGTTGACAACTAATTTTTTCCGTATAAGGTGGAATTCGCATTCATCACACCCAAAAAACACTTAAATACTGTCTTTTCTTTGAAGTAATAGATTCATTGGATCACGAGACTAAGTTAAACATTACTAGGTCGTTTGGAAAGTCCCGAGCCTGACAACCAGATGGCGACATTAATATAAAAATCTTATCATTTTTGTGAAGTTTCAACCTTAAAAACACTAAATCCAAAGTTTCATTACAATCTGACAAGTAGTTTGTGTTTGAGAGTAATTGTCGCGTGATCTCAGCGATTTTGTAAACAATGAGAAAACAAAGTTGGAAAGAGCTGATGTTATTCAATACAATTTGGATATGTTCAAGCGTAATTCAAAGAAGTTCTTCCGCCATTTTGTAACCATTAATGAAACATGGATCCATCAATACACACCAGAGACCAAGTGACAGTCTAAACAATGGGTAGAAGTTGGTAAAGTGCACCAAAGCGGCAAAAAACGCAACAATCTGCTGGAAAGGTTATGATGACTATTTTTTAAGATATGCATGAAACAATTCATATTGACTACCTGGGGAAAGGAAAAACAATTACTGCTTAATATTACAGCGAATTATTGGATCGATTCGATGCTGAAATCAAGGCTCCCTGCAATTATCTGTTCTCAAACTTGAAGAGATATCTGGCTGGCAAGAGATTTTACTCTAATGAAGAGGTCTTTGCCAAAACGTACACATATTTTGAGGAGTTGAGCGCCGACTACTATAAAAAAGACATCGAGATTTTAGAAACTCATTGGAATAAGTGTGTCGAATTGGAAGGGAACTAAGTTGAAGAATAAATGCAAATTTTCTCAAAAAACTGTTGTTTAGTTACTCAGGCTCGGGATTTTTCAAACGACCTGGTAATTCGTTTATATAAGATAACTTTTTTAATATACAAAACATCTTTTTGGAAATTTGGGAAACGTAGCAAAAGACAATAAAGCACGTATGTAAGTCCTTTTTAGTAAAAATTTTTCGACAATTACAGTTAACTGGAAAAATCTTTGCAAAATTTCCATTCAAACGAAGTTGACAAACGTTCTTTATCGTCTTCTGTTGTATTTTTAAAAATTTCACTAAAATATTATGTAAAAAATAAAAAAGTTCTTACATGAACTTTTAAAGGAATTTAGTCACGTAGTCTGGTTGATCCATGGAGTTAATGAATTTCAATACGTGGCTCGTTTTTGGCGCACAAGAGCTAGATGACTGTGCGCAGCTTCAATGGAGCGTCAGAAAAGGTTTCTATGGGAAATCTCTAACTTCTCAACGTAAATGCACACCTGGCTGATTCTTGGACTGCACCAAAGTAGACAGAATAGGTTTTCAAAAGAGAGTCTTTTCATTTCTGTAGCAATACCCATTCAAATTTTACGAGATCGGCGGCATTACTTTTCTATCTATCCTCGCCAATGTGCAAATGTTGGTCAATTAAAAAATATGAGAAATGAAAATTTAAAATATTAGTAAGTCAAGAAGTTCATGATTTCACACTTTTAACTTGTAGAATGTAACTTCTATAGCTTGAAAGACTTCGAATCTTCGATAATTTGGATTCTAACCTAGTTTCTTTTGGCACTTTAAAGTTTCCAAGCTTAGTGAAAGTAAGAGCCCTAGTTATATAGAAAAAAATCTGCCCGCTTCGCGGGCACATAATCATCGGGCGCTTCGCGCGCAGCTCGCAAGTTTGAGCGCGCCTAGGGTGCGCGATTTGATCGTCGCGCTTCGCGCTCGGTGATGTGCTCTTCAAATACATTCAAGTTTATTTATTATAAATTGATACTGAGCTCAAACCAATTTCATAATAATATTACAGATGATGTGAATTACACATTTTCTCAAAATCACTCAATTTCTTTTTGAATTTAAGTGAAACAGGAAATTGAATTTACTTAAGGCTCTATCAGCCTTAAGGAACACATTCTCATCATGGCGCTCGCGCTTCGCGCTCGATTTTCTGTATACATTTCAGTAACTTTTAAAGAAATTACATGATTAAAATAATTTATTTTCTTCCAAATCTCTCAAAAAGAAAAAACAATCGTAGACTTTATTTAAGGAAACGATTTTGCAGAACAACGCTTATTTCGTATCTCATATATTTTGGTGAAAAAAATCGAATTTTTTTAATATTTAAAATCAAAACATAAAATATACATCCTTTCCCGAAATGTCTCAATGAAAATTTGTAGACCTCATTTAGGCAAACAATTTTCCATCTAAACGTTTTTTTTGTATCTCACATATTTTGTATAAAAAATGGAATTTTTGAATTTTAATCGTATTTTTTGGAATTGAAACGAAAAATATATGTTTTATCAGAAACTGTGTGAGACAAAATTTGTAGATCTTTTTTAAACGAACAACTTTGTATTCTTACGTTTTTTTCGTATTTCGAATATTATTGTTAAAAAATTGAATTTTGGATTTTCAATAGTTTTTTTTTTTTAATTCAAAAGACAAATATGCATCTTATGAAAAAATGTTACAATTCAAATTTGTAGGACTTTATGTAGAAAATAATATTTAAAGACAACTAATTAAGTAGAAAATAATATTGTATCATAACGTTTTTTCGTATCTCGTATAATTTAACTGGAAAATGGAATTTTGATATTGACTTTTTTCGAATTTGAATATGCTGTAACATTTCTAATTTTGATTCAATCAAAAAATGTTATCAGGATAATTTGTAGAGATTTGTGAGCACTATCAAAATCCAGTATAGAAATTTTTGATTTTTTCAAAAAATTATTTTCAAAAACACAAAAGTAGTGCTCAATCCCTCAATTTTGATTGGATGTGGCTGGTTAACGAACTTGTCCTTAATTTTTCGGCTCCGATAAAGTGTACCAAAGCTCAATTCAATCTGATAATTCTATCGAGAGTTATGCTGCACATGACCTACTACAGACAGACAGACAGACACTTTTGTAAAAACCGTTTTTTCTGACTCAGGGGGTCTCAAAACGTAAAGATTTGATGAAAATTTCGAAAGTCATTTTTCACATAAAACCAATACCTTCTCATTCATGATGAGAATGTAATAATATAAAACCTGAACCCGTATCACCACTAACCCGGATTCCTCTCAACGTCCAAATAAAAGCACAATTAAAAACTTCAAGCAGTCGAAACTAATCGAATCCTCAAAACACAAAACACAACCAAATTTGGACCAAAATCACCACACCTCAATAGAACCATTAGAAAACAAACCGTGAGAAAAACAAACAAAAAAGGTGGAAAGAAAAAAGAAGGCAACCTTCCAAAAACCCCTTCCTTCTTTTTCTTTCTTTCGCCCTCTTTTGTTTTTATTACCTACCACCATTTACATAAATAAAAATTTAAATTTTAGCCGACGTTTCGGTGCTCTTCCAGCACCCTCTTCAGAGCTGTAACACTACAGAAAAAATTAAATAATTATAATTATTATATTATTAATTATAATTTTTTCTGTAGTGTTACAGCTCTGAAGAGGGTGCTGGAAGAGCACCGAAACGTCGGCTAAAATTTAAATTTTTATTTATGTAAATGGTGGTAGGTAATAAAAACAAAAGAGGGCGAAAGAAAGAAAAAGAAGGAAGGGGTTTTGGAAGGTTGCCTTCTTTTTTCTTTCCTCCTTTGTTGTTTGTTTTTCTCACGGTTTGTTATTCACCTTCCCTAAAGTTGAGCCATTTCCTTAAATGATACAATATTCTTTTTTTGAAAAATTATAATAAATTTCTTCATAACTTTGTTTTGTTCCACTTTGTGACATCTTCTTCATTACAGAAAAGATGTCCAGTGATTATTTCATAAAATATTATAACAATATGAAAGGGTCTGAATATACGAATTTTCGTCGAACATAAAATTTATTTTACCGCGCGTGGAAACATTTTTATTTTAACGTATAATGTAACCTTTATGTTCCTAACAAAAGCGTAATATTTTTACTGAGTATTACGAGCGCAAATGATGATCAACAAAGATCTTTACCATCTGTGCGCCAACAGCTGCGCCAATTCCGGATGCACGCACCCCCCCCCCCCCCCCATTCCTCATCCCTCCAGCTCTCATAATTCACTTATATTAAGTTACATTTTTATAATAAAATTCCTTCATCACGAAAAAATTGCAAGACACTGTCTAATTCTGTTAATATGAAGTCCCATGAAAATCGGGTTAGCAGTCTGTAACAGAATGTAAACATTTATTCCGTTCACGAAGGGTAAAATAAAACTTATAGAGATAAAAGTTGCTTTACTTTACCAACTGATGATTCCAAATACTGAGGATCTTTTTTCAGGTATTGAGAAATTTACTGTAGATAATGTAGATCAATTCTTACCTGAAACAGAAAAGAACAATAAATCTGATTAATAATCGGCCAATTTATATTGTGTTAAAATATTAAAATAATAACAAATAATAAAATAGATATATATATATATATACTATTAATAATATTAAATTGTGTTGTATAAAAAAATTATTATCAATTATTATTATTTTCGACTTTTTTGACGATAATAGCCAAAAATTTAGGGGATGATTTGCTTAATGACAAAAAATATAGCCCGTATTTTCTCGACAAAAATAATATCTTGTATTTTTTTTGCAAGAATTGGCCGTTAACGAGATAAACGGAAAATAAAAAATCGCCCCTTTTTCAATATGGCGGCCGGACGGCAGGGAGTGGGGATACGGAAATTCAGTTTTAAGCTTTTCTAATGACTCTCTGAGCAATGGAATTAAGAAATTCCACTCACCCCAAAAATCCCTAGTCAATATCCCTATTGACTGGACTATAAAAAACGTCTGACAACTTCGTTTGAGTAAAAATTTTGCAAAAATGTTTACAGTTAACTGTAATTATCAATAAGTTTTCCAATTCTTTTAAAATTAATTTTTACTGAAAAGAATTTGAAATACGTGCTTTATTATAGTTTGCTACGTTTTCTAAATTCTCAGAAAGATGTTCTGTAAATTAAAAAAGTTATCTAACATGAACGAATTAATGTATAATTTAGTCATATGGTCCGATTGATCAATGGCCTTAAGGGCATGTGATATTTAGGGAATTAGCAAATTTTATTTACGTTAAGTTTCTACATGTTTGTGGCTAAAGTACATAAAATTTTCTTTTCAAAATTTGGGAAATGGTAGAGAACATAGAAACTACTTTTGGTTTCGAAATTGAGAAAAAGTTCAAATTTATCAAATTTCATCGGAAAACTTTTTTATTTTTAAAACCAAAATTTGTTATCTCCTTTAACAGAAATGAGTGGATAGTGACCTCCATCGATTTGAGATATACATTTAGTGAACAAGACGAACGAAATAAAATGAAGAGTGAACCAAAGAAAAGACAAAAACCAAGAAGAACCGTAAACCAAGGTAATAAAAAGTTTCGAAGTGCACCGTAGAAATCTCACTTACGTCTATAAAGCACTTTAAAAGCTCCTCTTGTAGGCACAAGGCGTTTAAGAAGACGTTCCTTAAGAAAAGGTGAAAAAGGGTTCACTACTCATTTTTTAAGACCACATTATCACATTTTTGCAATTTGCACGAAAGTCTCCTATTTAACAAATTAACCTTATCAGTATGTAATTGCAGAAACCTTATTTATCAGTATCATCTTCAAACCCATTTTCAAGCCAACACTTACTCTCTAAATTCTGAATTAGTGGGAATTCGTTCACCCCTCCAACACTGAGAGAAAAAATAATGTCACCGCAACAAAATAGTTTTGTTGTCAATACTAAAATTTGGTTGGCATTACAAAAAGAATGGTTAATGTTACCAAAAAATGTATTTGGTTCGAACAAATAATTTGATTGAATGCCTTGGTTAAACCACCTAAATAATTTGGTTGTCCCGACAAAATGTATTACCACTCATGTGTATTCTTTTGTTTATATCAGTATTTCGTTCGCGTCGCACGCAACCGGCACATCATCCTATCTTTCCTCTTCATAAAATATGTTATGAGAGTTAAACTAGGGCTTAAGGTGGCGCTAGTATTAATTATGTTCTGCTAGACCACATAATGCACAGAAAAAATACGAAAAAGTGGCAAATTAATCTCTAAACAAACCATGTTACAGAGTAAAAATTATTTTAAACTAGTAGTTAAACTATTTTCATATTATTGTATTATTTTCCATGTGTTACGTGCTTTGACAGTGCAAAGTTACTACTAGCGACACCTGAACTCTGGTGACATATTTCAATTCCTCGATACACAGGTCTGGTCACGCGGCTCTTTTGTTTGATTCGATGTAGCAAACTTTACCGAGAAACCACATGTCTTCATTTTCGCCGTTCACCGAAATTTAATTTAATCGAATTCGCGACTTCATATTTATTGATGTCTGACTTAAAAATGCAGCAGCTCTTGGAGGAATGGGGCTTACCAGGCCTGATAAATACCTTCAAAGGTAAATCTAACCCTAATCTAACCCTAATAATGCATTTAATCAAAAATATTCATTTATCATTTTTCACTTTTATTTTGGGATTAAAATCAATATGGCAGAGTCTTGCAAAGTGATTGTTAAAAATCTTACCAGAAAGTGTTCAGAAAATTTTAACAATGTAAATAATGATACGTGTAGTTGACTTTTTTTTTACTTTTATGATTTGTAGATTCGAATAACCTCGAAAATTCATATTTCTCTTTCCGTGCATAGAAATATGTTTTATCTGTGCAAAAAATATTGCTAATTTAACAAAATTATGAATTTCCTTCAACAAAACGATTTTTTTCTACTAAAAAAAAGTATGCTCTCCTAACAAAATAATTTTGCTCTTTCAAAAAAATAATTTTTTTCTTGGAACAAAATAATTTTGTTGAATCAACAATAAGTTTTGTCATACTAACAAAACACTTTTGTTATCACTACAAAATTATTTGGTTGAGTGAAACTAAAAATTCAACAAAAAAATTTTGTTGGTCCAACAAAACATTTTGTCAGCTGTATATCAAACAAATTATTTTGTTGCGACAACCAAATTTTTGTTGGCACTACCAAACTGTTTTCTCAGTGAATAGTGAAAAAAATTATTAATTTTTAGTAATTTCACATGATGTTGTTGTTTGAATTTTCATAAAATATATCTTAAAACTACTAAACTGTAACGGAATTTTTATAAAATTTATTATAAAATTACGAAACCGTAACTTTAACCTCTTTTGTACAAAGTATTGGAGGCAGTTTTTGGGCACTATTCCTAGGGAAAAAGGCTAAGTGACATTAACGCTATTTTACCAAGTATTTTCAAGATGCAAAAACTGCTAATTGTATTTTTTAATAGTTAAAATTAAAATTTTTCATCTTTTTTTCTTCCACGTTTAAACTGCCCCTAAATTTATCAAATGCCGATTAAAAATTGAGCAGAAACCCTAATAAGATGCCACTTTTTTAGATAAAAAAAAGTGTTTAGCCTTTTTCTCAGTTTCAATCGAAATGCAGTTAACGGTTCTTTTACTTTGAATGGCAGAGTAGAATTCAACTAATTCAGAGTAAAAATATAACTAATGTATAGTGAACATTTCTTTCTAATTAAAAGTGAACGCATTTACTTCATTCATTAGTAAATTTTACTCTGATTTCGTTAATATCAATTAATTTAGAATTAGAGAGAAAATATCCAAAATTCACTACTCTCTAAGCAATGGAATTAAAAAATTCCACTCACCCCAAAAATCCCTAGTCAATATCCCTATTGACTGGACTATAAAGAACGTCTGACAACTTCGTTTGAGTGAAAATTTTTCAAAAATGTTTACAGTTAACTGTAATTATCAATAAGTTTTCCAATTTTTTTTAAATTTATTTTTGCTAAAAAGAATTTGAGAGACGTGCTTTATTATAGTTTGCTACGTTTTTGTTCATTTCTCGTTATTTTGGCATCTCATAGCTTGCAATTCAAAATGAAGTAGTCCAGTATGCAGCATCACGATTTGAAAAAATATTTAGAGTTCACTGTGAATAAAAAACCGAATAAAATGAAAAAACATTAAAAATTTTGCAAACGAACCGACCGGAATTTTTAAAAAATTTTATTGTTAAAGAAGGATGCTCAATTCTAAATTCTCAGAGAGATGTTCTGTAAATTAAAAAAATTATTTAACATGAACGTATTAATATATAATTTAGTCATATGGTCCGATTGATCAATGGCCTTAAGGGTATGTGATATTCAGGAAATTAGCAAATTTGATTTACATTAAGTTTCTACATGTTTGTGACTGAAGTACATAAAATTTTCTTTTCAAAATTTGGGAAATGGTAGAGAACATAGAAAGTACTTTTGGTTTCGAAATTGAGAAAAAGTTCAATTTTATCGAATTTCATCGGAAATCTTTTTTCATTTTTAAAACCAAAAATAGTCTATCTACGTCCGTTTTCATCTTTTCTACCATTTCAAAAATTATAAAAACAAAATTTTATGTATTTTGGACACAAACATGTAGAAACTGAACCAAATTGTGCACATGAACTTGCCACTTATCTCAAGTATCACATGCCCTTCATGAATAATATTATATTATTTTCCCATTGATTATGTTCCGAATTTGGATAATATTAGGAAGATTTGAATAAGTCCAAAATCAATATTTACCAATATACAGTGGCGTAATTAATAATGGCGCTAATATCACTAAAGCAGGGCCAAATTTGTCCACTGATGCAGAAAATAGGAAGAGGATGAGTTTGCACTGGGTATACATAAATGATAAACAGAACTGCGCATAAACTATAAAGCGCTGTCACGAAGCTTGTACTAACTCGTCTAGATGGACAAATGAAACACGACTCAGTGACGCTGATTTATGGTTCATACTTTACGGAAATATTCACACATACTTAAACTTTAATGCCCTCTAACTCAATTTGCAGAGTTTAAAAGAGTTTATGATTAATTTACAAGTGACATTTTTACAGTGAATAAGGAAAATAATTTTGATGAGATGCAAGAAGTTCTCATAATTTTTAACGCAACACATTCTCAGTATTATCGATGGTTTTTCTTTGAACATAAACTGCTGTGCAAAAGTCGCCGGGCACTTGTTTGTAACCATTCACATAAAAGCTTCTAATTTATAAAATACCTAACAATTAATTTTTTCCTCAGAATAACATAGGAGGTAACAAAATTCTACATTTAATAACCCCAAAACGATTCCAATTCATTACATGACAACATTAGCACGATTGAAAAATAAATGTAATGTCTTGAATTTCATATCGTTATCTTGAAAAAACAATTCTTTTTATGGGGTGGGAGGTACATTTTTTCCAAAATTATTAAATTTTTTTTATCATATAAAAATTTTAACAAAATTTTTCAATATTTTTAAATCTTTCAAAATTTTATTAACTTTTTTCGATTTTTGAAATCTTTAAAATTCCAACTATTTTCGAATTCTAAAAGTTTTTTTAAATTTTCAAAATTTGTTGACTAACAATCACAACTTTAAAAGTATGCGTTACCCAAAAATGATTGATTTGAGAATAATCCAAAATTCAAGAATAATTTTTTCGTTATTATATAGGCTTTTTTATATATTGAATTTGTTTTTCAGGTTATTCATATTTTCTCAGTATATATGTTAAAAAACTGATAAACAACCTATGTTTCTAGCGTCTATTTCAATGTTTCATCGTTCGCAGACCAATGCCACGCGGACCAATGCCACGCAGACCGTATCACCACCGGCTACGTTTTATACACTGAGAAAAAAATGCTATTGAATTTATAGCATTTCTGCCAAAAGCATGTATACTATTGATTCAAAAAAATACTTGATAAAAAATGATACATATGTTACCAATTCTATAGCATTTTGATTTAAATCAATAATAAACATGTTTTTGGCAGAAATGCTATATGTAGATTCAATAGCATTTTTTTCTCAGTGTAGCAGTGGTGCTATGTTATTCTCTCCGTGCACTGTATAAGAGTCAAAGAGAATCCAGAATCACATTGGCTTCACATCAACATCTGATTTACTCATGTCACATGTCTTGATAGGTGTGGAGTTTTCTTTGGAGCTTCTGTATAAAGTATCGAGGGAATAGGGACATCCTCGATGTCATCATCCCTTTTTGCTTCGCTTGCAAAGCCAACTTCTATCCCAGTCTTTGGTTTTGGTTAAGGATCCAATTTCTACGAGCTCAGTCAAGTAAACACTCTCTCAAAATGAACTTTTCATATATTGTTAATCATCTCTATTTAAAAAAAATCCGCCTAGCCCTCTTCGGGGCGCGTGCACATATTCTTTATGCGCTTCGCGCTCGATATTAGCGGTTGAAATATATAATAGCATTTTCGACAATTATGATGAAAACCACGCATCCTTATTAAAAAATGAACTAGTGTATATATGTAGATGTCTAAGACGAATAATTGTGTTCCTTTATTTTTTTCTCGTTCATCGCATAGTTTGACTGAAAAAATATTATTTTCAATTCCTTTTCTAAATTCGAAATAAAATTTTTTTTATTTTAAAAAAAAATATGCCATTTTTTTAACACACCAAAGATTTTTTTTAAATTAAAAAAATTAAATCAACTAAGAAATTTTTTGCAATTAAGAAAACGTTTTTTTCACCCCATAGCAATGCGCAGATGTTTGATTGAAAAAAATTTTGTTTCACTGTGAACAAAAATTTTCCTAATGTATGTAATGGAAGTTTAATAGACAAATTCCTAACAGTGTACTCTGTACTGAGCTATGATATTCCTCCTCTCTCAGTGAATCCAAATTTTATTATGTGGTTGATTTCCATAATTTCGAGATAATCGGTGATTTGAGGAATTTTCATTAACCTCGTTAAACGATTAATTTAAATGGTCTCAATTGTTCACTAATTGTAATTAATTCACTTCGGTTAGAGATAATATGGTATGCACACAATGTCAAATTTCTGGCAGAATATTTCAGAACATGTAAGTGAACAAAATCTGAAAGTACATGTTTCTGATAATTTTGTTATTACAATTCCAAAATTTGAGTAATGTGCACTCAAAAAATGTACAGATAGTTGCTTGTCATAAATTTTAAAATTTCAATGTACATACATCGCACAGCCAAATGATAAACTGTTAGAATTTAAACGTTCTTAAATTTACGAAATTTTCAACTTGTAAAGTAACGAGAAATTATATATTAGGTGTACAAATAAATTTTGAGGGATTTACAAAAGATGGTGTAACTAGTATTAAATCGCATCGGTCCATCTTGTAACTATATTCATCTTAAAGCGTCACCATTTTCCTCTAATAATTAGTATGTATCATTTCGCAGAAGTGTAAACAACACGCCTTCTTTGTGCTCTAACCATGTCAACTTTTGTGCCAACAAAACAAAATTTGCGGGAAACGCTGCTTTTTGCTTTAACTTGAAGAAAAGTGCATCTGAAGGACATCGATTGCTATGTGAAGCATATGGGGAACATGCTCCATCAATAAGAACATGTGAGTATTGGTTCTGGCGTTTTAAGAGTGGCAAGAAGCTAATGCTGTGCATCTGGTGGGATCAGCTCGGAGTGGTCTACTATGAACTACTCCAGCCTAACGAAATCATCACTGCGGAACGTTACCAACAACAATTGATGCAATTGAGCCGAGCATTGAAGTTTAAACGCCCCCAATATGCCAAAAGACATGACAAAGTGATCTTTCAGCACGACAACGCTCGGCCACACGTTGCTAAAGTCGTCAAGGAAACTTTGGAAGCACTTAACTGGGATATCCTACCCCACCCGACGTATTCGCCAGACATTGCTCCTTTGGACTACCACTCGTTCAGGTCGATGCTTCATGGCCTGGCTGAGCAGCACTTCACTTCTTATAAAGAAGCCAAAAATTGGGTCGATTCTTGGATCGCCTCAAAAGATGAGGAATTTTTTAAACCGAATAAAATGAAAAAACATTAAAAATTTTGCAAACGAACCGACCGGAATTTTTAAAAAATTTTATTGTTAAAGAAGGATGCTCAATTCTAAATTCTCAGAGAGATGTTCCGTAAATTAAAAAAATTATTCAACATGAACGTATTAATATATAATTTAGTCATATGGTCCGATTGATCAATGGCCTTAAGGGTATGTGATATTTAGGAAATTAGCAAATTTGATTTACATTAAGTTTCTACATGTTTGTGACTGAAGTACATAAAATTTTCTTTTCAAAATTTGGGAAATGGTAGAGAACATAGAAAGTACTTTTGGTTTCGAAATTGAGAAAAAGTTCAATTTTATCGAATTTCATCGGAAATCTTTTTTCATTTTTAAAACCAAAAATAGTCTATCTACGTCCGTTTTCATCTTTTCTACCATTTCAAAAATTATAAAAACAAAATTTTATGTATTTTGATGCTTCATGGCCTGGCTGAGCAGCACTTCACTTCTTATAAAGAAGCCAAAAATTGGGTCGATTCTTGGATCGCCTCAAAAGATGAGGAATTTTTTAAACGCGGTATCCATATGCTGCCTGAAAGATTATTTGTACACATAATAAATTAAAAATATTTTTAAGTAAACGTATCTTAGAATTAAGACAAATTTACTTAAATTTCCAAAATTCGTCTTGAAATGACGAAGCTGTTGTATACATTTTTGTTATATGCATAAAGCTTCAGTTGTCCAGAACAAAAAATGTTTCTGTTGTAAGTTTCAGAATTTTCAGCTACAAATATTGGAATATTCAACAATTTGTAACTGAAACATAAAAAATTTTTGAAATTTTTTTATTAAATTAATCATAAAAGTATATGGTTATTTGCATATGGAGCATATGAAATTTAATATATGCAATCAAAGTGTCGATAAAGCACAATATTTTCTAGATTTCAAAGTAATTAGTTCGACCGGCAATCGAAAGACCTGGGCTCGTATCTCAGCGCAGTCGAAAGCGTCATTTTTTCCACAGAAAGATTTTCAATTTGAAGTTCATTGAATGATGGGGAAATTTTTTCTTTCAAAACAAAATTAATTTTTACGTCTATATTATCAGTCTTTAAAACTTTTAATTTTTTATTAAATATAACCTACTTTTTAATTCAATAGGAGAAGAAATTAATCATTTAGTTTCCAAAAAAAATATTTTTCACCGTTCAATGAACGTTCAAAACGATAAATACATATGAATACTAGGCTATACAAGTCAAAGAAAAATTCTTGGACTGCGTTTAAGGAAGTTCGAGCAAACACTGTCACTCTGAAGTTAATCTCGAGTGAAATGTCGTCTGCAACAGAAAGTGGAGAACTTCATAATATTTCTACAACATTTGATCGGCAACACCGCGCGCGCGTTTATTATTAAATTATCCAGGTTCCCGCCACTTGCTGCCATTTAGTGGTCTGCAACGTTGCCATATCTTTCAATTGAAAATTTCAAACGTGTAAGCTCGCGCGAAAGTAACAATTGTAAAAAAACGGTGCTATAAAAGTTCACAAGGTATGAAAAAAGTAGTTTATTAATGATTACTTCATTATATATGTAAATTTTTTTATATCTTGTGCTGCGTTTTAAAGTTATACGACAAATAGCGGCAAATAACTACCTTTAAAGTCTTGTGGAATTTTTAATGGCACAGTGCGCAGTTGTCAGTGTCAGTTTTTTAGATATGCACAATTTTTATTAGTTTGTAAATTGACATAAACTTCAGAAATTATGAAGTTTTTATATTTAATAATTTAGAATTTAGTAATTAATTTATTAAAAATCTCATCATTCAAAAATATAAAAACATAAAAATTTTTCAAACTTCTTTATTATATAAAATTGTTGGTGAAACAAGGCGCAGAAATTGTTGTTCTGCAATAAAAAAAAAAAGCTCAGTCAAAAATAAAAGTTATAAAATAAATAATTTTTGTATAATTAACATTTTTTTAAGAAAAATAAAATGGATTTATATTAGAAACAAAAAAAGTTTTCAATATACTCAAAATGTAACTATATTGACATTGTGATTGGTGTCAATTGTACTGCAAGTGTAGACTAAAGTATTCGAGACTATCTACAAACTGTGAACAATCGATTAGGCATCCAAAACTCAGTTTATCGATTTTCGTTTTCCTCTATTCGCGAAATTCACTAGAGTGAATACAGGTATTAAGATGATGATTGACGGTGAACCGCTTGTAATTGTCTCCTATTTAGTATTCCAGTCTGTCAATAACCATCGATCTTAAACTGTTATCATGTAAGGCATGTTGACATCTGCAGTTAAATTTAGGTAAATAAACTATAAACTCAGTAACTGCTATAAAATTCCCGACATTTTTAACAATACTCAAATTTATTTTCGAACCTTCCCTGTTTTACAAGTATTATGCAGTATTGCTCAAAATTATCCAGACACATCTTGTTTAAGCCATTGCCAAGGTGTGATTCCATAGTGATTCTCCGATAATGTAGGCAGTGGCAGAAATTCCAAACTCAACTAATTAATTTGAAATTACTTTTAATAATATTGATATTCTGTATTTATTTATATTTTCATAACTCTAATATTTTACCTTCAACTTGGGATCATTAGATGCAAAATTTTATTAACATTCATGTCATTATTGAAAAATAAAATTTAACTTGTTTTTATAAAAATAAAAATATTTTGTCAGTGGCTTAAACAACAGGTGTTCGTATAATTTCGAGCGGTACTGTATAAGTACGAGGGCTGTTCAATAAGTCCGTGACTTTGAAATGAAGAACACATTTTATGACAAAAGTTCCAATTTATTTTTCAACATAATCCCCTTTTAACTGTATACATTTATTATAGCGGTACTCAAGCTTCTTTATGACCTCTAAAAAGTAAATTTTATCAAACCCTTCAAAATAGTCATTTCTCGCAGCAATGATCTCTTCGTTCGATGAAAATCTTTAACCTTCAAGCCAAGTTTTCATGTTAGGAAACAAAAAATAATCGGAAGGAGCCTAATCTGGGGAATAAGGTGGATGAGGAAGTATTTCGTAGCGTAAATCAAATAATTTGACCGTTGCAATGGCACTCGTGTGAGCTGGTGCATTGTCATGGTGGAAAAGCACTTTTTTTTGCCAGATGGGGCCGCTTTTCCTTCAGTATGATATCAAATCGATCTAATAATGGGGCATAATACTCTCCTGTAATAGTTTTTCCCTTCTGTAGATAATCGATTAATATTATACCATGTGAGTCCCAAAAAATTGTGGCCATGACCTTACCGGCTGATGGAACCGTATTCGCTTTTTGCGGCACAGATTCACCAGGCCCAGTCCACATTTTCGACTGATTTTTTGTTTCTGGCGTATAATAATGAATCCACGTTTCATCAACAGTTACATAACGTCGCAAAAATTCCTTTTAATTACGTTGAAACATGCCCAAACATTGCTCAGACGCAAACACACGAGCCTGCTTATGATCGGTTGTGAGCAAACGCGGCACCCATCTTGCGGACAGCTTCCTTATGCCCAAACATTCATGCAAAATGTGCCATACGTGTCCCACTAAATGTTTACAGTCTCTCACTAATCTCACGCACTTTAAATTGACGATCGTTGAGTACAATGTCGTGAATTTTATCGATAATTTCTTGAGAAGTCACCTCTTTTGGACGGCCAGGACGCTCAGCATCACTTGTGCTAATACAGCCGCAACGAAATTCAGTGAACCACTTATGAACCATGTACTGACTTGAAACTTTGTATACGCACTGATATTAGATGGTATTCTCTTGTAGTAGTAACATCTTTACGATAACAGCACCATCTTTCGAGAAGTCACGGACTTATTGAACAGCCCTCGTATATATATAAATAACTCTTTATTATTATGCATTATATAATTCTTTGTGGGATAAGTCCAACCTATAAATAAAATGTCAATTTTATACGAAGATATCTCAAAAAACTTGAATAAAAAATTTTTTTAAATACTAATAACTTTTTAAAAAATTAACATTTATGGAAGTTTTTATTGTAATCTTTTTTCCGTACGATACGTATTTCATGATAATTCGATGTCTCAAGATGAAAAACTTACCCTGTACGGAGAAAGAAAAATTGTTGTATTAGTCAACCGGATTGTTGATATAAAACTGACAAAAATTGTTTGCTGTCCCAAAAAATGTTTAGTTTTTCCAACAAACCTATTTTTCGAACCAACAAAAGAGTTTTTTTATTGTTTTTTGCCTGGTGAAACTTTATGTAAGGAGAAGTCAAATTTTGTTAGGACATCAAAAAAAATTTTGTCAGTTTTATATTTTTCTCCATGTTTATAGTGTATTTTGTCATGAAACATGGAGTAAATAGGTGTGCAACGATGGCATGGAAAACTGAAATGATTACTGGTGGATTCTGAATACCAGAAGCGGCACACTCTTGAAGGTGTACGATAAATAGGCAGATAACAAGCAACAGCTACTGTTGCGAACATTCAATGTGAGAGACTGCTCTTATCTATATACATTCGTAGTAATGAAAGAGGTAGACAGACAAAGGGAGTAACAAAAGTACTAAGGGACATACATCGATTTATTACGGCATTGAACTTAAGAAGTAAGCAACAGAATAGTTAGCAATGAAATATGTAAATACCCACTCTTCAAACTGCTTAAGCTAAGAAACAATAAAACAATAATATAACCAGACGGCATTTATGACATAAGACAATTTTATTCAATTTTAAAAAGTTCTTATTGTACGTCTTATGTTAGGAATAAACAAAACGAATCACATTAAGAACGAGTGACTTTGAATAAGTGGCATAAATTACAATTTTTATTTTTTGCTACTTTTCTAAGGCTACAATGCAAAACATAATTTTTGGTCAATAAAATAGTTAAAAACACTATTTGCATGAATTGATAAAATACACTAAGGTGTAAAAATACTACATGGGCTGAAAAGTCCGCGGCCTCATATAGAGATTGCGTGACCATCTCAAAAATTTTATGTTTAAACAGTAGTAAGTAGTAGTAGTAAAGTTTAATAATCTAAATAGTATTAAGTAGTCCTTTCAGAGCGCAAATCGGACACTTCAAATTAACACTCGTCACTCTGATTCGAGATTTGAATCAATTAGTTCTTTGACACAGACCAATTTTCCCTTGGCGCCACATCAAAACTCTTTATAACTTCATATTCATGAATTTATATATATAACGAATGTATCTTGGGTAAATTATAGTTCACGGTTTGCCGAGCTTATGATACAGAAACTACGACGCTGAAGCTGAGTATATAATGCAAACTTCTAAGCTCTTGATAAGAGGGGTATAAATAAGCACCATCTCAGAAGTTATCCATACTGAAAGGAATAATTCGACTGTACAGACATCATTCTTGTTCCATAAACTATAATATATTGAAGATTTATCAAAAACGTAGGTTTTCTTGTACCAGTATATCATTCCATGGGCATTTTTACCGTACAATTTACTATAGCAGCAATATTTTTGTTTAGTGGTCACTTGCCAATTGTTATGTATTATTTACGACATTCACACTATTTATAGAGAATCTAAAACTTTGACAAAATTTTAGTTGAGTAATTGACTAGAAGTCTCGCTAATAAATTGGATTTTTCCAACTACAGGTAGCAATATTACATCGGAGACAGATCGTAAAATTAATAGTGTCTTTGGATAAGGTTCAACTAGCCATAACACAGTATCGTTTTGGTTTGGGGAATTTCGTTCTGGGGATTTCAGCCTTCAAAATGAACCACGTAAAAGACCCCAACCCAAAGTAAATAATGATGAACTGAAAGCTATTGTAGAGAGTCACACATTGCGAACTACTCGTGAGTTAGCATCGAAATTTGGTGTTTCTATCCCAACCATATTGGATCATCTGCGTCAAATCAACAATGTAAAAAAGCTTGACAGATGGGTTACGCACGAATTAAACGCACATCAGATGAAAATACGTTTTGATGCTCGCGTTTATTTGCTTTCGCGTAATAAAGAAGAGCCTTTTCTGCATCGTATCGTTACTTATGATGAAAAATGGATCCTCTATGATAATCGAAATCGTTCATCAAGCTGGTTAGATAAGGATGAAGTACCAAAACACAGCCCAAAACCAAACATCCATCAAAAGAAGCTTGGTGCTTGGTAGAGCAGCCACGATTGATTTAATACAGCTTCATAAAACCTGGTCATTCGATCACAGCAGAAACCTACTGTAACCAACTGGACAACATGATGAAGAATCTGACAGAAAAACAGCCAAGATTAGAGAACAGAGATGGGACAATTCTCCTACATGATAATGCTCTCCCACATATTGAAAATTGGACGGAATTAAAAATACTGGAATTGGATTTGGAAAGTATATCGATCATCTTCCGTATTTATCGGGCCTTTCACCAACTGATTATCATTTGTTTCGGAATTTGGATAACTTCTTACAAGGAAAAATATTCAATTCCCAACTGGCTATCGAAACGCCTTCCGCGCTTTCATCGGTTCTCGCTTTCCAGGCTTCTATGCAAAAGGCATAAATGAATTACCATTGAAATTGCAAAAGTGTATCGGATGTTTTAGGAGCATACTTTGCATAATTAAAATGCTATTTTATTCGAAGAAAAATAAAGCAAACTTTTGAATCCGAACTTCCAACTTCATACTTAATGACCCAATATGTATATAACGGATAGAACTGCAAGTTCGCCCCGCATACGGTATGCAAGTATTAAATGCAATGCAATTAGCATATACGACATACATATCACGCACGTGGGTTCCCGTCTACAGAGCACACACGTGCATGGCTATTGCACGTTGCATAAGCCACGCATAATGCACTTTAGGTGAGGGTGAAACAGGACCGTTTCATCAAATCCAACCGACTACTTTAGAGATTTATATTGCAGCGTTACCAGTTTCAACGAAAATCACTTTCAACGCTTATTCGATACACGGATAGAAGATATATACAACTATATATATACATGCTTTACTATACTATACTACTACTATATAATATACTGTACTATATATAACTCTACTGCAGTCAATTCAATACAGATTGCGATCCTTACAACATCAACGTACAGATTACCATTATTACATGGTGAAAACTGAAGATTGCTTTTATTGCAGTTCCTTTCTAAAGTAGGATCTTTTCGAAGTCTGAAAAAATGGGACATGCAATAGTACACTCAGAAAAAACATTTATTTGGATTAAATAAAATTTGCTTGATTCCAACAAAGTTTCTTTAAACCAAATAAATTTCTGCCTTAAATCAAACGAGTTATTTGATTTCAACAAATATTTATTTGGCCCAAAGATATTTTGTTTGAATTAAACAAATGTTATTTCATTCAAATAAATCTTCTGTTTAAATCAAAACTTTCATTCAATAAAATTCTTTTTCTGAGTGTACTGACATATATTAGTTGCCAATTTAAAGAATGTGAACAAGACATTATTTAAGAAGTAATGCCTTGGAGTTGTACGTAACTTATAAATGATGTATGCATGGAAAAAATTACATGCCTCACATAGTTTGACATTACAATAATTTGCGTTAATTCACCACAATCAGAAAAAGATTTGGTTGAATCCACAAAATTGTTGTTGGCCCAATCATAGTACAGTTATAATACGGACAACAATATGTTTGGTGGATCCAACATAATTATTCCAAAGGATCAACATAATTATTTGGTTAGTAAAATTTGGTTAATCCAACAAAGTATTTTTGTTGCTTTTAATCCATTTTAAATATTTATTAGATTCAACCTAAAAATTTTGTTGGGTTCATAAAATACTTTGTGAATTCAACAAAATGATTTCCAATACTATCAACAGGTTTTAAGTCGCTCTTTAACAAAAGAAGAGAATAACGTCTTTATAATAAAAATGAAGTTTGAAATTTTTACCATAAACGAAAAAAATTTTGAGTCTATTTTTAAAATTCATAATTGTTAAGGAATTACTGCAAAAAGTAGTGATTTACAATGTTGCTGGAGTGTTTAACAAACTTGATTAGCAATCATCAGTTCCAACAATAAACTAATTAGTACTCCAGTCACTATTTTTTTCATTTCTTTTTTAATAGTGCTTTTAGATTTAAGTTTTTCCTAACTGAAATTTTACGTAATACAACAAACAAATAGGTATACTACTTGCTTTTTAATACATGAAAATATCACAAAACACACTATTACACACAATAATATAGTTCATAAACCATCAAGTTGTTATCAATCTGACTGACAGTACCCTTTTTTCTCAAACTAGAAGACTTCAAAAGAATAAAAAGCCTAGATGTCAAGGACAAGAGAAGGCACCGTAAAGAGAATAATAATAATGTAAGGAAAAAACAAAAAAAAGTCTGGGTACAATGAAATTCACAAAAGATGGAGTAGGTGCAGCAAAGAGTGATAAGCTTGTTCTTGGTAGCATTCGTTAATGCAAAAGAGTCTATGAACAAAAGCATTGTAAATTATAGCATTAACGCTGAAGCACATAATCAACAAAAATGGTAGAAATATTACACAAAACATGGAATGAAAAATAATATAACAATTGTAACAAAATATCGTTTTGTTGAATCAAGTAAATATTTTGTTGACTCTTTTTATGTTTACCTGAACAAAATTGTGTCAAACCAACAAAAATTGTTTTTGCCTTTTATTGCACAAATACCAACATAATTTTTGTTGGTTATACTGAACATTTTTATCAATTAAGATCAGTTCTCATATACAACAGAATAGTATTTTAATGCACAAATCTAAAACAAATCCAAGTGTGTTTCAAATGATAAAGCTGAAAGTAATATAAAAATCGAATGAGAATAAAAATTAATAAATAAGTCAATGGCAATATGAGAGTGTTAAGGGGATCCCCGCCTTTAATATTTTTATTTTTTAAGTTAAGACCTTCCATATAATTTTTTTATGTTTAGTACTTTTATTTAGAAAGATTATAGGGGTTTTAAAAAATTCCAGCACCTTTATATATTTCTAAACTAAAAATTTTAAGTTTTTTGGGCATTTTTTTGACATTTTTTCACTTTGAATAACATTTTTGTTTTTTAATCAATTGTCATGATTCTTTTTTATTTTGTTCCTTATAATGTGTATCAACTATTTGGCCGTAAAAAATGAGGTAACATGACTAAAAAAAGAGTTACGAATAAAATAAAATAAATAAAAATATCGCAAAATATGAATAAAAAAAATTTTGTAACTATTTTTTTTAGCTAGAATGCTATTCGTATTCCAAAAAGTTGCTACACATTGTAAGGGACAAAATAAAAAAAATCTGCCCGCTTTGCGGGCACATTCTCATCGCGCGCTTCGTTCGCAAGTTTGAGCGCGCCTAGGGCGCGCGATTTGATCTTCGCGCTTCGCGCTCGTTCTTGTGCTCTTCACATACATTCAAGTTTATTATAATTTGATACTGAAGCTCAAACCAATTTTATAGTATTAAAAATGATGTAAATTACTCATTTTCTCAAATTCACTAAAATTTCTTTTTCAGTTTAAGTGAAACAGGAAATTCAATTTACTTAAGGCTCTATCAGCCTTAAGGAACACATTCTCATCATGGCGCTCGCGCTTCGCGCTCGATTTTCTGTATACATTTCAGTGACTTTTTAATAAATTACATGATTAAAATAATTTATTTTCTTCCAAATCTCTCAAAAAGAAAAAACAATCCTAGACTTTATTTAAGGAAACGATTTTGCAGAACAACGCTTATTTCGTATCTCACATATTTTGGTGAAAAAAATCGAATTTTTTCAATATTAAAAATCAAAAAATTAAAATATACCTCCTGTCCCGAAATGTCTTAATGAAAATTTGTAGACCTCATTTAGGCAAACAATTTTCCATCTAAACGTTTTTTTGTATCTCACATATTTTGTCTAAGAAATGGAATTTTTGAATTTTAATTGTATTTCTTGGAATTGAAACGAAAAATATATGTTTTATCAGAAACTGTGTGTGACAAAATTTGTAGATCTTTTTGAAACGACAAACTTTGTATTCTTACGTTTTTTTCGTATTTCGAATATTATTGTTAAAAAATTGAATTTTGGATTTTCAATATTGTTTTTTTGAATTAAAAAGAAAAATATGCATCTTATGAAAAAATGTTACAATTCAAATTTGTAGGACTTTATGTAGAAAATAATATTGTATCATAACGTTTTTTCGTATCTCGTATAATTTAACTGGAAAATGGAATTTTGATATTGACTTTTTTCGAATTTGAATATGCTGTAACATTTCTAATTTTGATTTAATCAAAAAATGTTATCAGGATAATTTTTAGAGATTTATGAGCACTATCTAAAACCAGTATTGAAATTTTTGATTTTTTCAAAAAATTATTTTCAAACACACAAAAGTAGTGCTTAACCCCTCAATTTTGATTGGATGTGGCTGGTTAACGAACTTGTCCTTACTTTTTCGGTTCCGATAAAGTGTACCAAAGCTCAATTCAATCTGATAATTCTATCGAGAGTTATGCCGCACACGACCTACAGACAGACAGACAGACACTTTCGTAAAAACCATTTTTTCTGACTCAGGGGGTCTCAAAACGTAAAGATTTGATGAAAATTTCGAAAGTCATTTTTCACATAAAACCAATACCTTCTCATCCATGATGAGAATGTAAAAAATCACGACAATGTGTTAAAAGACAAAGAAGTTATTCAAAGTAAAAAAATGTCAAAAAAATGCCCAAAAAACTCTAAATTTTTAGTTTAAAAATACGTAAAAGTGCTGTAATTTAAAAAGAAACCCAAAACCTTTCTAAATAATGGTACTAAACATAAACAAAAATTATATGGAAGGTTTAAACTTAAAAAATAAGAATATAAAAAGTCTCGGATCCCCTTAAGTATAATTAGTAAGACATTCACCTCGATATACATAGATTCCTTTCAATGTTAAAATTGTGTCAGTATTGATACATGTGCATTAACACAGAATGAAAATGTAATATGTAATTTCTAACCCCCCCCCCCCCCCCCCATGTGATGAAATATATTGAGGGTGTTGCCCGCCATCTTGAACGGTTTCGATCGATTATAGAATCCACCAGCATTAATCATTACCATATTAGACGTCGTAACATTTCGCACGTACTGACGTATTTCCTGTAGGTACGAATAATATGACAACATAATGGGTTCTGCATTACAATAGATCTTCAATAGGATATTATGCAAATATCAATCCCTTGACGCGATGTTCGCAGAAATTATAATCGGTCTGTTACGCATTATTTACGTCAAACTTTTGTCTTAACATTAGTATTAACTCATATAAATATAAATAAATTGTATTTAATGAGATAGATAGGTACGTATATACGTCGATATAAAAAACACGATCTTTGTTTGTATCGTCGAATTTTTTTTTTCAGTGTAGTTAGATTAACTAAAAAACTAGTAAAATCAACTAGACTTTCGGTTAATTTAAAAAATAAAAAATAGTAATCCGACTAGCCGATTGGTTATTTTTACCAGTTTTTTTCGGTATATCGACATTCGTTTTTATCTTATATGCCATTTCCAAAATTTAGAAAACTAAATTTTTATGACAAATGTAAATATACAGCCTGGGCAGAAACTTTGCTGTGGCCCTGGCCAGGTCCTGATCTAGGAACCCAATCCAGTAATGAAACACAAGGCCCAGATCTGGCAATCTCGTCACGTCGAATTATCCGGTCCAGGCCCGGTCGGGCGTGTGTTTTATTACCAGTCTGGGCTGAAAATATAGCGATTTCCACACAGGAAATTATATAGGGTGTCTAATAAATATGGCAACCCCTGTATAACTTCGCAGGATCGAGTTTTCATGAAAAACAAAGTTCGTACAGGTTGTTTTTTGATTTGATGTAACCCCTTAGAAAAAATGAGAAAATATCACTAACAGTGAAGTTTTATCTTGGTTTGACCCCTGCTGAACTTTGTTTTGGTTGTATCGACAAAAAATAAAAATGGTGTCAGGTATTTTATTTAAATAATGGAATTTTTTATTTCAATCGTATTTCTGAAATTAAAATGAAAAATATACGTTTTATCAGAAACTATGTCAGACAAAATTTTCAGATCTTATTGAAACAAACAATTATGCGAACATGTTTTTTTCGTATTTCACATATTATTGTTAAAAAATTGAATTTTGGATTTTTAAAAGTATTTTTTTAAATTAAAAAAAAATATATACATCTTATAAAAAAATGTGGCGCTTATAACTTTTGTAGATATTTATGTAGTAAACAATTTCGTATAGTAACTTTTTTTTTCGTATTTTGTATAATTTAACTAGAAAATGGAATTTAGATATTGACTTTTTCCAAATTTTAACATACTGTACTCTCTAAATCCAAAATAGTGGAATAGCCACTGTTTTGTTTAGTGCCGTGATGAACCACTTACTTAATAGTGGACTCCACTTATAAAATATATAGTGATTTTAAAAATTTGTCTGCACTGCAGTCGTGTTTGATCGTTAACCACTATTTGTTTGAATGATTATCCACTAGTCCAGAGTGGCGTACTTCGCATTTTCTCAAATAGTGGATAACCACTAGAAAAAAGTGGTTTTCCACTATTTTGGATTTAGAGAGTAACTGTTTAAATTTTGGATAAATCGAAAAATTTTATTAGGATAATTAGTAGATATTTATATGAACTATCAGAAACCAGTATTGAAATTTTGTATTATTTCATAAAGTTTTTGTTCAAAAACACGAAAAATGCTCCTATTTTTACAATTTTTGTTGGATGTGGCTGGTTAACGAACTTGTCCTTAATTTTTCCACTCCGATAAAGTATGCCAAAGCTCAATTCAATCCGATATTTCTATCGAGAGTTATTGAGTATACGACCTACCACTATTTTGATGAAAAAATATTTGATGAAAATTCCGATGTGATTTTTCACATAAAACCAATACCTTTTCATATGATGAGAATGTAATGAATTAAAAATACATTAGAAAAAGATGGGTCGCTTAGTGTCCCACCATGCTGCAAAGGTTAAGGGTCAATGCAAGTCCAGAATATGAATATTAAGGGGGGAAATACATGTCAAACTATATTTTTCAAATCTGCGGGCACAATAACTCAAAAAGTTATTTATCGATCCCCCTCAAATTTTGCACACATCTTTTCAATAATATTACTATCTATGTGATCCTACATATTTCCAAAAGTTTGTTGGAAAATTATTTTATCAAAGCATTTTTTTTAGGTTCATCTACAAAATATGACATTAATAATCATACAGAATTTGGTTTTTATTTTCAGATCAATAGAACCGAGGCTACAATGTTCGCAGATCGAGAAGTCTCGCTGCGATCTTCCCAGAAGAATGTACTGTGCATCGGCCATTTTGAATAATTAAAATTAAAAAAAAAATGTTGTATTATTTTAAAATATGAATAAACCATATGCCAATTTCCAAAAATATAGAGTAAATTCAAATTTAAAAAATTTGATATCTTTCTGTAGAAAACAGACGCTTTCGACTGCGCTGGGATTCGAGCCCAGGTCTTTCGATTGCTGGTCGACATTCATTTAAAAAAAATTCATGAAAATCGAGCAAAATACACGCCTCTACATGTATTTCCGCCCTTAAATAATCTCAAACTTGTCTATGTCCCAACTATGTTAAAAGTTGAGTAAAGTTTCTCGAACTATTTTTTTTCCGTGTGACAACAGCAATTTGATGAGATAAAAAAAGAGGTTAGATATAATGATTTTGAGTCTAGGAAGTAAAGTTTGCGCCTGATCGTGTATTTTCGTCACGTAGGTAGGTTTCCATGGAAGAAGCCAGATTCAGAGTAGTATCGTGCTTGGTTCAATGCGAAATGACAAATGTTGATGACGACCACCAAGCGTTTCTCTCGAGGGGTTGCTATGGTAACGGGGACGGACTCCCTATACAATAATACACCAGGAAGAATTCAACCCTCAATGCTCGATCGAATACATTTTCAGTATCTTGCTTTTACAATCCGATCTTCAAGCCTTTTCCCAAAAATTATAACTGGATTATGCAAAACTGTACGTTCTTAAAAATTGTTGTCAGAATTTTCTGAAAGACAAACTAAAGTTCTATGCAGTTACAATTTTCTTAAATCAAGATATTTTCAAAATTTTAGTTACTTTTTTGTAAACTTAAAAGACAATTATTAAAATTTATATTCACAGATTGCTGGATATTCTGATATTTGTGAATGAAAATTCTGAAATTTGTAACAAAAAATTGTGTTCATTGTTTTGTTGAATTTATAAAGTATTTTATTGACTCGACCAAATTTTTTGGTTTGATCTAATAGATACTTGAAATTTATTAGAAGTAACTAAATAACTTGGCTGGATCAAGCAAATTTCTGGTCGAGTTAACCAAACTTTACTAACCAAAGGATTTTGTTGAGTCAATGAAATAATTTTGTAAAATTAATCAAATCTATTTTAAATATGTTTCTTTATTATTATCATGCTGTCCAAAATATGTAAGTAAAATGGATTAAGACCAAAATAAACCTTTTATGCGCGTTTATTATAAGCATTACTTCGCCGTCTTATTAAAGATGGTCTTTTGATTACATCGATAAGTTTCGATTAAAATAAAGTTTATAGCAGTTCAATAAAGAAGATTATTTCTAATTAGTATAGAAGATTGGAATATCGTTGGTACCAGATTGCCTGGAGATTATTTACCAAACCTATTATTAATCTCAAGATTGTGTTTTGAAACATTATTATATCGTATATAGTTGATTGATTCAAAAATACTTGTCATTTTACTCTTTGAGTGATTTGTTCAAGGTTTTCCTGGAGATAAATATAATATAAAGATTTCTTTATGTTCCATCTACTGTTATAAATCATTTTAAAAGAGAAGTAAAGCAGGTTAAGTTTAACTTTATAAAATAATGGCTTCAAGCGAGATAAGATTGGTTCATTACCGACCACTTACTTCAATAATTGATACTTTATTTATATCTCTATACAATATTTCAGAATCAAAGAATGTTAAAATTCCAGTAAGTTGAAGAAAAATTCCAATTATTTTTTTCTTTTTAAAAACAAGGTGAAAAGGCATTTTGATCTGATTTTACTACTTTCTCCTTATTTTATTAAATTTATGTTCGTCCCAATCAGACTTTAACAACGGGCGCAATAATACGCCTGTACTTCCGGATACGGGCGTGGTACTGGCAATCAGTACTGGCATAATACGGGGATGATAACGCTATACCAGTACTGGCTGAGTACTGTCTGACAGTACCAGTCAGTAATGGGCTTATGCAGGAATGACATTACTGGCACACCAGTACTGGTATAGTAATGATCACTATAACTTGGGATTGTATGAATAATAAATAAAAATAAATCAAAGTATTTAACTTATTTATATATCAATTCTTTTTTCCACTCAATTTTTCGTGGAATTTCTTGAATAAAAATTGTCATGCCTAAGAGATTCGAACTTACAACCTCTACCTAACAAAGCACCATTCGACCTACAACTAACGCACGCTAACCGCTCGACCACGCCTATTTCTACCAAATCATTTCTTCCAAATCTGTTATCTATTTCAACCAAACTGAGTACTTCAATCAAATTTCGAAAAATCTTCGAAATTTCTTCAAGTATACAGGTGGAAATTTACAACAGGTTTGGTACCGCGCCAGTACCGCAGAAGGATTTGCAGCACTGGAGCGGTACTGACATAGTACCATGCCAGCACTGAAATCTTTTCTGGTTCAGTACTGGCATTACTCCGAAGTCAGTTCTTAGCCGACACTTGGTCTTAGGACTGGGGCTGTACTATGACAGTACCGCGTCATCCCTCGGCCCGGTACCAACTGTCCACTGAAGGCATTGCTCCTTATAATTATAATCAATTATTTTTTCGAATTAGATGTAATAATCAATTATTGAGTAACTGTGCTTTTTAAATAAAATTATAGTTGGAATTATATTTTCAGTGTAAAATAATACTTTAGTACTACGCCAGTGCTATGCCAGTAATGGCAAGTCAGTAGTGACCAACCAGTACTGGAGTAGTACTGTCATCCATCACTGGCACAGTACCGCCTTCCCAGTACTGGCACAGTACTAAATATTCATGATAGTCATTACTGCGCCAGTAATGGCAAGTCAATAGCGCATAACCAGTACTGGCGAAATACTGAATTTTTTGTGAACGTCATCACAATCAGATTGGTCCAACTGGGGTATGGTAGACTCTGACGTCACCAATTACATACGACCGCTTTATAATTAAAATAATAATTTAAACAAATTTTCCGGAGAAGACAGTAATACATGATATTTTCCTGCATTGCTATCTTCTTCGGAAATTTTTTAAAAATTATGATTTTATTAATAAAGCGGTCGTATATAATTGGTAATGATAGACCTTACCACAAGGCTTTAAGAGCAATATATGCATAAAAAGACTGGATTCTACACTATCATCCGTGCATATCACTTAAATTACAATATAATAATGTAGGGTAAATCAAGATAAATATTAAGGTCAAGAAGCACAATCGCTTTCACAGAAAATATCGTACGTATTGTATGTTGGAAATCGAATGTTCATTAAATTATAATGTACATGAAATATAGAATAGAGCAAAACACTTTTTAATTAAAAAATAGTAAAAAAAATGTTTTGATCATTTGGTGCCAAAACAAATTTTTTAAACCAACAAAAATATTTTGTTAATTCAATAAAATATTTTGTTGATACAGCAACAGAATTTAGTTTCACAAAGTTTTTTCTCATTACACTCAGAAAAATATTTGGTTATTATGTTTTTATACGGGCAAAAAAAACTATTGACCATTTGGTTGAAGATTTGTTCATTTTTATTGAAATTCCATTTATTGTAGTTAAGAAATAATTTATTTTTTAGTTTGAAATTCATTCAGCAACGATAGTTACAAAAAATTTCAACTAAATTAGTTGAGGTTCTTCTAACAGTGTATTTGGTTAAAAAAAAATATTTTGGTTAGTTCAACCCTAGATTTTTGTTATTACACGACAACAAAATATTTGGTTGACCTAAGACAATTTTTTTATTTAAAATGTTTGGTATATTCTGCAAAATATTTTTCTCGATCTTACCAAATATGTGTTTAATAATGTCAAAATTATTATTCTATTGGTCGAACCGAAAGGAATTTACTTGTCGAATTCAAGAAAAAAATGTGTATGATCAACAAAATATTTTGTAAAGTTTACAAAACTGTGAAACCAAAAATTTTATTTCATTTAAGGAAACGAGTTTCATAAGACAAATGATAATTTATTTCATCCACAGACAGAATATTTTTTTCAACCAACCAAATCCTACCAAAAAAACAAAAACTAAAATTTTTTTCTGCATTTATGAATGAAAAAGTGTTTTCGGAACTTTCCAAAATTTATATAAAATATATTTTTAGTTTTTAAAATCCTTCTCATCCCTATCATAATGAAGTATAAAAATAAGTCCGATTTTATGAACACAAAAATTATATCACTTTTTCCATACTTCCCTTTTAACACATTCATTCCAAAAAAAAAAAAAATATATATCGCTTCTGCCTACAAAACAAATTATAAAATATATACTCTTAGTTTTTAAAGTTTATAAATAAAACTCTTTTATTTGGCAACTGTTAACTACTATGAAATCTAAAACAGTCACAGAAGTGAATTATGAAAGAACAAAAAGTTGTCAACTGACAAAATTGATTGCGGCTTTGACTAATCATCAGTCAAAAATGACTGATTGTCGCTTGAGTTTTACTAAAGCGTATCGATAACAGTAAAATGTTTGTTAATTCATTTTCATTAAATATGACTGTCAATTAATCATATTGACAAATAGCTAATAAATATTACAAAAAATTAACTACGTTGTCGACTTTTTGTCATTTCATCGGTCACTTTTGACTCTTTCATATTCAAAGAGATATTTCCCAGTGGAAAGTCTACCGCGAAATAAATGTTGACATCTAAAAATATTATGTTTCTAGAAACTAGACAATGAATGTCTGGATTGTGAAAAGTGTACTCACAAAGGTGAAAACAAAATACTCAAATGTGCAACTATCAGGAGAAAAATAGAAAAGCCACAATACCAGAAAACAAAGAATAAAAGGCATGAGTTTTTGTGGGCGTCTCTTCATATAACATGTGTCTCTTTTTAATCGTCCCCGTCATCTTTTTTTTCTAGTTTTTCTTTTTTTGTCTCTTTGTGCTTTCATCCCTCCATTTGCAGAGCATTAATCGAATTGATGCGTGGGGAAATTTATGCCCATTAGAGGTACACATGTGCTCTCTCTACCGGAATTCAGTCGATACAACAATAGTAGACTAATCAACATATGTCACGTGACGGATTTAATAATGACCAGACACCTTCCTGCGAATGAATTTCAATACAAGCTTGCCTTGTTATCCAACTTGGTCAATTATTTTTCCCTTGTGCTTCACCAGTGGCTTTGTAATGATAACCGATATCCGTGAATTTCAAATCCAGCTATACGATATCCATCGTTGGTAATTTACGTCGGTAATTTATCCTGGCGCGGGTCCACGAGAGATTTTAATTTTTCCGGAATAAGGTTAACGATTTGAATAAAATTTGATATCATCGACCGAGGCTATGTACGTATGTATATAGACTGCTGTGAAAAAGTCGCCGGGCTCTTGTTTTTAACCATTCACATAAAAGCTTCTAATTTATAAAATACCTAAAAATGGATTTTTTCCTTAGACTAACATGGAAGGTAATAAAAGTCTGCCTTTAATGATCCCAAAACGAAATATTTTAGTCCATTATTAACGAAGATATTACCAAAACAAGCAAAAATTCAAAGCTTTTTTAAATTTTGAATAACTCTTGAAATAATGAACATTTTTTAACTTTTTTTAACTCATTTCAAAATGAGATATACGTAGAATTACAGTAATGTAACAAGTAAATTGTAATAATTTTTTCTTGAATACAGCCAAAATCTGAGCTCAGAACGGAAAGGTTGTAAAATTCACAACTTTGTTTTTCTAAATTTCAACTTTAATAATATCAAGAAAAAATCTATCGAAATAAACCAAGTGTTTTAGTTAATTATTACCAAAGATATTGCGAAAAAAGTCAAGATTTCAAACTTTTCTTGAATTTTAAACAACTCTTGAAACAATTAACATTTTTGACTAGCTTTTCTCAGCTTATTATAAAGGTAAATTTACATAGACTATTAGCAATGTATCAAAAATATTTTGATAGATTTTTTCTTGATAATATTAAAGTTAAAATTTAAAATTTAGTAAATTTAAGAAACAGACAATTTCTTAATTTTCAGTTACAAAGTGTTGAATATTCAAATACTTGTATGTGGAAATTCTGAAACTTGTAACAGGAATGATTTTACGTTTTGGCTAACTGCTGTTTTATGCAGTTACATGTAACTGAAAATTGTGTTACAATTTCGTAATTTTATGATAAATTTCATAAAAATTCTGTTACGGTTTGGTAGTTTTAAGATAAATTTTATGGAAATTCAGTTGAGTTTCATAATATTAAGAAGAATTCAAGAAAATTCAGTACATTTTTTGCAATTTTAAAATACCTTCACTTAGGAGCGCAGCTGGGTAGGGGGGGGGGGGGGGCAACCTGCCTTGGGCCCCGGTTAGACCCTCTTGGATGCGATGGGAAACAAGTAAAAATAAAAAGACCCGCGTGGGCCTTTCTTGAAGAAGAAAGGGTCCCCTACATTTCTTTGCCCTGGGCCCCAAAATGTCTAGCTACGCACCTGCCTTTACTCAAAAACATCATTGATGAGAAATAAGCAATTTTGACTGAAATGCACCTTAAGCAACCTCTACATCTACATATACTTTGAAAAATCTGCAAAAAAACAAGGATTATTTTTTCACTGAAAAGAACAATTAATAGAGGTGCCAAATTAATTTTAAAAAGTTCGTGCTCCGTTCTGTTTGGATCTCGTGCTTCGCGCTCGGTCTTATATTCTTCGCATACATATAAGTCCTTATTTTTTCGGCTCCGATAAAGTATGCCAAAGCTCAATCCAATCCGATAATTCCATCGAGAAAACCCGTTTTTTCTGACTCACGGAGTCTCAAAACGTCAAGATTTGATGAAAATTGCGAAAGTCATTTTATACATAAAGTCAATACCTTCTCATATGATGAGAATGTAATAAAGCGAAAGAGGAAATACATGTAGCTTGGTCTGATTCAGTATTTCATGTCAAATCAGTGTTTGCCAAGTCTGGGCCTGGTCTGGGCCGCGGAAAATTTCCTACAAAGGTAAATAAGCTTTTTTTACCCAAATTTTCTTTTTTTAAATATGATAATCAAACTGACATAAGAGTATTTTTGTCCTTTTTTGTGATTTAAATAGTAATTGAAATTTACCTATTATACGACGATGACACAAAGTTGAAGAACAGCTTTCCAGGTAAGTAAAATGTAGTGTGGCAGTGAGTAGTTATTAGATACATATTTAGAATTAGTTTAAAAACTAAATTCCAAGATTTCTAACCTTTGAATTTAATTTTTTTAACCCTTAGAGAGTACCGGGGGTCCAGTGGACCCCACCCCAAGTTTGATCTAATTTTTTTCATACTAAAATTTTCAATTGGAACTTGGTTTGCCATCTGTCAGTAGACGCTGCGGAGTCAAAACTTTGAGAGGGGGCTTCAGAATCCACCACTTTTTGACGTGGGGTCCGCTGGACACCCTTTACTCCGAGTGTTATGGGGCAGAGGTGTACTCTCTAAGGGTTAAATTACTTTATCGAATTTTGTTTTTTTTTTCTTTTTAAGAAGGATTTTTATTTGTTTTAGACACTACTGAAAAAAGGGGGTTCACTAAGATACACGTGGAGAAATTTTGCTGTCGACCTGGCCGGGTCCAGATCAGAAATTGCAATAAGGGAATGAAACACACAGCCCAACCGGGGCCCGATCGGGCCGTGTGTTTCATTACTAGTCTGAGTCATGCCTAGCGATTGCTGCACGGGTATTTTCTGCTACGTGCCTCACACTAACCACCATTTTAACTTCAAGAAATCAAGATCCAACGCTTACCTGAAACATAAAAAATAAATTTCTATTATCAACACATGAAAGATTAATCCAAGTACAAAATTGCAAAAATTAAAACACTTAAAACAAACTTTATTCAAGTTCAAAAATTGGCTATATTTAAAATTTAAAACATTTAAAACTTTTTTTTCTGTAGAACTTGTGATAAATTGACTGACATTTTTAAAATTTGTTTTAAAATAATGAAACTGAAAGAAATTTTCCTAAATTCATTTCCAAATTATAAAGCTGCATAACAGAACTTTCATTCACACGCAACTAGATAAAACTTTAATTACCCAAAACGTTCAATTGGTTTGTTCCAACAAATATGTGGGTGATTATCTGAAAAATAGGCATTTTAGGATAGTAAAACTTTTTTCAAAAAAGTTTTTCAAAATGTATATTTTTTCTTGCTCGGCAGCTTTGTTACATCGAAAATGAAGACAAATCCAAATGTACGAGCTACAACTTTTATTAAGGACATGTAATACTTAGGAGATTATCAAATTTCATTGATTTTAGGTTTCTACTTCTTTGTGTCTAAAGTGCATTAAATTTTCTTTCAAAAATTTGGAAAATGGTAGAGAAGATAAAATCGGACGTAGATAGACTACTTTTGATTACGAAATTGAAAAAAGGTCGATTTTAGCAAAATATATCGAAATTTTTTTTTCATAGTCAAAATCAAAAGTACTCTCTAAATCTGAATCAGTAAAATTTTCGCTGATTGAATCAGTGATTTGCCTTTTCACTGATTCATCAATGGAAAAAATATATACAACTGTCAAATCAGTCAATTTTCACTGAAATAATCAGTAGATTTTGACTGATTCAAATTTAGAGAGTAGTCTATCTACGTTCATTTTCATCTTCTTTATCATTTCTCAAATTCTTCTCAGTCGACCGGCAATCGAAAGGCTTGGGCTCGAATCCCAGCGCAGTCGAAAAGTTCTTTTTTTACACAGAAAAATTTCAAATTCTTTAAAAATTCAAAAAGAAAATTTTATGTACTTCAAACACAAACATGTAGAACTTGAAATTTTGACAGCTTACTCTTTAGATATGTCGCTATGACCCCTACTAGAATCAGACCAATAAATTATTACTTAACAAAGTTATAAACAATTCAAGTTGCAAAAATCGTGAAAAAAATTTCAAATACTCGCCATTTTTTTTTTTTTCATTAAAAATGTCTGATTCTAGTACGCGCCATAGCCAAAACTATACAAATTAAGAATCTGTTTTACTTTTTGATTTCAAGTTATCTGTCTTCAATTTTTCATCAACGCAATGGAAAGAGAGGTCATTTTTCACGCCGCTATTCTGATTAAGAAAATAAATAAATAAAAATTTTTTTTTTATGAATTTAAGATGTTTACTTTAACACGTTTAAAAAAAATGTTAATTTCACCAGAATGTCCCCTTAAGGCCATGTCTTCCTTATCCGATCCCTACCTTACCGACACTTTTTTATCTCATTTAATATGGAAATGCGAAGGGTGAAAAAAGTGTCGATAAGGTAGGGATCGGATAAGTAAGACAAGGCCTTAAATTCGAAATTTTTGTCATTCTGATGTACAAACTGAGCACTTATCCCATGGAGGAAACATTTAAAAAAAAAGAATTCCGAGAGCTATAAATTTTCGCATTATGGTTTATGATACACCAATAAATATAAACCCATGAGTTAATGGGATTCTGCAGAAACTCCACGATTCGAACTCTATCGACAGGGCTGTAATGAGGGTCAATTTTAATTTTTTGCCCTAAAGGTCTCAATTTCTTTACTTTTAGAAAAATTTGTTGCAATCAAATTTATGAAAGGAATAATTCTTCGGAATTAGTTTCAATGCTTTTTTCCACTAATCAGTTAATTTAGACCCTGAGAAACATGTAACCAACTGACAGTCGACGGTAATGGAAGTTACGGTAATGGAAAACGAGACAAAATTGGCCATTATTCTCATAATATTGCGTTATTTTTAAAATCGTTGAATATAGTTCTTTAGAATGTTGCAATCTTTCATTTTATTGATAAAAATCGTTTCGAACTTACAATTACGCAAAATTTACCGCACTTACGGTGATGGATGCAACAAAAATACGGCATGTTTTGAAACATACTTTTTCGAATTGTAAAAAATGTAGACAATATTTGGTTACGATTTTTTCTACCGAGCACACTGAGAAAACTGGAGTGTCAAACTTTGAGTGTCAAAATGTAGGTAGTCAGTCTGAACTTCTAGATAGTACAACACTCTTTCCGAAATTTTTTCTTTTTGCGATGATCAAATTTTCCCTCTAAAGTATTCAAGTTGACCATCTTATTTTCACAATCCACAGGTAATAAGTTACACTATCTAGAAGGCTGTCCTATAATTTAACCTCAAATATAGTCTGCTTCACCCTCCAAATGTTTAGGTTGACACTCCAGTTTTCTCAGTGCAGTGACGCGTTTGAAGCATATATACGAAATATAACCCACGTGGAAAAATTTCATGGCAGACTATCGTCTGATCTGGCCCAGGTCTGGCAATGTCCAGACCGTCTAGTCTGGAAGTTCTAGTATGGCTCAGATCTGGCACTGCTCAGCATTCCATGACAAAAAAGTTTGTATGTGGCGAACGAAAATTTCTTTCACAAGTTTTGAAAAATTCATAGGTTAGTAACAAGTTTCTAGAAACAATCATTATGCGACCAGAAATATATATCTCCTTTTTGCAAATATTGCTACTACTTACTTTTTGATTCCAAACATTGCCAAAATTAAGTTGTGACTTTATTGCTAGTCTCCATCGCTCAAACGTGTTGACAAATCGAATAAACTGTCAAAATTTGCTGAGAAAGACCTTGACTGCATTTTTTGACGCATAAAAAGTGGAATGTTTCTTGTCAAACGGTAATTTCTTTTTTAATCAAAAGGTAAGTACAAACAAAATTACTTTGAGAGGTGGGGATTTTCAATCGAAATCGATAAATGTTGAATTAAAATGTTTTTTTGACCTAAAATTTATTAACTGACCATCAATTAGTGGCTAATCAGCCGCGAATTAGTGGCTGACTAGCGACTGACTAGTGTCTGACTGGCCGCTGGCTTGAGGCTGAGTAATCTATGCCTTGCGGCTGGCCAGCCGCTGACTAGCGGCTGATCGTACAAAAACGTTATAGTTCTGGCCAGCCCCAGACCAGGCCTTATACTCAACGCCAGAACTGGCAACCAGACAGTCAGGTCTGGCGCTGGCCAGCGCCATGGAATTTTTCCACACGGGAATAAAAAAACAGCGGTTTACATATTTCGAAATGCAAAAACGACGTTTTTCAGCTATGTAGATGCGATTTTATAAAAACAACTGCAGTTATTTTTAGTATTTTTAAGTGGGATGATAAAAACATAAAAAATTGTTCATAAAAACGTATATTATGTACACAAATATTTGAATACCCTTCTATGGTATCACAGAGACATGAAAATGCCCCCTTTTCCAAAGAATCACCCATATATAAATATAATATAACAAATAACGACCACGAAAGAAATAGTTCAATAAATTTTATGGAACTCTTGAAGAGTTAGGGATCCAAGCATTTCCGGAACAGAGTTCTGGAAAATTTTCAGAACTTTTCAGAATCAAATGTGTAACATATATATATATATATATATATATATAGATCATATTTTGTTGACCAATGCTATTATCGCTTCTTACTAATTTTTTAAAAATTATTTGATTTTCATAAATCATGTCTTATTCTTTTGTGGAAAATATTCTTTGCAACTCTACGGTTCCCAATTAGAAAATTAAAGTTTTCAGTGGCTGAAATGGTTACGAAAATTGAAAAACAAACATTTTTTATGTAAATAACTATATTTAAAGATTTCACTTGTTTTCAAAATTGGAAACGGTAGAATAGTAAAGAATATTTCCCCTGAAAAAATAAGCATTGATTTATGAAAATTTAATCATTTTTGAAAAACTGTCAAGAGAAAAAAGTAAGGAAATATTCTATAAAAAAACTTATATAAAGTATTATTTTCAGTGTGTTTTAAATTTTTATCATAAAAAATAATGTTTTTTTTCATGAAACACAATTGATAATAACATTTCACGTCTTAAAATCATAGAAATTTTTTTTTTCCATAGTCTTGATTTTTGGCACAACTCTGTCTTAATTTGCTTTTCGGTTAGAAATTTCTTCATCTTGGTTGAAAATTCATTTATTTAGTTTAAATTTCATTGATCTGCTATAGTTGAATAAAACGTGAACAAAACATGACTAATTACTAGTATTCTGTAAAATTCGACAATGAACAGCACAGAGAACAAATAAAGTTGGCCTTGCTCTGATAAAACCTCACCTTCACGTTTTACTATTCCACCCTGTCTAGACGGGTCGATGGTTTTCATCACGACCTGTTTTCTAAGCAAATATAAAGCAAAACAGACAAATCATTTTCAATCGACTAATTTCAAAGTTATTCTTGTTCACGAACTTTCTATCATTTTAATGCCAAACAAAAACAAACCATTTCTTTTCCCTAAATATAGATTTGGCTAAATAAACCAAATAAATTAGTTAATTTTATTAAATTTTGGTTGATTTAATCGAATTTTGTTTAACTTAACCAAAGAACTTACTTTCTAAATTGGAATCAGTAACTAATTTTGTTTTGAAAGAAAAAAATTTTGTCATCTTTCAATGAACGTTCAAAACTGTAATTACATAAAAAATTCTCAAGTATTGTAATTCTATTGTAAATAAATCATGACATATTTGCAATAACTAGCCTGGTGCTATCTTTAAGCTCGATCTGAATTACTTGATTTTGGTGAAGATAGTGACAACTTTATGATTTTAGTTTGGCCACTTCAGAGTAGATTTTACTGCTTTTGCGGTTTAATTGTAATTTTTGACCGGGTGAAATTGTAGGGATTTGATTTGTGGCTGATCGCAGTGTTTTTTATGTTTATCTCACTTGTACTTTTACTGACAATTTTTATTGCTTTAATATTCAGAATTGAATAACCTTTAAATTAAAAAGTGCCGAAAACAAAAAAGCACAAGAGTCAAGAAGAAAGTACTTAAATTTTTTTAACCTAAAAGATTTTTTTTTAAATTTCAAAAATTGGAAACTATTAAGTTGTAGAGGATATTTTCATCGAAAAAATAAGCTATGATTTAAGAAACATCAATCATTTTCAAAAAATTGGTAAGAAGCGATAATAAGGAAATATCCTATCACAAAAAACATTATGAAAATATTATTTTTCGTAATTTTAAAATTTTTTTTTATTAAAAAGAGTGTCTTTCCTTATATATGACAGGCTGATGATATAATTACCAATTTTGAAATCATAGAAAAACTTCTTTTTCCAGAGACTGATTTTTGGCACGACAACTACCTTAATAGCATTTTGCAAACTTCAGACTCAAGTTACGCGCCAGGTTTTTTTTGTCGTTGCACGTTCTCCTCGTTATTCTCGAAACAAACGATTTTCCGTGCTTATGACTATAAGAAATCAATATTCGAAATTTCAGCGACGCGATGCTGAAATTTATTCTTTCCTAGTAGAAATGTGCTTCGAAACACTCATTAACTTTCCTTGTCTGTCGAATACTTAAAACTACACGTGCTTATAGTTATCTGTGAATCACACCAGTATAATAATCTATTCAAGGATTTTCTACGACCCTGGGTGGCTTGTAGTTGTTCGTTCTTGAACGGCAAATCTAATTCCGATTATTCAACTCTATCTTACAAACAAAACAAAAAGAGCAAGAATTCTATCATACAAAAGAAACCTTCGAAAACAAATGAATGTTTTAAAAATATTTTTCTTAAAAATTAAGAAAATGCAAAATTAAATTACTTATGTATACTCCTTATTACATCGCTCGGAAATACTTTAAAATTGAATTTTAAAACCAATTTCTTTAATGGACGCATCCGGGAAAAAAATTTATTTTACTTATTTTTTTTTTTTTTTTTTTTTTTTTTTGATTTGGAAAATCAGGTCTTTGGAGAAAAAAAGGTTTTCTATGATTTTAAGACTCGAAGTGATATTATCAGTCGTGTCTTGTGGAAGAAAACACATTATTTTATATGAAAGCAGCTTTAAACTTACGAAAAATAATACTTTTAATAAAGTTTTTTGCAATAGATTTTTTCCGTACTATCGGTACTTATCAATTTTTAAAAAATGATTGGATTTTTATAAATCATGGCTTATTTTTCAAGCAAAATATTATCTATAAATGTGATATTTGAATATTTGAAGATTTTTTACTTTTTTATAAAATTGGAAATAGTAGAGTTATAGAGAATACTTCTATCGAAAAAATAGGCCATGATTTATAAGAGTCCAAATAATATTTTAAAAATTGATAAGAAGTGATAGTAAGAAGAAATACTATGAGAAAAAACATTGTAAAAAGTATTACTTTTTATAAGTAGCAAGTTCATGTGAATAATTTGATCCGGTTTCTTCATTATACGTCAAAAATACATGAAATTTTGATTTAGAAATTCTGGAAAAAATAGAAAAGATATAACTGAACGTAAATAGACTACTTTTAGTTTTAATAATGAAAACAAAATTCCCGTGTAGAAATGTCCCTATCTTTCCTTATTTAAAGTTGGGTTCTAGTAGGGCCCGAACTAGAATTCATAATATAGAAAATACTGGTAGGGGCGCTGTTAGCACCCGATTAGTATTTCTAGGCCAGAAAAAACTGATGGGGGCTCTATCAGGTGCCAGTGTGGAATTCCTTGTTTCGTTTAAGGTAGTTGTCGCGCCAAAAATCAGTCTCTGGAAAAAGAAGTTTTTCTATGATTGCAAGACTGGTAATTATATCATCAGCCGTGTCATATGTAAGGAAAGACACTCTTTTTAATAAAAAAAATTTTAAAATTACAAAAAATAATATTTGAATAATGTTTTTTGTAATAGGATATTTCCTTATTATCGCTCCATACCAAATTTTCAAAAATGGTGCGATTCTGATAAATCATGAATCATTTTTTTAGGAAAAGGATTCTCTACAACTTTACCGTTTCCGATTTTTGAAAATGAATCAATTATTATCAAATTCAGCAATTTGTTTATAAAAATTTCGTTTTGTAAAATTGTTTTTTAATGATTTCAACCATTAAAAAATTTATTTTCAAAAATCGGAAACGGTAAAGTTGTAGAGAATCCTTTTCCTAAAAAAATGATTCATGATTTATCAGAATCGCACCATTTTTGAAAATTTGGTATGGAGCGATAATAAGGAAATATCCTATTACCAAAAAAAATTATTAAAATATTGTTTTTCATAATTTTTAAATTTTTTTTATTAAAAAGAGTGTCTTTCCTTACATATGACACGGCTGATGATATAATTACCAGTCTTGAAATCATAGAAAAACTTCTTTTTCCAGAGACTGATTTTTGGCGCGACAACTACCTTAAGTATGGAAAATATATTTGTCTCTGGCGAGGCCCCGACTAGAGAATCCCTACTTGTAACATTTGTGGTTAAAGTTAGGTCCATTAGATACAACATAATCTTTGTTCATAAAGTGTTATCTTTGGTTGTGCACTGCTATCAATTTTTTTGCATCGTTATGGAAAGAAAAAGGCGGGAGCCAAGGAGTCAAGGAAGACTGCGAAGTAAAAAGTTTCGCTTAATGCAAAAAATTGGACAAAGAATACATTCTGGCAAAGTGAAAACATTCGAGAGGATATGTCAGTCATGGACTATTCCGAAAGGTAAATAATATATTTTGAATGAATTTATAATTAAGTTAACAGTATAAAATAATAAAATTAAATCATATAACTATAGTATAATTATCTTTCCAAATATCTGATTTGTTTAATAGCATTTCAGATGAGAATGAAAAAAACATTTGAGGTTACATCAGTGCACATTGATACAAAGGGCAGCTCAGAAGGTAATTTATATAGTTATAATAAAAAATGAGTACAACAGTGTTTTTTAATGTAGCAGAGAAATAATAGAAGGAAATTAAAATATGTAAAATGAGAACAAAATTATCTTTTTTGAGAAAATGATAGAAATTTATCAAAATTGTAGGTTCGAAATTTTCTTTTTTCAGTACTCATCAGCAAATTTCTTAATTAAAAGTTTTATTTAAAAAGACCTCATTATTTTCATACTTTCAGATGAATTAATTAGTCCCATCGAACTAATTACATGAACTTCAGCTCTAAATGTTGATAGGAGTCCAGAGGAGGAGGTCGTCAACAATTATTTACCTGACAATCTACATAAATATTATTACCAAATTCATGGTGATTCATTTGAAGAATTGTCAAGTTGCTCTGATAATGATGTATTTTAAATTCAACAATGTAATGTATACCTGAACAAAATTGGTCACGTGACTCTGCTGATATATGCCCTTAAATACAATGCGGAGGTCCAATAGGGCCCTAATGGCGTCCTTTTTTGTAGGTGGGGTAGTGTAAGGGCTGGCCTCACTAAGCCCCTACTAGAAAGTCTAGTTGGGCCCACTTCGACAAAAGCGTTACGTTACCGACGGGGCCATGACTAGTTTTCCACAGTAGAATTTCTTAATAACCAAAGTATCACATGTCCTCAATCAAATCGTTACCCAAAAACCATCTTTTGTTGCATGGAAAAAATTCTTTGGTTGATGAAACTAAATTTTAGTTAGGTAAACCAAATACCTTTATACGTGTTATCTGAGTGCAGGTTCAACTCTAATGTAAAATTAGCAATGTTATTAGAGTTACAGGAACTGAAGTCAATAATTTTTTTCGAAGGTTATTCTTCCAAGTGTGATAATGTTCTGATTTTACAATTTTTGTAAATTAGGTGTCCATCGAATCTATAGTGAATGTAGGTCTCGAAGTCGTTGTCCGAGAAGCGAGGGCACACGACATACTTGGGCGCGCCGGAACATCCGAAATAACTACCAATCAGAAACTGCCGTTCTGCATTCAACACATATTTTACTCAAGTTGGTCCATAATGAGTACTTTTATTTCATTTTATCAATCCTTCCTCCTAGTCTTTTGCCCTTACGTCCTCATATCGATTTCACGTTCTAGTTTTGAATTCAGTACAATTCGAATTTAAAGTTAAGGTAGTTGTCGTGCCAAAAACCGTTCTATTGAAAAAAAAGTGTTTCTATGATTATAAGACTTGAAATGATATTATCAGTCGTGTCTTAAGAAAGAAAAAATAGTATTTATTATTATTTGTTTTTAAATGTTTCTTTTAACAGTCATTTTGCTGCAGGGTAGATAACAACTTTTCTAGGGTAATTTGGGCACGCTAAATCCAAAAATGACCATCATTTTTCTTAATTAGCTCTTGTTTTTGCGATATTGCAAAAGAACCGTTTTTTTCGATATGCAAACATTCAAATTCGTATATTTTTTAAAAATCAAATACAGTCTAATAGAAATCCTAATAAATGTATAGAAGTAGAGGGAAGCTTGAGGTGAGCGAGTGCTTTAAAGTACTGGAGACAAGATTTAGTTAGGTGTCGACTACATTTGTATCGCCCCGGCAAGCACTGGATGATTCAAGAACCATGACGAGGAACAAGGAGTTCTAGGTGCGCAAAGTGGTTTTCCGTTTACCGTGTAAATATGGCGAGGTCTCGCAAATACCGGTATTCGGTATATGTATAGTTGTGATTGTTACACTGTAGAGTGTGTAGTAACATAGCGAACTTGTACTTCGCCACTACGCTGGAATCTTCTTTTCAATTTCGAGATGTAGTGCCAAACAAAATGGACAAGTCTCATGGGTTGCTTATTCTATCCTTTACCAGAGCAAACTTCAGTTCCATTTAAGTTTATGACAACTCTCAGACACTATCTAATTCCCCCTTGTTTTGCCTCACTCTTCTACCAATCGCTGTTCAATTAGAGGCGAAGATACATTTTTCTGAATAATTATTGGGTTGACCCAGTAGTAATTGCCGATTTTTTCATACAAATTAAACACATTTTTTTAAATACAAGGAATGAACTTTAATCAATGATACGAGGTCTGTCCGGAAAGTAGCGGGCCTATCTTTATATCTCCGCACTGGCGTTATTCTTCATCATCGGGCGGGTAGCATCCTTCAAATTAATCCTCACTTTATTGAATAACATGGTTCCAGCGATGTTTTCACTTCTCGAAACAGTCCTGGAACTCACTTTTTGGAATGGCCTTCAGTTCGCGCGTCGCATTACTCTGAATAGTCTCGATGTCGTCGAACCTCTTTCCTTTGAGCGCCATTTTCAATTTTGGGAACATCCAAAAGTCGCAGGAAGCTATGTCGGGACTGTACGGAGGTTGTCGAAGCAATACGATACTGTGTTCACTCAGAAACTGCTGCACAAGATTCGATGAATACGCTGGCGCGTTATCGTGGTGAAGAAGCCAGTCACCGCACACAGTCGTTTCTAAAATCTTGTTCAAAATTTCCCAAACAGTAGTTTTCGGTATTTCGAGATCATTTTCTAGTTCACAAACAGTTAATTGACGATCACCTTCAATCGCAAGTCACATCCGCTTAATATTATGCAATGTTTTTGTCGTCGAAGGTCGGCCAGAACGAGAATCACTATCAACAGAAATGCGGTCTCCTTTGAAACGATTATACCACTCTCTTATTCGTGTTTTGCTTATACTCTCATTTCCAAAGGCCTTCTGCATCATCTGAATAGTTTCCGAACTCGTTTTTCCGAGTTGAAAACAAAATTTGATGCAAATTCGTTGATCTTGTTTTTCAGTCATTTTTAACAATCACAAAATCCGAAGAAACTCAAAAATATCTTTGTAAACAAAGACACGCTGCGCATTAACTATACATCCGGCAGATGTCAGCAAGCAACCGATAGATTCGTGAGGCTTTACTGTTGACGTTCATGCCCCGCAGAGGTCGCTCGAACACTATTTTGTGGAGGTATAAAGGTAGGCCCGATACTTTCCGGACAGGCCTCGTATATTTTCCATTTTGTATAATGACCTTTTGCCATCTTTCTGGTAAATTCATGATTCCACGCTCATAGAACTTTTGGTCTTTATTGGCAAAAAACTGATCCAAGTGCGATTTCACAGCTTCATCATCATTGAAAGTTTTACAATTCAAGGAGTTCAGCAAAGATCAAATAAATAGTAATCTGATGATGCAAGGTCAGGACTATATGGTCAATGTATCATTGCTTTCCAACCAAGCCTTAATATTTTTTGGCGAGTGACTAAAGATCTGAGTGGTGTAGCGTTGTTATGGTGAAAAATTACTCTTTTACAATTGACCAATTCTGGCTACGACAGTAGAGATCTGAATTGATCGATTGGTTCCTTGGAAGCAGCTCAAAAAATACCACACCTTTCCAATCCCACCAAACAGGCAGCATAATCTTTTTTTTTATACAACTCAGCTTTCGATGTTGTTTGTGGTGGTTTATCACATTTGGACCATGATCGTTTTCGAACGACGTTGTTGTAAACAATCAATTTTTTATCACCACTGGTAATTCGTTTAAAAAAAGGATCGAATTCATTCCGTTTAAGATGTAAATCACAAGCGTTGATGCGTTTTGTTAAATGAATTTCTTTCAATTCATGTGGAATCCAAATATCAAGTTTTTTAACAATTATATGGGGATCGATTGTTGATTTTGGTATTTTTAACATTTCTTCAATCTCTCGCACAGTTACATGATGATCCGATTCGATTATGACTTTGAATTGGTCATCATCAACTTGATTTGGCCGACCTAAATGTTGCTCATCTTTGAGTGAATAATCCCCAGGACGGAATTTATCAAACCAATTTCGACACTGTCTGTCTTTTAAGGCTTCCTCACCATGCACATCACGTAACTTTTTAGCAGCCTGTGCTGCGTTTTTTCATTTGTGGAAATAAAATAGCAAAATATGACGAAAATGCTCGTTTTTACACTCCATTTTAAAGTTGATGCGAAACTAACAACTGTAAACGAAATTACGAGCAATTAATTTGTAAAGCAAGCTAAGAGTGCCAGTTAACAAATGCCAGAGGATAAAAATCATGACATTGACAGAAGTCATTCAAAAAGATGGTCAAAGACATCTATATGTGAAATCGGCAATTACTTCTGAGACAACCCAATATGTAGATTCGAAAATTATTTATCCACAAATTCGGATGTACTTATATTGCATGAGATTTCTCACTTTTAACTATTTCTGTTGTCACTTTACAACAAATGTATTTCAAGTTATTTATAAAAACGTATAGTAGCTGCTTTTATAATACATTTATATTGATTCAAATTGGTTAACACATCACCCAATAAGTTCATAGGATGACTAATAAAACAACAACTTTTAGGAAAAATTCGAATTTATTTATCAACATAGACTCCTTCAAGAGTGATGCATTCATTTCAACGCTGCCTTAACATTTCGATGCCACTTTTGTAGAACGATTTATCTTTGGCCTCAAAATACGCTTCAGTTCCGGCAATCATTTCTTCATTGGAGCCAAATCTCTTCCCCTGGAGCATTCTTTTTAGGTCTGTAAACAGGTAGTAGCCGTTGAGAGTCAGATCCGAAGAATACGGTAGATGGAAAAGCAATTCAAAGTGCAATTCGTGCAATTTTGCCATTGTTGCGATCGACTTGTAACACAGTGCATTGTCTTGGTGAAAAAGCACTTTTTTCGTTTAGGGTCTTTTTTTCGCAATTTCTTCCTTTAAACGCACAAATAACACCATATTATATTCGCTATTGATGGTTCTTCCTTTCTTAAGGTAATCGATGCATAAAATAGCGTGCGCATCCCAAAATACGGAAGCCAAAACCTTACCAGCTGACATTTGCGTTTTTGGTCGCTTTGGACGGTTTTCACCATTTGCTGTTTACTCAGCTTCTTTCTTTCTTCTTTCTTTGTCTCTCCCAATTAAAAGCAGGGAGGAGAAGTTTTAGCCTAGGTCAGGAGAATATGTAGTCTCCTTGCTAAGAGTATGCGACCTATTTGGCCATGTCTATTAGAGATGGAGCTTCAGGGTTGGCTAGCTTTCACAAGATATGTGAAAAGAATGTCTATAAGCGTTTCCTAATTTTAACGCCAGGCGGACCAAGTAGGTGAATGTTTATTTGAAAGAGGATGCAAAACACAAAAATAGTATAAAACGAAAAGGTTCTAATATGAGTATGATTGAACATAAGACCAATAAATGATTAGTTTACTCAGCTGACTGCCGATTTGACCCTGGAGTGCAATGCTGGACCCATGTTTCATCCATTGTCACATACCGCATGAAAAATTCCCCTTTTATTGCGCAGAAACAGCTCCAAACAGGGCTCTCAATCGTCGATGCGTTGTTGATTTTGATCGACTCTGAGGAAACGCGTTACCTATTTCGAACAGAGCTTTCTCATGCTCAAATGTTCATGCAAAATGGTGAATGCACTGCCTTCTGATTTCTCCAAGGTGTCAGCTATCTCACGCAACTTCAATTTACTATCAGCCAAAACCATTTTGTGGATTTTTTTATATTTTCTGGAACAACTGCCGAATTCGGGCGACCAGAGCGTTCAGCATCATCGGTGTTTGTACAACCGCGTTTAAAATCAGCAAACCATTTGTCTCAATGGAACAAAGTCCGGATAACACTTGTCAAGCCATTGCTTTAGTTGAACGGTACTTTTCCCCATTAGAAAGTAGTGCTTCATCAACATGCAACATTCAGATTTTTCCATTATTTTGAAAATTACAAAAGTAGCGTCACTAAAACCACTGTAACTTGTGAACTAAACAATAGATTGTCATGAAATTTTGACACGTATTGTTTGAAGGTTGGTACTTCTTAAAAATCATATGGATTTGTAATAGTGGGGCCATATATATGTCATCCTACGAACTTATTGAGTGATGTGTTATCGTGCCAAAAATCAGGTCTTTGGAAAGAAAAGTTTTTCTATGATTTTTGGATTAGAATTTTTCCTTACTATCGCTTCTTATAAATTTTTAAAAAATGATTGGATTTTCATAACTCATGACTTATTTTTTCGGGGGAAAAATTCTCTACAATTCTACTATTTCCAAATTTAGAAATAAAGTTTTCAGTGGCTTAAACCGTTGGAAAAAAACTTTAAAAACAACATTTTTTTATAAACAATAACTTTATTTGACGATTTTATTCTTTATTTTCAAAGTTAGAAACAGTAGCGCTGTAATCTGGTTAATTTTTCGGGTCTCTGACTTCGAATCAGGAGTCAAACTTGTGCTATTCTTTTTTTTCCTTACTTAAAATCATTTTGATGTGAAAAAATGAAGAAATTCAGAATCAGATGAAAATCGACTGATTATGACACTTCAGGGGGGTGATTTTTTTATGATTAGGTGGTTCTGATTATTTTTTGAAAAACTCAAATACAAAAGGGTCGAAAGTATTATTTCTCGTAAATTTTAAATTTTTTTCATAAAAATTAATGTTTTTTCTTTTATAAGACTCGACTGATAATACATTTCAAATCCCAAAATCATAGGAAATTTTTTTTTTCCAGTCAAATTTACAGTTATGAAGTAAAACCGACAGATAAAAGAATCAGGCAACAGTTCGGTATATGATAAAATCTAGAATCTCAGAAGAAGTCAATTGTTAACCAGAACCAGAACCATTGTTCTGCAATTATAGTAATACATTTTTTATTTCGCTCGAATGCCGATTGATCAGCAATTAGCAGTTAGCTTGGACTAATGACCACTCAGGACGTGCAACAAGGGGAATGGGGGGAGAGGAGACATATAGAACCTCAATGGTGCTTTATCAGGATTGGATGTGATCAGGCGTACATCAGAACCTTTTCCTGGGAATTTAGGGGTGTGCCAAAACCATGACCAGGTCCCAACCAAATCATATCTAGAGAATATGAGGAGATTAATTAATCACACAAAGTGATGAGATTATATTTCCATTGATTAATCAAAAGCATAATTATGCTTTGTATTTCTCCCACAACCATGATATAATCACCAAATTTATAAATTTAGATTCTTCTAAATTTTAGTAGATTCCAATTGAATCAAATTATTGTGTCAGGACAATCAAGATAATTACGTTTTCGTTATAGAAACTTCAACTAGTACAGACTAGTTTTTTCAGAAAATGTTAGTGGATTTTGAGGTAGACTTAAACTTGTTTTAGTATTAAAAAATTTCAAATTAATTAGTTGAGTTCGAAATTTTTGCCACTGACTACATTATCGAAGGATCACCAGTCGCGAGACCCGGGCTCGAATCCCGGTGCAGTTGAAAGCGTCTTTTTTCCACAGAACGATTTCAAATTCTTTAAAATTAAAAAATTTATTGACAAAAATGATCAAGTAGATGATTTAATAAATTCCTTTCAACTAAATTAACAAAATGAGATATGAGTTCATTTCGATTGAACGGATTAAAACTGGTAGATAAATCTTGATATATTTTGTAGAGGGTAAAAAATATTGTCTACTTAAGGGATGGAGCAAGTCGGTCACGTGATTGAAAAAATAATTTTAATTTCGCCTAAAATTTTTCTACGGTAATACAAATTTTTGGCACAAACTTTGGGACATGACATAACTTAACATATTAACGGAAGGCTGTAGACTTCAATTGGTTTTGAACAACAACAACAAATCTCCAAAAAATAACTCTCTACAATTACAGTTATTAGTAACAGTAATTTAAGTTACTTTTCACACACCCCCCCCCCCCCAACTAATTTTTCCATTTTTAAAATTTGGAATGAAATTATTTTTTTCACATAAAATAATAAATAGAAAAAATACAAAGTAAGGAAAATCTACCTGAGAACAAAGTTACAAGTTGCCGGAAAAATACTACTTAAGTTATGTTGCAGTTACTTTTCTCGAAAAGTAACAAAGGTACTGCAAAAGAATAAAAAGTAACACTGGTTAGTACATTTTTAAAACATTAGGTGAGTTGGAAACTGAATATTTGTATTTTTGTATACGAATGAGATTATTTTTAAATGCTCAGATTGAAAAAAAACTGTTGGTTCAGACTTATTGGAATTGATGAAATTAGGTTCATTGAACGGAGCTTGCCAGGGTCTCGCAGTACTTGACGTACGCGCCATAATAATACTTTGTAATTATTCGTCAGCGATTGTGATTAAAAACTTTTAAATTAAAATTTCTTTTCTTTGAAAATGTTGAAATATGCACTGCGGAAACAGTTTGGTACGATCAACAAAAAATTGTTTAGTATTTGTGCTGCACAGCTGTTTTCTTGAATCATCAATATTTTTTGGTTAGATCGTTTTATTAATCAACAAAATTGTTTTGTTAGTCTAATAAAATGATCTATTAGCTCCAAGTATTATTTTTTCAACCTAACATTTATTTATAAAAGAAATTGCGTTTAAAAACTCCTTGTTTTTAGTAAACATATAATCCAACACAAAATGTTCAGAATTATTTAAAACATGACACGACTTATCGTAAATATTCACAAATCTTATTCAAATGAAAGAAATATTGGTGCCATACAAAAAGAAAATAGAATTGAGATTATGCCAAGTATTTCCAAAAAATGGTAGTTATTGATTATTGAATGTAAAAACTTCATTTTGTGAAATTGTGTTCTCAATTTTTAATTTGGCTAAGAAAAATCTGGTTATAAATAATATTTTAACCCCAATATAACCATAGCCTATTTCATCACTTACTCTCTAAATCTAAATTAGTCATAATTTGATTGAATTTCATTCAGTAACTCATTTTTCGCTATTCAATTAGTAATTTCTGAGTTATAATCAGTTATTTTCAATTATACATTTTTATTCTCTAAATCATCTGAATCAGTGAGATTCTCACTGAATTGCAATCAATGACCCAATTCTGACTGCACAATCAGTAGTTTTTCATTGGTTTTCAGTGAAAATAACTGATTTCTCAGACAAAAATGGGTCACTGATTTCAATTCAGCGAGAATCTCACTGATTCAGATTTCGAGAGTAGTCACATCTAACTGGATAAAACTTCTGTTACCCAGAATTAAAATTTTTCCTGCTGCAAGTTTCAGAATTTTCAGATACAAAAATTTCTAAAACTGTACCACATGGCTTAAACTTTTGTAGATTGCAAGTAGAACATTGATCCTAGATGAATTATCAATCTAAGCGAACGTTTAAAAAAAGTTTCCTGTGGACAAATAAATTATTCCATTGGCTTTTTTCCTTGTGTTAAAGAAATCTTTGTTCAAGATAAGCAACAATGTTATTAATCAAAGAAATCATAAATACTAATTCAAGGAAAAAGTTTCTCTGTATTTTTTTCGTTTATGCAAAGAAATTCTCTTTGTTGTTAATAATATGCTGTTTCTTTGATATTGAAATACGAAATTTTTTGAAAATGTTCTTTGGAATCGAAGAAAAATATTTATTCATTTTAAATAATTTGTTAATATGAAGAAATTATCGTATCTTTAAATATAAGACTTCACATCGAAATGATCAAATAAAAATTTTACATGAAAAAAATGTTTGTTCCTCCCAAAACTTTAAATTAATTTAATTTAACCATAATTTTGAGTTAAAAAACTTTTTTTTATAATCAAAAACTGACCACAATTTTCGTTAAGAACAGATTTTTCACTTTAACTTATCATTATTGATACAAAAGTTAATGCAAAATTATGATTGTGGATTACTTTACGCGCAAACTTGTACAGATAAGGAATCTTATTGATATTTGTTTCGAATACCCGTGCAGAAATTGCCCAACTTGTTTCCAAGTTCCGATCCGGGCCCGATCGGATTTTCCACATGTGGCCGCAGACGGGCACATGGTGTGGCCCAAGTTGGAACCACATCGGATTATGATAGACAAGATTATTTTCAAATTTTGTGTTGTGGTCGTGATATTGTAGTGACTACATTGATACTAAAATGCCAAAAGCAAAAAGTACATAAATCCTAACATTGTAATGAACTAGATTATTATTTGAAATATTTTTTTATTAACAGTAATTTGAAAAGAAAATTATAATTTTAAATGTATAACGTTATTATGTTTCATTATTTTTTATATCATATATTCAATTTTCCAAACTGAATTTTTTAGAAAGAAAATGATTAATAATGTAATTTATTTTTAGATGCGTAAAAATCGAATAGTTCTACAGACTTTGAAGATGGGTTTGAAGATTATACTGTTTGTATACTTTTAATCATACTGTTGCATCACTAATCTGAATTCATGAAATACATTTTTTTGAACCAACTATTTATTGTTATTAAACGAAAAGCCTTTAAATTTTACTATTGGTAAAAATACAAAATTAGAAGGGGCCATGTCTGGACCAGATCGGGCCCCCATTTTACAAGCCTAGATCTGGGCCCGATCGGGTAGGGCGTTTCATTAGTGGTCTGGCGCTAGACAGATTACCCTATCGGGGCCACATTTTTCCCGATCGGGGCTCAATCGGCGCCCCACCAAAATTTCTGCACGGGTAAGAAAGGAAATTCAATTTACTTAAGGCTCCAACGGCCTTAAGGAAAATATTCTCATTGTAATACTCGCGCTTTGCGCTCGATTTTTACTTTATATTCATTGGAGCCACATTCGCATTGAACAAAAATTTATATAATTTTTTCAAATAAACAAATTTTGTTTTTTAACATTTTTTTTATATCTCATATATTTTGGCTGGAAAATTGAAATTTTGATTTTAATAAAATGTTTTTGATGAATAAATACAAAGATATAATTCTCATGAAAAAATAGTCAAAAGCTAATTTGTAGATCTTTTTGAAACGAAAAATTTTTACTTAACATTTTTTTTCGTATCTTGGATAGTTTTGGTGCAAAATAGAATTTTACATTTCTGATAACGTTTTTTACAATTAAAACGAAATCTACGAGTCTGATCAAAAAATGGCCTCTAGTTAATTTGTATATTTTCTTGTGGTAAACAATTTTTCCCCAATATTTTTTTCATTTCTCGTATAATTTCTTTGGAAATCAAAAGTTTTTATTTTTAATAACATTTCTTATTAATAATGAAAAGATAAATTTTTTTTTTCCCTAGTTGCTAAATATACTCTTTTTTTACCCAGAGCGTCTTAATATGTCGAGATTTTATGAAAATTTGAAAATTAATTTATTCAAGAACAAAATTCAAAACTTAAGAAAAATAATACTTTTGGTAATTTAAAGAATTTGAAATCGTTCTGTAGAAAAAGAGACGCACTCGTCTGAGCTGGGATTTCAGCCCGGGTCTTTCGATTTCCGGTCGACTGCTCTACTTTTTGTAATAAAAGTTTTCCTTCCTATCTCTTCTTACGAATTTTTGAAAAACTATTGGATTTTCATAAAACATGGCTCATTTTTTTGGGGAAGATATTCTCAACGAATCAACTGTTTCCAATTTTTAAAGTAAAGTTTTCAGTGGACAAAATCGTTAAAGAACTAAAAAAACAAATATTTTTAACGTACATGGAGAAACACGAATTTACAATTTTTGCTAAACTATGTTTAAATTTAGGGAAAAACGTGTCATGGTGATAATTTTTAATAGCGAAATACTGAACTTCAGGTGAACTGTATGATAATTTACTATAGATTGTATTAAACTTTACTGTAACCTATACTAAAGTTTCATATAATTTTTCGAATCTAGTATTTTTACTGCGAAAAATTTCTACTCCGCTAGGAATAATTACCATTGAACCTTAATTTTCCCTAGACTCTTAATATTTTTTAGAATTATCAATATAAAATAAAACATATATTGCTATAAAAAGTTTTTTCGTGTAAATAACTATATCTAAAGATTTTACTTAATTTCAAAATTGTAAACAGTAGAATTGCAAAGAACATTTTCCCTCAAAAAATAAGCCTTGACTTATGAAAATCTAATAATTTTTGATAAATTGTCAAAAACCGATAGTTAGTAAAAATTATATAAAGTATTATTTTTTATTTCTTTCAAATTTTTTTCTTAAAAAATAATGTTTTTTCTTTCAAAAGGTACGAATGATATCATTTCAAATCTTGATATAACAGAAACACTTTTTTTCCTTAGACCTGATTTTTGGCACGCAAGAACCTTAAGGCCATGGATTAATCGAACCACGTGGCTGAATTATACATTTATTCGTTCATGTAAGATAACTTTTTAAATTCACAAAGTATCTTTCTGAAAATTTGGGAAACGAAACAAAAAACAATAAAGCACGTGTCTTTTAACTTTATTTTAGTAAAAATTTTGAAAAAAAAATTCGAAAACTTAAGACAATTTTACAGTTAACTGTAGAATTTTTTGCAAAATTCCAACTCAAACCAAATTGACAAACGCTCTTTATCGTTTTCTCTAGTATTTTCCAAATTTTGAGCAAGATATTTTGTAAAATAAAAAATTTATCTGACACGAACTTTTACAGGAATTGGGTCTCGTGATCTTGTTGATCCATGGCCTTAAGAAATAGTAGTGTTATTTCCAAAAACAAGATTGCCCCAGCAAGACAACTTTGTCCTGGTCTACCCTCCTGAGTACATCAAAAGAAAAAGTAAACTGATTGTGAGTACTTTCTCTCATATGAAAATTGTTCTCTTTATGTTTGGCTTCACTCCCTCGATTTTCAAGATTCCAACTTTATACCTTCTTTACGTGCATTCCTCGTATTCCTCAGAGTAGAATGGATCTTTTCCGACCATTTGGCCACCATGTCACACCTATTTCCTGTTAAGTCAATAACTTGAAAGGAATAATGGGAAAACTGTTGCAAGCCCAATTTTTAAACCAAACCATATTGTCCATTTTTCTAACTCCTTGACATTCTACACAAAGCATTGTTTTCAGCTTGAAGTAAAAAATTGTTAATCAAATGCATCAAATAAATGAAATCATAAGACCTTTGAAGTTTTATGTGGAAATAATGGTTAGGTATAAATTGCGATAATGATATGCAAACTTTGGAACAAAATTATGGAAACAGTTTTCGGACAACAGATGGCCAGTGACGACAAGGTTCATGGAGCTCTGTTTGACTGGGCAATGCATTCTTCTACCTGAAAGGACTTTCGTTTCGGTTTTTGTAAAAAGGAAGTGTTTCAGTGGAACGTGGGAGGGCAAAGAGAAGGACAAAAGACTGACCAGGTCGCTACCTGCACACGGATGCCAGGTGCTCCCCCCTCTACCCCCTTAAGCTCCTCCTCTTATTCAGCCAACCTTCATCTTCGTACTCCAGGTTTCTAGACGAGTTCAGGTATAAAACGCTAGTAAACTGCAGGTATATTGGTGTAACTTGTATAACTGCATCAGGATGCAGAACCAGTTGTATACACGATACTTGCATTGTAATGATAAATGCAAGGATCTGAATTTTTACATCAGCTACTCTCTTTGTGTCAGAATCACATATTATTTTTTCAACAATTTGGACTTCGCAGAAGCATCAAATGGTTCAAATATGCAAAAATTTATAGAAAGGCAAGAGAAGAATAAAATTTCTTCTAAAAGCTCATGTCAAAATGAATCAGGATTTTGCAGGACTGTTAAAAATTTCAAATTAGGTGGTTGAGTTCAAAATTTCTGCCGGGATTCGAACCCGGGTCTTTCGATTACTTTCGAATTCTTTAAATTTGACTGTTAAACATTTTTAGTGATTTTACAATATTTTAATGGAGTTCCATTACCAAAATGTAATGTAAAATTAGAGTCGTAGTATTGTAAATTAAAATAACAGCAGCTGTAAAAAACTAATTATTGAGGATATGTGTTAATGCTAATGGTCCACCAACTATCTACATCAACACATATCTTCAATTATTAATTAAGGGCCAATGCAAGTCCAGAATATGAAAGAAATTATTTTAATAATATTATTTTTTTGATTTAAGTACGATACCGGTGAAAACTTAAGAAATAATTTATTTAATTTTATTATCTTTGAACGAAGACAATTTTTTCTTTAAATTAAAGGAAATATTTCTGTGAGTCACGTTACGTATGTAATATGCGACTGCGTGGACATTTATTTCTTTAATTCAAAGAAAAAAACAATCAAACAATTTCTATAAATCAAAGAAATTTTCTTCTGGGTGTGACAGGACGTTACTATCGGTTGTGAAATTACAATGAATCGTGAGTTGTAGAATTACATTACTTTTTGGTAATTAATTTCAATTACAGTATTATGAAACTACAACAGAAATTTTTTACAGTGAGCTTTACCATTATTTTCGAATAGAAAAATTCCCTGACTTTACCAGGTTTTTCAGGTCTAAATGTTTTATTTCTTACGATTTTTAATACATTTATTTTTATTGATCAACAAAGGTATAATATCATAATCAACTTGATGACAGTTTAAAACTATAATGTAAAACAATGAACATTTCACAACTCTTTATTAAAAATAAGTAAAAAGCTTAAACTAATCTCTAAATCTAAATCAGTCAAAGTCTACTGATTATCAGTGAAATTTGACGGATCTAAACAGCCAAAACGAGGCTACTGTGAATCAGCCAAATTTCACTGATTATTTTATTGAAAATCAACTGATTTAACTGTGAAAAATATTGTTTGCTGATTGAATCAGTGAAAATTAATTGATTTGACAGTGAAAAATATTTTTGCATTGATGAATCAGTGAAAAAATAAATTACTGGTTCAGTAAGTGAAAATTTGACTGATTCAGATTTAGAGAGTAAATTCTCTGACCTCTAAAATGGTTTTTCTGTGAAAATTCTTCATTTAGTTTCTGTACAGATATTCTCATTTCAAGTCAACCATGAACGCAAAGCGCGATGTATAAATCGCGCGTCCTGAACGAGTTCAAACTTGCAAGCGAAGTGAGCAGTGTGCGATTACAATCGCGCAATTCAACGTGGCCAGGCAGATTTTTATTGAAAGTATTTCACAACAATCTATTTTCCTGAGGTTATTAAATTAATGAATTAATTACTCGTAAATCTTATCTGTTTAATAATCTCTACATCTACTACAGATTTTCTCGACCTTACCTTCTGTAGGTTGATAGACCTTGGCATGATTACTCAACACTATGATATTAGAAAATCATTAATTATGATTTGCAATAGAAAACGGCCAAACCATCTAATACTAAATTGAAAAACTAATTTAAGATAATTTTACTCCCTGATTAAATATTATAAAGTCGTAAAAAATGATCAACATAGAAAATTTATCTATTTAAAGAAGATTGGATAAAAGTTTTATTTTATGAGTCATATTCAAAACATGATTGTTGAATGTAGAATTACTATAATACATAAAATATTTAATTCCGTTTCATGATAACTTTTGATGTTTGTGATTAATAATTTCTACGCAAATAATGATATTGAAATTTAATCACCTTTATTTGTTAAAGCCTTATAAATGCCTCTTTGATGTATAATTGAGGGAAGAGAGGAGTGGATAGCCTATCAGCTTTTACATTACTTGATTTCCATGTAAATATAACTAACATTGTTTACAACACGAATAGCTTTTATTATTAGATAATCTACAATATACATATCAATTTATGTTAATAAATTCAATTTTACATGAATTTAATGTTCACAAACATTATTAAAACATTGTCATAAATTATACACGAAAAAAACAGTTTAGTTCCATCAACAAAAAATGTTGTTGGCTTTTTTTACTAAAAATAATTTTTTCTTTAAACCCCGTGTGAAAAAATTTCATGGCAGTCTATTTTCTGACCTGGCCCAGGTCTGGCACAGATCTGGCGCTGGTCAGCATTCCATGACAAAAAAGTTTGTATCCCATGTGGAAAAATTTCATGACAGTCTATTGTCTGATCGGGCACAGATCTGGCAATATCCAAACCGGCTAGTCTGGAAGTTCTGGTGCGGCTCAGATCAGGCGCTGGTCAGCATTCCACATTCTCATGTTCTCCGCAAATTCTTAAGTTTATTTTTTGTAATTTGATACTGAAACTCAAGTCAGTTTTATAATATTGTAAATGCGAATTAATTTTTTTCAAAGTTACTAAATTTGTTTTTAATTTGAAATGAAAATTTTAGAAAAATATATCGGAAAATTCGTTGTCATTATCAAAACCATTATAGATAGGACTTGTATCGACCCTTTGATGAAACAAAAAAAATTTTTTTTGCACAATTTTGTTACAGTTTACTGTATTGCAAATTCAGTTACTTAGTCCAATTTTATTTTCACACCTGCGATTCTTATATCACTTTTTTACTACAATGTTTATCCGTCACACGGTCAATTCTTAAGATTCCTCCTTTGTATTTTTATAGAAATAAATTCTCACTGATGAGGACTCCAACCTGAGTCGAAACGTTTGAAAGAATGTAAGAACTGAGTTTTCATCATTTCTGGACCCTAAAGCCAATTTACACATATATCGAATATTAAAACCATTTCTCAAATTTTCGAAACGAAATTTTATGTATTTTTGACACAAACATGTAGAAACTGGACAAAATTGTTCATATAAACTTGCTACTTTTCTCAAGTGTCACATGCCCTTAAGGAACACATTCTTATCATAATACTCGCGCTTCGCGCTCAATTTTTGACTTTATATCCATTGGAGGTACATTTTTATCAAACATTCTCATCACACGTTTCGCTCGCAGCTTACAAATCACTGATTAGGTCAATTTAATATAAAAAATCATATAAGTCATAAATATTGATGAAACTGAAATTGTTTTCTTTCTAAATATTTTATTTACCTACGCTATTTGAAAAATACCATTATTATTATTGAAAATTTCAAGTGATTCGAACCTCTTTTCAAATATTCGAATCCTCAAAAACCAAAACGACCAAATTTGGATCAAAATGAATTTCCAAACAAAAAAAGGAGGAAGTTTTTGCGGATTCGAATCTTTTAAAGGGGCTTCGAATGACTTGAAAGTTTCAATAATAGTGGATTCGACGTTAATATCGGTACAAATTTGTAATTTTATAGATTTGAAATCTAAAAAAATTATTATATTTCGATTTTTCAAAATTATCCTAAAATCAAAGATGAGTCATTTTTAAAAACCATTGTTTTCCTTTTTTATTTAAATGAATTATTTAAAATGAACCAATTAATATTTATGAAATAAAGGAAGTTTTTTGTCAGCAGAAGAACCTAATTAATATACAATTCTTATAAGTACAAACAATTTTTCAGCTTAAAAAATATGAAGACATTTGAATCTGGAGTCTTGCCACACCTGCGATTGAATTTTAATAATATTACCACCTACTTTCCTACCAAGAAACTTTCACTTTGCTCTATGGGGATTTATGCCAAATTTCGAATAAAAAAAATCTTTGAAATAAATTATCTGTTAGAGTTTTCTTTATTTTGCAGCAACTTATTTATTCTCTTCGCAAAATGTTGTTAACTATCTCGTATACATATAAATTCATCATTTTCGAAAAGGATAAACGCACATGGATTATTTTAAATTATTTGAAAGGCAGATTTCCAAGAACAAACGTATTCTCAGTTACCACGTCAGTGTCAGAAGTATTTTTTATAACTACAAAGTATCCTCGGAAAATCTATTTCGAGACAACAAGACCGTCCGACTATCCGTTTTTGCTTAGTTCTTTTTTGTCGGCAAAGAAGTCGCTGAACTTATTTCGTATGATTCGTGAGAGTGAAGGAAACCAACGAGATAAGGGAGACAAGTGGGAGGTAAAAAAAGAAATTAAAAAACAGAGGAAAAAGAGGCTGCATGAAGTCACTCTTTTAACTGGATGCCATTTCTACGAAATTCCTGTATATTATTATAACTAAAGGTTATTTTTTTATTTCAATTTTCAAATCAATATCTCATTTTGTGTAGAAATGCGACGAACGAAAAAAAAGCCTCCAGATTTAATTTCTTTGAAATTTTTGTTTTTTAACTTCCACTCAAATGAGGCAGAATTTATGTGGCTCAAATAAGACATGGCCTTAGGGTAAAAATTTAAAATTGTTCGACTTTCAAAAATTTTCAATAACAAATTGTCATTGTTGCACTGAGCAAAAAATGTGCGCAACAAAATATTTTGTTGAAAGAAGCCAAATTTTAATGAGACGTTAAGGACAATAATGACATAAAAATTATAAGAAAACCATTTTTTGAGTAAAAACGATTTCATTAGGCTAACAGAAGAATTTTTTTAAACCAAAAAAAAAAAGAATTTTATTCGGTCAACGACGCCAACTCGAACTCTAAATCAGACAATCCAATACGAAATGACATCATCTTTTATATTGTCCATTCACAATTTATTTTCGATGAATGACTGATCAATTATACAGTCAGAAGTTAATACAATTTTTATTAATTCAGATTTATAAAATAAAGTATCGTTAATATTAAGGTCATGGATCGACTGGACCACGTAATTCGATCACATGAATTCCGGCAAAATAAAATTTCAGAAGAATATTGTCTTCACAAAGAATTTATTTACAGGAATAATTTACCTTAAATTACGTAAACATTTTTTAATTTCAAATAAATCTTTCTCTTACATGAAAAAAAACTGTTTCTTGTCCGCCGTACACCGAAAGTTAGCCTTGTCGGTGTCATTTTGCGTGCGGAAAGTTGATTTTCCCGCACTAGTGCAGTAAAATTTTAAATGTGCGGAAAATTAAAATAATCTTAAAATTTTCCCGCACTAGTGCGGGAATATAAACTTTCCGCACGCAAAACGACATCGAAAAGGCTAACTTTCGGTATACAGCAAACAAAATAGTGTATTTGAGTGCGAAGATAAAAATTCGTAAAATAAAAAGTATTCTTCACTTTGCTAAAAATTACTGAATTCATTGGGGAATTCGAATAGAATGAAAGTTCGATTAAAAGCAAGACAAGTTAGTGAATGATTGTACCGGTGTTAAAAACTAAACGATTTCACTCTGTCACGGAGTACAGTGATTTCTGTGTGATAAAAGCAAAACGTAAATGCCCTAAGGAACAATGTGAAGACAGCCTTGGATAGGGAACAGATTCAGGAAATTCGATAAACTACTGTCAATCGCGATGTTCTTTGGTGTAACAAAAGCAAACTTATCGTGCCCGAGAGTTGAAAGGTTCGGAGCTCAAACTGTGAATTCGATATAATTATCTGATAGTCCTTGTTATCGAGAGAGAAAGCATGAATAATCTTTTAATGTTTATCCAGCATCAAGAAACTTTTATTTCTACGACTATGCTTTATTTATTACCAAAAAAGTGGAATAAAATGAATTTTAAAAATTGCAGTTAAGAAGTTCATTGGCTCTTGAACTATCACGAGTTCATAAAAGTGATGCTACGAGAATCTCAGGTTACCGAGATCTGAGTTGATAAAACGAAAATGCAAACGACTGTCATTATGAAGAGATGTAGAAAACGAAGAAGGAGAACAGAGAAAAAGAAAAAGACAGGACGAACAATTTGGAACTGCACTTAGGAAGTTTCCGGTCGTTGACCTGATTTTATACTTTAATCATGGATCATATTGTTGTGCACTTTATCAGGTCCAAAAAAGAAAGAACAATTTCGTTAAGGTGGTTGTGTCAAAAATCAGGTCTCTGGAAAAAAAGATTTTCCATGATTTTAATGTACTTAAAGTTTTGCGTGCGGTAAGTTGATTTTCCCTCACTAGTGCGATAAAATTTTAAGTTTGTTTTAATTTTTCGCACACTTAAAATTTTCCCGCACCAATGCAGGAAAATAAACATTCCGCGCGAAAAACGACACCGACAAGGCTAACTTTCGGTGTACGGCGGACTGAAAAATATTTTTCATTGTTCAATGAACGTTCAAAACTGTAAGTACATATAATTTTAAAACACGAAATGATATTATCAGTCATGTTTTATGGCAGAAAAAATATTATTTCTTAAAAAGATAATTTAAAACTTACGAAAATTGATTTCCATTTCTAATTTTATAGGTAAAGTTTTCAGTAGCTGAAATCTAGTCAATTTTAATAAATTGGTAAGAAGTGATAGTGAGAAAAAATTCTACAAAATAAAGATTATATAAAGTATTATTTTCTGTATGTTTCAAATTTTTTTTCATAAAAAATAATATTTTTTCTTTCATAAGACACGACTTATAATATAATGTCAAGTCTTGAAATCATAGAAACATTTTTTTTCTAGAGACCTGATTTTTGGCACTACAACTATTTTAACTAGCAATATTTTCCAGTCAAACTATCCAAAATTCGAAAAAAACATTAAAATGCAAACAATTTTACGTAAAAGAAATCTACTAATTTGTATCTACACATTTTTTGATATTATGTATATTTTTCGTTTTAAATACAAAAAAATATGATTGAAATTTTATAAATTTCATTCTTTACCTAAACTATGCGAGATACGAAAAAACTTAAGAATTAACATTTTTTCGCTCAAGAAAGGTCTGAAAATGATTATCCACATGACATTTTTTTGCAGACAAAAATTAACTGAGGTAAAATATTTTAAAATGACGTATTAAAACAAAATGAATAATTGAAATTATTACTTTAAGGGAAATCTACAAATTTGATTTTGATTATTTTTAATAAGACAGAATTCCATTTTAATTGTGAAAAATGGTATTCTTTAATTTTAAAAATTCTTTATTCGTATAACTATTTTTGACATTATGCCTTTCGTTGGTAAAAGATGCAATTAAAATGGAACAATAATAAATTATTTAAATTTATTTAATCTAAAAAAACTCATCGATCAATCGACTGATGAAAAAGTGTAAGATTGGATTGCTATTCCACCTCAATTGCTAGAACGATATTCCCACTACACTTCAAAATCACTGACTTTTCTGCCAAATAACATACTTTTTTCTCTTTCATTCTGGCTGTCGCTTTGACATTTTCCAGAAGAATAAACAGAATAAGGGAGTCATGAATCTCCAAAGTAGAGTTACTATTTGCTTCAGAATGCCAAATCGAGTTAAGAACTATTTCATTAAAATTAAGAATGTGTTGTAAAATTTAAATCACTAAAAGCATATTAGAATCAAGCTAAAGTTTTTTTTCGGAAAAAGTATTAGGGATATTGCCTAGTTTTCGAAAATATACAGATTTAAGTAATCCAAAAATTTGAGGAAATAAACAGAAGTCAATATTATTTGTGGATTTTTTCTAAATTTTAATAGGAATCAGTTTATGTCAAAAAAGTAAGGAATATTACCTACTTACAGTTCCGAACGTTCATTGAACGATAAGAAATTTTTTTTTCAAAACAAAATTGATTATTATGTTTATATTTAGGACCCTTCAAACATACAATCTGTCAGTATAAAATTCGCTACTTTTTTATTTACTGGGTCAAAAAATAATTTAAAGAATAAAAATTTTGAACTCAAACGAAATAAAAAAATAATCATTTAGTTTTTTTTATCTTTAAAATAGCAAAGGCGCTGTCAATCCCCACTCACGTGATTCCCACACTCGTAACGCTCGTGCGGCAAACCCGACGCTCGTGCGGGATTAACCAACTTGTCGCCCTTGCCACACAATATACTATTATATATATATATATATAGGGTGTCTAATAAATATGGCAACCCCTGGATAACTTCGCAGGATCGAGTTTTAATGAAAAACTTTTCCTACAGCAGTTGTAGGAAATCAAGCAAGGCATCGGATGAAGACCTCAAAATTGAGCTTGACAGTGATCTTCAAGGTCATTTGAAGGTCGATTCGGAAAATTTAAATAGGAACCACTGTTTTTCACTTCGTATTCTAACCTCATACATAGCCATGTCTATAGACATAAAATTTTCCGCCCTTCCCGAATCCGAGGTCAAAAACAGTGGTTCCCATTTAAATTTTCCGAGTTGACCTTCAAATGACCTTGAAGATCACTCTATCGCGCGCATTTTTATAATAGGCATAATATTTTGCTTTCGTTCGCTATATATCGTATTGTCATGTCAACGAACTTGTATCCTTCATGGAGAAATATGAAGTTTAGAAGTACCAGTATAGTTTCTACGCCTATACTGGTATAGTTCTGAGGACCAATCCAGTGGCATTGCTCTGATATCAATATTTTTTGGTTCTGAGGACCAAAATATAGTTCTCTCAACTATACTGTTTTTCCGTATGGTTAAAAGTAAATGAAATATTTCTCTCTAAACCTGAATCAGTGAAATATAATGAGATGTCGGACGCCTGTGTAGCTCAGTGGTTAGAGCAGTCGACCGGCAATCGAAAGACCTGGGCTCGAATCCCAGCGCAGTCGAAAGCGTCATTTTTTTCCACAGAAAGATTTTCAAATTCTTTAAATATTTACTGATTATATCAATGAAAATATATCAACTGATGAATCAGTGCCCTGCTTTGATTTCACTGAGGAATCAGTAAACACACCACGTGAACGTAACTTTTGAATTAGATTAAAACGATTAAAGTATAACGATGGATCTTTAATTTTTAATTATACACAATAATATTAATAGTAGATGCTTTTTTTAATTTGGCTTTAGGGACCAGAAATAATGTAAACTCAGGGTTTCATTTTTATTCCTCAAACATTTCAACTCAGATTGGAGTCCTCATCAGTGATAATTTATTTCTATAAAAAATACAAAGGAAGAAACTTAAAAAATTGCCCGTGTGACGGATAAACATTATGGTAAAAAATGATATAAAAGAATTGCAAGTGTGAAGGTATAAAATTTGACTAAATAACTAAATTTGCAAATTTCTTTTTATTGTTGCTTAACCTAAAATAAACGAGTTCATCGATCATTAAAATAAATTACTTGTTTTATTATTCCCACCTGCATATTTCACTGATTCAATAAGTGCACGGAGAAACTGTTTATATCAATTTTTACCATAGTATTTTTCAATTTAGGGAAAAACGTATCACTTTGAGAATTTTTGCCAGAAAAAATACTAAACTTCATAATAATGATATGAAACTTCAGCATAGTACATAGCAAATTTTACCATAGTTTATACTAAAGTATCATATCATTCTTCTAAAGTTTAGTATTTTTACTGAAAAAAATTCCCAAAGTGATACGTTTTTCCTTAAATTGAAAAATACTATGGTAAAAATTGATATAAACAGTTTCTCCGTGTGGTTTCAATCTATTTCACAGATTCATCAGTAGAATTTCACTGATTCACAGTGAAAGACTTATAGCTGCTGCCATCAGTGAATAGTCACTGCGAATCAGTAGATGTTCACTGATTCAGGTTTAGAGAGCTGGTAGTCGGAAAAACCAAATTTGACTAACAAAAGAATTTTTGGGATCAAGCAAAAATTTTGTTGTCCATCTAACAACAAAATACAAGAGATAATTTTGTTGGGTAGCCACACCTTAATCATCGAATGAAGCCTCTCTTCATTAAGCATAACAATCCTTATCCCTCTTAGGCAGCATACTACATCTCGATTCTGTGGAACAGGTCTGTGGAGTAATATCATTCTGATTTATACACACATTACCATCTAAACTGGACAGTCACATCGTGACTAGGGTCGCGTCATTATTATAGTCATACTCGTACATACACCTAGTTCTGCCCATTGGTGGTAACTTCCTACTTGTATATTTCAACCCGAGCTTGTTTCGAACTGACGCGTACCCAAAATATCATTTCCAACCTAATCAATAAGGGAATGGGTAACTGCTGTTTTAGGAGCAATTATTTCTGACTCAAAAAGCTATTCGTTGTACAATAGTCGATTCTATGTAATAAATATTCTGGTGTGATTCTCTCGATATACACTGTTGGAAATTTTTGGAAATTTACGATACTTTTGAGCAAACGTATTTCAAGAGGATAGTCCACTGTGATGGCTGTAAAAAATTTGATTTTTACATTCTCATCATGAATGAGAAAATATTAGTTTTATGTGAAAAATGACTTTCGAAATTTTAATCAAATATTTACATTTTGAGACCTTCTAAATCAGGAAAAACAGTTTTTAGGAAAGTGTCTGGCTGTCTGTCTGCCATCTATAGACACGATAACTCTTGAAGGTACTAAAAAGGTAACTAAATTTTCTTAAATTTATCTAAATTTTACCGAATTGTAACTACATAAAACTCCAGTTCGTGTTTTGAAAATTCTGAGAAAGTAACAATATTTCGTTAGAATTTCCTACATGTAAAAAAATAATTTAGTAAAGTTTATTGAACTGTTCAAGAGATGGGGATACAGGTATTTACAGAACAGAGTTCTGGAAAATTTTCAGAACTTTTCAGGATAAAATGCGTAACATTCAGGAAAAATCATTGAAAGTTCTTCATTTTATTCTGAAAAGTTCTTTAAATTTTCTAGAACTCGGTTCCGTGAATGCCAGTATCCCGAACTCTTGAAAAGTTCTATAAACTTTATTGAATTATTTTTTCCCAGTGGTAAAGTAGTAAAATTTGAAATAATTTGCATTGCTGTTGCATGAAATTTTTGTTAAGAGTAAAAGAATTATAAAGAGTTGGCGTTAGAAATTTTTGCTTTACTATATTGTAAAATAAAAAATTTTAAATACTCCCATGCAATATAACAATGATAAATTTAATTAATCTTAATCACTAAATATTGAAATTTTGATAATTAGCAGATAATAACTATGGCATTTGGAATCCAGATGAGTAATAAAGATTGGAAAGAAAAAAAATACGGTTCACAAATATTTCAATTAAAAAAATAAATAACTTTGGTAATTATTTAAACAAAAATGAATTTTGGAAACTTCAAATTAAAAGATTCTGTGATGAAAACAAACAATACTGCCTAAAGTCTTTCTTATTAAACTTACCAATTGAAGTACCTTTTTTCTGGTAGAGTAATAATATCGTATATAATGACAAGCGACTTACCTGTAACAAAAATAAGAAAAAAATGTTAGTAGGTAAATCTCAAATAACATTAGACTCGTAATAAACTAGAAATAATATGTATGTGTATGTTTATAGAATATTGATCAACTTTCAATTGTTATAAAGTATTTTTTATTTAATTTTTTCGTCTAAGCACTAAAAATAATTCAACCAAAAATTGGTTTAGCCAAAGAATTTGCTCATTGTATGACCAATGACTTTTAGTGTCAATTCACCCAAAGAATTTTTTAAACCAACTTTGACTAAAACCAACAAATCTTTAGGTTAATAGAATCAATTTTTTAAAATTAACTCAAGAAATATACAATGCGTATATCAGAAACACAAAACGCATCTGTATTTTTTCTAATTCAATTTTTTGGCTAAGTAAATTAAATTATGGTTTTTATTGAAACAAAAGCAGTTTAATAAATTAATTTAATTGTTTTACCGAAAGCATTTCCTGAAATCAGAGAAACACTATGCTATCTTGCCAAAAAACAAGTCTTCGAGGAAAAATATTCCATTATACTTCCATAAATTGCAAAATTATATTTATAATAGAATAAATAAATAAAAATAATAAAATAAAATAAAGTAATAAAAATAAATCATATCGTTTGATATTTATTTATTTATATTTTTCAAAATATATGAGATTTTAATAAATGAGAGTTTATTTTTTCCAGAAGAAAATTCTTCACAACTTGACCTCTACCAATTTCTTACTATAATTAAATTAATGTAAAATATGGAATAGATATTTGTTTATAGATTATAGGTTGCGGTCAAGTGCGGTAAATCTTGTTTTCAAATAACAAGGTTTTCATTTATTGAAATCTCAACATTTTTAGGAATCATTGGCGTTTATCGATATCACAGAAAGTTCAATTAAAAATAAAATTTCAACTTTGAGTGTTGATTACTTCGATAATATACACTGTTAGAAATGTTCGGATGTTTACAAAATTTTTATGTTACTGAGGCGATGTCAAATTTGACGATATTTATGATGTTTTTGAGTAAAGATATCTCAAAATTGTGATAAATGTACTGAATTTTCTGGAATTTTTCTTAATATTACGAAGCTCAACTGAATTATCATAATTAATTTTGTTTCGAAAGAAAAAACTTTGTCATTGTTCAAGGGACGAGGTACTTACAGTTCTGAACGTTCATTGAACGATGACAATTTTTTTCCTTTCAAAACAAAATTAATGATTATGTTTATATTTATGGTCCTAGAAATATTTAATTTGTCATAAAATATACGCTACTTTTTCATTTAATGAAGCAAAAACTAATTATTTAGTTTTCAGAAAAAATATTTTCCATCATTCAATGAACGTTCAGAACTGTAAGTACATCAAGGGACGTTCAAAACTGTAAGTACATATAAAATTTCAGTTACCCAAAACGTTAAATTATTCCTGTTACAAGTTACAATATTTAACACTTTCTGAATAAAAATTAAAGAAATTTCTTAAATTTACTAAAAAATGACTGAATTTTTGGAAATTCTATCTTCATTTTACAAAACTCTAAATGAATAAAACTCCAGTCACGTGTTACGGGAAATTACGGTAGAAATTTCTAACAGTGTAATGTTAAAATTAAATGTCGATATTACTTAATTCTTGGTAAATCGATATCAGTATGTAAACAATATCGTCTTCTCAGTCACGAACATCTTGAGATGACGGAAGGTAACAGCGTAATGTCGTCGCGTTGCGAACTCTGTGATTACCAATTAGGTATATTATGCCCTTGTAATTATATCAGAACTGGATCTCAGGTTTACAACGCCACGAGATATAATATATTGAGACTGTCCTGCGAGTCCTCTCTAACTGAATACCAAAGAGATCCTTTGAGATGGACACGAGTCCCTCCGGCAAACATGGGTTTCGAAATATTATTTAAGGTTGAAGACATTCAGAAAGAAATGTTGTTCCTCGAACAAAATTGTTTAGTTCAATCCATGGAGTATTTTATTAATTTAAACAAATTTTTGGTTAAATCTAATAAATACTTGAAATCTATTAAAATGTAAAATTAAGGGCCAGTGAGTTACTTCCCCCAGGCCCAAATTTTCTTACTACGGCCCTGCATTGATCATAAGCAACAATGAGTTCTCTATCGATCTGCAAAATCTGCTTATTCTAATTACATAAACTAATCAGGATATCACCCATTAGGAAAACTTATATATCGATGGATTTCAAGATAGTTGCCTCACAAAACAACAAATCACGGAAAAAAAAATTTATTTATTAGTTGAGTTTGAAATTTCTGCCAGTGCCTACATTATCGGAGAATCACTAGTCGCGTATCAGATAGGATACGTTGCCGCAGTCGACCGGCGGCAATCGAAAGACCTCGGCTCGAATCCCAGCGCAGTCGAAAACGTCTTTTTTTCCACAGAAAGATTTCAAATTCTTAAATTTAAATATTTATTTATACTATTAGGAATTGAAATATCATTATTTATGACATTGTTTGAAATAAAAGAGATTTTATTTGACTTGATTTTTTTGAACATACAGAAATTATTTATTTGAAAATTTTTATTCTTGACTGAACATTTTTTAATATTTATATTTTATTTTTTTTATATTTATATGATTTTAGGTATTGGAGAAAATAATTAGTTTTACTATCAAGAACTGCAATATTATTACTTATGATATCGTTTAAAAGAACAAAGAATATTTTTCATGAAAAAATTTCGAATATAAATCTTTTTTTCGAGAACCTTTATTTTTGAAATTTTTTCATTGATAAATAACAATTTTTAAAGAATGATAGGATAAAATTTCGGAATCACTCAATCATTAAAAACCATACTATTGATAATGATCTTTATTATTCATATTGCATTAGTAATAAACTATCTTCAATAAATAATAATACAAATATGAATATAAAATTTTATAATAATTTTTATTTTTGTATATTCAATTAATAGTTATTTTTTACTGTAAACAGTAAAAAATGACTGATTCCATAGTTAAAAGTAGATCATTGATTTCAATTCAGTCAAATTCTGACTGAATCAGATTGAGAGAATAAAATGATTTATAGTTAAGCTGAAGAGGATCTTTTTTATCAAAAAAATAATCTTCTATTTAATAAAATCCTATTTTTTGAAAATTGACATTTAACTATTAGAAATAAAGTTCCATTTACTAATTACTTTCTTTCTAGAAAATTTTAATCAACAATAAATATCTAAAAATATATGAAATCAGAAATGAGAATTAGGCAAAAAGTGAACTTGAAGGTTAAAAGCGCAAAACTCGTCTGGGCAGCGTAACCACCGCCGTTACAGCAGTCGCCGTCGTCGTCGCCGACGGCGGCGTCGCGACGCTCATCGATTCCCGGCACCGCCCCTTCCTAGGTTTCCAGTGACGTCACTCAAAACCTAGGAACCCCATAACACCCTATTTCGTACTTTCATCACTTTTTTTGTGCTCTTATGTACCAAGAACTTTATCTAAAACTTTATTTCAGTTTATTATATACTTATAATAAATGTAGACCTTGAATGCGAAAATGAAAGTTTCCCAAAGGTAGAAAAACACCGCTATTGCACTAAATTTGAAAATTTTCAATATTTCATACATTTAAAATTTAATTGTATTAAGTAAACAATAAATTATTATTATTATTGACAATCTATCTTAATTCCTTATATAAATTTTCTATCTAAGCTTTAACTGATTTTTCAGTAAATGTGGACCAAAATAACTAATAGAATATTTAAAATTTAGACATCGATTGAAATTGGTAAGACATAACTAATTGACATAAGGAGAGATAATTTGAAATTCTTGTGCAATAATATATTATTCTAATGATTTAATTCTATGAGATTGATGCTCTGCAATTAAAACTGCAGCCAGAAAAAAGTTTTATTTAAATTTAAGAAATCGTTTTTTTAACTTCATTTCTTCAATTAAAAGTAAAAACACCTTTAGAACAAATATAAATTTATTTGATTTTTAACATTATTTATTTGATTTAAAAGAATATTTTTTATTCAAATACAATACTGGTAAAAACTTAATAAATAATTTATTTTATTTTATTTTATTACTTTGAACGAAGAAAATATTTATGTGTGGGTAAAGTTTTACTGATACATTAGTCAAGTCTCTAAATCTGAATAAGTTAAAATCTACTGATTATCAGTGAAATTTGACTAATTAAAATAGCTAAAAAGGGGTTACTGCCAATCAGTCAAATTCCATTGATTACTTCAGTGAAAATCAACTGATTTGACAGTGAAAAATATTTTCGCACTGATAAATCAGTGAAAAGGCAAATTACTGGTTCAATCAGTGTAAATTTGACTGATTCAGATTAAGAGAGAATAGAGTATCTGACATTTCGTTTTACCAGCAAGTAAAATCATAATTTTGAATACAAAATTTAATGATTGTTCAGATAATTTGAAACAATTATCTGCTTTATTTGGATTGCTTTTTTAAATAATTAAATATTTGAACTTACAGCAACTGAGGAGTAAATCAATCAAAGCAAATAAATCCACATTATTAACCCTTAGTATTCTTTTCTAAATTGAATCAGTGATTGATTTAAATGATAGATTGCATATCGAAAAATGAGTTAGTGACTTTAATATAGTCAAATTTGGACTTTATGGTTGAATTTAATGTTGTAATTTATCAAAAGTAACTAAAATATTTGGTTGGATCAACCAAATTTTACTAATCAAAGAATTTTGTTGAGTCAATTACATAATTTTATTGAATCAGCCAACAATTTTTCTGTCATTATAACAACAAAATACTATGGTTTGACTGAAAAATGTTTCGATTTAAGCAAATCTTTTTTTTAGTCTAGATCTCATTGAAAAAAGATTAGTTACTGTTACTATTGGTTATGCGGTAATCATTTTATATTATATGAAGGTAATATCGAATTTTTTTCTTATTTATGATATTTCTATCGAGTGAATATTTCTCAAATAAAATAATGATTGTAGCAGGAATCCAGCTTCTGGGATAAGAATATATGACAATACTAACGGTGTAACGCAATACTGTCATTAGCCACAGAACGCTTAATTTGCAATTCATTGCCGACCACTCTGCATATTCTACTGATCTACTCTACACATCACTCAGTTCGTGCACAACTCGGTTTGCCATATCAAGTCTGTCAAGTTTTCCAGGTCGAATTAATCACATAAAACCAATGAATCTCATTGATAAACGTTAATGTTTGCTACTGAGTGCATATAAGTCTTACAGGCGCCAGTGGGATTCTATGTCTTTCCAAAAAATTACAATATTAGTCGATATTACTAAATATATTGTATAATACTTTCTAAATCTGAATCGATTGAAATTAAACAGATTCTCAAGAATTTAGCACCGTTATTTTATTTTTTCAAAAACACAAAATGGCGGTGCCGGTAAAAAAATCGTTTTTTTTCTTCTAATGTTGAACCTAATTTTCATTTTTTTTCGAAAATCGTTAGCGGCACAATTCAGCAGAAGTTTTGTTTTTTCAAAAAGAACAAAATGGCGGTACTGGTTAAAAAATCGTTTTTGTTTGATTTTGGCCCTAATTTTAATTTTTTTTTTCAAGAACTGTTTGCGGCACAATTCAGCACAACTTTTGTTTTTTTGAAAAAACAAAATGACGGTGACAAGCATTTTATATATTGAGTTCTAATACCTAGATATTGAACTGCAATATCTGAAATATTGAAATAGGTTGATATAAATATATCTGATATTACAGCTGAATATTTAGATATTTCAGTTGAATATATGAGATGCTTGTCACATAGTTGAATATCTAGATATTGATCCTGAATCAATTTTTTAAAATTAACTCAAGAAATGTACAATGCGTATATCAGAAACACTAAACGCATCTGTATTTTTTCTAATTCAATTTTTTGGCTAAGTCAATTAAATTATTGTTTCTATTGAAACAAACACAGTTAAATAAATTAATTTAATTGTTTTACCGAAAACATTTCTTAAAATCAGAGAAATACTTTGCTATCTTGCCGAAAAACAAGACTTCGAGAAAAAATATTCCATTATACTTCCATATTGTTGCAAATTTATAATAAATCATATGGTTTGATATTTATTTATTTATATTTTTCAAAATTTATGAGATTTTAATAAATGAGAGTTTATTTTTTCCAGAAGAAAATTCTTCACAACTTAACCTCTACCAATTTCTTACTATAATTAAATTAATGTAAAATATGGAATAGTTATTTGTTTATATATTATAGGTTGCGGTCAAGTGTGGTAAATCTTGTTTTCAAATAAAAAGGTTTTCATTTATTGAAATTTTAACATTTTTTGGAATCATCGGCGTTTATCGATATCACAGAAAGTTCAATTAAAAATAAAATTTCAATTTTGAGTGTTGATTACTTCGATAATATACGCTGTTAGAAATGTTCGGCAATTTACAAAATTTGTATGTTACAAAGGCAATGTCAAATTTGACGATATTTATGATGTTTTTGAGTAAAGATATCTCAAAATTGTGATAAATGTACTGAATTTTTCATAATATTACAAAACTCAACTGAATTTTTATAAAATTCATCTTAAAATTACAAAATTTTAACATGTAATTGCTTAAAACTTCAGTTACCCAAAACATAAAAAATTTTCTGTTGAAAGTTTCAGAACTTCCAGATATAACACTCTTAGAAATTTCTACCGTAATTTTCCGAAACACGTGACTCGAGTTTTATTCAGTTAGAGTTTCGTAAAATCAAGATAGAATTTCAGAAACATTTACTTTTTAGTAAATTTAAGAAACAATTTCTCAATTTTCAGTTATAAAGTGTTGAATATTCTGATTCTTGCATCTGGGAATTCTGGAATTTGTAACAGAAATAATTTTACGTTTTGGGTAACTGAAAATTTTGTTATAGTTTCGTAATTTCATGATAAATTTTATAAAAATTCTATTACAAGTTTGATAGTTTTAAGATACATTTTACGAAAATTCATTTGAGTTTAATAATAAAATGAAGAAAAATTTTAGAAAATTCAGTACATTTATAGCAAATTTTAAGATACCTTTACTCAAAAACATCATCATAAATATCAAATTTTACCTTACCTTTGTAAAATACAAATGTTGTGAATTTCCGAACATTTCTAACTGAAGTGTCGGGATATTCAGCAATTCCTAACTAAAATTGAGACATTTCTTTTTTAATTTACGGAAAATGAATTGAATTTTCTTCAATTTTATGTTAATTTAACGAAATTATGACTGTATAAAACTTCAGCTACGAGTTTCGAAAACTTTTTGAAAAATTCCAAATTATCATTCTTGGTTCCTATAGCAATACTTAAAGGAATATTCAAATTATCTCAGTGACATGCCTTGATCGAACGAAAATTTACAAAGTTACCGAATTCAATAAACTTGATAAAATCTAAAATGAAATTTATACAGGAAATGGGAAAATCTATCTATGGCATCAACATCAGCAAGAGCTGGCATATTTTCATCCCATATCATCTATTTCGACATACATACATATTGCTCAGAAACACAAACCAAAAATTTCAAGATTCAAATTTTATTTCAATGTATTTCTCTACCTAAATCATGAATTTGTAATTCAGACTAGATTCAAAAAACCTTTATTTCGGATTCAGGAAGATGTGACAGAATGAAACTTTTCTAATTGAATTGATTTTCTAGCTTGCACCTTTCCTAATAAGATACAAAGTCAGATTACCCATTTATTTTTACATTCTCAGCGTAAATGAGAAAGTATTAGTTTCATGTGAAAAATGACTTTCTCATAAATCTCTACTAATTATCCTAATAAAATTTTCCGATTAAACTAAAATTAGGAAAGTTACAGTATTAAAATGGTAGATTGTATTGACCCTTGATTTAATTGAAAAAAACTTATAAAAGTACTCTTTTTTTGTATCATATGTTAAGTACTTTAGTTATTCCGAAAAAATATGTGAAATTAGCGACAGCATCTTTTTTTGTATTTTCTAGATCTTAATAAATATCACTGATGAGGGCTCCGATCAGAGCCGAAACGTCTAATTAAATAGACTTCTTCATTTATGGACCCTAAAGCCAATGCAAACGTACCAAAAGTTTTATGAGTTACATTATGTTGAAACTTGAAAAAAGTTAATATCTAAATTCCATTTTTCAGTTGAATTTTACGAAATACGAAAAAAAGTTATGATACAAAATTATTTACTACATACAGATCTATAAGTTTGAATCGCAAATTTTTTTTCATAACCAAAATATATGAAATACGAAAAAAACATAATTCTGCAAATTTTTTCGTTTCAATAAGATCTATAAATTTTTTCTGACATAGTTTCCGATAAAACGTATATTTTTCATTTTAATTTCAAAAAATATGATTGAAACTCAAAAATTCCATTATTTAAACAAAATATGTGAGATACGAAAAAAACGTTAAGATGAAAAATTATTTGCCTAAATGAGATCTACATATATTCTGAGTAAGACACTTTTTGACAAGATGTATATTTTATGTTTTGATTTTAAATACTGAAAATAAAAAATTCAATTTTTTAACCAAAATATGTGAGACACAAAATAAGCGTTAAAATAAAAAATCGTTCGCTTAAAAACAGTTTACGAATTTTTTTCCTTTGTGAGATATTTGGAAGAAGATAAATTTTTATTAATCATGTAAGTTATTAGAAAGTTATAAAAATGTATAGAGAAAATCGATCGCGAATCGCGAATTTCATGATGAGAATTTGTTCCTTAAGTAAATTGAATTTCCTTTTTCATTTGAACCATAAAAAAAATTTAGTAATTTTGAGGAAATGTAATTCACATCTACAATATTATAAAATTGACTTGAGCTTCAGTAGCAAATTACAAGAAAAGAACTTATATCTATGCTAAGAATATAAGACTGAGCGCGAAGCGCGACGTTTAAATATTTCAGAGTGCATGGGGAATCATTGAAAAAGTAGAAAATTGAAAAAAGTGTCGACTTCCGTTATTTGATTTTGAAGCATTACTCAAAGGTTTAATTAAATTTCAAGCTTGAGAAAAGGACCGACCTTCACGTAATACATCATCCCTCCCTAAACTGCCACGCAAAGACATTCGACCCTAAAGTACTCCGAACTCTCATAACAGTAGCAACCCTCGGTTTAAACGTGAGTGTGCGTACTTCGTAATCAGGGCTATTGACTTTTCAAAAGTACCTCATGTGCTCTACGAGAGGTACTGAAATCTTAACCTTATACCTTTTACACTCACCAAATCTGGATCAGTTAAAATTTAAATGAGTTCAATCAGCGATCAATTTTATTATTTTCTATATGCAACAATGCAACGCATTACTTTTCACATATTGTCAATACTATTTAAATTTGAATCAGTCAAAATATACTGATTATCAGTGAAATTTGACTGATTCAAATAGCTAAAAAGAGGTTACTGTAAATCAGTCAAATTTCACTGATTATTTCAGTGAAAATTGACTGATTGGACAGTGAAAAATGTTTTTCACTGATGAATCAGTGAAAATTAACTGATTTAACAGTGAAAAATATTTTTCACTAATGAATCAGTTGAAAGGCAAATCACTGATTCAATCAGTGAAAATTTAACTGATTCAGATTTAGAGAGTAAGGTGACTGAATGCATCGCAAAAAAAGGGTCACTGATTTCAAGTTAGTAAAATTTTGTCCAACTTGGATTTAGAGACTATACGATTAATAGAGTTTCATCAAAATGGTCCATAATAAGATCTACAAAGTTCTTGATTACACTATGTAGCAGGTCGCGATTCGGAAGCCAGGCGCCAGAATCCTTTAAAAGTTCAATAACAATTATTTCCGTCTCACATCCTTGTAAATTATTCTTAAGAGGAGGAATCAAGCCTTTTTTAGAAAAATTTTGAAAAAAATTAAGGGGTCGCATTGGGAAAAAAAACTTTAAAATATATTTAAAATAGAAAAATGTGCATAAAGTAATTTTTTTTTCCAAAGACAACGCGTTTAAAAAATGCTAATGTAAATGATAAATGGTAAACTTAAGCGGAAGTTATAATTAATCGAATAAAAGCACGTGTGTACAATTAAGAAATATTCGAGCACCTGTATCTCGTATATTTAGATTAAAAAAATGTACTTACAGTTTTGAATGTTCATTGAATGTTGAGTTTAAAAAAAAAATTAGTTACTATGTTTATATTTAGAATCCTTCAAAGATACAATATTTCATAAAATACACGTTACTTTTCATTTTAGTGAGGCAAAAACTAATCATTCAGTTATCAGAAAAAACATTTTCCATCGTTTAATGAACGTTCAGAAATGTATGCACATTTAAAAAATGGAATTTTTTATTTTCAATAGTATTTATTAAACAAAAAAGAAAATTATCTTTTATGGAAACAATGTTATATTCCAACATTTTTTTGTATCTCGAATAATTCAACTAAAAAAATAGGATTTTTGATTTTCAATTGTATTTTTTAAAATTAAAACGATAAAATATATATCTTATGAAAAAAAGTTCAAATTTAAATTTGTATTTAAATTTAAAGAATTTGAAATCTTTCTGTGGAAAAAAGACGCTTTTGACTGCGCTAGGATTTATTAGAACTTTTTCGAGTAACAAATTCTGCAGCATAACGTTTATTAGGATCTCGCATAGTTGGACTGGAAAATAGAATTTAATTATTAATTTTTTTTCAAGTTTCAAGATTCTGTAATTGTCTCAAAGCGCATTTAATTTTGATGAAAATGATAAAAGTGATCTAAAAATGATGAATTAAAATCAGTATTTTTTATAGGAAAATATTTCAAATTTGCCCCCACCCAGAAAAAAAATGTAATCTTACCCAACCATTGTGTTAATAAAAAAATGTAATAAAAAATTTGTAGACACAGTCACAGGTTATAGTTATGCAAAATTATAAAGCTTTATAATTATATAGAAAAAAAAGCTTGATTAATTGATTTGATCCTGATTCATAATTAGATGCATAATAACGTTTACAATCGCCTTGTCTCGTGCTTCGTGGTACATGCATCAGATCTCACCTAATTATCATAATTGTATGACCCTTGTGGTAAATTTAGGGATAGGTAAACAGATTCCCATACATTGGTCCATATCAGCATCGACCTCAATTAGGCATCAGCTTATGATTATACTTAAATCATCCTCAATAAGCACGAGTTAGAGATGAAATTGTCTTGTTTATTTGCAACTCTGCAAATCTTTTAAATATTTTGAAAGATAGTGTAATTTCTTAATAAAAATTCATGTTTTAAGGCCATGTATCAATTGGATCACGTGATTATATTATACATTCATTCGTCCATGTAAGATAAATTTGTTAATTTACAAACTTTATTGTTCGTCAAATTTTCATTTATTTTGTTTGCATTATTAAATTTTATCATTGATAAATGATTTAAGGCAGGTAATACTTTAAGGTAGTACGATTACAAAAATTAGACCTTGAGGCAAAAATAGATAATTTTGCTTTCAAGAATAGCAATATTATTATTGAAGGGCTAATTTGAAAGAGAAAAGATTAGTTTTTATGAAAAAAATTTGAAACACAAAAAAATAATGTTATTAATAAATTTTATTTTTGCCCAAACTTATTTTCTTATCGCTTCGAGGCAAATTTTTAAAAATGATGCGATTCTAAAAAATCACGGTTCATTTTTTTAGAAAAAAGATTCTCTACAACTTGACCGTTTCCTATTTTTGAAATTGAATTAATTATTATCAAATACAGCAATTTGTTTATAAAAATTTTGTTTTGAAAAATTGTTTTGTTATAATTTCAGCCATTAAAGAATTCATTTTAAAAAATCGAAAACGGTCAAGTTGTAGAGAATCTTTTTCCTAAAAAAATGAACCGTGATTTATTAGAATCGCATCATTTTTAAAAATTTGGCTCGAAGCGATAAGAAAATAAGTTTGAGCAAAAATAAAATTTATTAATAAAATTATTTTTTTGTGTTTCAAATTTTTTTCATGAAAAATAATCTTTTCTCTGTCAAATTAGCCCTTCAATAATAATATTGATATTCTTGAAAGAAAAATTATCTATTTTTGCCTGAGGTCTAATTTTCGTGATCGTACTACCTTAAATGTGGTTGATAATATAAAATTTTTTGTTTCCATCACTGATGGAATTAAGAAATCGATATCGGTCATTATGACCGGCAGTCTTAATTTTATTAATTCCGGTTCAATCCAAGGCATCAATCCGAATGAATCCAATCCAAGTTTTTAATCCGAACTTGGAAGGATTCGGACCGAATTTTTAATGGGAATCATTTTGACTTTGGACTGATTCGAATTATTCGGATTGTACCGGAATGAATAGAATAAATTGATTTTGATTCAATTTGCATTGAACGAGATTTGGAGCATTTTTCAAATTCATTCGGAAATAGATTTCGGAATGGCTCGAATTAGTTGGGATTAAATTCCTTTCCAAAACTTTTACTTCATTTAAGCACTAAGGGATCATACCACTGTAGGCCTCCCAAAAAAAGCTATTTTTAAGAATTTCCATCGTCTGGAAATATTTTTATTTGTTGATTGAAAGTACATATATTTGAAATCTAGTGACGTCATTACAAAACGTGCTCTCATTGGTGTGACGTCATTCTGTGAGTAGATTCAAAATCTAACACAGCTGTTACATGCATTTCGCGTCATTGCCGTTAGTTTATTAAAATATTGTCGATGTTTAATGGATCATGGGTGATTGTGTATTTGAAAAGGCGGATTCACGCAATTTGCCGCATGTTAATAGTGAAATGGTGTGTGAATTCGCTCGAAATATGTACTTACAGTTTTGAACGTTCATTGAACGATAACAAAATTTTTTTTCTAGAAGAAAATTAATTATTATTTTTATATTCAGAGCCCTTTAAATAAACAATCGTTCATTAAAAATACACTATGTTTTTAATTTTCTGGGACAATAACTAATCATTCAGTTTTCAAAAAAAAATCTTTCCCATCGTTCAATGAACGTTCAGAACTGTAAGTACATTTCCAAATGATAGTCGTTTTAATGCAGAAGAAGTACTTGCTGTCAAAATTCACAAGTGGATATATTTCAACTGAATAATACCTTTTGATTTAAACCTTTTTGAATTGAATATTTGTTAATTTAATGATTATCTCGTAGGGCCGGTCGAGACAGTTACGGAGATTCTGCAATAGGTTATGGTTGCCTATACGTCTCGTACCAAGGGCGTTATGGCGCCAATTCTGGCACGTTTGAATATACTTATATCATTTTATTAATTAAAGATGTTTAATGAAGTTCAAAAATCGGGAGAAATAATCTATGATGATTACGTGATCTAAGAAATACAACACTATTTAACGTCTTAGATGGTTGAGTTTGAAATTTTAGCCACTGCACAGAGAGAAATTTTGGGTTTCACTGACCAAAGTTTTTTTGTTAAAATCGTCTTTACAAAAATGTTAAAGTTCTCATGACAATCATGGTAGTGGCTGTCATACATTGGAAAAGTGTTTACTTCAACTGCAAGGAACGTTACTGAGACCACGATTCTGGTACTTGAAATACCATAGCGCTGCGGTTATAGGAACCAAAGTCCATCGTAAAGCCGCGCATAGAGTTTAGTTAAAATGACTAAGTCTACGGACAGTAAATACCCAGCCAAAATTATTTTTGAGGTTATAGATATGGTTCTCTTAGTTATCAAAATACAAATTCAATTTGATTAGAAAAAATAAAGTTTCACCGAAAAGATCTAAGAAAAATAATCCGGTATAATGATATTTATGATAACTTTCGTCGATTAAGTTAAAAAATTGTCACTTTTTTCATCACCATAAACTTTTTTTGACTGACTATAGTTTTGACAACATACGACCAGACAGCAAAATTGGAACGCATTGCATTGTCCCCGAACAAAATCGATTATCATTTAGAAAGAATTGTCAAACTATATTTATAATAGAATTATTTACCTGATAATGCTTGGCACGGTGAAATACAGTCCAGGAATCGAGAACGAGAATTGGCAGGATTCAACTTAGACTGCATATCTTTTTGGAAGTAACTACTCATCTCCAGTGCAGTGCAAGTTGAATTGTGTGACTATTACAAGATTTAATAGTTGTCACGACAGGCTTACCTCGTTGTAAAAAATGAAAGTTATACTTGATTTGTCTAGCGCAACAGCGAACGCTGCGGTTGTAGTAACCAAAGGAGCTTGGCAGTACACATAAAGAAAATGTACGTGTACTAACCGTTGGGGTACGTATAAAGCTCATTCTAATCATCAACTTTGGTCACAACAACCGAATACACAAAAAAGTCCAAATTACTGTCATGATAACTATAAAAGTAGTAGCTTCTCTCAACTTTTTTGGTCAAGGCAACTACTGTACAAAAAATTTATGTGCTATGTGCACAGGAACCAAAGCCGATTTCTCTCAGTGTGACTGCCCAAATTATCGGAGGATCATTAGTCGCGTATAGGATAGGATACGTTGCCGACAGATGTCCTCGAAGACAATTTCAAACTCTTACATCGCAATAATGGAAATAAATTAAAAATTTTAAAGGGTTTGAAATCGTTCTGTGAAAAAAAAGACGCTTTCGACTGTGCCGGGAATCAAGCCCGGGTCCTTCGATTGCCGGTCGAAATATTGATATAAAATTTCTTGGGCTTAATAAGAATTTCCGGCATTTTGAAATTTTGCATGAATTTTATTGGTTGAGGTTCAGGATATAGCTACAGTCATACTAAATCTAAAACTCTTTACTTTATCTGTTTCAGATGGTTCTTCATAGAGAAATAATCTGCCCAAGCGACCTACCAACTTTTCGACGAGTTGTGTTTGCCTGACGTTATTGTATATAAAAACTCTGTAAAATGAATAAAAAAAAAAAATTTTTCATCTATTTTAAGAGTTTATTTATTAAGCTCAATAAGTTTTATATCAACATTTATATCATCAACCTCTAAAATAATTCTTAAAAATAGCATTTTTTTAGTGGGTGGGGGGGGGGGGAGCTAAAGTTTTTTCTTAATTGTTAAGAAGGGCCATTCGTGTAGGTATAAAGCACATACATAGCAATTTTTTTCACAGATAGCAAAAATTTGAGTGGTGTAGACGGCTGGGGGGGGGGCTAAGAGACGCTGGCCTGCCTTAACCTTTTTATCGAGCTTTCCCAAGAAGAAGACTGCCGCCTGCTGCTTACACGAGTGTAGCGGGTTGAGCGGGGTTGGGGTGGGATAGAGTTCAAGCAGAAGAAGATATTACAAAATAAAGAAAAGAAAGAAAAGAGAGAGAAAAGAGAGTAGAAGGCCAGTGGCCGTCACGGTGTTGCTCTCGTCGTAGGTCGGAACTCTTTCGTTCTTCTCTTCTCGATTCAGCAAAGTCTTCTAAGATGCCACAAATATATGGTACGATTTCAAAAGATCAACTTCGAATCACACTTCTTTCAGTTCCATTCAGATTTTTCTGACAACTTCATTACTTCGATTGAATCTCAAAAATCTGCCCGCTTCGCGCGCAAGTTTGAGCGCGCCTAGGGCGCGCGATTCGATCGTCGCGCTTCGCGCTCGGTCTTTTGCTCTTCGCATACATTTAAGTTTATTTATTATAATTTGATACTGACATTTTGCAGGGGTGTGATTTGACGTTAAGTGTTGGAGCCCAAAAGTCGATAGACATTTCCGAAGAGCCCAAAAAAAGTCCAAAATACTTGTACACTTTAATTGTTTAAGAGCTGATTTTTTAGGAAGAGGCTTGTTTTTTTGGTGCTAGCTTGAAGGACCTCTAATAAGTCATGAATTACGACTTCACAAACATTTCCATTTTCGGTTTTTTTAGAGTAATAGATATGCGGGTTCAGTTTTTCCAAAATATGTCATTCTAGGATAATTCTACGTTAAAGACTCCAAAGGGTAATGTAAGGTATATGAAATTCTGCACTTCAATTATTGTAATTATTTTTATTATGAATAATGTAGAAAATGTGTAATAACATATAATTTACAAGATACATTTAGTTATTTAGTCCAATTTTATAGTGTCAAACTTGGAATTTTTTTACATCATTTTTAACAGTATGTTCATCGGTCACACATTCAAGATTTTAAGTTTCTTCCTCTGTCTTTTTACAAGGAATTTTTCTATACAAGTTTTTTTACATTTTTCTTACATTTTACAGTTTTAACATTTAGTTTATACCATTTATAGTTTCACTTGTACAATTTCATTCATATCGGTTAACCAAAATTGTTATCTGTCACACGTGTTACTTTTAAGTCTCTCTTGTTAGTATTTCTTTCAAATTAAGGCTTTACGCCTTTACTTTTTAGCAAATTTAGTTATTTATACCAATTTTTTAATTTCAAACTTGCAATCCTTTTACATTATTCTTGACATATTTTTCATCGGTCACAGTTTCAAATTGTTCAAGTTTCTTCATTTGTATTCTTATAGAAATATTTTTTTTCTGTACAGTTCATTACAATTCAGTTTAGACCAATTTTATAGGTTCACACCTGCGATTCTTATATCACTTTTTTACTACAATGTTTATCCGTCACACGGTCAATTCTTAAGATTCCTTCCTTTGTATTTTTTATAGAAATAAATTCTCACTGATGAGGACTCCAACCTGAGTCGAAACGTTTGAAAGAATGTAATAACTGAGTTTTCTTCATTTCTGGACCCTAAAGCCAATTTACACATATATCGAATTTATACAACGTTCATTAATAATAAGTATCCTAGAGGATAAAATGCAGAAGAAGTGATTATAAACATTTTTTGTAAAAAACAATTATCAAACAATATTACTTATACAAGTACAAAATTACTCAAAAATGCCATTATATACGATTTATTTACAAAAAACACAAGTTTCAAATTTTTAGTATAAAAATGCAAAAAAGCTGAATTTTGGGAACATCACAAATCCAAAAAAAGTAAAACTATAGGATTACATATATTTTTATAATTTACGTGGAATTTCATACACTTTACATTATTCTTTGGAATTTTTAAAGTAGAATCATCCTGGAATTACATATTTTTAAAAAATTGAACCCATGTCCATTGCCCTAAAAATATACCGAAAATGGTAATGTTTGATCTACCATCTGCAGAACACTTTTCGATAAAATTGATATTTTTTACGCTACAGAGCTATTTTTGAAAAGAAGTGGTTTTTGGCCAAAAATAGGAAAAACTTGTTTTTTTTTGGAAAGACCGCAATTCGGAATCTATTGATGATATTGGAGAGCAACAATTCTCGCAAATGTAATTTTTTGCACATTTTCCAAAAATAAAATACCGGTTTTGACATTACTTGCTCTTCATTTATTTTCCTGCAATTACTCTCAGGCATATTTGACCATTTTATATAATACAAATAATAAAGAATGGTCCAAAAACTGGGACTTCCCGAAGGGACTAATTGGCATTAAGCATTTAGACAACTATTTAAAATTGAAGATTTGAGCTTTAAGATTTTAATCCTAAACTTCCAAGACATTAAGCTGTTTTATCGCTTTATTATGCCTTACTAAACACCTTTTGAGTAGTTCTATATATTGCTGGCCAAGTGAAGGTATAATAATTCAGAAACCCCTGACCCTTTCGGTCTGTAGCAGGTCAATATTAGTTTGCTACTTAGTACCCATTTTAAGCCCAACTTTCCTCCTAGCCGAATTTAGAAAACTATTTTTTTTTCCAAATTTGCATGAAACACTCTGTGTATCATTGATTTATACATATATATTTTTAACGATTTTAAGTACAGCATCCATAGGAATCTTTTCTGAAATTTGGGAAGAATTCAAAAATTACTGTGAACATTTTCTTTTTTGCCATATATTTAACTGCATATTAAGACTTTCAATTATATTCACCTGTTCTTAACATTATTTAGAAATAGATTACCAAGAAAACATCTTGATAAATGATAAGGTCCACGATTTCTAAAAATTTCGTAAATCTCGAATAATTTAATCCATTTAAGCTTGAATAAATAGTTATGCAGGAATATAATCAATAATATTTTTAGAATTTTTCAAGCGACTTTTATCGTGTTCTAAACTTAGAATGTGAGAGTTACCGAGTGGACATTGAACTTCATACACAATTTGAAAATACTTTTAAATGTCTTTAAATCTAGAGTATTAATTTCTTTTTATAATTTTCAGATTTTTTAATCTATAAAAATACAAATGAATTTATTTAAGCTTAATTATCTATGAATTCCTTTATTTGTTATTTTGATGAAATTGAATTTCTTTGAATTATTTAAATCAAAAGTAGTCTATCTTTTTTCTATCCCAGCCATGTAAATACCTGAAATCAGTAAAACTTTCCATAATTTTAATATTCCCAAATGAATACATCAATTAATATTGATGTTTTCAAATAACTATTTGTTCGAATTTTTACTTTTTCGAGTCATATCATTTTTATATTTTCGGATCATTAGTTTATCTAATTCACACTTCACAAAATTTTCATGTCACAAAAAAATCAGTTGACTTGAAACACGTCCGACCCAAAAATAACGGCGCCAAATTCAAATTAAGTCAATCAGAATTGAATGTGGCTGATGAAAGCAAAAAGAATATTGAAATATTTAGTTAGTAAAAGTGTAACAAAAATTTTTAAGAGCGAAAACGGAATATAAATAATTCTAGATTGTTAGAATTTTTGATAATTTTAATTAGTGACTCAATTTTTTATTTTTAATTAGTCAAAAGTGATTAAATTTCAGTTAATAATTGATTATCAGTCAGAAATGACTGATTGACTGTATAATGTGTAGATATATACCGACGGTACATTTCTACAAGGACACCGAAAAAAAATGGTAAGTTCAACCAATTGTTCGATTGACTAAGAGGTTTATAGTTTTTTCATACTTTCAATTAATATAAATTCTGATTGGTTGAATTAAATTTTCCTGACATTATTTTGCAGCCAGAGGTGTTTTACGTTAAATGGTTTATCTGAAAACATGAAATTTCAGTGAAGTAGAAATTAAGTAAACTGTTTTTTCCGGAAATATGAAAATAATGCACACAGAAAACAGTTTCTTTGAATCAAAGAAACATTTTTTTTTGGTATACGGTCAAAGAAAAAATTTCTTTGAATTGAAGAAAGTTTTGTTGATTCAAAAAAATTTTCTTCAATGTAAACAAATCTATTTCTTTGAATCAAAGAAATTTTTTTTGAATTAACAAAACTTTATTTAATTCAAAGAACTTTTTTCTTTGACCGCATACCAAAGAAATGTTCCTTTGATTCAAAGAAACTGTTTTCTCAGTGTGACAAATAAAGATTCGAAAAGATTCAAATTAGGTTAAATCACGATTTTACTATTTCAGTAAATAAACTTGCTTTTGTTTTAAGGCATAAGCACAATTACTTCACCATTAACTCCATAGTTCCATATTCGAAATAGTAATTTCTAAAAAACTGACCTTATATCCTTGTTTGCTATTGACTTTTAGTAAAAATAAATATAATAATAATACTAAATTTTACAATGAAGAGTTTCTTCCTATAAACTGAGAAAAAAATGCTATTGATATCATTGATTCAAATCAATATCATATATTATTGTTAGCATATGTATCAGTTTTATTAGCATATTTTTTTGAATTAATAATATACATGCTTTTGGTAGAAATGCTATAGATTCAATAACATTTTTTTCTCAGTGTAGAAATCCATGCAGCCCTTAAATTTAATTCCTTTTTAGCAACGATCAATAAACGATAAAAATCATTTCTTTTTTCATGAATGACAACTGTTCTCACTTCTTCTAATTTTCATTTCCAAGAGAGTAATTTTTTATAAAAATTACTGACGTATCGCTTGATTGTAAATGTGGTTTACGCCATCTGCTAATACAAGGTCTTACAGTAGATAGAGCGGCTGGCATGTGGAGGTTTTGTGCGCATAGCATGAACGCACCTGTCACACATAGCCGTCGTCAGTCTTGACACCATTGCTTTGTTCTTTTATGGAGAGATTATGGAAGCTGGTGGTGCATTATTACAGAACTGGTTGCACGTATATAAGTCTGGTTCTCCATTGAATTACCTCAAGGTGAAATTAGCAGGTAGGTTGGTAGGTAAGAATCGAGTAAGACTTATGCCACTATAGTTCTCTAGGATGGATGTAACCTTAGAAAAGAAAGGACAAAAAGAAGAGAAAATGAAAGGGAGGTCATAACCCTCGGTGTTTTCTACTCATTCAAGGATCAAGAAGGTTAGGGGTGTAAACTTCTTTCTCTGCTTGCTTTTACTCCTTCGTATTTCAATATAGTTGATACTCCACCCTCTACGTTCTAACTCTCGCCTTCATCAATAATTTACATCTCACTTGAAACGCCATATTACAACGTTAGGATCAAGCGCTGAGTTTGTCAGGTGATTTTAAGGCCATGGATCAATCGGACCACGTGACTAAATTATTCATTAATTCGTTCATGTAAGATTACTTTTTAAGGGTTTAGTTACAGTCGGAGGAGGAAGAAAAGTGAATTTTTTGACAATTTTTTTCTCTTTGCTATATGCATTTATTCTTTCAATCATTTTAGTATCTAAAAGTAAATAATTTTATTGATTCTTCGTCAAATTTTTTTCGAAAAATAATTTTAAATGGAAGAAAACTACGTAGTTTGCCGGAGAATGTTTTGCGAAAGACGTTCTTCGGTGGCCATTTCGGTTCCTCAGTGGGTTATTCGAAATTGAAAATCCCAAATTATTCATTTAATTTATTAGTTTCTACGGTGCTTGATCGTAGTATGTCAAAAAAAAAAATTTTTTTGACAAAATGTTAACAGGCCAAACATGGAAGTCAGATTTTTGCCAAAAAATCACCCCTTTTTCGCTAATTAAAGAAAAAGTTTTGAATGGAAAAAAAATCTACGATCAAGCACCGTTCTTTTAAATATATATCGAAAATTCGTTTACATGTGTCTCCAAAGTTTACGTTCAGCTGGAACAGTCAATACACCCAGAAAATTGTTATATTTAAATTTAAGAAATCGTTTCCTTAACTTCATTTCTTCAATTCGAAGTAAAAACACCTTTAGAATTTTATTTTAATACCTTCAACAAAAACAAGTTTTTCTTTAAATTGAAAAAAAAATATTTCTGGAAAAAAATAATCAAGAAATTTTTTCAAATCAAAGAAACTTTTCTTTGACTGTATATCAATGCACAAATTTGTTTGAACCAAAGAAACTTTTTTCTGGATGCAATCTGTCACGATATATGAATGTTCAGAACTGTAAGTACATTACAAACATGTGATATTTTATTAATTTGTTCCAACCAGCACATTATCATTAGCAATTTACAGATACTTTTTATTCTTTATGTTTTTACTACTTTAAGATTGCTATCGTTCAATCGATCCCAATACATATATATATATACATGTTACATTCGAAGTAGATCTCGAAGTCGTATTTCACTTGACAATGATTTCAGTCAAGCATGTCCACCTATTTCCCTCAAACAATGAGAACCTAAAGCAGAATAGAAAAACGAATTGCAAAAGATTTCAGATATTTGAATTTCACCTTTTCGATTGTCTTTTTTACATTTTTTATTGGTTTTAAAGTAAATGATTTCTTCTCTCTCTAAATAAAACTTAAATAATCAAACATTAGATTTATTGTCGATTTTTACAAATCAAACTTTAATTTCACCTTTGAGACCCGTGGATCAACCAGACCACGTGACGAAATTTTATTTTATATTTCTGTAAAATATATATTTTCGACGCAAGATATCTTTTTTCAAATTTGAGAAATTCGAGAAATATGTTAGAATATAGTAAGGAAGATGAGATGTCCGTTGTAGCAATAACTTTTAAAACAATTTAACAGTTTATGGCGAATTTGGATCAACCAAACCACCTGACTAAATTGTAGTTTATATTCCTGGAGAGATATACTTATTTGTACATAAAATATCTTTTCGAAAATGGGATAAATAATGAAGAAAATTTCTCTCGTCTCTTTGGTTCGTATTTTTATTCTAACATCTTGCCGACATTCTCTAAAAGATATTGTATCTACAAAAAAAGTTACATTGCGCATAAATTTAAAAATTTCTGTAAAGTAACTTTTAAAGTTTACAAAAAATTTTTCTGGAAATTTGAAAAATATTTTTCATGAAACTTTTTATATTTGACTGTGGTTGCCGATAACTCTCAAAATCGTATTTACTTTTATAAATGTTTGGTAAAGTTTTTATTAAAACTGAATCAACAGATTTTCCATATTGTCTACTTCTATTATAATAAAATTTCGAGAAAGATATTCTATAAATTAAAAAGCTATCTTACTTTACTTGAACGAATAATTAAAAATAATCTAAAAATCTGAATTGTTTTAATATACATGCTTTGATATTTTTGGAAAATTACTACAAGTTATAACTGTTGAAAAATAAAATCACCAGCTGCATCAACTGTAAAAACTAGAGAGACAAAGTCAAAACTCGGGGGTTTGGTTGAAACATTCGATAGGGGTATAGAGGGTATAAGGAGTGCCACACCGGAAACAATGTCATTGTATTCACTGTATACTTTATAAATACACTCATCATGTATAAACTTAAAAGATACATCTATATATAAAATTTTGAATGTTTTATAAAATTAAAAATCCTAGAATTAAAAAAAAAAATTTATCTTTATCCGTATTATAGAGAGTGAACCGCCAATAATAGATCAACTTGAAAAGACAGATTTATTTACAAAAACCGCACTGAGAAAACAGTTTCTTCGAATCAAAGAAACATTTCTTTGACATATACGGTCACAAACAAATTTCGATGAATTGAAGAAAGTTTTGTTAATTCAAAAAAAATTTCTTTAATGAAAACAAATCTCTTTCTTTGGATCAAAGAAAATTTTTTTGAATCAATTCAAAGAAATTGTTTTCTCAGTGAAGCTATTCTATTTCACAATAGCAATATATGTCTTAAAATAATTCCTTTGAGTAGTTTTCATTGCGAATAATTATCTGCATAATATTTATTATTTTTAAATCTCTAAGTTAAATATTAGTTTCTAGCTGAAACTTATTTATTCTATACTTTATTTGTTTCAATCAAAATGGTAGGTTAGCAGACTGAGAAAAAAGTTTCTTTGAATTAACAAAACTTTCTTCAATTCAAAGAATTTTTTTCACCGTATACCAAAGAAATGTTTCTTTGAATCAAAGAAACTGTTTTCTGGGTGCAAGTGAAAACGTCCGTTTCAAAAAATTTGTAAGTTACGAACTTCGAACACAGCAACTGATCATTTCTTTGTAATTATTAGTTCTTACACCCAGAAAAAAGTTTCTTTGATTGAAAAAAAATTTCTTTGAATCAAACAAATTTATGCATTGCTATACAGTCAAAAGAATGTTTCATTGATTTAAAGAAATTTCTTGATTATTATTATTTTTTTAATTAAAGAAATGAATGTCTGCGCAGTCGCACATTACATGCGCAAAGAGAATCACAGAAATATTTTCATAAATTCAAAGAAAAAATTGTCTTCATTCAAAGATAATAAAATTAAATAAATTATTTATTAAGTTTTTACCAGTACTGTATTTTAATAAAAAAATGTCCTTTTAAATCAAATAAATAATGTTAAAACAATAATCTCTTTCATTTGAAAAAGGCTAAAAAGGTGATTTATTGAAATCAAATGAATTTATATTTGTTCTAAAGGTGTTTTTACTTCGAATTGAAGAAATGAAGTTAAGAAAACGATTTCTTAAATTTAAATAAAACTATTTTCTGGGTGTATTGACTGCCCCAGCTGAATGTAAACTACGGAAATTCATGTGACCGAATTTTCGATGAGGTCTTTGTTACTCGGGTTTTAACAAAGAATCTGTCATTTCAAGCTGTGTTATTATTATCAGATCACCTTGTATGATTTCTAAAGGGTTTGTGAAATTTTACCGACATAGGCCTACACCGATTTCATCTTTTGAATGCAAAAAGGCATTTTCGGCGTAGTATTGTCCGCTGAACCGAAATCCGTGATCGAAAATTGCCCATTACATTAGGTTTTTGAGAAAATTGAGGTTTCGCCAGAAAGGCGGCCATTCGTAAAGCTTTTACGTCTTCATCACGTCTTTCATCACGTTTGATCGTACATGACAAGTAATGCATTCACTTGGCGGCTTTACTGAAAATCTTCGAGAATAAATTAATGAATTATAATCATTTTTCCATATTCGGCATATTTTGTTTAAAAAAAAAAAATTTAGATTTTCCGAAGTGTTTTATTAAATTCAAAACAAAAAATCTGTCCGCATAGCAGGCAAATTCTCATCGCTCGCAAATCTGAGCGCGCCTAAGGCGCGCGCTCCAAAATATTTAATTGTTTCTCTGGTGGAATCAGATAAATTCCACTGATTTCTATGTGGAAGACTTATAACATTTGAAACAGTGGATTTTCAGTGTGAATCAGTGAGTTTTTACTATTTCAGATTTAGGAAGTTCAAAGAAATATCTCGATTGTTTTTTTTCTTCTTCAAATTAAAGAAATAAATGTCTACGCAGTCGCATAGTACATGCGTAATGTGATTCACAGAAATATTTTCTTCAATTTAAAGTAAAAATTGTCTTCGTTCAAAGATAATAAAATTGAATAAATTATTTCATGATTTTTTGCCAGTAATGTATTTGAATCGAAAGAATATTTTTTTAAATCACATAAGTAATGTTAAAAAAATAATCTCTTCAATTTAAAAAAGGCTAAAACCGTGATTCTTTAAAATCAAATAAATTTATATTTGTTCGAAAGACATTTTTACTTTGAATTGAAGAAATGATTTTTTAAATTCAAATAAAACTTTTTTCTGGGTGTATTATCAAAATCCATGATGCCCAAATTGTAAATGCAGCCACTCCTTTCTTTTTTTAATGTTCACCGAAGCCATCAAGTAAAGGCATGACGTGCCATGTGCGATCGTGCGCACCAATACTCACCAATACACTCAGAAATAATTCACGGCACGTGTCCTTGAAATTCATGCATATGGGTGATGAAGTGCAAGATACTAGCTTTAAGAGGCCATGGGCCAAGCAGGTCACGTGGCAAAAATAATATGTTAATCCAATCATGTAAGATAACTTTTTTTCTTTATAAAATATCTTGCTCAAAATTTGGTAAATTTATCAGAATATAACAAGGAATGTCTGTTAACTTCGTTTTAGTAAAAATTCTGTAATTTTTTTCATTCTAAAATATAAAACTCAAGTGTTATCGGCAATTACAGTTTTGTAACAACATTTCCACGGAGAATGAAATATAATCTTGAAATTTTGGAAAATGTACCAAAAATTACTGAGACAGGTCTGTTATGTCTTGAATATTCATAATGATATAATTTTTTTTTAAATTTCTTTTAATGTACTATGCCATCCCTAATTTCTTTCATATGCTATTATTTATCATTTCCTATATTTTGACCGTTTCATTTCGATTTAAAATTTTATATATGGATAGAAAAATCGATAACCAATTGGTCACGTGACTTGCGTGGACCATAGCCTTAACTAGAGCTTTTTTTCTACTCTAGCACAACTCTAGTTGACGTGTCACACACTTTTCAAAATGGTCACGAATTTTGAGTTTACCTTCTAAATTTTATCCGTGAAAAATTATTTTATTGAAGTTCGCAAAGTTTTTTCCCTTAAACAAAAATTAAAATCGCCTGTTTTTTCAGCGAAATAAAGAAATAATAATTCAAAGCAATTAAAATTGATAAAAAAGGCAAAGTTTACGCTTTGTGACCCCCTAAATCAAGAAAACTCTCGATGGAATTATCGGATTGGATTGAAATTTAGCACACCTCTTGAGGGCCCAAAAAGAAAAGACGAGTCCCTCAACCGAGCCACATCCGATCAACATTGTAAAAATAAGAGCATTTTTCCAAACGAAATATTTGAGGTACAAAAAAAACGTTACGATGGAAAATTAGTTGCCTAAATGGGGTTAAAAATAACTAAAAAAAAAAAAAAAAAAAAAAAACTTCTAGTCAACGTTTCGGCTAATTCTAATCAAAAGAGGACGAAAGAGAAAAAAGTTAGGGGTTTTAAAAGGTTGCCTTCTAGTTAAGTCTTGATAACACAATAGATGACTGCAGCTCGAATAATTTTTTAATAAAGGAAGTTATTTAATAATATTAATGTCTAAAGTACACGAAATTTTGTTTTCAGAATTTGGGAAATGGTAGAGAATATAAAAACGGACATAGATGGACTACTTATGGTTTCAAAATTGAAAAAATTTATATTTTCGCAAAATATATCGGAATATTTGTTTTCATTATCAAAACCAAAAGTAGTCTATCTACGTCCGTTTTTATCTTCTCTAACAATCCCGAAATTTTGGAAACAATATTTTATGTATTTTTCGACACAAACATATTCATATGAAAACCAAATTGTTGATATGAGCTTGCTATTTTTCTCAAGTATCACATGCCCTTAAATAGAGATAAAACAGTGTCTTTGAATTTTGCAAATATTAATGAATAATTTAAAGAATTTGAAATCTTTCTGTGGAAGAAAAGACGCTTTCGACTGCGTTGAGATTCAAGCCCAGGTCTTTCGATTGCCAGTCGACTGCTCTAACCACTGAGCTACACAGGCGTCCGACATCTTCTTCTCCACAGGAAGATCTTCTTATATTGCCTAGTGGCTCAGCCTTGCGGCTATCAATATCTCAAGTTAATTAGTTGAGTTTTAAATTTCTGCCACTGCCTACATTATCTTGAAATCATTTATAGCGACAAGGCTGAGTCACTAGGCGATATAAGGAGATCTTCCTGTGGAGAAGGGGATGTCGGACGCCTGTGTAGCTCAGTGGTAGAGCAGTCGACCGGCAATCAAAAGACCTGGGCTCGAATCCCAGCACAGTCGAAAGCGTCTTTTTTCCACAGAAAGATTTTCAAATTCTTTAAATTTGAATTTAAATTGCATTTATTTACGATATATGTTAAAGAGTTTGAAATTATCTACGAGGACATCTGTCGGCAACGTATCCCATCTGATACGCGACTAGTGATTCTCCGATAATATAGGCAGTGGCAGAAATTTCAAACTCAACTAATTAATGTATAATTTCAAATTAGATGGTTCAGTTCAAATCCATTCTCTAAATTTGAATCAGTCAAAATCTACTGATTATCAATTAAATTTGACTGATTTAAATAGCTAAAATGAGCTTACTGACAATCAGTCAAATTTCACTTATTAAATATTATTATTATATTAAATTAATATATTAAATATATTATTATTATTACTTATTATTAAAATATTTTACACTGGTGAATCAGTTAAAGGGCAAATCACTGATTGAATCAGTGATTTGCCCTTTGACTGATTCAGATTTAGAGAACACAGAACGATTTCAAATTCTTTAAAATTTGAATTAAAGTAAAATTTTCATTATGTTTTTGCCCATATATCAAAACTAGGACCGAATATTGAAATAACTAAGGGTATTCACATGGGGATACGTGACGTACAAGAATATCCAGCCATCGCATTGGTGTCGTATGTCAAACAATCTCCTTATGCCAGCCAGTTTCCAGTTACGTCTGTAGCCAGTTGAAATATCCAGTTTAGTAGGGTGAAGGCTCACTCATATGTAGAGCGTGACTTTTTCAAGATTCAAAACGACGCAAAAAGACTCGTTTATTTAATAATTTTAATACACCAAGAGAATACTTTTTTTGATATATGGTAAAAGAAAAAATGTATTCAAATTATAAAGCTATGTCGACACAAAGAAACTTTCTTCAGTTAAAAATAATAAATTCGCTATCACGAAAAAAATTCCATAAAATCAAAAAAACTTTCATCTATCTGAAGTCACAGGTTATAGTTATGCAAAATTATAAAGCTTTATAATCATATAGAAAAAAATCTGCCCGCCTCGCGGGCACATTCTCATCGCGCGCTTCGCGCGCAAGTTTGAGCGCGACTAGGGCGCGCGATTCGATCGTCGCGCTTCGCGCTCCGGAATTTTTGAACGTCGCGCTTCGCGCTCCGTTCTTTCTGGAACTCGCGCTTCGCGCTCGGTCTTGTGCTCTTCGCATACATTTAAGTTTATTTCTTATAATTTAATACTGAAGCTCAAACCAATTTAATGATATTAAAGATGATGTGAATTACTCATTTTCTCAAATTCACTAAATTTCTTTTTCAGTTTAAGTGATTTGACTCGAAGCGATAAGAAAATAAGTTTGGGCAAAAATAAAATTTATTAATAACCCTTCTGTGGAAAAAATGACGCTTTCGACTGCGCTGGGATTCGAACCCAGGTCTTTCGATTGCCGGTCGACTGCTCTACCACTGAGCTACACAGGCGTCCGACATTTCCTTCTCCACAGGAAGATCGCCTTATATCGCCTGGTGGCTCAGCCTTGCGGCTGTAAATGATTTCAAATTAATTAGTTGAGTTTGAAATTTTTGTCACTGCCTACATTATCGGAGAATCAAGTCGACCGGCAATCGAAAGACCTGGGCTCGAATCCCAGCGCAGTCGAAAGCGTCATTTTTTCCACAGAAGGATTTTCAAATTCTTTAACTATTGAATTTATTTGCATTATTTGCGATATAAGAGTTTGAAATTGTCTACGAGGACACCTGTCGACAACGTATCCTATCTGATACGCGACTAGTGATTCTCCGATAATGTAGGCAGTGACAAATATTTCAAACTCAACTAATTAATTTATTAATAACATTATTTTTTTGTGTTTCAAATTTTTTTCATGAAAAATAATCTTTTCTCATTCAAATTGGCCCTTCAATAATAATGTTGCTATTCGTGAAAGCAAAATTATCTATTTTTGTCTGAGGTCTAATTTTCGTGATCGTACTACCTTAAGGAAACGATTTTGCAGAACAACGCTTATTTCGTATCTCACATATTTTGGTGAAAAAAATCGAATTTTTTTAATATTAAAAATCAAAACATAAAATATACATCCTGTCGAGAAATTTCTTAATAAGAATGTGTAGACCTCATTTAGGCAAAAAATTTTTCATCTAAACTTTTTTTATGTATCTCATATATTTTGTCTAAAAAATGGAATTATTGAATTTTAATCGTATTTTTTGGAATTGAAACGAAAAATATATGTTTTTTCAGAAACTGTGTAAGACAAAACTTGTAGATCGTTTTGAAACGAACAACTTTGTATTCTTACGTTTTTTTCGTATTTCACATATTATTGTTAAAAAATTGAATTTTGGATTTTCAATAGATTATTTTTGAATTAAACAAAAAAATATGCATCTTATGAAAAAATGTTACGATTCAAATTCGTAGGACTTTATGTAGAAAATAATATTGTATCATAACGTTTTTTTATATCTCGTATAATTTAACTGGAAAATGGAATTTTGATATTGACTTTTTTCGAATTTGAATATGCTGTAACATTTCTAATTTTGATTTAATCAAAAAATGTTATCAGGATAATTTTTAGAGATTTATGAGCACTATCTAAAACCAGTATTAAAATTTTTGATTTTTTCAAAAAATTATTTTCAAAAACACAAAAGTAGTGCTCAATCCCTCAATTTTGATTGGATGTGGCTGGTTAACGGACTTGTCCTTACTTTTTCGGCTCCGATAAAGTGTGTCAAAGCACAATTCAATCTGATAATACTATCGAGAGTTATGCCGCACATGACCTACAGACAGACAGACAGACAGACAGACAGACAGACAGACAGACAGACAGACAGACACTTTCGTAAAAACCCTTTTTTCGGACTCAGGGGGTCTCAAAACGTAAAGATTTGATGAAATTTTCAAAAGTCATTTTTCACATAAAACCAATACCTTCTCATCCATGATGAGAATGTAAAAATACCCAACAAAATTATTTTCCTCGTTTCGAGATCTTGGAATAGAGATCCTAATAAACTAGTAAAATAATCCGACTCGAAATGCAGTCATTTATATTTTAGTTTATCATCAATAATTCATTTACCAATTGCAAATACCGTCTTATAATTTTATTATGATACAAATGAATTCTCGAAACTTCAAAACATTCTTGCTGACTCACTGATTATTAATGCAATATATCAATGTGCCAAGAATATCACCCTCAAGACAGTGAATACAAAATCAGAGCACGAAGAAAAAAGTGCAGTACACTGAATCATCGATTTTAGAGACTTTTCGGGCATAGTGTTGGCCTTGGAACGACTCCCACTTTCCCCTGAGCCCTTTACATCAGAAACTAAGTCTCTAAAATCGACGTCTCTAAAATCAGCGTCTTTAAAACCGACGTTTCTAAAATCAACGTCTCTTAATCGACGGTTTGGTATAATTGACAAAAATTCGTTTATCAGTATGATAAGAAGAATCTCATCAGTTGATGATCGCAGAGGTGGATCGCTTTCTAGAGGTCCTTAAAACAGCTTCCTTTTGAGGACCTGTGCTAATCTCAGACAAAATGTCTGAGGATTGGTCCAACGAAAGATATCCACAGTTAATGGGCTGCTATCTACATTGTCGGCAGCTGTACCATCACCTGTCTAGCAGCTGGTTGGTTGCGGCCTATAGTTGTCGAATCCAGGTTCAAATTAAAGGACGAATCGTAAGACAAGATAGCAGAAAAAGGATCGGAAAAAGATAAGCATATAACTATGGGTATTAAAGACACGCGCTCGCACGCGTCCTCATCATACGTGACTGCTTTAATGGCTAGATCAAGGATAGTTAAATCTCCTATACAGGACTTTGAACTCGAATCATCAAAAGCTAACTTTAGAAGATATAATGAGTCTAATCATATATATGGTTCGTCATAATTATATCATCACTAGTTATCTTCATTCAGAGTCTGACCTGAAAAATCGCGTGTAACGAGAGACTTTCTCAAGGAAAAGTTTTGAAAATGATCGCGTGTTTTGCACGTCTCTTGGAAGTTTAAGCGCGTCTGAGGTGCACGATTCAATAGTCACGCTTCGCGCTCCGGTGTGTTTGCACCTCACGCCGAAAAATAAGACTTAAAACAATTTTGAACTTACGAAAACTAGTAATTTAATCATTTTTTTTGTAAGAATAGCAATATCATTATTGAATGGATCATTAAAAAGAGGAAAAATTATTTCCCAAGAAAAAAATTTGAAACACAGAAAAATAATTTTATTAATAAATTTTATTTTTCCTCAAACTTTTTTCCTTGTCGCTTCGAGAAAAATTTTCAAAAATTATGCGATTCTAATAAATCATGGATCATTTTTTTGGGAAAAAGATTTTCTACAACTTGACTGTTTCAAATTTTTGAAAATGGATCAATTATTATCAAATTCAGCAATTTGTTTATGAAAATTTTGTTCTCGAAAATTGTTTTTAATGGTTTCAGCCAGTAAAGAATTTATTTTCAAAAATTGGAAACGGTCAAGTTGTAGAAAATCTTTTCCCTGAAGAAAATGATCTGTGATTATTAGAATCGCATAATTTTTTAAAATTTGGCTCGAAGCGATAAGAACAAAAGTTCGGACAAAAATAAAATTTCTTGAAAAATTATTTTTCTTTGTTTCACATTTTTTAAATGAAAAATAATCCTTTCTCTTTTAAATAATAACTTCAATAATAATATTGCTATTTTTGAAAGAAATATAATTTATGTTTGACTTAGGTGTAATTTTCGCAAGTGTACTACCCTAAAACTTTACTTTTAAAATTGGAAACAGTATGAATAAAAAAAATATTTTGCCGGAAAAAATAAATCATATAATGTATAAAAAATCAATTATTTTTAAAAAATGAGTAAGAATCAATAGTAAAAAAAAAATTCTATCATCAAAGTCATTAAAAAGTATTGTTTTTCGTGAGTTTTAGATTTTTTCATTAAAAATAATGTTTTTCTTTAATTCCAAGTCTTAAAATCATAGAAACACGTTTTTTTCAAAGGACCTGATTTCTGTTACGACATCTACCTTAATGTATTTTCGGATAAGGAGTCCTACACAAAAATTAGTCCTATGTTAACCTGAGAATTTTTTACAGCTATGTATATATAGTATTAATACTTTGGTAGTTACAAGTATGAAAAACTATATGTAGCGTAAGTGTTTTTATTTTGAGACATCGAAATATCTTAAAAAATATGCATCGTACGAAAAAATGTCCACAATAAGAACTTTTTATTTTCAAAGGGAGAAAAGCAATTCCGCAAAAATTTATCCCATATCCTGGGGGTGGGAGGAGGGATTACTTTGAAATTTACAATGGTAACCTCTATTTTCTTGCAAATTCGAATTCCCCATTAAAAAACTCCCCTTGTTAGGGGTTCGGCTAAAGTTGAACTCAGAGGTCAATTTTTCTTCACTCAATGATCAAAACTGTAAGGGGATAAATTCTGCACCCTGTTTCATTGCAGATGAGGGAGGCAAAAGCAGAAGAAAGGGGCTCTTTCATTAGCATGAAATTAATGTGATCAATAATAATGTTGTGCATAATATTATCACTCAAAGCTATGATTCATGTCAAACTGGTCCAAAAATTCAAAAAATTAGACTATTTTCAAAATGTTGGAAAACTAGTTTTTTAACAGTTCACAACTTGTAATTAATTTTTTAGCATTTTCCATGAAACGAGGTAAAAATTGTTTTGAAATGTAAAAAAAGTCGCTCGCAGTATCATTTTCTAATAACTTCATCTTTGCGAAAACGCTTGGAATTTTATTTTGCAATAGTGGATGCTTTAGTGATCAGCGAATGAAATTGGAAAAAATGTCTAATTTCAGAAACATATTTCGTCTGGTTGCAATAAATGAAACGTGTACGTATTGGTCCGATAGCTCCTATATCCATCGCATTTCGAAATGGAAATATCAATAACTGTCGTTGCATGGAGTAGCAATCAAGGGTGGAAAACGTGCATAACTTTCCAGTATTACTGCAGCAATACGTTTTGATTCATTTGTGATTGTTCTTTTAAAATAAATATGCAAATTGCAAATTATTAATTTAATCGCGACAATTAACAATGGATAATAAGCATAAGCGAAGTTATAAGCAACTTTTACCATAATACAGTAGAATTGTTCACAAAAAGAATGCTAACTAAGTTTTACGTTCAGTAAAAATTATAAAAAATATCTAATAAAATTTTAGGGTGAAGTTAAAAACGCCAAGTTTCTTGTTTCTTCACTTATAAAAATTTAGTAATAGCAATAAAATGGTCTTTTGAGCATTTTTTGTTGTCATAATACATTATTTTTATTAATTATTTTGTTGGATCTTGTTTTTTGTCCGAAACAAAGTTTTGTTGAGCCAAGAAAACTTTCTGGCTAATCGAGCAAAATGCACGACCACGCATGCGCAAAATTCTCATCTCACTGGGAACTCGAGCAAGTTTTCAAAATTTCCAATATGGCAGTACCTTAACCCATTAACGCCTGAACAGACGTTTTTTCCTGCAAACTTTCCGGCCATAAAAAAAATTATGTAGATAGTTTATAAAAAATCCAGCCAAGGTTTTTCTGAAGTCAAATTTCATCTTCTTTGAGAATCTCGCCCTAATTTTTCGATAAAACGTAAGCCTTTATTGTTATTAACAATTTTATTGAAAAAAAAGTGAAATTATCGAGATCGATCACTTTTAAAACCAACGAAACACATGGAAATCGAATTCCAAGAACCGCAGAAATCGTTTTTCTCGCGTCCATAGACATAAAACTCGAAGTTCACTTGCTGTTTGTTAACATTGCGCAGATGGCGCTTTCTGACACAGCTTTACGCGATTTATAATTTATTTGATTTTGACATTTGACCATAATGTAAAAAGTTCATAGTATGACTTGAAAATGTGTACTCGGGGATTTCTAGGATCACTGATCACGAATTTAAAGTTATTATTGAAAAATTATATTGTTTAAACAAACTATGTCTCTGTTCAACTTTTATCCAAGCTGCAACCGAACGTATTTTTTTTTAAACTAAATCTCATGATGACACCTAATTATCGAAAATCAAAAAAACAGCAAGTGTACTTCGAGTTTTATGTCTATGGACGCGAGAAAAACGATTTCTGCAGTTCTTGGAATTCGATTTCCATGTGTTTCGTTGGTTTTAAAAGTGATCGATCTCGATAATTTCACTTTTTTTTCAATAAAATTGTTAATAACAATGAAGGCTTACGTTTTATCGAAAAATTAGGGCGAGATTCTCAAAGAAGATGAAATTTGACTTCAGAAAAACCTTGGCTGGACTTTTTATAAACTTTCTACATAATTTTTTTTATGGCCGGAAAGTTTGCAGGAAATAACGTCCGTTCAGGCGTTAATGGGTTAAAGGAAGTAATATGCTTGTTTGGACATTCGGTCACAAATTGTGAAATTCAGTACAGTATATATTTTGACCGATTCAAATTTATAGAGAACAATAACATATACAATTTCTCATTTATTTTTGACAAAAAATGTAGTTAAGAAAAGATATAAATGAATATCTTAAGCAAATTTGCAGAACATATATTCACAGGCTTTTTATCATGACCCGAAACTTCAGTCAGAAATAATCATGATTCTTCTAAAAAATACTTCTTCATGTATTCACTTGACCTTTGCGGTACATGACCTTAACAATAGCTATTTGTTTTAAACAGAAAAATAATTTTCTTAATAAATTTTATTTTTCCCCGAACTTTTGTTCTTATTGCTTCAACTGTTTTTTAGTTCTTAAAAAAATGACTTAGTTCCACAATAGTACATTGTGCAACTAGGGAAAAAAAAATTTATTTTGCGAGTGTGAAGTTTGATACCCGAGCAAAGCGAGGGTAACAACCACACGAATAAAATAAATGTTTTTCCCGCGTTGCACACGATTTTTTTTCTACTCGCGGGTCAGAAAGTGGACTTTATTGCCCAGTGCGGGGCAATAAAGTCCACTTTATGGCCCGCTAGTAGAAAAAATAGATTTCTATCTGGGTAGAGTTTCAATTTCCTGCCTGGTATTCTTTTTCACCTAAGTAAAAAATACCCTTCTCCCAATCCGTGGTATGACACTGAAAAAACAGTACAATTGTCACTGAATATTATCAGTAAAACTAGTGTTACCGATTTAGTTTTACTAATCATCTTCGGTGAGAATTTCACTGTTTTTTAATTGAATGCCTTTCATTCAAATTTAGAGAGTAAATAGTCTGATTTAAACTTGATCGAGGCAGATAATCATTTTTCGGCATCGAGTGAAAGAGGAAACGCGAGAAGGTCGACAATCGATGCCTCATGAAGAGAGGTTAAATATTATTGGAAGTAAGGAGCATGCACCTTGCTCGTAAATCATAATGATCGAGCACAGTGATGCATGACTGTATATGTTCATGAGGCAGCGGTAGCTCGGCAGCTGGATCACTATGCAATATATACGTGGTAAATATACAAGGTGACTTTTTTCATCATGAAACATCAAAATATATCAAGAAATAGAAATCCGCAGACGCAGTAAAAAATAAAGGTTCCCATTTGAAATTTCTAAGCCCCCCCCCCCCCCCTTCCCATTTGGGATAAATTTTTTCGGAGTCGCTTTTCCTTCTCAAAAATAAAAAAAAGTGTTTATTGCACGATGCACGATGCATATTTCTTGAGATATTTAAATCTCTCATGATAAAAGCCTGACCCTGTATATACACTGGAGCCTCGAAATAGTTCTAAGCTTTCCGTTATTGGGCTTATATCGCGAACAAGTATTTGCTTGTTCAGTTGTCGGCGCTTGGAGCGGCAGCGCGCGGGGAGGGAAAGAATTGGGTCTATTTCGCGAAGGACTAATTCGAGGTTTCAGTGTACATATTTATGTGTGTGTGTGTGTTTATAGGGTGACTCAAAAGTACTGGAATCAGGCGAGGATTGATAATATGGGAAATTGGGAACTACTCACAGTTTATTGTTAAAAAAATAATTGCTTCCATAATAAATGTTAAAACTTTGTAAAGTTTATCATGCTTCTGTTTTTATACTCTTGCCAAAATATGTTTTAAGGGCCAGTTTTCAATTGTATTTAATAAGGAGGGAGGGGGACGATCTAGTGTATTTTAGAGAGAGTAAAATGAGGGTATAGCTACCATCTGGAAGTCGGCCGTTTATGGTACACAAGCTAGAAATGCGCGCGAGATTTTGAAAATTATAAACATAGTAACTGAACTTATTTGTTGAATATTATTTTATTTTATTATGAAATATATATTCGTAATAAATAGACAATTATAAATATAAAGTTACAAATACAATATATGATACAAAACAATATAGCTTGAAAAAATGGAAAATATTTCTAGAAATCGAATAAATGATACAAAGTAAAAAAAAAATAAATAAATTTGAGAAAATATATATAAAACATATTTAGATAAAATCTATTTCAAGCCAGAATGTATATGAAAAAAAAATGATAATAAAAAAAATTCAAGTATGTGTATACATAGGTATACTAATTAAAAATGGTGAAAATCAATATTTAGATTTATAATCATTCCTGATTATAAGATGATGAGCGTTATTTTAATTTGAAATTATATTTTTTAAAACCTGTTTACTGCTTACAATATTTACCTTGAGAAACGTTGAGTATCATTAAAAATTTAAATAAAAGAATACACGTTTGAAAAATGTTTTAGATAAAATTTATCGAGCTTTCACAGTTCCATTTACTGATAAATTGAGTTATGGGTTCGGAGCCTTATTTTGGGCCTTTCTGGGCCCAAGTCAATTTCTTTAAATTACACGGGTCTTTTTTCTAACTTCATATTTGGATTCTATGACTGAAAATAAAACACTTTTATTCTTTGTCATTTTTTCTTACATCTCTTTTAACATGTCCGAAGTGTGACCCAAAAAGTACTCTTAATTTTTATAATTTATGACCACATTTCGGGCCCGTTAGAATGGATTTAGGATGGTATGATTAAGAATAAGAGTGTCCTAATTTGAGCCGCAGAATCCCAATCTGTAACATAATATATTAATTATGAAATTTATTTTCATTTTTGATCACATTTTGGGACCCTTGAAAAGGGTGTAAGGAAAAACAATCATCAATAAAAGTGTTTTATTTTCAAGGATGGAAACCCAATATAAAAATTAAAAAAACCTATGGTCATTTGAAAAAATTGATTTGGGCCCGATCTCGCCCAAATTAAGGTTCGACCCCGTAAATAGAATAAATCAAATTATTAACCAGTAAATAAAACTTTTAATGTCTAAATATTCGATCGTTCCAGGACTTTTGCCACACACTGCATATGCTGCTTTGTATACAAGTATATCAAATTACATATAAAAACATAGGTTAATAAACACAAATGCAATTTGTATAAATGATTGTGTATGACGAGTGAACGAGTCGTCTAGCTTGCAATTTACTCTTTGCCGGCTCTAATTCAATGTTAGGGCCTTGCACTCTACATTAATATGTATATAATACGCATATTCCCACGAGCATACACGTATAAGAAGTAAGAGGGCAAGTGTACATGGATACATTTGTGACGCATGACATTCTTATCTAAGGAGACAGGTCGTCTCGATAAACAATGCTTTGAACATAATTTCGTTCGAACTTGAATACAGACTTTTCATAAATGTACTTACAGTTCTGAAAGTTTATTGAGCGTTTGGAAATATTAAAAAAAAAAAAGGCTTGGTTATTGCCCGAGTAAATTAAAAATAAGCGTGTATTTTGTGACAGACTGTAAGTAGAAGTTTCATTAAAAATGATGTGTAAGACTAAACATTTTTTAATTTTTAAACAGTAAGCCATTAAAAAAATCATTAAATATTAATAACTAAAAGCAATTAATATAGTATATTGTGCAACTAGGGGAAAAAAAATTTATTTTGATAGTGTGAAGTAAAATCAATATTTTTTCCGTCTCGCACACGATTTTTTTTCTACTAGAGGGTCAGAAAATAGATTTGTTTGCCTCTCACGAGGCAATAAAATTCACTTTATGGCCCGCTAGTAGAAAAAGAGATATAAATCTCGTTGATTACTGGTCTTATCTAATACTTTTTATCATAGATAAAACAGAAGTTACATTGGTTGAGGTTTAGGACATTCATGGAGAAAAAACTCTGTAAAATCAATAAAACAAAAAAAATTGATGTATTTTAAGAGTTTATTTTTCAAACCCAACAAGTTTCATATCAATATTTATATTAGCAGCCTCTAAAAAAAATGCATAAAAATAGCCTTTTTTTCGAGTGGGGGGAGGAAGAGGAGGAGGCTAGAGCGGTATGATCCCTTAATATAAAATTTTTTTTTTTTAAAGTATCTGCATTTTTCATTTCAATTTTTAAGTTCATTCCAACTTTAGAAAAGAGTATTTGAAAATAGGAAAGCAAGCGAAGATAGGAAGAAACTGGAACAAGTCTCAGCTTTAGGAGATCGAAATGTTCGTATTATACGGCTTAAGGAGGTCTCGTTTAACAATGGAGTGAAAATTACTTTCACGTTTCCTGGTTAAGTCTCGATTTTGTGATCACTAGCAAAATACATGTCCTAGCTGTATATATAGATGAACCAATACTTATATTGTAGATTCTCAATCGCTTGCAAGCACACCTAAACATTTATGTAGAGGATGTGCAAAAAATGGAGAGTGAGTCAGTCGCGACTCGTTCGTGCGGTTAAATACGTTCTGCACGTGATGCGAACAATTTTTTTTGTTCGCTGTATACCGATAGTTAGCCGAGTCCGTGTCGTTTTGCATGAGGAAAGTCGATTTTCCCGCACTAGTGTGGTAAAATTTAAAGTTTGTTTTAATTTTTGACACACTTAAAATTGTACTGCACTAGTGCGGGAAAATCAACTTTCCGCACGAAAAACGAAAGGCGACTCGCTCTTGCGTTAAAATACGCCTTTCCGCACTTGATACGAAATATACTATTTTGTCTTCCGTACACCGAAAGTTAGCCTCGTCGGTGTCGTTTTGCGTGCGGAAAGTTGATTTTCCCGCACTAGTGCGGTAAAATTTCAAGTTTGTTTTAATTTTTGACACACTTAAAATTGTACTGCAATAGTGCGGAAAAATCAACTTTCCGCACAAAAAACAACACCGACGAAGATAACTTTAGGTGTACGGCGGACAAAACATATATATTTTGCATGAAATATCAGTGGTTAACAAAATGACCTCCACACTCCTTGAATGTAACAATCATGTCCAACGTACTTTTTCTTTATAGTATGCGTAAAGTACGTCTTTAGGCATCGTTTTCGGTGTGTAAAGTTGATTTGTACGTATAGTGTGAGAAAGGTAAAAAATTTTGAAAATTTTAAAATAGAAGTTAATAATTTAAAAAAAAACAATAATAGTGTATCATAATGTAAAGATATTACAAAAGTATGTTAATGAAAATGTGATATAAAACATGAAAATTCTTAGCAATGATTTCTTAATTATGTGAGTAAAATTGTAATTTTTGTTTAATATCTATATTTTTCACTTAGTTTTGCCCCTCAATAAAAATTTTACAATCTTTGTATTTTGCCACACGGGCGTAATCTTTACTGCTCTAGTAACGAAAACTACTATTTTACGCTGAAAATGAATTTTGATTGGTTGAAACATTTTTTTTCGAAGATCCCCTAGATTATTTTGATGTCTTTTTAAAAGCAGATTTCGAATATCATCTTCTTTTTACAGTAGCTAAAACGGCTTAAAGGATATTTTCAAAAAACTAAAAAAAGATAGCAAAAAATTAAATGTACTTTATTTCAGCCAATTTCTCGTTTTTTCCAATTCCTTTTTTGATTTTTATATTTGTTTTTTATGACCAACAATAATCTGATTTTTAATAATATCACCAAAATAGATTATCAGAATTTAAATTGCATTTCAGATTATTGTTATTCATTAGAATCAATTTTATTGACCTGATTGCTAATGTTTGAAACATTGAAAATATTAATAGCAAAAGTAGTTTTTAATAAAATGGCTATCGAGTAAGAAGTAAAAACTTACTTGAATCTCAGTATTTTTAGTTATCTGAATCAACAAACATCGAACGAATTATATTATTCAACAAACTAGTAGTTTCATCACACAGAATATTAGGCAACGTCGATCGTTTATTTCTTAACGATACTTCTCACTGGATTCGTGTAGAGAAATTTACAGAAATGAAAATATTATGTCAACGGATACACGAGCTTCAGAAGACATTAACTTGCAGCTATTTAAAGTTCTAATCTAAATAATCACGTAAATAAAAATACTGTTAAATTCGAATTTTTCTTTAAATTCTATATCCAAAGTGAAATAATAATAAGAAACATTTTCAACAAGAAATAATTTTTTTGACAAAATTCTCAATTTTTAATACAAATAAATTTAAATTTCCTCGATGTAAAAGTTCAAAACTACATGTGCGTGTAATTTTTAAAATTACAGGTGCTTTTATTATTTTCTTTTGTACTCACTGTCAAGCAAATTAAAATATAAATTTTAGTTTTCATTTTTATAGCTTTATCATGTAAAGACTTTTTTGGCACCCTCTATATATTAAATTCAAGAAACTGATCGAATCATGATTTTAAGATTCGTCTTTCTTTATTCAGAAAAAGAGCGAAACTCCTCCTTACTATATTGTGTGTGCGATACTACATAAAACTACATAAAAAATAACTATTCCTGATCCCGCGTTAGCTGGAGGAGAGCTATTCGTTTTTTGTCACGCACAAAAGCTTGATCCCTGGATAGATAAATCGATAGAGGCCATTCACTCTGAGGGGCTCACTAGCACCACCCAATATTGTATACTCGTCCAACGACTTCGTGGGGACGCTGAACTAAACCATAGTCTCGGGAACAGAGGCATTGTTATGCTCGCTCAACGTTTCTTGAAACACGAATGGCCCTTGGACCTCAAATTGAATCAGGGTGACTGACCCAGAAATCAAATAAAACTTCACAATTTTCAAATCACGTGTGAGCTCAGAATTTTTCGATAATTTATTTTAAAAAGTAGAAAATTTTAAACTAAACAGAGAAAACAAATTTTTTAATTGCAACAAAATTATTTTGTTGAGCATTGTTTGTTGTCACAACAAAATTTTGTTGTAAAGAGAAATTTTTGTTGAGCCAACAAAAAACTGTTTGGTTAACCAAACGAAATCTCACTAGGAACTCGATCACATTTTCCACAAAATTCCAATATGGCAATACCGCTAGTGAAATTAATCGAATGATTTACAGTATAGTGTAGTTTTATAAAAAGTGAAGGTTCTGCGTAGATGCACTCAAAAAAAGGATTTGATTGAATGAAAGAAAATAATTTGTTCGAAAGGCTTTTTTTGATTCGAACAAAAGATTTATTTGAATTAGATGACATTTGTTCAATTCAAACAAAATATCTTTGTGCCAAATAAATATTTTTTTATATCAAATAAATCTTTCTTCAAATCAAGCAAATTATTTCGTTCTTATATCATTAAAGACATAATTTGTTTGATAAAAGGCAGAAATTTATTTGATTTGGACAAATTTTTATTTGGTTCAAAGATACTTTTTTTTAATCAAAACAATTTTATTTTATTCAAATAAATCATTTTTTTAAATCAAAGAAAGTTTTTCAAACAAATTATTTTCCTTGATTTAATTAAATCTTTTTTCTGAGTGTGGCTCACAACACGAAAGGAAATATTTGCTTTATCGAAAGAGTGTGATTTAAATTGATTTAGATTAATAACATTTCACCGTAAAAATGATTATAAAATAAAAATGAATCCCAATTATAATAAGTTAATAAGTATAAAAGTATAAAAAAACAAATTTTGTTGAGCAAAATAATTTCGTTTGTCAATTGGAAAACTTTGTTAAGCCAACAATAAGACACAAGAGAAAAATTTGGTTGGCGCAACAAAACTGTTTTGTTTCACAAATATCAAGAAAATTTCTGTTAGCCATAGCAAATCGTTTTCTCAATCACGTCATTTCTATATTTTTTTTGTTAACACATGGTTCTCCAAAAGAAATGTTAAAAATTTTCAGAGTTGTCCAATTGGAGTAAATATCAATTAATTTATCAATTTTGGAGTAAAAAAATAACTTTAAATCTAAATTAATTTTTTTTCGACCCCATATTAAAAGCTTTTTTTGACCCTAAAAAGCGGGACTCTTATAGGTTATAGTCATTAATACATCTGAGAATAATTAAAATTTGTTACGTTATTCAGTTACGTCACGTTTTATTCAGACCCCAAATTTGATTATCTTACGTGAAGTTTGAGGTAAATAAAAATCCCCATACAGATAAATATAAAAGGACTTAGAGAAAAAAAGACAAAGAAAAAGGGTTTTGAACTTCAAAAACAATAATGTTCAAAGTCAAAATTAACTTGAACTATTCATGATAATAACTTTATAACTAACTTTAAACTTAGGCATTGAAACTCGGATCACCCTTCCTCCTTTGTTTTTACAAGAATTCCTGTTAAATATCGAAATAAACGGATCTGCAATTGTGCAGTACCCGATTGTATTAGATTAACTACCAGTTTATTCTCATCTTTCTGTATTTCAATTTTGAATTGCAATCAAGTTTTATTCATAAAAATAGGAAGTCGTTAGATAATTAACATAATAAAACAGGTTTTTTATAGCAACAACTACTATTGTATATGCTTATAAAAACAAGTGAAGATACAATATTGTAACTGTGTTTAAAATAGAATAAAAGACTTTCCTGGATATTTTTAAATTTTTAAATTGAAAAAAACTTTTTTGAAAACGATTGTTTTTTATTATATTCACGATTAAGGGGGTCGATATCCAAAACTTATATTTTTGAAACACAATTCCATTCGCTCAAGAACCATTCGCTCAAGAATCAGAAAAGAATTCTTTAAAATATTAAATCAGAAAAGATATTGAGACAATCTCGTTTTCATTTTGTTAGTAATAACAAAAGGAAAAAAGTAAATAGATTTGATCCTTATAGATGTTGTTGAAAATATTTCAATTAATAAATCTACTAGCTTACATTTTTCTTCACTAATTATAAAACACAAAATTTTAAAAATTTCAATTAAAATTAGCAGTTTTGAAAATTCATTAAACGATGGAAAATATTTTTTTTTAAACGAAATAATAAGGTAAGGGAACCAAATGGGCATCGGGGTTCCAAATGTGAATCAGTGTTTTTTTCTATAAAAAAAATTTTAAACGCTATATATATACATATGTAAATCGTATAAGGTCATAAAGAATTATTTAACTATTCTTAGACGGCTCATAACCTTGACAATTTTTAGAATTTTTATCTCCAAAATACAATTTTGTAGAAAATTCAAGAGCGCAACTTTCTTCCCCTGTGAAAAAAGTAGCACATGATGTTATTTTTTGAAAAAATGCTATTCTTTAAATTAATATTTTATATTGAAAATATTATATCGGCATATTTCTTAACAACTTTAGCCGACAAAAAATATAGATTTTACTTATAGTTATTCTTGCGCGAAACGGTTTATCAAGAACAAATAATACATGCATTTAATTTTTCTTTGTTAAGTATCATTGCAAATTTCAGTCAGGTTCATTGACTGCTGACGTCGTTCTACGCTACTTTGACATATCTGCTTTATATCTAATCTTAGTTCCACGCTCAGTTTTCGACCTCTAAACATGAATGTAAGACATAAAGAATAAATCATAAATGAAGTAAAATCTATTTTCAACGAATAAAAAAAAGAGTTTTCTGTAATCCTCAGATGAAAAAATGTCCATCCTCTTTTAGAAATTTCATCTTTTGTAAGAAGCTTCTAGGATATTAGATGTCGATTTTTTTGAATAAATGCTTTAGAGCTTTACCTTATAAATAAATAGTAACAAAATTGGCCTCTTCAGCTTTATCAATTTTTATCTTAAGATGCTAAAATGAACCCACTATTGGTCAGAATTATTACAGCTGTACAAAAATAACAGTAATAATCCTACTAATATTAATTACATCTAGAATTACTTAATGATTATAAACAAATTCTTACCTTTATCTTTTCCTCAGGAAAAAAATTGTTTGGCTCTAATTGCTAAGATTATTTATAAGAATCATAATTTGTAACGAAAAGTTGTTATAAGTTAATACTCACTAGTTATAAACATTTTTATAAACAAATTCTCAATTTTATAGTTCTTCTCAAAGTTCGATTAATTTTTCTGATCAGAATTTATTCACAATTATCTCCATACCTTTTTAAACTTTAAGATTTATTAAACATAAACAATATCTATCGTTGAGAAAATTGATAAAAAACAATGTCCCAATTAGACATTCCCCTCTAAAAATTCTTTTCTCCTCAATATATCAAAAGCTTTGAATTTTGAGGTTAGAATTTGAAAATTCCGCTTAATCATTCAAAATACATTATTTTCTAAACAATACTGATATAAAAATCCTTCATTTAAATGAGCATCGTTTCTGTAAATGCGCAAGAACATCATAATAATTTGAAACTCACCAGACAACTCCGAAGGCCCCGTAGCCGATGGGTCGGTCAGGCTGGACGGGATCCTGGGCCGGCGGAGGAGGTGGGGGCGCAGGAGCAGCGGGGTGGTAATACGTGGGGGGCGCCTGTGCCGCGGCTGCTGCAGCGGCCAGGACCGCCTGACCCGGGTGGGCCCCTGTTGCCCCACCACCCGTCGCCCCCGCCCCACCACCCTGCATCAGCGACATAGACACGCTCATGGACACTCGCGAGTGCCGGCTGGGGCCCACTACTGCCATCAAATCCTCCCTAGGGCCCTCTAAACACGGCCACTCTCCTCTCGTTCCGCCTCCTTCCACTAACACTTGCGCCTCGATCAAATCCCTTCTTGCGCCGACCCGGTTTTCTCTCACTTTTCCTCTCTGCCCGATCAATTCGCTCGGAATCTCTCAGCTCAGCAGCTTACAACAATCTTAATGATAGAGGCCCAAAATATAAAGAATGAGATCCTACGTAAATCTCGCCAAAATACTTTTTTAAAATATCTCACCAAGTAAATTTAGATCATAAATTAAAACACAAATATGATTTGATGGTTTGAGGGTAAGAACCGACCGAGCACATGCAGCTTCTTTTTTACATTTGACTTATTCCCCTTTTTCGTTCTCCTTCTTCATCAGCATCGCGTGTCACTAGACTCGAGAAACTCGTTTATCTCAGTGTCGTCTGCTCGACTCGTTTATCATTGCCGAAAGGAGCAGTATCCTCGTTCCCCACAGATGTAGACTAGCATTATCCGAAAGAACTAGACTGTGGATGTTGTTATCCTCTTGCCAGGTTTAGAACGAGCCTGAATCTGAATGCACTTGCCGAACTAGTTTGTAAACCGGGTGCGGGTTGTCTCCCTCCCTTTGCTTGTCTCAGAACGCATGCACTTCGGAGAAGAGGCAGACTGGAATCCTTTGTCCTCGGAATACTAAAACTTGGAGAGAAACCAAACGGAGTCAATGAAATAAAAATTTTCTTAACTCAAGCCTTTTCGAATCAAACTTTTTAAATCGTTCGAAGTAGAGATAAAGGTTGACACTTTGACAGAAGAACAACGCTTTCTCGTTTCAATTAGTGGTCGGCAGGGGGGAGGGGGGAACGGATACAGATACTGTAAACACTTGGGACAGAAAAGAGTCGCCCAACTTTTCACGATAACAGTCACTTATAGCACAAACACTTTAATCTAAATTTCGGAGCACTAGATAGGTTAGGTTCGACGCACACACTGTACACGTTCCTCTCACTTTCTCTCTATTTCTATCTTTATCGTGAATGCACACTCAGCTGTGCTATATCTAACATCGATGAGTGACACGCGTGTTAAGGAGGAAAAACTAACGCGCGATGGAAGTAAAGGGAAGAAAAAAAATAGACTGCGTGGCAGAGAACTTTAATCGGTCCTTTTGGCGGCTGAGTCCGATTTTCTAGTTAAGCACACGCACAAGAAAAAGGAGAGTTGCTAGCTCGCATACGCGGGTGGAGATTTTCACAAATGAAAATCAGACACAACACGTAGCGAAGGCTTGCTGGCCACTGCCTGCAAAACTAGAAGATGGGCCACCGGCAGCGCCAGCTGCACAAAGAACGTCACGTGATCTGCGCAGTGAGGAAATGCGCATCATTCTCGACCACTCGACGCTTCCATCTCCCTCGAGGCAGGTACTCTACATTTACAAAATAACAAAAGTCAGAGTTTGTAACTTACGCGTACAATAATTTAAGATTCTAAAGCAAATTATATAAATAGTAAAATACATGTAAAAAGCTACATGTAATTGAGGAATTTATGTTTTGAACTCTGTCTAGAATAGAACTTCGACGCAACGTCACGTTCTAACAAAGTTAAATAGAATGATCGCTATTATCTATCTCTTTGTAAAATAAGTATGTGACTTCCAAACACACTTAAATTTGGTAAATTATTTTTGGGGAGATTTAAAAAAAATAATTCTGATCAATTTGGTATGTAGTTTTGTGGTCCCTTCTGTTCCAAAACGCCATATTAGTTGACGTCACAGGTCAAAATATCTGATTTTAGGATATCCATTTTCGCGCGAAATTCAAGAAATGTTATTAATATTCGAGTAAGTTTTAATAAAAATAGCAGTTTATGTGTTTATAATTTGAAGTTAAATCTATATTATAAACTGCGATACATTTGTGCTCTAAAAAATAATAAAAATTAAATAATACAATTTTCAAAATTTTAATACAAAATGTTATATTAATGCTCAAAGAAGTTCTCCGAACATTTAATTAAGGAAGAATTAGACAGACAGTCGGAAAATAAGTTCGCCGAACCAACTATTTCCTGAGTTTTTTTCAAATGTAATTTTATTTTATCAATTTTTTTCTATGTCATGTATCAGTTGTCAATTTCTACGTTGCCGACATTTTTAATATGTAAGCTCATGACATACAAAATTTTGATATCGGGTTTAAAATTTGTAAAATTGAATAGTCTTTAAAGTCTTAAGCATGTTAATTTTCGATCAACAAAAACTTGTAAATATAAAATTAGTATTAATAATTACCATTATTATTGACTTATTCAACCCAAAAGTCGAGCATCATGAAAGACATTTATTATAATTTAATTACATTTACCTTGATAAATATTTGTATTTTAGAAAGAAAGCAAAAATTTTTATAACATGATGAGGTCTGCTTTCGACAAATAAAACTTTTTGTATTAAAAGCTTGTTAGATAAAGCAGGATCAAAGGCACTTCTCTTGCAAAAATAAAACTTGTAAAGCCAATATATGTAAAGAATATTAATGAAATATTGATATATAATGTTGTTTGTGTATTTACATAATTATTCTGAATTCTTACATAAACGTATTTAATTAATTTCATAATTTTCTTATCATATCAATAATATACACGTATACTTGTAAAATACAGCGCTTCTATCACATACAGTGAACAAGTCATTCTAAATAAAATGGTGGTTCACACTGTCATAAATTTTAACGGTCATCTTTTGAATAAAAGCCTCTTTTTATAATGAAATTGCAATTTCCCATTTGTATGAGTCCAATATAATTTTAAATATGATCACAATTATAATAAAGCCAACGTTAATAAGTAAAAATTTGTCTAAAACAAGAAAGTCCGATAGTACTGTCAAAGCAAGTACGTACAGGGAGTCTGTCATCCTTAAAAAGCCTCAAAAGTGAAATTTAAAGAATTATAATTTTTGCGCTAAATAAGAGTTGATTGTATAATAGTTTCACCATTAATACATTACTATCACTACATAGTTCAAGAAACAAAAATACAGTATGTACACGTCATTGTGCGTTAAAATTAACGTCATTCTCTTATCGCCGAGAAAGTATAATTCATATTACATAAAACAGAACTCTGTTTCACTTATCTAGGAATTTTCGCAATCTTTAATACCTATCATAAATCTAGGTAGCATCCCAAAATATGATATCATCACTGTACTTATTTATCGCAAGTAACTTATAAACATTCTATGAAAAATATCCAATCGCATATTTTTCTTACCCATAAAACGTTAAAAGTCGCTTTAGAATTAAATTTTATCCCCGGTTCGCTCTCTTTACTTGCATACAATTTTGCTATTTTTGGTTTATACAGCTGTAGCGATGCATCGTCTTCATAAAAAATTACGAAAGTTCGAATCCTGTATTACTTGTAACGGCATATCGCAACTTTTCTCGCAAAGTACTTTTCTTTTGATAGTTTGGTAGCTTTAGGAGATTAAAGCACGTCGAAGATGTAGGTAATCTGTTCTGAGGATCTTTCTTCCGTATTGTAAAGAACGCTCTAATTATACTTCCTGCATTGAAAAAAATACATAATTTTAGTGTACATTAGCAATCAAAGTCCCATTTTCAAGATTTCTATTCCTTAAAGTTGTTTTGTCAGTCTTTACCAATTGTATCACCAGTATCTTCGTCAGCACCAACTTCCACACATCTAATTGAGAAAGGAGGTTCCAAGTGGGCGAAACCGAGTAATGGAGACTTCGAGCAACTAGTTACAAACTGTAATTAAAATTGTTCCATTATTTTCTTTAGTAATCAACATTCTATAAAATAATAAAATACTATAGCAGAATTCAGAGTGAGTAATAGCTGATTTCCATTTACGTTGGATATTGAATTAAAAGTTAAATAGGCTGAAGTCAAATAAATTTAATTAATTTTCAAACAATTTATCAAATAAAATGTGAAAAAGTCACCAATTTTTTAGCCTTTTTCGAATTCAATTATTCTAAGCAAAAGTTTACCTTTTCTTCACGCTTAATTCTCAAAATAGTAAGATCTCGAAAATCGTTAAATATGTACTTTTGAGGTTTTTTAACTTTTTTCAAGAACAATTTTTTGTTTGAGGAGCAACAATTTGAAATACTTGATTCGGAAAAGGTGCTTAAGTACTCGCGTATTTTAAAATCAATTGTTATCTTTTGTTATTCCGAAAATATTCAACTTATAACTAGACTATCAATTCGATTCTTATTATAATGATTCATTTGACATTACTTTAAGGAATAATCCTCTTTCTTCTTCAGAAAAATCTTTTTCTAAAATATCCCATAGCCAGCAGACGACTCGATGGCTGTCGTGGAAACCTCCATAGTATTGAGTATGTCTTCGCAAATCACGTAGATCTATCGGGACGTTGTCGCCGGAAATCAACCTCTGCAACTGTGAATTTAATACATTAGTAATCAAAGAGGAAAAATCAGAACTTGAAACGATTAACATATCCTCGATCTTCGGAGCGTTAAACAAATAAATGACTAGGTTTTACCTCAGGCGTTGAAAAGAGTGATAACCACTCTGGGTTGATAATCGAACGAAATCCTTTGATGAAAGCGGCAGTTTGATCTTTGATTTGCGTGACCATTCTAAATCTTGCCATCATGTGAATGTAATTAATTTTATTTAGATTACTAACAGGTTCAGCTCTTCCACCAGGAATTAATTCGTGCGTAACCAATTTGCCCATAACATCTTCGTCCAAGGAAAATGTCAATTCCAGCTGTTGTACGTCACCCTTGTAATGCTTAACAAGAGTTAAGCTTCGATATAAATCTCGATCAAGCGATGCTAATTCATCAAGCGAACTGTAAAGTGCACCGCCAGTTTGACCAGAAAACTGGGATACGAAAAATGACGCAAAAGGAACGTCAACGACTATACCCTGAAAAATTGAATGCAGTCAATTTTATTTTATTGTTTTCAAATTTATGTTTAGTTTTTTAATTTATGTTATCTACCTCGTAAACAGCTTTTCCAAGCATTCGACCAACGAACTCAAATAATAACAAATGATTTTCTTGTATTGAGGAAGTGGGTGAAGGGTAAAGTCTATTTTCACTAGTTGCTTTGAATAAATTCAAAGAAGGATCAAACACTCTTTTGATTGTCTCTTCTAAAAATTCTTTGAACACACCATCCTGATCAATTCCAGCTTCATCTAAGCCTTGTTCATTGACAAATCGAACTCTTATTACTCCTTTAAGAGCCTGCGATGGGAGCATCGCCAGTTGTCGATAACCGTCTTCAACTATTCTAGACCTAAAATATTTTTCAATTCAAGATGAGTATTTGAGGTAAATTAGTTTTCTATTTTTTTAACAAGCTACCTATGAACTGAGATCAAAGTCGATGGAGGACTATTGCAGGCACTTTCGGTCAAACCCAACACGGCTTTCTCATCTGCTATGTGTTTTCGAAACAGCACAATCCTCTCTGAATGGGGTATCACGTGAGGCATCTTGGAAAGAAGTAGTGCTGCTCCTCTTCTTCCTTTCTCTAGATCAGCAAGAAACCCAGAAACTCGAACCTCCTATTTGAAGAAAATATTGATAAGTAAGTAACAGAACAATTTTTCGCAGTTTTACGAGTTTTAGGAAATACTTAATTTGGCTAGCCAATGACAATCAGGACAAAAAGATCTTCTACAATCGCGACGATATATAGTCATCAACAAAGTGTGAAGAGATGTGAATAGAGGGTTATTAGACACGGATTTAACATCTGTAACATCTAAAACTTTAGTACATAGTATATTCCCTTTTGGATTGAACAATAAAAATATAGTATTGAAAATAAGAGTCAGTTGAGTTACTGTTTCTGTTTCGTATGAACATAAATCTATGGAAACTCACACTATCAAAAAACTATTTTTTGTAATAGATACAGCAACTCATTCTTTAAGAAGTTCGAAAGCAAGATTATGATTTAATCACGTCGTTGCTTTATTGTTAAAGCTGAAAAATATGTTGTATTGTCTTTTCATGTTTCAAAGTTATTCAGCTTGAAACTCGACTAACTCTTATTCTAAATCTTACTATTTTAGTTAAAATTATGAATAAATACTTAAACCTGAATATTTAAACACGTACCAAATAAATTGTTCAGAACAGCTTTATAAAGAAACTGATTGAGAAAATAAGACATTGTGATAAAATCTGACAGTTTAAACGGTTCTTGCTTCTCATACATTTCCATGTCATCTAAAATTCTAAAAAATGAGGTATGTTAATATTTTTAATTACTTTCTTCTCTTATTAACTAAAACTTTAATCTTTAAACTGAAAAATACGTACGTAACATAATGAGTCATGCAATCGCAAAATAATATCAACATGTGAAATTCAGGAGCGGTGCATTTCGTATTAGCTGCCAGAAGATCAAGAAACGCTTTCAAACCGCAATGTGGACCAAGAGTTCCCAAAAATAACCACATATGGTATAAAAGTGTATCATTGCACAAACCTGTCACATTAGCAATATTAATATTTTTTCTTAATTACTCAAGCCATTGAATGATTAATTTATTACCTATTAAGATATCGAATTTGATCTCCGTTAGAGTGTGAAGAGCAGTTTGATAAAGAGAACAGATCAAAGCTATTCTCGTCGTTTCAGGACTTCCTAATTTTCGATAATGTCTGTTACTATTAGTTCTGTTTGTCCTTGCTTCTAAAAATGCCCGAATAAATATATTAGTACCGACCGAGGTACTTTGTTGTTCCAGTTGTGGAGGTGATTCATTTTCAACAAGTTCCGTAAGTGGCTGGCCTAGTAATAAACAAAATAATTTTATTAAACATTTTTATAAAATAATTAAAACATATAAATAGGAAAATTAGTAAAAATAAAAATATATGGAGAAATAGACAAAATTACCAATCAATTGATTAACAATGCTTCCCGTCCAGAGCTTAGATAGCTGTATTTTAACAAAAGGTATTGCTCCTGGGAGAGAGGGGTCAATTTTTTGTGCAAACCACCCAAGAATTGGATGCCAATTGGTTAAATTACTTTGTTTGGCAACAACATATTGCTGACAAGCCTCTAACATTTTTGTTACCACAAACTAAACAAAAAAGAAAATTTCATTATTCATATTGTCATTATTCATATTAAATTGAAATTCCTGTATAATGACAACACGATGTTGCCAACACTATTTTTTTATGATGCTAATAATTAAAAACGCTCATTTATCTTAGAAATCATGCAGAATGTGTCAAAAAGAAGCGTGATTTTTCACCGGCTATATAGCTGAAAATATAGTTAGAAACGTTTTGAATTGAAATTTTTAAAATGAATATTTCATCAAAAGTAAATATGGGAAATTTTAAGTGAAACATTAAACTGAAATACTAGACACATTGCGTAAAAACGAACGATAATAATTAATTTTTATAGACGTAAATACATTTTTTCATGTATCTGTATATTTTTGAATATTTATAAAATAAATAAATATTCATTTGGAATTCCAATCTAGAAATTTTCATTCAGTGATGCAGTTACGGAAAGCTTTTAGACACTTACTAAGTTTATAAATTTTAGAATGACTATAATTCAAAGGTTTTGACATTATTTTCTTAAAGTAATAACATCTTGAAATTTACGGATCAACAAGGAAAATACTGAACTAAAATAATTCAAGATTGATAAAATAAGATGCATACATATTTATAATTTAATTCTAATGCAACTTGTACAAGTTTTGAAAATAAAAAATGTAAGTTCATGAGTAAATCGCTATTTACCCCATTTACTGAAAAATAAACATTACCGTAAATGATGGGAAATAAGCATTTTTTAGAATTTCTTCTTTTTCAAGAGTGGCTAATTGAACCAAATTGGCCAGCAAACATAGCGCATAACTTCCTTCCAGAGCGTTGAAAACTATCCTTAAATTTTGTTCAGAATTAAGTAATTCTAAGCTTCTTGAAAATATATTATGTGTCGTGAATATAGAAATACACTGTAAAATAGATAATTATCAGTTACAATCCAATATTAAAATTTTAAATAGGTTATACTGAATAAATTAAAAAAGTACCTTTGGAGAAACTTGTTCCAGGTGATAAACTAAAGATGGTACGCTAAGGATGTTTATGAGAAACAAAGATACTAATTTATCAGACATTTGTGAGGAAATCAATGGCCTTAAAGTTAAAGTGATTACTGCCGACAACTCAACAGGCGTCAATGCGATTGTTTCTCTGCCTAAACTTTTCACTAAAAGAGCCTGTAATTATTTTCAATTTCATTAATAATTAAACAAGTTGCGTGGCTAATGAAAATCTTTAGTTTTGGATTAATTATCAGATACAACCTGCATAATATTGTAGAACCCATTGTTGACTAGATGTCCCATTATATTCGCACAAAGCTGGTTCATACCAGCTCTGAGCTTCTCCATCCCATTTAAACTCTGGATCGCCCATGTTCCAGGAGATGTAAAGCTAACTAGTGTGTGAAGTCGTAAGAGAATAGATTTATGATCGGTCACTATTTCCGGTTTAAGATGGTCTAAACCAGTCATACAGTAAAGTAGAACCGTTTTTATTTGAGATATCCACGATATGTAGTGCTCTTTGCTTAATGCAACTCCAACATAAGACAACGTTGGAGATTCTGATAGAATTGATTGCACAAGATATCTGCAATATTTGCCATTAAAAAACCAAATTAAGGGCATGTGATACTTGAGAGAAGTGGTAAGTTCATATGAACAACTTGGTCTAGTTTCTACATATTTATGTCAAAAATAGTCTATTTACATCCATTTTTATCTTCTCTACCATCACCTAAATTTTAGAAACAAAATTGTATGTATTTTAGACACAAACGTGTAGAAACCTGACATCAATTAAATTTACTAATTTCCTGAGCATTACATGTCCTCAAGAATTCCCTTGAGTTTATACTGGTTTTAAAAAATACAAAAAATACCTGCATAATTTTTCCACTCGTCCTTGATCTTTTTCTGATTTATAAATGATTAAAAACCTAGAGATAACTTTATATACGTTCAAAGCAGGTTTTAGTTCGATAGCTTTATTCGTATCATTATCGTCAGCTTTTTCGTCTGGGAAATTGTTGTCGAATTGTTCTCTGAAATTAATTATAGTATTTTTATAGACCCAGCCCTAATAAAGTAATTTATAATGACATATTTTATGATTATACTCCCTACAGAAATTATTGACTCGCTTATTTTTCATCAATTACTCAAGTTCTTTTAATTCTCATAATATTTCATTGAAAATATTTTTCTCATAATAAAATAAAAGATAATAACATTTTGCATCTAATATGCCTAAACAACAAAAAAACATCAAATTTAAATTTGTTATGAACATTAACAGCCCAGAAAATAATAAACATTTTTCTAAAACTGAATTTGATTCTACGACTAACAAATATTATAATTTAATAATATTTCGATACTATTGCACTTTTAATTATTAGTTATTGTTATATTTATTACATTAGTTAGTTATTAATATACATTAATTAATTATTATTATACCAATATAATTATGCTATATAATAGAATTATATGATGTAATAATTACTTTTAATTTAATCCTGAGAATTATTTAAAAAAAGATTGTGGCCTTGTTTTTTCAATTTGATCAAAAATTAATTTTAATACAAACAAGTTGCATGGATAAAAATAAAGCATGTATTCCACATATAGACGAAAGAAAAATGTTTCTTATAGTTTTAACTATGTTTTATCATTAGAATATACGCATATATTTTTTTCAATTTTCCAAAATATACACTTTCACATTCAAAATGAGCCCAAAACTTTGTAAAAATGTTAATTGATTTCCAAACTTTTGAGGTTTTTGAAATAAATGAATATTTTACTTTTCTGCGATATCTTCTTAAAAATTAACATATTGCTTCCCAATTTGGGTTATTAGGCGCAGAACTCTAACAGCTTTTGTGTTTGATTATAGCACGAAAATTGAATTTAATATTATGAAATTAAAAGTACTTAAGCTACTGCTAAAAAATTAAGAGTACTAATAATTTCCGACAATAATGTAGAAAATACATTTCTTTAATATTTCCAGTGTCCAGTGTAAAGAAGAAGATGCATAGAAAAATTGCAGATGGAAAACTATGTTAATGAAAATAAAGTTAACAAAAACAAAGTATATATAATTTAATCTTACCGAATTCTATTGGCGAATTTTATTCGGGCCAGCCAGCCTCTAACATGGGCTTGAATGCAAGTAGCTGCTTCCCTTCTGATTTTTTCATTGGCACGCTCTTCTCTTGCAGCCTTTGTTTGTTGAAGGAAACTACCTTTCGAGGATTCTTCAGTTCTAAACATTCTCAATCAAAAAGGCTAACGAGACAGGCAAATATTAAATCATCTTAATTATACTAAACATCATCAGCTGTTCATTTGTTGCTTCAACCGAATTTTTGGATTTTCACTAAGATGTCATTTTAGTTTTGCGCACCTTCACCGTAACGAGTCAAAAATAATTAACGCTTTTAATTGAAGGCGAGCACCAAACGCCATGGATATCGGTGCTGTCAAGTGAAATTCGTAGACGTCCCGTTTTTTGACAGCAGCCAAATGCGACAACCATTGTTATTGTAGGTATTATTAATTTCATTGGAGGATTGGAAATGTTTCCCCTCTTGCCCCGTTCGGATAACAAAGCACATTGTATTGTTAGGTTAGATTTTGGTCACGTGATGATTTGCGGCGTTTAAAAAAACCGCGAAATTTAAATGAACTTCTTATAGCAACGTTAAAGATTGTCTATAAATTACGTAATGATTTTTATGTTATTATATATTGACGCTCTACCTCACGTCCTATGTGTTTAGAATTAGAATAGAAAATCAGGTGCTAACGTAATACTTGAACGAACCCTTACGTTGCGCAAAATTTATGGACAGCCCCTCAAGAAGTAAAAAACCATTGATGTGCATTTGAATGGGTTTCAAATTTCAAAGTCTTCTGGATTGCGTGTTTGGCACTGGAATTGCAGACTCCTGGCGAAAGTTTCAGATTGGAATACAATCCGAACGAATCAAAATCGTTGGTATCTATTGAAAAATTTGCAGAAAAATTCAGGGAACTAAGACTGTTGAATTTTTTTTGTAAGTTTTTCGCCAAAAAACAATGATCTGAATTATGACATTTGAAAAAAGGTAGAAAATATGCGACTTTTCAACATTTTATTCAATAACTGTTATTAATTATTATTTAATAATAAAATCTAATAAAATTTATTTTAGAATTTTATTATTTCTCATTCCGATGATATTCAGTTTGAAATTAAATTGATTCATTTTGAATACTGTTATAATTATAATAATTGTCAAATGTAAAAGAAATATAAATAAGATAAAGATAAGCTTCATAGGTCTATAATAATTTATTTATAAAAAAATGAACGATAAGTTCAAGTTCAAATTATGTAAAATTGCATACATGATTATTGTCTATATTTACGGCAGTCCATAAAGTTTAAGCGTTCGGTCCATACTGGTTGAAGCAATATATTGGGCATGCTTTCCAAATCGAACTCCTGTGGCGGTTGCTGTATGATCGTTGAAAACTTTAAGCTCTTGCCATTGCTTACACAAATAGATTCTGCAAATTAATAAATTAAATATATTTATAATAGCGTACATTTTTCGAGATAATCTTAGAATCAAGGAAAATATTATTACCTGACATCAGATCCAGCTACTGCTAAGTAAGTTCCACTTTGATCGAAACAGATATCTTTTACTTCGTACGACTCATCCAATTGCAAAGACTTGAAATTTTTCAACTTTCTCAAATCCCACAATTTAACGGATGAATCTTCCGCTGCAGTAGCCAAATAGTAACCGTTTTCTGAAAAGCTAATTGCAGTAATAGGTCCATTGTGACCAGGAAAATTGGCTACGTTGGATTGTTCTTTCAAATCCCAAATTTTCACTTGAGAGTCAGCTGTACCCGTTCCAAAGATCAAACCATCAGGATGAAACTGAGCAGTGGTAAGGGGTTGATTTGATTGACCAGCCACCTGAAAAATACAATTTTTATTAGACATGAAAATAATTTAAAAAATTCAAAATTGCAATTATGTTTTAAATCACTGATATAAAAATTTGCATAATAGGTAATAAATACCTTTGTTAATAATCTCCCAGTTCGAATGTCTGAAAACGCCCAATAATGATCTAACGAAGAACTAAGCAAATAATCTCCAGTTGGATGCAACGAAAGGCCGGTAACTGGAGCATCGTGAGCTCTCAGCAACAGAGTTGTTTGACTGGTTGTTACATTCCAGACACGAATTGTTGAATCTGGTGAGGCCGTCATTACCACATCCTCTTCAGGATGATAGATAACTCGAGTAACCTATAAAAAAGGTTAATTTTATCTAATAAAATATTTAATATCTATCCGATTAAATATCTTTATTTAATGTCCAACTTCCTACGAAAAAAGAAACTTTTTCGTATTTTTTAAATGGAATAAAAAGTCTTAAAATTGCTTACAAACTTGTGAGTTTTCAAATTATTTAAAGAAGAATGCCTCTTGTAAAAATATCATATTTGATACTGAGACAGATGTGTTCTTTCACTGAGGTAGATATTGACTTCCTACCTTTTTCGTGTGTCCCTTGAGAATAGCTATGACTTGTTCCGTGTCTTTATTGAATACTGTTGCATTTTTATCAGCGCCACCCGTTAATATTTTACTTGTATCTGCATTGTGAATATCGAGAGCGAGGATACCAGGAATACTTGCAGAATGAAGACCCTACATAGTGAAAATCCTTATTAATTTCTGAAATATCGTAAAATAAAAAGTACTCTAATAGCTAAAAAACTTTACATGATGATTAGCAAGAAGTTGAAAGTTGCGAATACTGTCTGCTGAGAGAAGATCTTCGGGAACAGAACGTCCTCGTCGCTTTCGCTCTTGTGTAAGAACTGTAGCTCTATCTTGTAATTTCTGAATAACTTCTTCTGTAATTCCTGCTTGTTCGGTCGGTTGAGCTGCTCCTCCACCAGCTTCTGCTGCCACAGCCTGGAAAGAATAATACACTTTATATGGGGGTTAAAAAATAATCAAATGGAGGAAATGAGACAATTTATCAAAGAAATTTACAGGTTGTGGTATAGCTGTAGGTTGTGTGATCCCAGCTTGAGGTTTGAGAGTAGCCAAAGCTTCTCTAGCTGCAGTAACTTCTTTGGTCAATCTGGCAATAACACGACAAGCTGCGTCATGTTGGTAAAGAGCATGTGAAAGTTCCTGACGGGCAGTTTGTAATTGCTGTCTAAGTGTGAATGATTGAAGCATCACAGCATCCCATTCATCTTGAAGAATTTTCAAAATAGCTGGAATTGATGTGGCGCTGGCTGGTTTTGGTCTAACTATGGGAGTTGCTGGAATTCATAAGATGTATAAAATTACAAGTTACACATTACAGATACTATCAACACAGTAAGAAGGCTTTATAGTAAAGAATACGATGTAAAATTACACTAAGAACTATTGGAAATAATACTCCAGTGATGCCTCGGGCAATATTAAATGTATAATGAAAAATAACTGACATTGAAAAATTACATGCAAATAGGAAAATTCCAGTTCATTAACAACTTGAGATTCAATTTCTAAAGCTATAATATTTTTTTCTTCACTTTTAATATCTTCTAGAATCGTATTTTCCATTGCCTTTTCACGCGATTTTTTGATATTTCTGAACTGACTTTTTACGTTGAATCAGTTTCTAGGTTTATTTTTATTTAAAAAGTTAATTCAGAAACTGAAACAAAAAATAGCTTTTGAAGAAGGCAATCTTATTTTTACATTGGAACGCTCATGACAAACGTTTTTCAAATATAATTATATATCAAATATAATTATTACTCTACCAATGGTTACTGAAAAGTCTCAGTACTTTCTACATAAAACAATGCCTCTTACCGGTAATTAAATTTGTTTTATCAGTGGAATATTACTAAATCGAACTTTAACTTACTTTTGACTTCTATTAGTTGCTCAATGGTAAGATCTTTCCGTGAGATAGGATCGATTCCATTGTCAATAACATATTTTTCTATTAAGCGTTTCTCAAAGATAGCTCCCGAAACAGGAGATATAACAGGATGCTCTGGCACCTCATTTGAAACTGAAATATATTTTATTTTCAATTATTATCAACCTAAATGGGTTACGTTCTACCGGTATTGGAAATTAAGCAACTTTTGATTGAATTGAAGTGCAAATTAATAATAAAAATATAATTCTATGTACAATCTAAATTCTAAATTGTATACGAAGAGGGTGTGCTTAATATTCAACGAATTAGAACAGTCGGCAAGTTGTAAACGCAACCAAAAATGCTCCGAAAAGATTTGATTTTGGTCGTTTTTTTGTATTATACACATATTTCGTATTGGATAAATAATAATTATGTTTATCTGATGATTTTGAAATAAGTATTATTCAATAAATTCCCTTAAAATGAGAACTATTTGACGAATTTAATGCTGAATATTTCGAGGTTAGGTTTAGTTTCCTATGAAAAGGAACTACTTTTTGGAGTTTAAGTACAATTTGTAAATTTAAAGTCAAAATGTGAACGGCCAGATAGGACGTCACAAATTTTGGAATACTTACGTGAACAAAAAAGTGACATTTTCTTTTTTTTTCAAGTCGTCTGTCACACGGGAAACTTTTATGCTTTTGTCGTTGTGAGATATTGTGAGCAATTGCAGTTGCGCGGGTTCCACCGCTTTATCTTCCTTACATGTGCTAAGTGTTTCTTTATTCTGTTTTATCGACAAAATACGTTTTCGTGAGAGGAGTTTTTGGCCATATATCAGCAGGGTTGTGCAGTGACGCGTCACTCAAGGTTTTTCACGTAAATTACCTAAGGGAGGTATTTTACGTAGAAAACCAGTAAAATACCTAATAAATTACGTGCCAAGATGGCGGCCTTATAGAACTGTATATAACCTCACTTTTTCAAAATTCCGTCTCCGAAAAGTTTGTTTTGAACAGCCCCCGGAATCTCTGGAGTTGAAAATGTCACAGATGTTGACCGTTGGCCACCGTGGCGCTGGCTGTTCATGAGGCCGACCTTATACAGATTAGCATTATACAACATTGAAATTTAATCTTTTTTGTGAAAAATTGGTGTCTGAAGTGCTTTTGTGTGCTTTTTAGGTAAATTGGAATGGTTTTAACAGTCGGTGATATAAAAATTTAAGTGAAAATGCGGAAATTTGTTGCTGTAGGTTGCAAAACAGGCTACACGTAATGCTCTGAAAAAGTGCATTGTTTTGTGGTTTATTTATCATGAGCGCCTTTAACTTATTAAAATTTAATCAATACTAAATTTAAAACGCTTTGAATAAAAAAATCAACAAAGCTGACTGACTGAACTTAAGGTATTATAGATAGGGATTGGCGATCTTCAAAAAAAAGAATTGATTCTGAAATTATTGATTCAATTTGATCGATTAATCGGTTAAAAAGATCGATTTTTGAATTGATCTTCAAAAATCGATACCTTTTTCTGAAAATGATAAATTTCTGTAAAATAAGCATTTTTTAAAATGTTTTATAACAATTGGAGATATAATTGTTACTTGCATATTTTGTGAATTTAAATTATCAAAATAAAAAAGTGTTTATATCAATAAAAAAGGAAATTAGGCTTAAAAAACACACTATATTTGCGAATCAGGAACGTTTTTTGTTTTTTAAAATTGCACAATTTCTAAAGCAATGCGTATTATTAGTGATAAAGTTTCTGATATAAATATGAAGTATTACTATAAAGTTTATAATATTAATATACTTGGAACTTTGCATATCACTTAAAGTATTATTTATGATAAAATTTCTGGCATAAATATGAAGTATTATTATAAAGTTTATAATATTAATATACTTTGTATATCACATTAAGGATATTCTTGTGGTCGACCCCTTGATCTCACTTTTAAACTAAAAAACAGTTCATAGAAATAGGAAACAGGAAAAAAAGAAAGGAGAATCGTTCGTAAAGATCGAAAAAAATATCACAATCCAACCGATTAATCGAGTAAAAAAGATCGATCTCCATAGAATCGAATCGATATCGCCCATCCCTAATTATAGATAAAATACACATAATAAATTATGTGCATCTGAGATCTAAATATCCACTATATTATTATGAAATATAGTATATTATGTTGATTATTATTTATTACAAACATCTTTGTTCTTAGTGTTTTCAAATACTTATAAAGGAATTTTATAAATTCTTTATATTTGTAACTTTTTCAAATGTACGTTCATTCCTTATGTGAAAGTTTTGTTCATAAAAATGTAATTTTTTCAATTACTAGGAAGTTTTAAAATATAAAATACAAAATGTCCTATAATAAAATCTAATTTTTCTAACAAAATCAAGATGATATAATTAATACCCGTATTATAATTCAATTTGATGGAATTTCAATAGCCAATTTTTCTATTATAATATGTAAGACTGATATAATATCAATAATATTGATAATATAAATAAATATTGTATTTTTATTTAATAATCACAATGTAAATATTAATGCTAAAACGAAGATAACAGAACTTTGATTTCAATTTCCAGCCAGAATTACGAAGACAATTTTCGCCCAAATTTCAAGCATATTACCCTTTATATCAGTAAAAATTGCTTGAAATAATATTTAAAACTTTCTAGTTTAATGTGTTGTAGTAAAAATATGATCAAGTAGTTTTTATCCCCAAAAATTTAATTTTTATGCATTTTTCCCATGCATTAAAATGAATTCAGGCCTCATGAACTATCAGCGCCCCTAGCGGCCACGGTCAATTCTTGTGACATTTTCGTTTCGCGGATAATTCTGGCTAAGATGCAGGGGGCTGGTTTTGAACATGAACATTGTTAATTAAATAATATCATCAATGTCGACTGAAAATAAACGGGGGAAAATAAAATTCAACTTCGGGCTTCCATATATTCCATGAAATAAATTGAACTTTTTGCGCCTGCAAGAGAAAAATAAAAATGTTACAAAATGTTTATTTTGTAGTAAAGTCCTAAAAAATGTTGGAAATAATCGGCTTTTGGGTGAGGTTAGGTTTTTTCTTTGTTGGCGGGACCGAGAATGTGCATCGCAGGAGCGTTAAAGGCGTATTTATACCTTTGGTTGGTTGGTCGATGACCGAACAACATATCGTTTTACTCATTCACACCTATTTTTCCGGAGTCGGGAAAACTTTCAGAAAAAGTTTATAGTGGCGGGAAATTTAAAATGTTAAATATATATTCAAAAGTGCAAAGTAAATATTTAATGATATCTATAGTTATGAAAGGTACGTTATTGCTATTAAAAGTAAATTGTTTAATGCATTTGCATTGTAAAAGTAAAAATATGATATATAGAAAGTTCTAAAGACTGCACAGCAGATGCAACACTGGCACCTTTTTGAAAGTTGGGTTATGTTATGTTGACTGAAAATTTTGATCATCGGGCATATCGTTCAGTGGGAATTTGGAGAGCATTTTAGGTAAGTAATCGTGACATTTATTAATAAAATCATCATAATAATAATTTATTATAACAATATTAGCACAGTTTGAATATCCATTATTTGGTGATTGATATAGTATAAAAGATAATAGAGCATGATGCATAACCTATATGTCGAATTGACTATATTTATGATATATAAAATTTAAGTAACATAAATAGTTAACACATTAATCAATAGTTGATAAATTTACTGTTGAAATATAACAAGTTTTTTATTTTCAGCTTCGAAATGGATTACGAGTACTCTGGGGTGAGGAGTTTCTTCACTTTACTTGTAACTAGGAAAGGACCGTCGGATTTAATGCCTGATAAAAGTGTATTAAAATGGGAACGAAAGATAATAGTTTATTATTAAATTTTAAAGTTTACCTGGCGAAAGGTCAGAATTAAATTGCTCTATCACCAGGTTCTGACGAAATTAAATGAACTACATTTTTTAAGTTTTTTAGGTTCTCCTCTTATGATCTAAAATGTCAAAAGTTATAATTTTTAGTCAATTTATCTAGAAATTACAGTAATTTTTTATACTATATACAAAAGTTAAAAGCCTTGGAATTTATAATGTTCTATCATAAATAATTTATAAACTCGTGAATTGAAAGCTTCCATAATAAATACTTTTTTTGTGGATATAGAATAAATAAAAAAACTCGAATGTAATTTTTACGCTATTTGTATATTATCCAATTGTAGATATTTTTTTCTATACGTTATAGGTTTTAGAATATTTATATTGCGAGATTTGCGCAGAGAAAATAGATGACGTAGGTTCTGCTTACAACCACAAGTGCTTTGAATGCATTGATGATCCGGAGAATCTTGTAGTAGTTGGTAATATAATTACTATTAAAGATTTCACATCCAGAGAGGAGATCAACTTTTTAGATGAAGATCTTTCAGTGGAATATTTAGATGAGTACGAAGAGGTTAGTGCATTTGTGAATTTATAAAAGTCACCGATACGATTGTATTCCATTGAAAAATTCCTTGAAGAAAACCTCGAGTAAATAAATGAATTATTCACAAGTAAATACACGCAGAAATATACGAGGAATTTATTCCAAAATTCACTCCAGGATTTACACGAATAAACCCACGTGTATTTACTCGAGGTTTTCCTGAAGGATTTTTGAAAGAAATTCATTTATTATGAATTAATTTATATATTATAATTCATTATTATTCATAATCGGAATATTTTCAGTTTTTTTGTGCTCTTGTTATTCACATTATTACGAGGTAAGTAGACGATCAGCGATTTGTGAGCGAATTCGCTGACCGTTCATTGGACCGGTTCCGCTAGGGATGCTACTTCCCTAGTGAATTATTGCTTTTATTTCCATTAATATTTTGAGAAATTTTTTTATTTGTATTGCAGGTTGCGAAAAACGCGTCTCCACATATTTTGAAAAGTCCGTTGACAAAAAATGTAAGTGAAATACCGCCAAAGGTTATATCGGCGATCACTTCATCGCGAAATAAGAATGCAAATTCTGTCCCGCGTGAAAAGAAGCAGGATGACAAAACCAAAAATGCAATAGATTTTTGCCGTAAGCAAAGCACTAAGAAAAATGATACTACTTCTTTAGATTTCAATGAAGCACGGACTTCCTTGAATGTATCAGAAATTTATGACATAGACATAGAACTTAACGAAGATGGCATTGAATATGCCAGTGAGAACAATTTGATTAAACTGACAGAGTTAGTTAGAGAAAATCCATGCTTATGGAATCATACCCTGCCTGTCGAGCAACGAAACCAATATGCTGTAAGCACGGCATGGCTGAAGGTTGCTGGTAAATTCCCTGGTAAATATTGAAATTAAACCTGAATTAATAATTTATAAATATAAACGTTTTCAATTTGCTTTGAGTAAAGTTTTTTGCAGTTTGTTAGTACAATTTCATAGGAATTATTTATTAAATTTGTAGGATGGACTCCTCCAGTAGCCAGAAAACAGTTTCAAAGTCTCAAAAGTGCCTTAATTCGACGAAACGTAGTACAACCCAGTGGATCTGCGAGTAAGAGAAGAAAACGGTGGATGTTTGCACCATATCTAATATTTCTGAAGGACTTATTAAGACCAGAAATGCAAGTATAAAATCTTGATTCTTTGACGTCAAATTTGCGTTCTTATTTCGCGATGAAGTGATCGCCGATATAACCTTTGGCGGTATTTCACTTACATTTTTTGTCAACGGACTTTTCAAAATATGTGGAGACGCGTTTTTCGCAACCTGCAATACAAATAAAAAAATTTCTCAAAATATTAATGGAAATAAAAGCAATAATTCACTAGGGAAGTAGCATCCCTAGCGGAACCGGTCCAATGAACGGTCAGCGAATTCGCTCACAAATCGCTGATCGTCTACTTACCTCGTAATAATGTGAATAACAAGAGCACAAAAAAACTGAAAATATTCCGATTATGAATAATAATGAATTATAATATATAAATTAATTCATAATAAATGAATTTTTAATTTCTTTCAAAAATCCTTCAGGAAAACCTCGAGTAAATACACGTGGGTTTATTCGTGTAAATCCTGGAGTGAATTTTGGAATAAATTCCTCGTATATTTCTGCGTGTATTTACTTGTGAATAATTCATTTATTTACTCGAGGTTTTCTTCAAGGAATTTTTCAATGGAATACAATCGTATCGGTGACTTTTATAAATTCACAAATGCACTAACCTCTTCGTACTCATCTAAATATTCCACTGAAAGATCTTCATCTAAAAAGTTGATCTCCTCTCTGGATGTGAAATCTTTAATAGTAATTATATTACCAACTACTACAAGATTCTCCGGATCATCAATGCATTCAAAGCACTTGTGGTTGTAAGCAGAACCTACGTCATCTATTTTCTCTGCGCAAATCTCGCAATATAAATATTCTAAAACCTATAACGTATAGAAAAAAATATCTACAATTGGATAATATACAAATAGCGTAAAAATTACATTCGAGTTTTTTTATTTATTCTATATCCACAAAAAAAAGTATTTATTATGGAAGCTTTCAATTCACGAGTTTATAAATTATTTATGATAGAACATTATAAATTCCAAGGCTTTTAACTTTTGTATATAGTATAAAAAATTACTGTAATTTCTAGATAAATTGACTAAAAATTATAACTTTTGACATTTTAGATCATAAGAGGAGAACCTAAGAAACTTAAAAATGTAGTTCATTTAATTTCGTCAGAACCTGGTGATAGAGCAATTTAATTCTGACCTTTCGCCAGGTAAACTTTAAAATTTAATAATAAACTATTATCTTTCGTTCCCATTTTAATACACTTTTATCAGGCATTAAATCCGACGGTCCTTTCCTAGTTACAAGTAAAGTGAAGAAACTCCTCACCCCAGAGTACTCGTAATCCATTTCGAAGCTGAAAATAAAAAACTTGTTATATTTCAACAGTAAATTTATCAACTATTGATTAATGTGTTAACTATTTATGTTACTTAAATTTTATATATCATAAATATAGTCAATTCGACATATAGGTTATGCATCATGCTCTATTATCTTTTATACTATATCAATCACCAAATAATGGATATTCAAACTGTGCTAATATTGTTATAATAAATTATTATTATGATGATTTTATTAATAAATGTCACGATTACTTACCTAAAATGCTCTCCAAATTCCCACTGAACGATATGCCCGATGATCAAAATTTTCAGTCAACATAACATAACCCAACTTTCAAAAAGGTGCCAGTGTTGCATCTGCTGTGCAGTCTTTAGAACTTTCTATATATCATATTTTTACTTTTACAATGCAAATGCATTAAACAATTTACTTTTAATAGCAATAACGTACCTTTCATAACTATAGATATCATTAAATATTTACTTTGCACTTTTGAATATATATTTAACATTTTAAATTTCCCGCCACTATAAACTTTTTCTGAAAGTTTTCCCGACTCCGGAAAAATAGGTGTGAATGAGTAAAACGATATGTTGTTCGGTCATCGACCAACCAACTAAAGGTATAAATACGCCTTAAGTCCCGTATACACGTAATTTACATCATGTAGAGAACTAGTGGGGTAAAATACCTAGTAATTTACGGTAAAAAACTACGTAAATTACCTAGAGTATTTTACTTACCCAACTCTGCTTAGCAATGTCATGTCGCGTACACGGAGAGAAGAGAACGCAGCTGTCATGTGCGCGGGACAAAGCAGAGCTGTCTTCTTACGAAAATGTACGATTGGACACAGCTCAGCTATGTCCTCGCATAGCCAGAATGTGTGAGCGCACATCTCTGCTTCGCGCTGGGCACACGCCGTTCGGACGAAGCAGAGCTGTGTGCGAACAGATGAAGGCTTCGTCTAAACACAGCTCCACTGTTCCCTCGCACTCCTCTGCTTCGTGCTAAACACATCGTGCGTGTGCGACACGTTTGTGTATCTGTAATGCATTGATCGGCATTTACCTGCATAAAAGTTTGATATTTATCGAACCAATTTTCATAATTTGAGAATTATTAAACTCTGATATCATAATTGATTTATAATTTCAATGTTAAAATGAGAATATGTAAAAAAGCGAATAAAGAGCAACAAAGATTTAGTTGCGTTTGACACGACAGAGATACATTTATATATGAAATACAGGCAACATATAAAAGTATAAAATCAAATTTGTTGTATGTGATGGTTTTTATTAAAATCTGAGTATTTTTAATTAAAACTTGATTGCCCAAAAATGTTCCGTTCTGTAATGAAAAAAATTTTGCGGTTATATGTTCCTCTGCGGCAACAAATTATTATATTGACCTAATTATTTTTGGATTCGAAGCAAAGAAAAAATTTAACTTCGGCCTATAACGTAGAGATCTTTTTATTTAAAATCGAATATAAAAAATTATGCGATTCTAATAAATCATGAATCATTTTTTCAGAGAAAAGATTTCCCACAACTTCACCGTTTCTGATTTTTAAATATAAATTCTTTAATGGCTGAAAACATTAAAAAAAAATTTCCAAAACGAAATTTTTATAAACAAATTGCTGAATTTGATAATAATTTATTCATTTTCGAAAATTGGAAATGGTTATGTTGTAGGGAATCTTTTTCTCGAAAAAGTGATTTGTAATTTATTAAAATCGCATAATTTTTTTAAATTTGGCGAAAAGCGATAAGAAAAAAAATTGGGTAAAAAATAAAATTGATTAATAAAATTATTTTTCTGTATTTCCAATTTTTTTCATAGAAATTAATCTTTTCTCTTCCAAAATAGCCTTTCAATAATAATATCGCTATTCCTGAAAGCAAAATTATCTATTTTTGCCTGAGGTCTAATTTTCGTGGGTGGTAACTACCTTAAAACATGATTATCCAAAAATGTTCCGTTCTGTAATGAAAAAAATTTTGCGGTTATATGTTCCTCTGCGGCAACAAATTATTATATTGACCTAATTATTTTTGGATTCGAAGCAAAGAACAAATTTAACTTCGGCCTATAACGTACAGATCTTTTTATTTAAAATCGACTATAAATACGTAGAAACAAAAACTTTTATCAGTGGTTTAGTATTGACGTATTAATTGCAGAAATTTTGTATTTTGAATGATCGTTATACGCACCTTTAAATTCCGCGTCGTTTGCATCCACGTCAATGAGACACGGCAATTTTTTGACCTTATAAATAATCAAAGTATAATCAATGCATTACAGATACACAAACGTGGCGCACACGCACGATGTGTTTAGCACGAAGCAGAGGAGTGCGAGGGAACAGTGGAGCTGTGTTTAGACGAAGCCTTCATTTGTTCGCACACAGCTCTGCTTCGTCCGAATGGCGTGTGCCGTGTGCCCAGCGCGAAGCAGAGATGTGCGCTCACACATTCTGGCTATGCGAGGACATAGCTGAGCTGTGTCCAATCGTACATTTTCGTAAGAACACAGCTCTGCTTTGTCCCGCGCACATGACAGCTGCGTTCTCTTCTCTCCGTGTACCGGGTTGCATAACCTCTCTGGCTTAGATCAATTTGACAAGTTCGTCTCACTCGCACATTTTCCCGTGAGTAAGAAGAGGACAACTGCGCACTTGCGTACTCCTTTTCACTACTTCAAACTTACAAGCCGGGCACTTACCCTGCCGTTGCTCCTGCCAGATTCGGAAAAGTTTCCCATGGCAGTTTGGTCTCCTTATTATGGTGCACTTATACCTGTGTCTGCCTGACCGGTGCGGACAGAAAATACATAAGAGCAAAAAAGACAGACATTTTCTTTTTGTCCAATTTTACACTGTCCGTCTCATTTACTCTTATGTATTTTTTGTTCGCACCGGTCAGGCAGACAGAGGTATAAATGCACCATTATTCCTTCGTGGTCCCCTCTGTCTGCCTGAAGGAGGTATTACACCTCTGCATGCAGGAATTATGCATGCAGGTTACCATGGTAACATACAAGAGAGAAAGAGACGGACAATTTTCCTATTTGTTTCCCACTAATATGTTACCATGGTAACCTGCATGCAGAGGTGTAATTCCTCCTTGAAGGTGCCATCCCATGACTGCAGAAAACGCAAAGCAGAAAACGAACAGCTAATTATAGATCACCTTTAAGAAGAATGAAATCTAAAGATCATCTGTAATTGGCTGTCCGTTTTCTGCTTTGCGTTTTCTGCTGTCATGGGATTTCACCTTGACCGGTACCGGTGCGGACAGAAAATACATAAGGGTAAAGGAGAGAGACAGTGTAAAATTGGACAAAAAGAAAACGTCTGTCTTTTTTGCTCTTATGTATTTTCTGTCCGCACCGGTCAGGCAGAAAGAGGTATAAATGCACCATAAATCGTAATCAGTCTTCCTGCGCTTCATTTGATTCGAGTTTCTTTGAGCCTATAATTTGTGAAGTGTATTTACAAATCACACAAAATGTTTCCTACAAGATTCATAGTCCGTATTTTTCTTACTTTGATCACCATTTCTCTAGGTTATGCTAGCAGTGGAAATAATGTTGTCTTTGCTAAGGTCGAGGTAAGCAATAAAGCACTTGTCATCGAAAGTGTCGGAAAAGTATTTTTTGACCTAGCTGTATCTATACTTTTAATACTGTGATATCAAATGTGTTTAAAATAAATTATTTTAAGTTATTGTCTTTTATTACAAATATTTTAGCTGGTCTGTTTGCAAATACAACAAAAGTTTAAAGTTTTTCAGTAAAACTTAGTAATTTTTTAGTTTTAATTTCTATTTAAATTTGTCGTTTAAATATGTATCGCAATATAATATAGGTAAAAGTACCATTTAGCTAATTTACGGAATTTATGCCAATTTGTCAAGTCATTTTAATTGGAGTTTTATACAATGCAAAATTTATTTTTAAATTATTTCAATTGTATTTGAAATTTAATTTTCAATTCTGTGTCATGTAAGTTTTAAAACGCGTTCCGTTTTTTTATGAAGATAAATTACGTTTTTATTTTTACCTACTTTCATTCGATCAGATTGAATTTTGGTTGGTTCAATGCAGTTCAATGACAAAAATATTTTATTAGTTATGCATTATACATTTTAAAACAAAATAATGTGTACTTCGAGAACTATCAATCCAATCATGTCATTTTTTTGTTTTTTTAAATTTAAAAACATAGGAATGACTTATAATTCCCTTTAAACTTTATCTTTTATCGTTTACTTGAAAAAAACATGTTTATGATGTACGCCGAGTTTTTGATGCAAAGGTAAAATTTTTCCTTTCCATTGTTATTATATTTTTATTTATTATAGTTGCTTCATTTCTTTTACAGAGTTGCAGGGGTTGTTCGCTGAACTCTCTTCCAGATGTAAAAAGCTTTATATTCAATGACTTGCCACTTTAGTATCCTTTTAAAAATTTGTTGTTGGTTATTTAATGACTTCACAAATAATTTTTCTGGATAATATAGTGAGTAATGATTTTAGGAAAATTATTGTCGTAATTGGTAGCTTTTAAATTTTATTCTTTAAATTTCACCTACAAAATAACTTTCATGTTGACTACATAAAACTAATCAAATTTCGTTTCTTAAAATGTTGATTTTGTTTAATTATGTCTTGTGTAATTGATAATATTCATAAAAATTATGTATATAATTACTTAATAAAATAATAGTTCTATTCGAAGTTCATTAAGGAATACTTGGATTCGTTGTGGTGAAAGAAATTGGTCTGCACTATCATCGTTACGTAGCTGGTTAATTATTATATAAGAAATATTCATTTGAATGATATTTTTAATATGATATAAATTTAATATCAATATTCAATAGGCGTATTTTTGTTTATCCCTTATTGTTTAAAACAAATCTTACATATTTTAAGAAAAATTAAGTGGAAAAGTGATTGTCTTTTCATTCAGTCTTTTGGCAAAGTTTAAGAAATTTTTATCTTAAACTATATAAGAAACTTTATTTTTTAAGTAGTGTGCATTAGGAACAGATGGCTGGCCATATTATTAATTAACTTAAGAATTTAATGTTATGAATTGCAAACGCTTAGTGATATTATTATAATCTGTTATTTTTCGTAGAAAGAATATAGTATCTAAAAACCATGAAATAAATAAAAAGTAATCTAGTTACAGAGCTATTCAATTTTACAGTTTTTGAAAAGTATAAAAAAATCTCCTTAATAAACTTACATAGTGAAAATACTGAGTTTGTACCTATTCAAGGAGCAAAACCTGAACTCATTCTGTACGACAAAAACGAACAGGTGAACATATTTCGTTTAAATATTTTTTATTTTTGAGGAGTTCTAATTATAATGCTTGTTTTCAAAGTGTAATAATTATAATTTTATAATTTTTACAGGAAATCGAACGTTTGCCACTTTCGAGATTAACTCGCGAAGAATGTAACCAACTTATACAATCAAAGGGATTTAAGAAAAAGTCAATCAAAGATGAGGTTTAGATTTCAAGCAGCTGTAATTAATTAATTAATTAAATAATTGCATTGATTGTCATTTTATTATCAGGATTTATTTTTTTTCGAAACTTAACTCATGACTTTATAACGTTCGAGATTGTATTAAATTTGTATTGTATTAAAGTATGTAATAGGAAATTTTTAGATATCGTCTCTTATTTTTTACCAAGCAAATTTACTGGTAGTAAATTAGTTTAATCGACTCAGCACAATAACAAATATTTTATTTTTTGTTAGGACTCTAGATTACACCTTTTGAATCTTCTATTATACGAATTATCTTAGTTTAATGATTTTTACTAACTGGTGTATGAGATCATTTATTTTTTTCACCTTTCGAGATGCAATCTGTGATATATATATATATATATATAAAACAAAATTCATTTACTCATTTAAAAAAAGTTTGCAACTTTTGAGAATTTTCTCATTGTATGAAAGATCTTTGTTCCTATTTTAAATATTTTTAATGATAATAATTTGTTTTTTTCTGTACACGTTTTTTACACTTGCATTGAAAGATTAGTGCAAACTTAATATGAAATAAACGCTTATTACATGAGTAATGCTTAGTTTTTCTTCAAGTTCGACAGCTAGAGGTTAACTAATTTCTTGAATAAGTTGCAGAAGATTATCTTGGAATCAAAACCAAAAGGTAATTTGATATGATAAATGCCATTTATTCCGTGTTTTATCTTTTCGATTACAATTTTCAACCTTGAAAAAATTGCAGATAGTAATAGAATTGAAAAACAGTCTTGCTCATCGCGTCTGCAGTAAGTGATACAGTTTTACTATCATTAACTTCTTTTTTGTACGTTGAATGCACGCAACGTTATTTCGATACAATATATAGTTAATAAAAACTTATGCTGGAATGTAATATCAAACAAGTAGACTACCAATTGTCAATTGACTATCTATTCACATGATTGAAGTTATTGCAAAATTCATTTGAAGATAGAATGATATCTTAAATGGCCTCCAAAAAATTTAAATTTTAAATCTACTTGTGTCTTGTATTGTTGATACTTTCGATGTTTCTTCCCTTCGTAGTAATATATATTAAATTACGAAATAAGTTTTTCTTGGCGTTTTAAAGGTTGAAAGATAGTTTTTAAACATACTCATTAATTAAATTTCATTGAGATTGGTTACTGCAGCATTACTTAGAATCTTTTGTTCATTAAAAGTTTTAAAAAATAACTGAAGATAAATTTTAAGCAATACTGAACAAACCAATCATAGCCAATGTACACACGTTCGTTTACTCATATGATCTTTTTTATACCTGAAATAATTTGTTTGTATATATTTATATCTTAAAAACTAATTTATTTACATTTTTGAAGTCCGTTCATTCATTGAAGAATGTATTGATCTTTTTTATGATATAACAAATATTATAGTGATTTACTTAAGCCGTTAAAATATCCTACATTTTTGATATAGTAATTAGCGCAACTAAATAATCGTTTTTGATTTATGTACATTTAATCATCAGTACTTCCAAAACCATTAAACAATCATTTGCTGTAATGCTCATAGCAAAAAAAGGTATATAATCAAAGTTGAGTATACGCTATAATAATTTGCATCGCAAATATTGCCAGAATATATGTTGGGAAGTTTAAATCGCTTATTCCTGATAGCGAGTCACTCCTTTTATTCTTTGTGAATTCTCATTCTTTGTCAGCTTAGCGAGAGTGCAAATTTACACTGTTTCTTTTCGAGAAGACGGTTAAATAAAATTTTTTTCGGTAATCTTGTATTTTCGTCTTACCCTGTCATTCAAACGCAATTAAAAATGTCATTGATTCATTGTATAAGTGAGAAGGTTAGTGTACTATATCGGGTGAGTTGACGAATTAGAAGCCTGTTTTTTTAAAATAATGTTACGCCAGTAGCAGCCAACAAATAAACATCAACGCAAGCCATAAAAACACCCTAGATAAAAATTGTTCTTCTTCAAATTGTGGTGTCCCCCGAGGTGCTGAAAAATTTTATTTTATTTAGTCAACAGTGTATAAGATTTTACATGTACACAAATAAGTACAAATTCTGGAATACCTGTGCTCGGTCGCGCTTCTCCCATATTAAAAGTGGAGGTAAAGAATCCAAATGGAAAAGCGCCGATTCCAAATGACATGTGAAACCCTCCATCTCCAAAACCAAAACCAGGAAATCCGACATTTGTCTCGGGTTCCGATCTTTGTCCAGCAGGGCGTGGTGGCACATTGTTTCTATTAAAGAACATTTTTTATTTTTACTACTTTTTTGGTGAGTCAGTTGTTAGCTAAATAATCTATAAAGAAATTCACCGCGTTTTCAAAAATTCTAAATAACTTTCATTTTCATGTTCTAAAAATTTCCTAATAAAAACACTGTAAAAATGTGTTTTGATTTTTAAAACAATTTTACAAAAACTCCCAATTTTTACGAGAAAGATGTAAAATTATGATAAAAATGATTAGACACAAAAAAGCTGTGATTTCTAGGGTAAAATTAAACCAGATTATAAGAGTACCAAATTGAAAAATCACAACACTCAAGTAAAATGACATCAGGAATAGAATTTCACACGATTGCAAAATTGTATTGAACTCAATTTACCAAACCGAAATTTTCCTCCCTGCGTGTTTTTTTATATTATCTTAATTACCTCTTATTATTCCCAATTATTCCTAATGTCATTTTTTATTGAATTTTTTAGTATGATTTTGTTAATGACTTTGTAGTCAAGTTAACTAGTAACATTAATTAAAAAGTATTAAGTTGTTGGAAGTCCGTCGGAAATACTTTTAATTGACACTTAAAAGGAGAATATACCAAAAAATAAATCTATGTTATACGTATCAGTATTTCTATAAACTACTCTCAATTTAGGACAGCGGAGTTTTAATGCATTATATTGCTTTTTACCAACCTCGGATCTTCTTGTTTTGTCGCTCCTCTTCCATACAATGGAATTACTTTTTCTTTACTAATTGCAGCTTTGCATACGGGACAAACTTGTTTCGTAGGACGAGTTTCGAGCCATTGATGAAGGCACGGCCAGCTAAAATAAAAGCATTAGATAAATCAAATGAATATAAGTAAAGCCAAACGTGCTTATACATAATTGATTATGATAAAAATTGTGAAATTTCCAAATCATAATCCTTACCAAAATAAGTGACCACACATGCTAACTACGGCATCTTTGGCTGTGTCAAGACAAATATTACATTCAAATGTACGATCATCTTTTTCTTTTTCCTCTGTAGCTGATCCTGGGGGTTTTGATGGCCCAGCTTGTTCCTCCGTTTTGCTCATCTTTATCTGAAGAAAAAAAAGTTTTCAATATAGTAATAATTTTCAATTTTTTAAGGCTAATTTAAATTCTCATCCATAATTGTCGTTTTTTCATTACCCTGACGTTACGGCTGATGAAATAAAACATATACAAATAAACATAAATTAGAATCGTAAGAAAATAAAAAAATATTTCTTCTTTAGAGAGAAAAAACAACACATACAAAACAATAATATATAAAACAATAAGTATAAAAGTGTGAACACTAAATCAACGGAAAAGAACGTGCTTTAAAAAGGTAACCTAAAAATAATAAGATAAAAACGTAAAAATACAACAAAATACCAGTTTGGGCATAAAAAAACATTCCAAATAACTGGCGATATGAAATATTCTATTTCAATAAAAGGATTTATTTATAGTCCGTGAATCAATTGCAGTTGAGTATTTTTAATTTATTATAATAAAGATGACACGTTATGTAAAAAATGATAAATTTGAGAATTTTGATCAATTATCAAATGCAAGAGTATTATGTTCTCAATTTATATAATCTACAAATTATCAAAACATAAATGATATATCCTGATTTTTAAACATGTGTATATGCACTTATAATTTACACTCAGTGTTAAAATCTAACCTGTTTTTTAGACCAGAATTGACGAATTGATAGAATCAAAACAAGTGTTAGATGTCTAAAAGCAAATAAAATTGCACACAAAAATGTGTTTTGATCAAGTGCAAATAAAGACTATCAAACTCGAAACACACATTCAAAAATACAGAAAAAACGTCAAAATTCTGGAGTAATAATTTAACGAATATATTACGAAAACATTTCGAAAGTTTTGAACACGATATTGAGAAACTGACACCAAATATAGCGAGTCGGAATCTGGACGGCTTTGTGGTATTCAATGGTATTACTTCTGATTACAGGGCTAGAAGGGGGACAGTTGTCAAGTAAAACATCACGATAAGATTCCTTGTCAATAATGTCAATGAAGTGCCATTATAAAGGCAATTCACTTGTAGCACTTACGTTATCGCGCACAACTAGCCTTGTATTGACTGAAATGATTTTTCAAGTTCACGAAAAATCTGATATATCACCCAAATATTTAAGATTATATTTTGTAGAATTGCGCAAGTACTTGCAGATGATTTTCATGATTTCTCGAGGAACGGATGTTCGAAAAAACACGTAAGAGATTTGACTTTTAACAAACGAACTATATATGCTAACTACAAATTAATCACCCATCACCGAACATTTTCGGGTTTCTTTTTATTCAAACTTTGTGAGAAACGCTTGAAATATTTTTTAAGTCTAATTTATTTAGCAGTTTTGACGCACACTTGACTAACCGAGTTTTGGTATATGCAGTCAGCAAAGTCCTTGACAGAATTCTGGAAACTGGATTTGACTTATTGGTGCAAGTATATACATTGCAGTTGTGAAAAACTAAAGACAAATAGTAAATCTATAGAGATAGTGATTTTCTGAAGGGTAGAGATCTTCTTTTTCTTCTTGTTTGTGATGAAGCATGAAGGGTAGAGATGGAACCAGTGTTGCCGATATGTAACAAGCGACTATAGGGTCTCGCTCGAAGTCGATTAATTTAATCGAATGTTCGATATTAGCTCGCGGCATTTTTAATTTCAAAACAAAAATATAGTTTAATTTAGGAAATTCACATCTTGTTTAACGAAATGAAACTTCCCACAACACACAGCTGCAAATCATAAAAGACCTTGGGAAAATCGTAGAAATTCTTTAAGTAGAAATATTAGTAATAAATCGTAGTTCAAATATAAGATTCTATTTGTATATTTTTGTAGCCGTAAAACATTTGGTTCGGCTTTAGAAACATCTACATTGTAAAATTAGTTGTAAGATTTCCTTGTAAGTTTATTATGAATACTATGTATACTAGTTTTAAGGATAAGGAAGGTTAAGTCTGGACTATAGGATTTAAATAAATTAAATTTAAAATAGGACTAGGGATTTATAGAGGGAATATGCATTTATATTTTAGATAGGCAAAAACTAAATCGAATGGCTAGGTAAATAAGTATAGAAACTATTTAGTCACGTAGACCTAAAAAGAATTAAAATAGAATGTCTGGCCGCCAGAAGGAAGTAAAAAGTAATCCTTTAAGATTTACTGTTTTACTGCCTTCTCTTGCGCTTTCACTGCAAGCACCATAAAAAACTTGCAGCCGAGAGGAGAGAGGCTGGGACTGGGGTTTTCCGAATCGGGCTTCTCCGGGCTCGGTTTTCCCTGGTCGAGCTTCTCCGGGAAGTTGGGCTGGGCCTAACGAGGGCCTAAATGTGAAATTGAGAGAGAAGGGATGCGTGCGGGGGATGCGTGCTGGAGATCTGTGAAGGGGATGCTTGAGCTTTTGTAGAGTGTAAGTCAGTTAGATTCGTTTTAGATTTTCACAATTTCGAACGTTCTACAAGTTCCCTCGTCGAACTCGTAGAACATTATATCTTTAACTTGTGACAATTCTCAACGCGTTTGGTTGTTATTGTGTATAAACCCAGACTTAACTTTTACTAAGATCAATAAATTTTCAAAGATTCTATTCTATCTGAGGTGATTTTTATTAAATTTCCGGATTCGTACTTTCCCGGTTCTTCTTTAAGATTTACACCGAGAGTGAACCAACCAATCACCGAGTTCGCGTAAGTTGGACGTTCCGCGGCTCGTAACATATATGTAACGAGCGACTATAGGTTCTCGCTCGAGGCCGATTAATTTAATCGACCTATCGAATTAAGCTCGCGCGATTTTCAACTTTGAAATAAATCAAATCGCGTTTAAGGAAATTCCCATCCAATTTAGATAGATGAATTTCCCACGGGACACAGCTGAAAATAATAAAAAGACCCTGAGAAAAGCTTAGAAATATCCTAGCTAGAAATATTACTTATAAATATTAGATTTAAATTTATTATACGAATGGTCAACATGTGCCGTCGGCAAGGAATTCAACAATGTAAATTAGTTTTAAGATTTCTCTGTAAGTTTTATATTTCTTCTGTGTATACTAGTTTTAAGGATAAGAAAAGGTTAAGTCTGGACCATAGGATTAAAATAAATTAAGATAGAACTAGGAATATAGAAGTAATATTGATTTATTTAAGGTAGGCAAAAACTAAGCAGAAAAACTAGGTAGATAGATATAGAAACTTTAGTCACATAAAGTTAAAGAAATTGAAAATAGCATGTCTGGTCGCCAGAAGGAAGTAAAAAGTAATCTTTTAAGATTTACTGTTTTACTGCCTTCTTTTGCGCTTTCACTGCAAGCACCATAAAAACTTGCAGCTGAGTGGAGAGAGACTAGGACTGGGTTTTTCCGAATCGGGCTTCTTCGGACTCGGATTCTCCTAGTCGAGCTTCTCCGGGAAATTGGGCTGGGCCTAGCGAGGGCCACCGTGTGAAGTCGAGAGAGAGGGGATGCGTGGGGGAGTTGTGAAAGGGGATGAGTGATTAATTTCATTAATTTTACCTAAAACCTGTGTTTACTCATTTATTAACTTTGAATTTTCCCGGTCCCTATAAAGCGTTAACACTGGAACGAACCAATCGTTCTAGAGTTTTGTCCACCCGTGATATCACGCGTGCGCGGCTCGTAACAGATATGGAAAAAGTTAATTGTACTGACGTCGGCGCCACTTGTTCAAAACTGTGACAACCCGATCTCAGGGCCGTCTACACGAAACTTCGCGAACTATATATTTTAAGTTTTATTGCGCGGTTCGATTTCAAATCCTATAAAAATAGGAACGAGAAATTATGAGATTGCTTGATCGAACACTTCTTTATTATCAAAAACAAAGTTCGAACAATTTACTCAAATTGTTTGTTCACAAACAAAAGTCCGCGTACAAAATACGTATTCCGAAGATAGGAGCGTAACTAACTAATAGAAACTGAGTGCGTACGTGCGAGCGCGCGTGTGTACGTATGTCCAGAGAGGGATCCAAGGGGTCTTTTTATCAAAAGTCCCCACTAAATGATTTGAGTTTTTAGGGCGTAGATAATAGATCTAATTGGTTGATTTTCAGTTTTGGGTGTTTCCAAAATAAACTTATTGGATTAGATTCTTCCCTTAAAACAGTGAGGGCGGATACGAACTAGGCCAATAGTGGGTGTCGGGCCCACGTGCGTTCCCAGCATCTCAAGTGCGGCCACTTGAGGGTGTCAAAATACAAGTCCTCTTTTGACTCCGGGGTCCGTCTCTGGTCACTTAACTTCGATCGTAGATCAATTTTTAAGGGTTGACAAGTACCCATGTTCTTTCACATTTTACGATCGTTCTGGGGATTTTGGGTTTGTTGAAATTTGGAATCAAATTTCAACGACTATTGAGTATTTAGCGAAACTCATGGTTTGTAAACCAAACAATTTATACTAGATGGCAATAAATTTAGAATTTATTAGTCGCTAGTGACATTTCCCAAACTCTCCAGAACGGTTTTCACATAGTCTGGTCCTATTCAGAACAAAGAAAGGCTCTTAAAACTATTTATTATTTATTTCTATTGAGGCATTTCCTCGAAGGTTTCCAGACAACCTGTCAATCTGAAAATAAACCATTAATTTAATTATTCTAAGGAACAAGGCTGGTTTATTTATCATTTCTCTTAAATGTCAACTTGATCTGGTAAATTTCAGCATGTAAATTAACATTAAATTCATTTTAACAATTTAAGAACCGTGAGATTGTTGCACGTGTCCGTACATATAAAGTGACATAAACCAACCCTTGTTATTTTGTCAATAAAACTAAAAGATTTATTTTTATTCTTAATACTAAAAGTCTCTTTGATCATAAACCTTAAGATTTATTCTGCCTTTTTAAGTATTTTAAATAAAATTAAAATTGAATTTTCCCACGGCATTTCTTTTGTTACGTACAATTACGTACGTACCGAAGAAGTGAATTTGAATCGAGTTCATGAACGCTCGATCTAGTTTATTCGCAATCCGCAAAATAGATGAGCGCGCAGGTGCGATCATCACACCTCACCCCCTATTTTCAAAAGAATGTTTACATTCTTTAAGTGAGGTTATATGCAATTTCTTGTGTTTTAGTGAAAATAAAAGCTTTAATCTGTAATGTCAGGTCATATACTCGCTGATTTTTGTATTAGTTTCTAGTGTTAATTAAAAAATTGCAATTTATAAACCGTGCGCGAGAATCGTGTGAAATGAGGTAAAGTGAACCTTGACAGTGATTGTTAATGAAGTAAGGATTTCTTTTACTTCGTTATGGATTCAAGATTTCCAAGGTAAGAAATCAAGTTGTTTTATAGTTTTTGATCTTTAGGAATATTAGAGGCAAGTTTGGTTGAACTCACATTAGTTTTCAAATTTTCAAGATTTCTAGGTTATGTAAGTGTGGCCGGTATTGCCGGTAACTATGAATATAAATATACACACGTGCATATTCACGTATACCGTATACTAGTGTTGGTTTCTAGTATTTATTCTCAAATAATTAAATTCTTTATATAAATAAGTTAATATTAGGTAGTTAATTAATTGGGTTTTATGAGATTTTGGAATTTATAATTGTATTCGTTAAGAACAATTATTTTTGATGAAGTGAATATTAATTATTAAATAATTCAGCTTGGCAAGCTTGGCAAGGAAGAGGATGAACAATCTTATCTAAAGTAAAACTCACCATAATAAAAATGATAAGTACGAAAGTTGCCAATGAGGAAAGGACGTCGCATCTAGCCAAGTTTGCTATGCATGCCAATAAATTACACACTGATTGGTTTCCTGGAGGATAGTCTGATGAAATTACACATGACTAAGCCAGCTATGTTGATGAGAGGACATGTATTAGGAGTAAAAAGGGCATGGAAAAATTATAATATTGACGGTAAGGTAAAACTACACGTCGTGGGGAATTTGGGTAAGTTTGTAAACTTTGTTTTTTAAAACATAAAATGTCTAGAGACCTAGATAGGCTAGATTTATTAACGTGGTCATTTGTTATGAAGTGTCGCTTTATTCTGAGTGATTTATTCACGAAGGAAAAAGTTAAATTTTGGAAGATCGACTCACAAGGAGGAAAGTTAATTTAAGATTATATAGTGATTCCTATGACTTTGAAATTCTATATGATTTCCAATGCCAAAGGTAAAAGGAAGGATTATTTATGAAATTTCTTTTCAGGATTTTTATTTTTGTATAACACAGGTAATAAATGGCTAGATATAAGTGAATCAACTCTAACCAAGAAGAAGGAGGAACAGACGAGTAAAGTTAGTTCTCACGTACCTGTGCACACTCATCTGCAGATGAATCGACAGTTATCAACCTGGTTACTCATATAGGAAGGAGGGTAAAAGATGATTGCTTGTCAGGCAAATGAACAGAATGTCGATAGGTAGACCATTCTGTAGAGGAAAAAAAAAAAAAAAACAAAGCGTCCCACAGGAGCGAGCAATCAAGGAAGAATTGGTGCAATTCTATATGGAAAATGGTAGACAGCTCAGAGAGAAAAGTTAATAACAATGGGTAAGTAAGAATGAGTGCAGTTTCATACTGCATTATCCCTCACCCCTTATACCGAATTATTTATTCATTTTCCTTTGACAAATGAATGAGTGATTAATGATTTCAATGAAATATTAGTGGTAAGATACTTTTTTTTTTTATTCAAGCTCTTCTCATTGTTAGAGTCTAACAAAACTTTTCATGTCAACAGGATCAAAAGCGCTTATTCTGTTGGTTTCAATTTGGATGAAGTCAATGTATGGGATTTCTAACGACAAGGAAAAATTAACAGTCGTTGAAGGATATATTTTCTTTGATTTTGAGATTTAAAGGTCACCATGAACATTGAAGATAAGGAAACGTTCTTTATGAATAATACAAACAAAGCTATTAGATGAAATCAGAAGATTGTGTCATAGCCAAGGGTGAGTATAGTTATGAGATTAAAATAATTTTAATTAGAACGATTAGGATTTTATGCATACATATATTTACTTCTAAATTCATGTAACCAAATATATGTAACCAGTTATTTACATTTTCTCAATCACTCCGATAGTTTCTTATATTAGTTTATTTTTTGTATATTTGTCTGTTTATTTGGTTAAATGCGTAAATTTATTATATTATTATAATTATACTATTAGCTTTTATTTACTATTATTTTTATTTAATTTTGTTTGATTGTTATACTTTATCTATTTACATAAAGAGACTCAATAATAATATTTTTTTTATTCTTGAATATTTCGAATACTTTTAGTAAAGATGTTTTTTAATAGAAAATAATTTTATCTTATTTTAATAAAAGATGATCGTATGTAGTATATGACTACAATTTTAAAGGTTATATCAGGATCTAATTTTATATATATATACATGCATAAATTTTATCCTCAACTTAACAGGAGTAACAGAGAAGTCTTGTATGTGTTTGATCTAATCTAATGTTTCTAAGTTTGCACACAGATGTGCTAACTTCAGTTTATTTTTGTGTACGATTTTTCGTTTATTTTCAGTTATTGCGATTTCTACGTTATGATCTGTGAATACGTTTGTTACTTTATATGGGCCTTCGTAATGATCATCGAGTTTCGAAGTTCTAGGTTCTTTTTGCAAGTAAACATATTCTCCGATCTCGTAGTTTTCTACTTGGGATTTTCTATCATAATAGTATTTATATTTTAATTTTGCCTTTTTAATATTTTCTCGAGCTGTTGCTTGAGCTTCATATATTTTGAATAATAAACTGTCTAAATATTCGTTGTAGGTGATTGATACTTCTCCAGTTTCGAATTCGGAAGGAATTCTCGCATCTTCGCCAAAGACTAATTTGTGAGGAGTGAATCCTGTGGCAGAGTGCACTGTTGAGTTGTAAGAAAACATGGCAAATTTTAACCATTGATCCCAGTTGTACTTTGAGCAATAGTGCCTTAAATATTCTATGAACACATGATGGCTACGTTCCAGAGCGCCAAGAGATTGTGGATGAAAAGCTGTGAATTTAATTTGTCTGATTTTAAAAATCTGACAGAACGTCTTCATAATCTGGCTGAGAAAATTACTGCCTTGATCGGTATGTATTATTCTGGGACACCCGAATCGACAAATTATATTTTCTGCCAATGCAACAGCAATAGTAACAGAATCGACATTTTTCAATGGTATTGCTTCAGAATACTTTGTTAAGCAGTCTTGAATGGTTAATATATATTTATTTCCGCATTCAGAAGTGGGTAATGGACCCACGATATCTATTTGGATTTTATCAAAAGCTTTTCGCGGTGTGTCGGTAATTTTCATCGGTTCCTTCCCTTTTTGCCTTTTTAGTTTTGTTCTCTGACAACTTTCACATGATTTGATAAAATCTTGCACATCTTGTCTGATACCTTCCCAATAGAATTGATTACGTATTCGAGAATACGTTTTCGCAACACCCAGATGACCGCCAGTGACAGAGCAATGATTTTCTTCTATAACTTTAAATCTGTCTTTGGGATCCGGTACTTTCACTTCATTAGTGCATATATTTATGATAATATTGCTTCCTCCGAATGTTTCTCTGAATGCGTTCTCGATTCCTGACCAAGGTAAGCGATCTAAGCCATTTCCTTTTCTAGAAACACTAAAGGTTTTGACATCAAGGGTTTCCATGGCTTCTTTCAATCCATTTATGCATTGCTTAAGGATTTCTAAAGATGTTTTTTGATCATAGGTTGATTTTACGACAAGGTGAAATAGATATTTATCGTTTTATTCGAATACTACTGTGTGACCTTCTTGAGGTTGAGTCGAGAAAAGAGCCTCAAAATTTACCAGACCTTCGCTTTCTAATTTTTTACTGACCGACGTCGTAAACTTACAGTCTTTGGAGATAAAATGGATAAGGTGATCTCTTCTCGTCTCGAAAATATCTTTTTTATATTGTATACAAGAAGTATTAAGTACCGAAACGAACGCAGGTTTAGAAAGATTTTGTTTACAGTTACAAGATAGAATTTTCTTCCTTTTTTGTTCTGATGGATTTGTAAAATCTTTATCGCTGTTACTTTCAAAATTTTCTCCGGCACCTTTACCTTTTACTTCGGGCCAAGGTGGCAATACGATCGTTGCATCTACCAGGCCAGGAGGTTTGCTCATACCTGATTCACAACTCTGTGAATCCAGATCAATAACCAATCCGCTTTCCAGCGCGATTCCACCTATAGGATACATAATTTCTCGTTCCTATCTTTATAGGATTTGAAATCCCACCGCTGTCACCAATTAAATGTGACAACCCGATTTCAGGGCCGTCTACACGAAACTTCGCGAACTATATATTTTAAGTTTTATTGCGCGGTTCGTTTTCAAATCCTATAAAGATAGGAACGAGAAATTATGAGATTGCTTGATCGAACACTTCTTTATTATCAAAAACAAAGTTCGAACAATTTACTCAAATTGTTTGTTCACAAACAAAAGTCCGCGTACAAAATACGTATTCCGAAGATAGGAGCGTAACTAACTAATAGAAACTGAGTGCGTACGTGCGAGCGCGCGTGTGTACGTATGTCCATAGAGGGATCCAAGGGGTCTTTTTATCAAAAGTCCCCACTAAATGATTTGAGTTTTTAGGGCGTAGATAATAGATCTAATTGGTTGATTTTCAGTTTTGGGTGTTTCCAAAATAAACTTATTGGATTAGATTCTTCCCTTAAAACAGTGAGGGCGGATACGAACTAGGCCAATAGTGGGTGTCGGGCCCACGTGCGTTCCCAGCATCTCAAGTGCGGCCACTTGAGGGTGTCAAAATACAAGTCCTCTTTTGACTCCGGGGGTCCGTCTCTGGTCACTTAACTTCGATCGTAGATCAATTTTTAAGGGTTGACAAGTACCCATGTTCTTTCACATTTTACGATCGTTCTGGGGATTTTGGGTTTGTTGAAATTTGGAATCAAATTTCAACGACTATTGAGTATTTAGCGAAACTCATGGTTTGTAAACCAAACAATTTATACTAGATGGCAATAAATTTAGAATTTATTAGTCGCTAGTGACATTTCCCAAACTCTCCAGAACGGTTTTCACATAGTCTGGTCCTATTCAGAACAAAGAAAGGCTCTTAAAACTATTTATTATTTATTTCTATTGAGGCATTTCCTCGAAGGTTTCCAGACAACCTGTCAATCTGAAAATAAACTATTAATTTAATTATTCTAAGGAACAAGGCTGGTTTATTTATCATTTCTCTTAAAAAATGTCAACTTGATCTGGTAAATTTCAGCATGTAAATTAACATTAAATTCATTTTAACAATTTAAGAACCGTGAGATTGTTGCACGTGTCCGTACATATAAAGTGACATAAACCAACCCTTGTTATTTTGTCAATAAAACTAAAAGATTTATTTTTATTCTTAATACTCTCTTAATAGTCTCTTTGATCATAAACCTTAAGATTTATTCTGCCTTTTTAAGTATTTTAAATAAAATCAAAATTGAATTTTCCCACGGCATTTCTTTGTTACGTACAATTACGTACGTACCGAAGAAGTGAATTTGAATCGAGTTCATGAACGCTCGATCTAGTTTATTCGCAATCCGCAAAATAGATGAGCGCGCAGGTGCGATCATTGTAACGAGCGACTATATAGGTTCTCGCTCGAGGCCGATTAATTTAATCGACCTATCGAATTAAGCTCGCGCGATTTTCAACTTTCAAATAAATCAAATCGCGTTTAAGGAAATTCCCATCCAATTTAGATAGAAGAATTTCCCACGGGACACAGCTGAAAATAATAAAAAGACCCTGAGTAAAGCGTAGAAATATCCTAGCTAGAAATATTACTTATAAATATTAGATTTAAATTTATTATACGAATGGTCAACATGTGCCGTCGGCAAGGAATTCAACAATGTAAATTAGTTTTAAGATTTCTCTGTAAGTTTTATATTTCTTCTGTGTATACTAGTTTTAAGGATAAGAAAAGGTTAAGTCTGGACCATAGGATTAAAATAAATTAAGTTAAGATAGAACTAGGAATATAGAAGTAATACTCATTCATTTAAGGTAGGCAAAAACTAGACGGAAAAAGGCTAGGTAGATAGGTATAGAAACTTTAGTCACATAAAGTTAAAGAAATTCAAAATAGTATGTCTGGTCGCCAGAAGGAAGTAAAAAGTAATCCTTTAAGATTTACTGTTTTACTGACTTCCCTTGCGCTTTCACTGTAAGCGCCATAAAAACTTGCAGCTGAGAGGAGAGAGGCTAGAACTGGGTTTTTCCGAAACGGGCGGCTTCGGATTCGGATTCTCCTAGTTGAGCTTCTCCGGGAAATTGGGATGGGCCTAGCGAGGGCCACCGTGTGAAAATAGAGTGAGAGGGGATGCGTGGGGGAGTTGTGAAAGGGGATGCGTGAGTCCTGTAGAGTGGAGGAATGAACAGAATGTACGGGGCTTTCGATCGGAACCTATTTCTGCCGTTATATAAAGTAAGTCGAAAACTTCTACAAATTCCTTCGTTAAATTTGTAATCGAACTTCGTCAACAGTTGTGAAAACCGGTAGTATATTTTATAAAGGTCCAGATTTAACAAGGTTTTATCTATACCAAGTCGATTAAATATTAATTTCACTCTAAACTGTGTGTTTATTCATTTATAAAGTTTGAATTTTCCCGGTCCCTATAAAGGGTTAACACTGGAACGAACCAATCGTTCTAGAATTTGACCACCCGCGATATCACGCGTGCGTGGCTCGTAACATAATTTGGGGGCTCGTCCGGGATCCAGTGCGGGAAAATTTAATTGAAAATTCCGTGTGTTTCGCGAGTGCAAAATAGTGGAAGGAAGGAAGACTCATATAAACCTACAAAAGGAAGGAATAAATAAATCAACGTTTAGTGAAAATAATGATTAGTGGCAGTGCAATGGACACATCAGAAATAATCATTGTCTATTTTATTTATTCTCATTGATTTTTTTTTTTTTCAAGTGAAATACATCCAATTTGAACTGAGTGCAACGCGACACACATCAAGCTACTTTATCGTAACTTCGGGGTCGAATATTCTCAGCTCTTTGTTTATCAGACGAGGAAATCATCAGCAGAGGGAAAAATAAACCTATGGATTCGGATTATCCGTGACTTTCAAGGATCCTCATCAACTTCCTGGTGAAATACTGCTGTCTTCACTCTTCAAGGAAGCCTCAATACCTTCCTACTGTGAGCAGACGTGGATCGAGAACCGGAACTTCAAGCTTCATCTGAAAATAAAAACCCAGTATTTAACCTGAAGTGATTTAAATACTTGAAATAAAATAAAGGGAGGAAGCTTTTATGGAATTATCCTCTGGACTGATCGGTCAATACCGACTAATCATCTTCTTAGACTCACAAGTGGGCCTATAATATCTATCTCCATCGAAGTTCTCAATTTTGGGCTTGTTGTTGCTTCTTCGGATTTACCTGCGAGAACATCTAGACATCGAGGAACATCGAGGAACATCGAGGAACATCAGGGAACATCGAGAAACATCGAAGAACGTCGAGGAACATCGAGGGACATCGAGGGAAGACTCTATTGTGAAAAGTGCGGAGTGGTCCTTTCTAAAAGGACAATTTTATGGTCATTTCCGAATATAGTGAAATTTAAAGGTGACAAGTGATCATACTTACCACATATGGATACATTTTAGGACAAATAAGATTGGTTAATCTGTAAAAATAATCAAGATTATTATTGTTATACACATATATATATATATAGATCTCACATCTTTCTTCAAAATAAAAAACTTCTATGATAAATATTTCATGCTTAAAATACTAATTAAAAATTTATTATTTTTATAAAAAGTTCAAATTTAATACATTTAATTACTAAATACTCCACATTTGAATTGAGGTATAATCTTTTATTTTGTTGCCATTGAATACGGCCAATCAAACCTAAATAAATTTAAATTTTTTCGGTTTTACCACAATATTTACAGCTAAAATAAAAATTTGAAAAAATGTCGAATTATTTTGAGGAAAGAAGTGAACATGCGTATTCTCCTTACCGAGACGAAGACGATAGAGAATCGCTTTTAACTATGGATGAAATCGGCAACGAAAGTAGGCACCCCGAATTGCATAATGTCAGTCAAGCTATAGATTTAAGCAGGGCACATAATTCTTTTAATGATACTGCACAATCAGGGCGTCGGAATTTTATTAGGTCTCCAACTACATTAGGATTTAATAGCGGTCTAGGCGAACTACAAAGGATGATTCAACAGGAATTTGACAGAAGGGAAAGTCAGGACCCACAAATATTTCATAGAGCCTCAGCTAGCCACTCAGAGCCGATACAATCGAGTCAAATTTCGGTTTCCACGTTTCCGAGGGGTAGTGATATTAATTCCGTTAAAGCTCTCGTAGAATTGATTCCCACCTTTTCGGGTAGAAACACTTCCGTATATAGATTTGTAAAAGAATGCGAATACGTTGATCAGCAAGTTGCACCAAATCTAAAATCCATGTTAATTAAATTTTTAAGACATAGAATCACGGGTGAAGCCGACTTGTTAATCCGAAATAGAAATTTCGAAAATCTCGAGAATCTTTTAAAGCTTTTAACTAGAACCTACGGTACTTCGAGAAACCTTCGGCAGCTCCGCTCCGAAGCTGCCCACATTAAACAAAGACCAGGCGAATCCGCTGTTAGCTATAGCTCCAAGGCAATGGACATTTACTCAAAAATGGTAGAAGTCACAGAGTCTCAGGGCTACTCTCGGGAAAGAGCGATAATGAAAACTAGGGAACACGATGAAGAAATCATGGAGTGCTTTCGTACAGGACTCTTACAGGAAATAAATAATCGCGTTACCGCTAGGCGACCTACCACATTACAAGAGGCTGTAGATTTTGCAATCGAAGCTGAGGAAGACTTGATACAGTGTAAAATACAGCGAGGAGAAAATAGTGAACCCTCAAAATTATTATCAAGTCGAACCTCGAGCAATTTCTCCATCGAGGAGCCTCCTTGTAAAAAGATGAAAACCATCTACACAGTCACCACGTCGAACTCCGAAACGAGAGACAGAAAACTTACTTGTTATACGTGCGGTAAGGAAAATCACTTGTCTCGAAACTGCCCCGAGAGATACAATAAAGGAAGACCACCAGCTCACAGCAATCCATATCCCGCAAAGGAAAGATCGAAGTGCTCACACTGCCAAAAATTAGGCCACGTTGCTTCGACCTGTCTTCTGCGAAGATTGGAAGAAGCTGAAAGGAAGCTGCAGGAATTACGGCAACCGCAATCCTCGACTCACCAAGCAGGTCCTAGCCATTTAAACTTCTCAGGTGCTCACCGTCCAAATGCGATGGCGAGCAATCAAACTTCTCGCCCGTCAGACAAACGATCCTGTCAATCTCAACCGCGAAATTAAATACTAATCCCATTATTTCAGTAGAAAACGTTGATTTTCACGAAAAAAGTGCCGAATTTTTGATCGATACGGGCAGCGAACTAAACTTACTTAAGGAATCTTGTCTTCATAAAAAATTGGAAGGAGACAAAACTAAAATTTTCCATCTGACGGGAATCGGCCAAGGGTTCTATCAGACACATGGCGTAGTACCTATTAGAATTTTCAACCGTGTCACCAACTTTCATCTAATTCCAGCAAATTTTCCTATAAAAACTTGTGGGATAATAGGAATGGAGTTCCTGCGCGAAAATTCGGCGTCTCTTAATTTTGAAAATCATAATATTACATTAATTTTATCCGACCTTAATAAAATGAACCCTTGTGTAGAATACCTGCCTGCTCGTTCGAAAACACTCGTAACTTTAAAGGTTAAAGATCGCGATTTACTTGAAGGTTACCTAGAGAGAATTGAAGCCGGGAAATGAGTTTTTCTAGGTGAAAGCTTAGTCAGGTGTATTAATGGCGAGGCAAAAACCTACGCAATAAACACCACTCTTCACGACATTGAATTGACAATCCCCCCTGTAGAACTTCACGAATTTGAAACCCTTTCAGAAACGGATAAAATAAAATCAGGAACTGAAACCCAAATCTCCTGTTCTAAAAAACTTAGTGACCGTTATTCTAAACTAATGGAAACTTTAAACCTTTCGGAATTAAATGATGATGAAATTAGTAGTCTTCGCGGCCCACTATCTGAGTTTTCACATCGATTTTTTCTCGAAGGGGACGTTCTCCGAGCCACTGACGTGATCACCCACCAGATCCACACTACGGACGACCATCCAATTTTTCACAAACAGTATAGACCAGCTGAAATCCATAACAAAGAAATATTAGCTCAATCACAAAAATTATTAACTGACCATTTTATTGAAGACTCTAACTCACCATATAATTCACCAGTGTGGATTGTCCCCAAGAAACCAGACAAAGACGGAATGAAGCGCTGGCGAATGGTCATCGACTTTCGCCAGTTGAACGACAAGACGATAAAGGACGCCTACCCTCTACCAAACATGACGCACATACTGGATCAGCTGGGTGGCGCGCAGTATTTCTCAACCTTAGATCTTGCCATGGGCTTCCACCAGGTAAAGATGCACCCTGATTCAAAAGCTAAAACAGCATTCTCAACATTGTATGGTCATTACCATTACAATCGAATGCCTTTTGGTCTAAAAAATGCCCCCGCGACATTCCAACGATTAATGGACAAAATCCTCACAGGTCTCCAGGGTGTAGAGTTATTCGTCTATATGGACGACATAGTTATATATGCTGCAACCCTGGAAGAACACACAAGAAATCTTCGAAACTTGCTCGAACGTTTAAATAAAGCGAACCTCACCCTTCAACCTGAAAAATGTTTATTTTTAAGAAAGGAAGTAGGTTACCTAGGGCATGTCATCAGTCGGGAAGGCGTGAAACCTGATCCTAAAAAGGTGGAGGCAGTTCGTAGGTTCTACCGTTGCGAAGCCGTTGACCTTTCTCCTGAAAAAGAACGTTCCATTTAGATGGACCGAAAGTCAAAGTGAAGCTTTTAATCAATTAAAAAATATTTTGTCTTCCCAACCATTGCTTCAATATCCTGATTTCACTAAGCCCTTTATCGTTTCAACTGATGTTTCGAATTATGGATTGGGAGGGGTTTTGAGTCAGGACTTTGATGGTAAAATTCTCCCTATTGCATACACTTCTAGAACATTAAATGAGTCAGAAACAAATTATTCAACCACACAAAAGGAAATGCTTGCCATCCTGTTCTCGGTTGAAACATTTCGACCATATTTATATGGGAGAAAATTCACGCTGGAAACAGACCATCAACCATTGACTTGGCTCTATAGTTTTAATAAACCTAATTCCAAGATTGTTCGTTGGAGACTCCGTCTCAATGAATATGATTTTAGGGTAGTCTATAAAAAGGGTATCAGTAATCTCAACGCCGATGCACTATCGCGTAATCCCTATGATGGAGAGCAGTCTCGACACGATATTGAAGATAAAACCTCTTTAGAAGATTTCGACCCACTTGATTCCTCTTCCAAACTAACAACGCACGAGGTGTTGACCTGCATGAATCGAACACCTGTGCGCCTTTATCCCTTCTCCAGCAATCAAAAATTTATTACACGTGTCGAAAACGCTTTCCTAGGACTAAACTCTTTGCTTGTGGATAAGAACATAGAAAATAAATATTATCCATGTCGGAATATACATAAAAAAACAAATAAATACGAACCTGACAGTGACGATGCCTTTGAAACAGCAGACGAGGGCAGTGATGGAGAACAGAATGAACCTGTAATCCGTAATATTAATTTTGATCGCCAAAAGACCTTTGAGTGTGGGGCAAGATCTGAAACATCAGCTTGCAGCGCTCACACCGAGGATGAGGCAGAATTTGATAATCATACGTCTGAACCGCAGGATTTCGGGGCAATTTCCACAATAAGGAAGTCGCAGTGCTCAAATCCTCATCAGACAAAGAACAAATGTATAATGTCCAAGTCGCCAGGTTGTGGGGCAACCTCGGGAGAAAGCCGGGTTGCAGTGCTCACACCTGTATTCGATAAGGACGATAGGCCCAGTAATTCTGTTGAGAAAAGGCAAGTCACTGAGGTCAGGGTTTTTTATCGCAAGGGGACTAATCTAAAAATTCAAGAAAAAACGAGCAATCTTGAGAATCAATTTGATGATAATTATGACACGGATTTTTCAGAATCAGAACATGAAATCTTAAATAATACTTATCTTTGTCAGCCAGTACTTGTTAACGATGAACCTACTCCTTCAACCTCTGGTCTGTCTCCAGCGTCCAAATTTCATAGTACCAACGAATTAATAAATCCAGAATTTTCTTGTATAAAAACGTCAAAAGATAAACTCCACATGCGCGACGATAATCTTGTATTATTCATCCCCGCTCATTTAAAAATTACAACTCAAACTGGCAGGGAACTCATACAAGCCAACAGGCTTATATATGAAGACCTCCTCAATGAAAATCCTGAAAATTTGCAAATCAAAAATGTAATTGTAATTAAACACGAAAATTATTGCATTTTTTATTTAATAATTAAACAAAGTTTTGATTCAAAACCCTATCTCCAAGACATTATTGCTTCAATACACGGATTAAAGGTTGCAATGGATAGTCTGAAAATAAAAACTGTTAGCATTTCTAGAATAGGGAATGGATTCAATCAGATCTCTTGGCCCACTGTAGAATCAGAACTTAGAGCTGTCTTTGGCGGGGGCGATTACACAATAACAGTGTGCTACGGCGAAATCGAGATCCCATCAGAATCAGATTGGATAAAAATAATACGCGAAAACCACTGCTCCGTTTCAGGTGGCCACAAGGGTGCAACGAAAACGTATGAAAGGATTCGTGAGAATTTTTACTGGCCCAACATGCGAGATCAAATCCGAAAATTTGTCCGCGAATGCGAAACATGTAAACTATACAAGGCTGTTAGGATAAAAACTAAACTCCCTATGCGTATTACCGATACACCGTCCAAATCATTTGAAAAATAGAAATAGACATCGTAGGTCCACTACCAGAAACGGAAAACGGCAATAAATACATTCTCACAATTCAAGACAACTTAACAAAATATTCCGACGGTATCCCCTTACGTAACACTGAATCAAAAACTATTGCTTTAGCCTTTGCTGAAAATTTCATAACCAGATTTGGATGTCCCAAAATAATACATACCGATCAAGGTAGTAATTTTATAAGTCAACTAATGCTCACATTTTGTAAAATATTCAAAATTAAACACATTAGGTCGACAGCATTCCATCCGCAATCATTAGGATCGTTAGAGAGGAGTCACTATGAGCTCATCCAATATCTAAAAATCTATTGCAAGAAATCAAATTGGGACAAGTGGCTTCGATTTGCATTGTTCTCTTATAACACAAGCTGACACGATGGAACTGGGTTCACTCCTCGCGAACTAATATTTGCAAAAAAGGCCCGGATGCCATCCGAATTTATGAAACACGAACTACCCTTAACATACGACTTATTTTTGAACACTTTAACGCAAAAAGTAACTAAAGTACCTTCAAAAAAGCAATAAAATAACAAAATTAGATGCGGAATATTCAGGTCCTTTCAAAATCGTAAATATTTTTGATAATAACAACGTAGAGCTAGAATTAGGTCAAGGAAAAACAAAAATCGTACACATGAACAAACTGCGTCCACAAACTATTAAAATATTTCCGAACGCTCAGGAAAAAGAGCAACAAATACTCACCGATCACTCCTAGAAACAAATCGTAACCTTTTTTGGTAATTGTAATACCTCCAACGTCATATATTTTTACGGATTCACAAAATCAACGAAGAACCATTGATTAAATAGAATCGCGTCCCATACGACCCTAAAATCAAACCACCTTAGTAAAAATATAATAAAATAAAAAATTAGAATCAACACACACATACTTATACACACTATCTTAATTTTAAAGTTAGATTTGATCCTAGTTTTCTAAATAAGAGGGGGGTGAGAGTTGAGCGACTAGGCCTCGCTCAAAACATGGCCCTACTATAAATATCAACATAAACAAGTAGTGTAAAACAAAATTTTCAGGTTAGACTTACCATCTACAAGTGCATCTTGCCTCATCCTAGTACCATTGATCATAATCAGACGAATACATTCCACAAATAAATATAGATAAGACTTCTTTTTCTCTTCTCAAACGTTGAATTCAGGCATTTATATTTTCTCATTCGGTCACTCTTCTTTTCTTCACTAACCCAAATGTTGACACCTGTCACATGCAATCATGTACGATCATCACGGATCACGTGGTATGTTAGCGTCGTCTGCTTAATCGAACTCGTTGCGTATCGAATTATATCGAACACATCGAACTATTTGCGCGAATTTCGAATTTCGATATTCTCTCTGTCCCCAGACAACTGCTTGAATAAAGATCCACAAATTCAAAAATCTAGATAGGTAGGAATACAGTAAGATATTTTCTGACGAAAAATCTTCTTATAAGGGTGGAGGTGTAACGAGCGACTATATAGGTTCTCGTTCGAGGCCGATTAATTTAATCGACCTATCGAATTAAGCTCGCGCGATTTTCAACTTTCAAATAAATCAAATAGCGTTTAAGGAAATTCCCATCCAATTTAGATAGAAGAATTTCCCACGGGACACAGCTGAAAATAATAAAAAGACCCTGAGTAAAGCGTAGAAATATCCTAGCTAGAAATATTACTTATAAATATTAGATTTAAATTTATTATACGAATGGTCAACATGTGCCGTCGGCAAGGAATTCAACAATGTAAATTAGTTTTAAGATTTCTCTGTAAGTTTTATATTTCTTATGTGTATACTAGTTTCAAGGATAAGAAAAGGTTAAGTCTGGACCATAGGATTAAAATAAATTAAGTTAAGATAGAACTAGGAATATAGAAGTAATACTCATTCATTTAAGGTAGGCAAAAACTAGACGGAAAAAGGCTAGGTAGATAGGTATAGAAACTTTAGTCACATAAAGTTAAAGAAATTCAAAATAGTATGTCTGGTCGCCAGAAGGAAGTAAAAAGTAATCCTTTAAGATTTACTGTTTTACTGACTTCCCTTGCGCTTTCACTGTAAGCGCCATAAAAACTTGCAGCTGAGAGGAGAGAGGCTAGAACTGGGTTTTTCCGAAACGGGCGGCTTCGGATTCGGATTCTCCTAGTTGAGCTTCTCCGGGAAATTGGGATGGGCCTAGCGAGGGCCACCGTGTGAAAATAGAGTGAGAGGGGATGCGTGGGGGAGTTGTGAAAGGGGATGCGTGAGTCCTGTAGAGTGGAGGAATGAACAGAATGTACGGGGCTTTCGATCGGAACCTATTTCTGCCGTTATATAAAGTAAGTCGAAAACTTCTACAAATTCCTTCGTTAAATTTGTAATCGAACTTCGTCAACAGTTGTGAAAACCGGTAGTATATTTTATAAAGGTCCAGATTTAACAAGGTTTTATCTATACCAAGTCGATTAAATATTAATTTCACTCTAACCTGTGTGTTTATTCATTTATAAAGTTTGAATTTTCCCGGTCCCTATAAAGGGTTAACACTGGAACGAACCAATCGTTCTAGAATTTGACCACCCGTGATATCACGCGTGCGCGGCTCGTAACATCATCACAAAACTGTTACAAGCCGCGCATGTCCGTATTTCGCGGCGAAGGTGATTGGTTGGTTCTTCTCGGAGTAAATCCTTGAAAGGAACCGGGAAAGTCTAATTTATAAAATTACAAAACACTGATTCGTTCAAATAAAGTTTAATATTAAATGCAACCTTGTAATTAATTGAGTCTGGGCGCAACAGTTAATACACTAGCCCGACCGCGAGAACAGTTGATTATTAAAAACGCTACAAGTTCGACGAGTGGACTTGTAGATGAGTCAATTCGCAGGTTCGGTTAAAATCTATCTAACATTCCCTCCGCAAAACGCTACAAACCATCCTCGTAGCTCACCCTCACGCATCCCCTCTCTCACCAGTTCTCATGTTGGCCCTCGCTTGGCACAGCCCGAGTAAGCGCAAAGATATTATAAACCTAGATGCGGTGCAGGGCGTCAGAGTGGTGGAAAGGATATATATAGCTAACCACTTTTTCCGCCACATCGAAGTGCTGCCCTCATCGTACTACCAAGCCAAATCAAACCCAGCAATGAAATGTCGATAACGCTTGGATAAAGCAGAGCCAAAAATTCTTTTCAAAAACTTTTAAGGTTAGGAATGTCAAATTTGACAGCTTGACACACTTGACAACATAACGTAAATAAAAGTTATGGCATAATGATTAATAAAGAATTACAATCACGAATAAAAAACAATTTCTGAATAAGTGTCGAACTTTTAAATAATATTAAAATAATAATTAAGATCAAATATATTTTAAAAGTGAATTTTTAAAAGTATTTTAATTGAAGATATGTCTTGTTGATAATTGGCTTTAGGGTCCAAAGTAAATAAAAGCTTAGATTTATATATTTATAGAAGTTTTGGTTCTGATCGAAGCCCTCATCACAGATTTATTTTTAAAATGAAAAATGCATAATAAAAAGTCATTAACTTAGGATTTCTTTGATGGAAATTTTTTAAAATCAACATTTGAGAATAAAACGTGTAAAAAGCTGCCTAAAATTATCATTAGGTCCTTTCATCGACATGAAACCAAATAATTATATTCTGAAACATTATTTTAAATTTAAAGAATTTGAATTCTTTCTGTGGAAAAAAGACGCTTTCGACTGCGCTGGGATTTGAGCCCAAGTCTCAGTGGAAAAATTTCAAACTCAACCTATTAATTTAAAATTATTTTCAATTATTTTATACCAAAGAAATATTTTGAAAAACTGTTGAATTCTTTCAACCTATTCTTTCGAAACAATGTCAAGTTTCTTTTTGTCTCGCATGTAAAACTATATTGATTTTTAAAAATTCCCAACAAAGAAATCCTAAGTTAACAACTTTTTATTATTTGACAGATAAACACTTGAAATTTTGTCTAGGTATTAAAGTAATTGTATTAAGGTAGTTCATTCACGAAAATTAGACCTCAGGCAAAAATAGATAATTTTGCTTTCAGGAATAGCAATATTTTTTTTCAATTATAAATTATTCATCATCACATTCATTTTCGCAACATTATTTCGACTTGCAAATAATCACAATCAACCATTTGTTCAGAATGCGTGTAAAAATTTCGATTTTTCGCAACAACCAAAATTCGCAAAATATTTTGCAAAAATTTCAGCAGTAAACCGTTTTAGAGATTTATTAGCAAATAACAATTTTTTTTCATTAGTCTACTATTATTATAAAAAGTGCTTTAATAATAAGATGTTGGAAGAATGTGTATTTTGACGGTTTTTATTTATTTTTACCCCCATCCACACCTTGCAAAAATCTGCAAAAATTGTGTTTTAATTATCAATAGGTAGCTAATGAATAGCATAATTCAAAAGAGTGGTCGCGCAAATCAAACATGAATAAAATTGTGTGCAAAAATTTTCGCTATTTTTTTACATCACGAATTATGCATAAAAAAATCTGCAAAAATTCACAAATGTATCTTTTATTGGAAAAAACAATCCTGATTTTTTTCAAAATTTTCCTATGATTAGTTTAGCTAAAAAACGCAATAAACGAAAATAGTAAAATCCATCATTACACATTCAAAATGGCGAATTATGATCTGAAAATTTGGCAAACTCATCTCTTGCTCAACCTCTTCCATGTAGTCGATGCAAAATTTGATTTGGTTTCAAGGCCGATTTCACATAGAAACCCGGTTATGCCCTTTTTAAAAATGATGCGGTTCTAATAAATCTAAAATAAATCTAAATAAATCTATATATGGCGTGTTCCATGGCAAATCGGACGGGTTCAGGACTCAATGTTTCCGATTTCCTTGAAATTTTAAAGATTGATAAACTAACATAAATAATGAAGAAACCCAAAATTTGAGATTATTTCAAGCATTATTTAAAAAGTTATGGGATAAACGAACAAAAAAAATATTTTTGTTCTTTTTCAATTATTTAAAAACTGGAACTAGGAAAAATTCTGAAAAAAATTACACAAACGTATCATTAGATGGCCGATGTAGCAGTATTTTTTGGGAAAATTTTTACTCCAAATTTAATGATAAAAAAAATGTTTTTTTCAAACAAATTGATTTTTTGAAAAAACGCCATCTTTGAAAAATCTTAAAAAATTCATGGTGATAGCCGCAAGTATTACGCAAATTTAAGGTATATAATTAAGGTGCGCACTCAAAAATTGTGCGAAATATGAATTTTTTTGTAAAGTGATGCGCGTGGAATCACGATCTTCGATTGACGGCGTCGGGCGCAATTTCCACTAATGTTCTATTATTATCTGCTTTTTCGAGAACGTTATTATCAATAAGTGATGGGAAGTGATTATTAATTGTTTAATTACCGCTTTATACTCATAACATATGAATAATGTAATGAGTTTTATAATTATACATAAATTATCAAAAAAATAATTTTTTTTATTATCATGAAAATAAATTAGTTGGTAAAAAATCCACGAGAGTTTATTTTCAAAGAGCAGTTGACATGATTTGACAAAAAAGGAAACATTGTTGTAATCCATACAAAAAAATCTGCCGGCTTCGCGGGCACATTCTCATCGCGCGCTTCGTACGCAGCTCGCTTCGCTCGCAAGTTTGAGCGCGCCTAGGGCGCTCGATTTGATCGTCGCGCTTCGCGCTCCGTTCTTTAAGGACCTCGCGCTTCGCGCTCGTTCTTGTGCTCTTCACATACATTCACGTTTATTTATTATAATTTGATACTGAAGCTCAAACAAATTTTATAATGATATTACAGATGATGTGAATTACACATTTTCTCAAAGTCACTCAATTTCTTTTTGAATTTAAGTAAAACAGGAAATTCAATTCACTTAAGGCTCTATCAGCCTTGAGGAACACATTCTCATCACTTTTTTAATTCAAAATGGCGAATTATGATCTGAAAATTTGGGAAAATCATCTCTTGCTCAACCTCTTCTATATAGTCGATGCGAAATTTGATTTGGTTTCAACCCGTGCAGAAATCGCCCGATTTGTCCTCATTTAAGGTAGGGCTACGGTTAGGCCCTCGCTAGAAAAAGTAGACTAGGAAGTTCTAGGTGGGCCCCGGCGAGGCGTTGATAAGGTTCACCCTGTTTGGTTTCTAGAAAAACTAGTTCCTTCTAGTCGGGCCCTATTTTTGGATTTTAGTCAGGCCCTAGGTAGTTCCTTATTTTAATAAAAAGTTTAGATATTCTTTGCTGCGCATGCTCATGCAAAAGGCCTTTACATATAGCTGGGGCCCCATTGTACGGTTAGGCAATAGATATGTATTTTAATCAGGGCCCGACTAGATGTCTAAAATAGAGCCTGCCTAAAACAGCGTTACAGAAGTAGATGGAGCCTGACTACTTTTCCCTACTAGATCCCGACTAGAAGTAGGGAAAAGTAGGCAGGGCCCTACTATATCCTAAATGAAATAATAATTTTGTTGTAAAACAGGAAGTCTAAGAGCTATAAAGAGGAGCTATAAAGTCATAAGCTTTCCAACTTCGGAAAATAAAATTGATATGGCTCGACTTCTTTGCTTAAATAATTTGATTTGAAGTTCAACAATTTTTAAATTTAAATAAAAAAATAAGACATTTTATGCGAAAATTTTAAGTTGAAAGTATATCTGAATCTTGTTTTTTACAAAGGTAAAAAAAGTCTATAATTTCTAAGATTATCGTCTTATTTCAATATTTTGATATCTCTTCTTAAATGCTGTTTTGAAATTGTCTGTAAAAGGGTTTAAAAAATATTTTTCTATTATTGTATTTTTTTTATAATTAATCGATTAATTTGAATACCATATTGAGATATAAGTAGAAATTAATAGTAGTATATTTTTGGAAAAGATTTGCTTTGAGGTCCATAAATGATAAAATTAATATCAATCTGACATTTCAGCGTAGATCGGAACCCTCATCAGGGTTTTTTTATTAAATTATGAAAATATACAGAAAAAGTCGGTTTTTAAATTGACGTAACTTTTTTATATGACAATTGTAATAGTTTGTTTTTGGGGTTTACTAAGTATACTTATTCCAAGAAATATAAATCATGTATTTTAGATTTAAGGAATTTGAACCCATACAATACATACTCAATTTGCCGTGCAAAAAATGTCACGTAAAGAATTTCTTTGAAATATTTTTCTTGAAAAAAATGTTTTTAGGATTGTTTTATATTTTCGTTTTCAAATATATAATATATTTACCATGTAAAAAAGCTACGTCTTTTCAAATCTAAAATATTTCATTCCAAGAAAATCTCAATTCAGCTTCCCACTTTTTCTGTATATTTTTAGGTTTTAACAGGTTTTAATAAAAATCACTAATAAGAGCTCCGATCTGAGCCAAAATGTCAGTTTCATATCATTCTCCTAAAGTTTAGTATTTTTTTTGACAAAAGGTGTTAGAGTGATACGTTTTTCCCTAAATTGAAAAATACTACAATAGAAGTTGATATAAAGAGTTTCTCCGTGTACCTAAAGAAAATAGTATGTATAATGATACAAAGTGAATTAAAATATTATGAATTTTAAATAAAATTGAAATTATATATAAAAATGTTATACTTAATTTTGTTCTGAATATTTTTAATTTACAAAAAATTTAAAAAGTTTAATTAGGAATTTCAAAGTGACATGTTTGATAACATGTCTACTATTACATTGACCCAAATTCATTTAAACTTATAGGTATGAATCACTATTATTTCAGTACAGGATTTTTTTCACGTACTCCTGTATTCTGTTCCGGATATATTTCTATGTACATAATACGAAAAAATGTAAATAATGAACAATAAATTCAATTCAATTTGAAGAAACATTATTACAAGTACTTATTTGCTGAGGAAATTGATTCTGATTGTAAATTAGAGTCAACATACAAACTAGACAATCCTTGTTATTTTTTATAATTCCGAAATTCAGCTTTGTAGAAAGGGAGTCTAATGTGGATATATGTTTAAATATTATTTATATTCATTTATTAAAATGATTGATTAAAATTAAAATTTATTTATTCATTAAAATTTAATACTTGATTTTTAAATTTATTCAATATTTAAAGAATTTGAAAATCTTTCTGTGGAAAAAATGACGCTTTCGACTGCGCTGGGATTCGAGCCCAGGTCTTTCGATTGCCGGTCGACTGCTCTGACCACTGAGCTACACAGGCGTCCGACATCTCCTTCTCCACAGGAAGATCTCTTTATATCGCCTAGTGGCTCAGCCTTGCGGCTGTAAATGATTTCAAATTAATTAGTTGAGTTTGAAATTTTTGTCACTGCCTACATTATCGGAGGATCACTAGTCGCGTATCAGATAGGATACGTTGTCGACAGGTGTCCTCGCAGACAATTTCAAACTCTTATATCGCAAATAATGCAAATAAATTCAATATTTAAAGAATTTGAAAATCTTTCTGTGGAAAAAATGACGCTTTCGACTGCGCTGGGATTCGAGCCCAGGTCTTTCGATTGCCGGTCGACTGCTCTGACCACTGAGCTACACAGGCGTCCGACATCTCCTTCTCCACAGGAAGATCTCCTTATATCGCCTAGTGGCTCAGCCTTGCGGCTGTAAATGATTTCAAATTAATTAGTTGAGTTTGAAATTTTTGTCACTGCCTACATTATCGGAGGATCACTAGTCGCGTATCAGATAGGATACGTTGTCGACAGGTGTCCTCGCAGACAATTTCAAACTCTTATATCGCAAATAATGCAAATAAATTCAATATTTAAAGAATTTGAAAATCTTTCTGTGGAAAAAATGACGCTTTCGACTGCGCTGGGATTCGAGCCCAGGTCTTTCGATTGCCGGTCGACTGCTCTGACCACTGAGCTACACAGGCGTCCGACATCTCCTTCTCCACAGGAAGATCTCCTTATATCGCCTAGTGGCTCAGCCTTGCGGCTGTAAATGATTTCAAATTAATTAGTTGAGTTTGAAATTTTTGTCACTGCCTACATTATCGGAGGATCACTAAGATTTTCAAATTCTTTAAATATTGAATTTATTTGCATTATTTGCGATATAAGAGTTTGAAATTGTCTGCGAGGACACCTGTCGACAACGTATCCTATCTGATACGCGACTAGTGATCCTCCGATAATGTAGGCAGTGACAAAAATTTCAAACTCAACTAATTAATTTTAAATTTATTCATTTATTAATTAAAATTTAATAATTTATTATTAAATTATATTTAATTATAATATAATTATAATATAATATTTAATAAATAATTATAATTTAATATTATAATTAATTAATTAATGTTTAATGACTACCAATAAGCTTCTGATATTAAAATCAATAAAAAATCCAAAATCAAACTCATCATATTATACGCCCGAATGTTCAACATCATATCTTGCGTTTTATCGCTGGACTTGAATATTTTCAATTTATACAGCTTAAGCAAATGTAAGCTTGTTGGTATTCGAGAGGATTGAGGGGTACGGGGAGAGTTGTGGACAGCGTTCCTAAGGTTTAGTTGGCGAACTACTTCGATGGGCCAAATCGGCGGGCAGAGGTGTACGGGGGCACCTGAACATTTTCGCCGGACGCGCCGTCTACAATCTTCGCGGGGAACTAGGCCTGCACCGCATCTAGGCTTATAATATCTTTGGTAAGCGCGACCGGGAAAATCCGAGTCCGAAGAAACATGAGTCGGAAAATCCCAGCCCTAGTCTCTCGCCTCGGCTACAGGCTTTTTATGATGAAGAAAGTGAAGCTCGAAGAAGGGTAGTAAAACAGTAAACCCTTCATGAATCATCTTTACTTCCTTCTGGCGACCAGGTATACCTTTTCAATGACTCTGTGTGTATTCGAACAACTCGTTTCTGAATAGATTCACACAGATGTTTTATGCTTAGTTTTTCTTAGTTTCTTTTTGTGAATTACTGCTGTAAAATCCTAACAATGTTGAGGTCTTTATTGAAGGCATCTGTTGAACACTCGGACTACTATTATACTAGATACATTATTATTACTATTTAAATTTTACATGGAAAACTAACCAGATTCTATGCTTTTCCCAAGGTCTCTTTATTACTTTATGTATTCCACGTTTGTTCGTGACAACCTCGACAAACAGTAAGAATTTCCTAAATTAGTATTAATTAATTTTATTTTAAATTGAATACTCGCGGACAAGTATGGCGCCTTCACATGTGACGTCATACGAGACACGAGCGAGAGGTAGTCGCTCGTAACAAAACTGTTTCGAGCCGCGCATGTCCGTATTTCGTGGCAAAGGTGATTGGTTGGTTCTTATCGGAGTAAATCCTTGAAAAGAACAGGGAAATTTTAATTTGTGAAATTATGGAAGAAACTGTGGAAACACTGATTGGCAGAGATAAACTTTAATATTAAATGCAACTCCAAAACTCATTGAGTCTGGACGCACAGTTAACACACTAGTCCGACCGCGAGTACAGTTGATTATTGAAAAACGCTACAAGTTCGACGAGTGGACTTGTAGACAAGTCAATTTCAAAGGTTCGATTAAATCTATCTAACATTCACTCCGCAAAAACGCTACAAAGTATTCTCATAGCTCACCCCCACGCACCCCCTCTCTCACCAGTTCGCATGTTGACCCTCGCTTGGCGCAGCCCGAGTAAGCGCGACTGGGAAAATCCGAGTTCGAACAAACACGAGTTGGAAAATCCCAGCCCTAGCCTTTTGCCTCGGCTACATGCTTTTTATGATGAAGAAAGTGAAGCTCGAAGAAGGATAGTAAAACAGTAAACACTTTGTGAATCATCTTTACTTCCTTCTGGCGACCAGATATACCTTTTCAATGACTGTGTCTATTCGAGCAACTCGTTTCTGAATAGATTCACACAGATGTTTTATGCTTAGTTTTTCTTAGTTTCTTTTTGTGAATTACTGCTGTAAAATCCTAACTCTATCTTTACTAAATTTATTCTAATCCTATCGTCCAGACTCAACTTTCTCATCCTTAAACTATAGCGTACATAATTCAAGTAGAAACTAACAAAGGAGTCTTAAAACTAATTTACAATGTTGAGGTCTTTATTGAAGGCATCTGTTGAACACTCGGACTACTATTATACTAGATACATTATTATTACTATTTAAATTTTACATGGAAAACTAACCAGATTCTATGCTTTTCCCAAGGTCTCTTTATTACTTTATGTATTCCAGGTTTGTTCGTGACAACCTCGACAAACAGTAAGAATTTCCTAAATTAGTATTAATTAATTTTATTTTAAATTGATTACTCGCGGACAAGTATGGCGCCTTCTCATGTGACGTCACACGAGACACGAGCGAGAGTTAGTCGCTCGTAACAAAACTGTTACTTACGCGACGCGTGTAATTGGTGGATTCGTTCTCGGTGTTGAACCTTGAAAGGAACCGGGAAAATTTAAAGTTCGGAAAAGAATGAAAAGACACGATGCTCGGGTGAAATTGATATTTAATGAATTCAGTTAATGATTTTAAAACCCGTTAAGTCTGGACTTGTACAAACTTAGTACCGGCCTACACGAAAGTTTACAAGGTTTCAGAAAGATCAGTCCACGTCGGAAGTTCAGTATATTCTAACTTTACTTTAATTCGATAAACCTCACGCATCCCCTTTCACAATTCCCCCGCGCATCACCTCTCTGCCGATTTTACGCGCTGGCCAAAGCTAGGCCCAGCCCAGCCCCCGGAATCTCTGGAGTTGACAATGTCACAGATGTTGACCGTTGGCCACCGCGGCGCTGGCTGTTCATGAGGCCGACCTTATACAGATTAGCATTATAGAACATTGAAATTTAACGTTTTTTGTGAAAAATTGGTGTCTGAAGTGCTTTTGTGTGCTTTTTAGGTAAATTGGAATGGTTTTAACAGTCGGTGATATAAAAATTTAAGTGAAAATGCGGAAATTTGTTGCTGTAGGTTGCAAAACAGGCTACACGTAATGCTCTGAAAAAGTGCATTGTTTTATGGTTTATTTATCATGAGCGCCTTCAACTTATTAAAATTTAATCTATACTAAATTTAAAACGCTTTGAATAAAAAAATCAACAAAGCTGACTGACTGAACTTAAGGTATTATAGATAGGGATTGGCGATCTTCAAAAAAAAGAATTGATTCTGAAATTATTGATTCAATTTGATCGATTAATCAGTTAAAAAGATCGATTTTTGAATTGATCTTCAAAAATCGATACCTTTTTCTGAAAATGATAAATTTCTGTAAAATAACCATTTTTTAAAATGTTTTATAACAGTTGGAGATATAATTGTTACTTGTATATTTTGTGAATTTAAATTATAAAAATAAAAAAGTGTTTATATCAATAAAAAAGGAAATTAGGCTTAAAAAACACACTATATTTGCGAATCAGGAACGTTTTTTGTGTTTTAAAATTGCACAATTTCTAAAGCAATGCGTATTATTAGTGATAAAGTTTCTGATATAAATATGAAGTATTACTATAAAGTTTATAATATTAATATACTTTGAACTTTGCATATCACTTAAAGTATTATTTATGATAAAATTTCTGGCATAAATATGAAGTATTATTATAAAGTTTATAATATTAATATACTTTGAACTTTGCATATCACTTAAAGTATTATTTGTGATAAAATTTCTGGCATAAATATGAAGTATTATTATAAAGTTTATAATATTAATATACTTTGTATATCACATTAAGGATATTCTCGTGGTCGATCCCTTGATCTCACTTTTAAACTAAAAAACAGTTCATAGAAATAGGAAACAGGAAAAAAAGAAAGGAGAATCGTTCGTAAAGATCGAAAAAAATATTAATCCAACCGATTAATCGAGTAAAAAAGATCGATCTCCGTAGAATCGAATCGAGATCGCCCATCCCTAATTATAGATAAAATACACATAATAAATTATGTGCATATGAGATCTAAATATCCATTATATTATTATGAAATATAGTATATTATGTTGATTATTATTTATTACAAACATCTTTGTTCTTAGTGTTTTCAAATACTTATAAAGGAATTTTATAAATTCTTCATATTTGTTACTTTTTCAAATGTACGTTCATTCCTTATGCGAAAATTTTGTTCATAAAAATGTAATTTTTTCAATTACTGAGAAGTTTTAAAATATAAAATACAAAATGTCCTATAATAAAATCTAATTTTTCTAACAAAATCAAGATGATATAATTAATAACCGTATTATAATTCAATTTGATGGAATTTCAATAGCCAATTTTTCTATTATAATATGTAAGACTGATATAATATCAATAATATTGATAATATAAATAAATATTGTATTTTTATTTAATAATCACAATGTAAATATCAATGTTAAAACGAAGATAACAGAACTTTGATTTCAATTTCCAGCCAGAATTACAAAGACAATTTTCGCCCAAATTTCAAGCATATTACCCTTTATATCAGTAAAAGTTGCTTTAAATAATATTTATACAGCAAGTATGATTTACTTTCTTGAAATTCTCAGCATATTTACAAGAACACAAATAGATAATTTAAAAAAAATATAATGTAGAAACATTTTTTAGCACAAAATAATACAATAAGGAATTTGAAAAACATTTATTTAAAAAGTTTCTATAAATTTCACCTACTAATCAAATTTTACTTGCGAATAGTATTGCCTCTTTAAATAATCTATATTTTCAATAATTATTATCAAAATTAAGAAATAAAAAATTTAAAACAAAAATAATAAAATCATTGTTTTTGTTCAGTTTTTTAAAAATAGGTATAAACTTATATCAATAAAGAATATTTTTTAAAAAAGAAAAGAATAAGAAACCACAAATTGATACCAAATATTCTTAAATAATTTGAAGGACTTACTTGAGAATTTCCATTTTTTAGTTCAGATGTAGAAACATCATTGTCCGCAATAATGATGTCCTCACTAATTGGAGTATTATTTTCTTCACTAGAATCAATGCCGCTTAGTCGACTGCAAACATTCCTTAAATAAAATGTTTAAAATAATTCACATAAATTTATTTATGTGAAATAAATGGTTTTTTATGTGAAATTTATGTTTATTTATGTGAAAATAAAAAAATAAATTTTATTTATCAATATCCCTATTGAAAAAATCCTCGAGGAAATCCTCGTGTTATTTTTGGACGAGGAAAACATGAGGAAATCCGCGAGTCAGAGAATTAATCCTCGCGGCATTCCTCGAGGAATTTGAAAATCCTCGCAGATTTCCTCATGTTTTCCTCGTCCGAAAATAACACGAGGATTTCCTCGAGGATTTTTTCAATAGGGTATACATTGTTAAGCACGAAACTTCACCAAAATATGAATAAAAAAACATATGAACAGCTTTCAGTTTCATATATTAAATAACATTTTATAATAATAATAAAATATGATCGTGAAAAATATTGTTTAACCACAGATAAAACAGAGATACACTAAATGCAAAGAAAATCTCGAAAATCTATAAAAATTTACGAATTTGAGGTTATAATATTAACCGGTATACTCAAGAAAATTGCATTAATACATAATCATACAAATATTTGAATGAACAAAAATAACAATATTCTACAATTGCTTACCTGTAAAACTATATACCTGTGTCCCAAAAGGCGATTATATCCAACATTTTTTGACACTTTACCACAAAATAAACATTTTGCAACATTTTTATTTTTCTCCTGCAGGCGCAGAAAGTTCAATTTATACCATGGAATATATGGAAGCCCGAAGTGGGATTTTATTTTCCCGCGCTTATTTTTAGTCGACATTGATGATATGGTTTAATTAACAATGTTCACGTTTAAAACAAACTTTTCGGGAACGGAACTTTGAAAAAGTAAGGTTATATACAGTTCTATAAGGCCGCCATCTTGGCACGTAATTTATTAGGTATTTTACCTGTTTTCTACGTAAAATACCTCACTTAGGTAATTTACGTAAAAAACCTCGAGTTACGCCTCGCTGCACAACTCTGGCAAAGTCCTTGACAGAATTCTGGAAACTGGATTTGACTTATTCGTGCAAGTATATACATTGCAGTTGTGAAAAACTAAAGATAAATAGTAAATCTATAGAGATAGTGATTTTCTGAAGGGTAGAGATCTTCTTTTTCTTGTTGTTTGTGATGAAGGGTAAAGATGGAACCAGTGTTGCCGATTGGAAAAAGTTAATTGTACTGACGTCGGCGCCACTTGTTCAAAACTGTCACGAATCGACTAGAGCGCAGTCGGAGAATTTATCCGGAACTAAATACTCAATGAAATACTTTGCGCGGTTTTAATTAAATTCACTAATTGCTGGCTTATAATGATAAGATATCGGGTGAATTTAAGCAAACTAGATACGGTTCAGTATTATCACTTAATTTAATGATTTATAAGGAAAATAGTCTAATATTTACAAATTTTAGATTCAAGCAAAAGTTTAAAAAGATTCCGTACATTCAATATGAGGGAAAATTAACTTCCCCAAACGAAATATCAAAATCTGACTGACTGACGTCATGTGTGAAAAGCTGCTCCCTGGTCCTCTTTTTAAAGATTATCCCACCCTAGAACCTGGGCCTTTTGTGCGTTTACTTAAGAATTCAGTGGTAGAATTCATTCCGCAAAATTAGTCAACTTTCTTTAATTGGTTCTTGGTTACCCCCATTTGAGTCACATGGGCGACTACGCCTACGCTTCTTTCTTGGCACTTTTTCTGGAACCAGTGCACCTCCACATTGTGCGGAAAATTTTTTTCCGTTATAACTTACTATTAATACCTATAACGATTGGAAAAAAAAATGTTTTCCATTAATTTACAATCTTTATTTGACTCTCGGAGTATTTCTTTCGGTGAACTTCGGCAATCATCGCGCTGTGCCAATCACTCGGAAATCTCGGGATCCAATCGCGGAACAGTGTTCGCAGAACGTGGACGTAGACGGCCCCCACCATAGATGCTTCGAGCTCATTGTGTCTTCCTCATTCAACCAACCTATGGCAGTGGAGCGAGGAAGAAGCCATGAGCTGGTAGGGTCCATGGTGGGGGCCGTTTACGTCCACGTTCTGCGAACACTGTCGAGGACTCACCCGACGGGGTGACGTCGACTATAGTGTTATCGTCAGCTGAGCAGAAGTATGGATTTCACCTCCTTTTTATTCTTGTTTTCTGGCGTTTATTTCGAAATAACTTTCCGAGATATACGGTAAGATACGATTTTTGCAAATTCATGAAATTATGAGCCCACGAAATGACTTTCCATTTCGAGACGTGATAATTCAAAATTTAATACGTTAAGGCCCAAAATGGCAGAGGACTTTTCGATCGGGAGGAGTCTAATCTATCGATATATGAAATAAAAAGGGCACTTAGCCACCCCTCTTACCACTACCGAACTACCTTAACTATAAACTAAATATTTAAAAAACGTGAGAAAATTCAGTTTAACTTTTACGAGTTAGTAACTCTATCTCTAATTTAATTACTTTTATAATCTTTCTTTTGATAGCCGATCCAGGACAAAACGTGATTTCAAAACTATTCTATATCTTCCACTGGAATTCCAACAATAATTCTTTATTAGTATTAAAATATTAATTTATTGAATAAAATGATTAAAGGTAGAAATAACTAAATTTATAATTTCCTGCAAACTTATCTCGAGACATACTGCCATCTTGCGCAAATATGAGCGAATTAGCGTCGCTCGTTACAATAGACGTACTTTGGCGGGGTATTAAAATTTTCTTAAATTGTCATTATTGAAAAACTCAATGCCACTTTTATTAATATGTTTTCAAGAAGCGTTTTCTATTAATAGATTAATATGTTAATTTCTATTCAACAAATCATAATTTATAATATTCAATTAACAGTATTTTTTCGTGAACGTCTGCATACACAAAATTCTGGCTAAGATGCAGGGGGCTGAAGGAGACCAATCTCTTATGGCCGTACTTCACAAAACACGAAATGAACTTCTGCCAAGTACTTAGCAGGCCCTCCAAGCTCCAATGTATTTCACTGTGACAAAGTTCTGGCTACGTAGTTCAATTCGTGAAGTTCGATGGCGCCACCTCCGCTACCAACATTGTTAAGTCTTCCCGTCTTTATATACAATTTAAGAAACAAAACCGATAAACATATTGGCCCCCTCTTTGGAGCAGAACTTTGCGCTTCAACTCTACGCATTATCGAACTCGCGCAGTCGGCTGAATTTTCAAAGGAAATCAGTCATTTAAAGCATGGGGAAAAAATTGATGATCGTAGTCGTTTAATTCCCTTAAACCCATTTGTCGATAATGAAGGAATTCTTAGGGTCGGGGGTAGGCTTGTTCATTTGGAACTGCCTTTTGATCAAAAACACCCAATTTTACTGCCATCAAATCATCACATTACGCGACTTATTATTCGCGAGGAGCACGTAAGGCTTAAACACGCTGGCGCTCAAACAACATTGTATTCGGTTCGCAAACGCTATTGGCCATTGGACGCACGCAATATAATTCGGCGAATTATTCATCAATGTATTCCTTGTTTTCGCGTTAAACCGCGAGGCGTGAACTATATGATGGGCGATCTTCCTCAAGTACGCACCTCGCAATCACTTCGACCCTTTCTTAATATCAGTGTAGATTACTGTGGTCCACTGTACATTAAAGAAAGGCGTTTTCAAAATCGGAAAAAGCTCAAGGTTTATGTCGCAATCTATGTTTGCATGGGCACTAAAGCTGTCCATCTTGAATTGGTCAGTGATTTGACAACAGAAACTTTCATCGCTAGCTTGAAAAGACTCTTTTCTAGAAGAGGTAAGTCAAGTTCCATTTATTCAGATAATGGGAAAAATTTCGTTGGAGCTAATCGCGAGCTTAAAGAACTGTATGAATTGCTTCTTTCGGACGAGCATAATAAGAAAGTGTAGCATTTTTTAATGGATGAAGGAATCACATGGCATTTTATACCTCCTGGCGCACCACATTTTGGTGGTCTGTGGGAGGCTGCTGTAAAATCCTTCAAGCATCATTTCTTGCGCACAGTAGGAGATACTCTACTAACATATGAGCAATTGGAAACGTGCGTCATTGAAATCGGAGCAATTTTAAACTCTCGTCCAATCTCACCTATGTCCACTGATCCAAACGACCTTCGTCCCTTAACTCCCGGTCATATCCTAATTGGTGGTCCATTAACTAGCTTTCCGCAAATTAACTTCTCGGACACCCCTATTGAAAAACTTGACGTAAAAAACAACGTCAAAAATGAAATAAAAAACGACGTCAAAAATTACGTCAAAAATGACGTGAAAAACGACGTCAAAAATCACGTAAAAAACGAGGTTAAAAATTGTGACAGTTTTTTACGTCGTTTTTTATGTCATTTTTGAAGTCGTTTTCGACGTACTTTTTTGTCTTTAAGAAGCCTTACATTTCCTATTACATTTTTGTGACTCCTTTACGAAATGCCCATTCCACTTTGAAATAAATTATTTTATTATACAATAGTTCTTTTACTTTTAAGCATTTCTCAATTACGATATCCAATGAACGACCGAATATAAATTGTTAAGGCTTCTTAAAGTCGAAAAAGTACGTAAAAAACGTCGTCAAAAATAACGTAAAAAATGACGTAAAAAACTAACCCAATTTTTGACATCGTTTTTTACTTAATTTTTGACCTCGTTTTTTACGTAATTTTTGACGTCGTTTTTTATGTCATTTTTGACGTCGTTTTTTACGCCATTTTTGACGTCCTTTTTTACGTTATTTTTTACGTCAAGTTTTTCAATAGGGACACCCTCCAACAGATTATCAGCTTGGGAACACGTGCAAAAAATGCGGACGCATTTTTGGAATAGGTGGCGCAAGGAATACCTCAATCAATTGATTGTTCGCAGCAAATGGCCTTTGAATTCCAGCCATTGTATCAAGGTTGGATCCATGGTTATGATCAAAGAGGATGAGACCACGCCTCCATTACAATGGTCGGTAGGCAGAGTCATCCTTGTCCAGCCAGGTGAAGATGGAATCATCAGGTCAGATACTGTAAAGACTGATAAGGGAGAGTACAAGCGCGGAATTAAAAAACTCTTTCCTCTTCCCATCGAGTCTCCAGTACAAGTCGACGCAGAAGAAAGGTAAGAGAAAGGGATTTCTCTTGCTGCATTTTTTTTTGGGCATCTCGTATTCTACTAAACCAGTTCATTTGTATGATGCCAGCCCAATTGCTGTCTTACTGTTTAATACTGTCTCATATGTATATTGAACGTGGATCGTTCAAAGGGGACGGCATGTTAATGCGTAACAACTTCATTGCTCTAAATCAATTTTGTTCTTATTTTAATTTTATTCATTAGCATCTTAACTTTTTTTATTATTATATCGTTCCTTTCAAAACTCTCTAATCTTATTTTCTATTAATTCTTTACTGTAAAAGCCTTCGTTTCTAGCTTTGGAAATTTTAGTTAAGGATTAGCTTGTAGGTTTAGTATATTTGCGCTCATTTATGGCGGGACAGCGCTTTACTGCCACTTTCTTAAAAGTATATATTTTATTGTTTGAGAAAATCTGTCTTCGAAAGTTGTCTGTCTGTAAAACTAGTAAACCCGTAGCTATTAGAATCTTCCATTTTTTGTTTAAGTGCTATTGCTGTCTAGTTTTGAACATCTATGCCTATCTTAAGCCGTTTAATGATTTAGTGAGGGTCAGATTTGTCTATACAAACCGTGTGAAAATCTGAAGGGTTTGCTGGGGGCCTTTACCTAACTCCTCCGCCTTTATCCTTGCCAAGGGCCTGTCCTGGCATCCCTTCCACTTGAACTGTATCGAAAATATGTTACTCCCAGGTATTCTCTAGTAGCCACTTTCTGAGCAGATTCAAATTGTACTTCGGTAAAGCAACAAGTTCCACCCTCGATTTCAAAACACTTTTCTTCTCCGGACTCGTAACTTTCGTTTCTCGCATTGCATTTACCGAGTTTGTTTCTCAATCGCCTATCAAAAAACACCACTGTTATAAGCATTATTTTATATTAAATATATAGTGTTATTTTACAAGTTGCGTGTTTTATTTCGTGCATTATCGAAAGCGGGGTACTTCACCTTCAAACCCCCAAAGAACTCTTGCGTTAAAATAAACGTGAGAATAAACATTGGTCCTTCGAGCCGGATAAGAATGCACGTAATCCGCGAAACGAAAATGTCACAAGAATTGACCGTGGCCGCTAGGGGCGCTGATTGTTCATGAGGCCTGAATTCATTTTGATGCATGGGAAAAATGCATAAAAATTAAATTTTTGGGGATAAAAACTACTTGATCATATTTTTTTTGCAACACATTAAACTAGAAAGTTTTAAATATTATTTAAAGCAATTTTTACTGATATAAAGGGTAATATGCTTGAAATTTGGGCGAAAATTGTCTTTGTAACTCTGGCTGGAAATTGAAATCAAAGTTCTGTTATCTTCGTTTTAACATTAATATTTACATTGTGATTATGAAATAAAAATACAATATTTATTTATATTATCAATATTATTGATATTATATCAGTCTTACATATTGTCACGTCCCGCGACGTATTTGAATGTATATAATACACGCAGGCTGGATTGAGTTAAGAAATCTATGAGAAAATCGATAAAGGGGAATAAGGAGTAGGGGAAGGAAGGAGCAGTATAGGGCCCCTTCTCCTCTAAGAAGATATGACTACGTCACGATTTTCGCTGACCGTCAATTTGTATGAAAAAATATAAAAGAGGCCCACACCAAGAGAAAGCAGTCAGTAAATTCTTCGTCTAGTTCGACACTTAAATTTTCCTTCGGATTTATAACCGGTCTCGCGACAATAGTCCAGTGCGGCATTTCAATTTAACTTCGAAAATCTCTGAGTTTGAGATTAATAAAATTCGACCGGGACAATTTAAAATCCAAGTTCGGGAGTCGTAAAAGTCATCGTGGACTTGTATAGATCTTTGTAAAGATCTTCGAACAGTGTCATAAATTTGAATCACCGCCCTTTACGGAATATACCTGTGCGGCCTATAACTCCGTCTCTCTCACACACTTGGAATACACCTGTGGGGATCCAGTACTTACAACTCACCGTCGTGTGGATTAAACCTCAACACAACTTACGAATCATAAAGGTACCGAACCTCTCTCTCTATATCTTTATTTTTTGTATCTTTCTCACCTACGTACCAACCAGCCTGTGCCTACATTATATAAGAATTGTCTTAACGAATGTATATCCGGAAATTTTAACCAGTAAAATAAATTCAATTTGTATTATTTTCATAATCATTGTGTCTTTCATTGACTTATCCTCATCCCTAAGCGAGGATCATTCGATCCTAACTTAAAACGAGGAATCTTCGATCAAAGTAAGTATATTTGCGTACTTGTGACGTAACAATATTATAATAGAAAAATTGGCTATTGAAATTCCATTAAATTAAATTATAGTACGAGTATTAATTATATCATCTTGATTTTGTTAGAAAAATTAGATTTTATTATAGGACATTTTGTATTTTATATTTTAAAACTTCTTGGTAATTGAAAAAATTACATTTTTATGAACAAAACTTTCACATAAGGAATGAACGTACATTTGAAAAAGTAACAAATATAAAGAATTTATAAAATTCCTTTATAAGTATTTGAAAACACTAAGATCAAAGATGTTTGTAATAAATAATAATCAACATAATATACTATATTTCATAATAATATAATGGATATTTAGATCTCATATGCACATAATTTATTATGTGTATTTTATCTATAATTAGGGATGGGTGATCTCGATTTGATTCTACGGAGATCGATCTTTTTTACTCGATTAATCGGTTGGATTGATATTTTTTTCGATCTTTACGAACGATTCTCCTTTCTTTTTTTCCTGTTTCCTATTTCTATGAACTGTTTTTTAGTTTAAAAGTGAGATCAAGGGATCGACCACGAGAATATCCTTAATGTGATATACAAAGTATATTAATATTATAAACTTTATAATAATACTTCATATTTATGCCAGAAATTTTATCACAAATAATACTTTAAGTGATATGCAAAGTTCAAAGTATATTAATATTAAAAACTTTATAGTAATACTTCATATTTATGTCAGAAACTTTATCACTAATAATACGCATTGCTTTAGAAATTGTGCAATTTAAAAAAATAAAAAACGTTCCTGATTCGCAAATATAGTGTGTTTTTTAAGCCTAATTTCCTTTTTTATTGATATAAACACTTTTTTATTTTGATAATTTAAATTCACAAAATATGCAAGCAACAATTATATCTCCAATTGTTATAAAACATTTTGAAAAAAGGTTATTTTACAGAAATTGATCATTATCAGAAAAAGGTATCGATTTTTGAAGATCAATTCAAAAATCGATCTTCTTAACCGATTAATCGATCAAATTGAATCAATAATTTCAAAATCAATTCTTTTTTTTGAAGATCGCCCATCCTTATCTATAATACCTTAAGTTCAGTCAGTTAGCTTTGTTGATTTTTTTATTCAAAGCGTTTTAAATTTATATAAGTTATAGGCGCTCATGATAAATAAGCCACAAAACAATGCACTTTTTCAGAGCATTACGTGTAGCCTGTTGTGCAACCTACAGCAACAAATTTCCGCATTTTCACTTAAATTTTTATACCACCGACTGTTAAAACCATTCCAATTTACTTAAAAAGCACACAAAAGCCCTTCAGACACCAATTTTTCTCAAAAAACGTTAAATTTCAATGTTCTATAATGCTAATCTGTATAAGGTCGGCCTCATGAACAGCCAGCGCCACGGTGGCCAACGGTCAACATCTGTGACATTTTCAACCCCAGAGATTCCGGGGGCTGGTCTCCTTATATCTTGTCTCCATGATCAAAACAATAATTATAGTCAGCCATTTTACTTATTCTGAATTACCGAAACAACGGAATGTAAAAGCTATGCAAATTCGTGACAAATGGCAATACGATGTGCGCGCATCCAGGTACGACATACAACGTACATTGGATGCACATGAATGTTTATGACGGCTGGAAAATATCTATTCTGAGTTCACTTTCATAGTCAACTTTCGACCCTCCTTCTCAACGCCCCCTTCGATCGGAACCTAGCCAATAGAAAATGGAACAGAGCTATAAGTTCTACCCATCCCTGGCTACGCATCTCAATCCCAATTAGTGACGCAATATCGATATCGAAATATCGAACATATCGATATTGTCCTCTTGATATATCGATATTTTCCATACCGATATTCGATATGGGATATCGATATTTTCCCGAAAACCGATATTTTTCCTGATCGATATTTAACATTTAAGTGAAAATAGTGGAATCACTGATCTCTATAATACACTGGATGCACATTCAATGCAAAGTCGTGTGCCCAATTGAAGGGCTGAGCGGCCATATTTACTTAGGTTGATTACAAAGAATGTTGCGGTAAATTCAAATTTAGTAAAAAGGGAAAAGTGTAAATATTAAAGAAACAATATGAAATCCATGCTTTTTAACCGGTATTAGTATTGAAAGTATACATAATATTAAACTAATGAAATGGAATTTATTAAATAATACCTGATGTTTTGTACTATTTAGTGATAATCTTCTATATTATTACTTAGGTCTTTTTTTTTTTTTTTTTTTCTTTTTTTTTTTTTGGTGAGGAGGAAAAATGGCAAAATCTTTTATAGACGTTGTACAGGACTCTCCTAGGACGGGTCTAGGCATACCTGTTAAAACCAAAAAACCCCCTCTCTCGAACCAATACACCACCCGCGGAACCGCCTTTCGGCTTTAAACTTCACGGGTGGTTGGTTCCATTAAAGTCGCGTACGACTCTTCCGTCATCCGTTCGCTTGGAACTTCCACCCGCGGCCACACGCCCACTAGGATAACCGACTAGCCGCGCCACCCAGGGGAGAAACAAACAGATTCCTTCCCCGAACGACGCGGACAATCAAGTCTACCCGAGACGCAGGACCGCGGGTGCCGGCCCCGATGCGATTTCTACTGGCCCTCCCCGTTGTTTCGCTCTCGACGCCCATCAAGTTCTCTCGTCTTCATCACAAGTGTGACGAATGACTCGATGAGCGTCCAGAACCGTTCAGACTGGAGCATGAGGGGGACCATCGTGTCAGGAGTAAGTTCGGAACCCACCGCCTGACCGAGGACCCCCCTAGCCACACCCCATTTTGCGCAGACGAAGAGTGCGTGCTCTGCGTTATCCACCGGAGAATCGCAGTAGCAACACGTCTCCTCGTCTCTCTTCTTAAAGCGCCTCAGGTACGCGTTAAAACAACCATGGCCCGAGAGCGCTTGTGCCATGTAAAAGCCGACTTCCCCGTGCTTTCTGTTCAGCCAGGTGGCGAGCTCCGGGATCAGGCGGTAGGTCCATCTCCCTGTCTGCTCACCATGCCATCTCATCTGCCATTTCTCGACGAGTCTGCGCCTTCCATCCTTGCGGATGGCCTCCTTCGCGCGAGCGATTTCCTGCAGGTCGGCGCAGGTAAGCTCCTTGCGAAGCTGAAAGGTTTCCTGCCTTTCCTCCGCCAATAAATCTATTGGCGGGACGCTCGCCAGGACCAGCACAGCGCTCGTCGAGATAGTTCTATATGCCGAAACTATTCTCAGCGCGACAAGTCTCTGCGCCGAGAACAGCTTCTTCTGGATAGCATGGTTTTTCAGGGCATTGGCCCAGACCGGAGCTGCATAAAGCAGCTTCGAATGAACCACGCTCGCCACCAATCTTCTTTTCGCTTCCCTGGGTCCACCAATGTTTGGCATAAGCCGGGCCAAGTTTGCTCCACATTGGATAGCTTGGCGGCTGCGATCTTTAGGTGTTCGCCAAAGGTAAGCCTACGATCCAGCTGCACCCCCAGGTACTTAATGCTTGTTTTCCACTCGACTTCATGCTCTCCGAGAACGATCCTCGGGTATTGGAAGGATCTCCTGTCCGTAACGAGCAAAGCCTCGGTTTTCTCAGGGGCCATTTTAAGACCTCTGCCATCCAACCAGCGCTTCGCTCGCCACAGACTTTCATTGATCCTCAGCTCTGGGATTCCGACGTCGTCAGCGGCGCACACGACTAGTGCGTCATCCGCGAAGCCGACGATGCTCGTTCCAGCCGGCAGGTCCATGCGCAGGAAATCGTCGTACATGACGTTCCAAACGAGTGGACCCACCCGCGACCCTTGAGGGGCGCCACATGTCATCTCCTCCTTGAGAGACCATTTGTCGCCCTCATATATCACCCACCTGTCGCTCAGATAGTCATCTATCATTCGCAACAGGTAGTCTGGAACCTTTTTCCACACCATCGACTCGATGCAGATGTTCCATCTCGCGGTATTGAACGCATTGCGTATGTCAATGCTAATCAACGCACAGAATCCCTTACGCTTACCAGTTCCTTTTCTTGCATTTGTGGCGATGTTAACCACAGCTTGGATGGCGTCCACAGTGGACCTGCCTTTCCTGAATCCGAACTGGTTTTCCGAGAGCCCGTTCTCCCCGACCAAGAGAGCCTGAAGCCGTTGTAGAATCAACTCCTCCAGAAACTTCCCCATCGTATCCAATAAGCATATTGGTCTATACGACGAGGCAACCCCTAGAGGTTTGTTGCCCTTCCTCAGCAGGACCAACCTCTGCTTCTTCCAATCTGCGAAGAACCTCCCCTCCCGAAGACAGGAGTTAAAGGCTTCTAGGAGGATCTCTGGGTACGCCCCGATCACCTCTTTGAGGATCTCGTTCGGCACCCCGTCGATACCCGGCGCTGTATTTGCCTTAAGCCTTCCACCCGCTCTCTTTAGTTCTTCGAGAGTGAAGAGTTCTTCGCGCCGGACCACGCAGGAACTTCGGTCCTGTCTTTGGAACGGCTCCACGTGTGGAAACAAGCTACGCACAATGTACTGGACTCGATCGGGATTATCCAGGCCCGGGGTCTTTCTTCTAGCCACCAATCTCTTGGTGACTATTTTGAAGGCGAGACCACATGGGTTCTTCTCGACCTCACCGATCAAGTCTTTCCAGCATTGAAGTAGGCTTTTCTTTATGCCTCGCCTCAAAGCTGTTTTTGCCCCTTTCCATGCCTCGTGCAGCGTAGCATCCCCCTTTGAACGGGTGAATTTTCGCCGCGCTGCGAGGCATTCTCGACGTAGGGCTGCCAACTGGTCGTTCCACCAGTACATCGAACCCTTGGCTTGCCTGCGCTCACGGCGAAGCATCGAGTAGTCGCAAGCCGCGACCACCTTCTGCCTCACCGAACGCACAGCAGCTTCAAACGACCCATCAGGGCAGACCCAACCAAGCTCATCGATGAGCCTGGTTTCTTCGAGGTGTTCGCGAAGTCTTTCCCTGCTGAGTCGTCTCGTGTTCCAGGAGGGGCTCCTTCCTTCGCCGCCCCTACCCTTATCTACCGTCTGACACCGTTGTTCTAGTGTGAATTCGATGCACCGGTGGTCACTCAAGGTTATTAACTCGAGGACCGACCAGTCGCTTATCCTTGAAGCGAGGCGAGGTGCGGCAATTGTGAGATCAATTATTGACCCCCCCGCTCCTCGTCTGAACGTAAATTCCCCGCCCTGATTCAAGACGATCAGTTCGTTCCTAGCGACCATCTCGCCAACCAAGATTCCCCTCCTATCTAGGCGGGCTTCACCCCACTCGGGCGACTTACTGTTGAAGTCACCCCCTATGAGGGATCGCCCGATGGCCTCACGGAGGCTTTCCTCAAGGAGGAGGATCTGGGTCTCAAAGACATCGAAGGGATCGCCGGGGGAGAAGTAGCAGCTGTACACACGCATATCCGCCACCTCCACCCAGACGAACCCTGCGTCGGTCTCCAGGAAGTCCCCGACGCGCAAATCAGGGTTACAAACAAGAATGCCGGCCCTCCTTGATGCATCCTGATACCAAGCAGAGTTATCGGACCACTTGTACTGCTCACTAATGAGCAGCACATCAGCCCCCCTCTCCCTGGCAGTCTGCATCAGGAGGTCCTGGGTATCCTTCCCCCTTCCGAGGTTGAGCTGCAGGAACTTCAATTCCTGCCTCTCAACCTCCGAAGCTCTTCCCGGAAGACCGGGCAGGAGCCGCTCCCCGACACATGGGCGACATCTTTGTCGCCCCTGTCTGCGCATGACAGGCACCTTGGTGGCGCCTTACAGGTCCTGGCCAAGTGTCCCGTGGCGCCGCATCTCCAACAGGCGTTTTTCCTGTCGGGGTTGCTGCAGCCCCGGGACCCGTGGCCGTACCCAAGGCACCTGAAGCAGCGGGCGACTTCCAGGTGTTCGCGAATGCGGCACTCTACCCACCCGATCCTCAACTTGCCTAGCTGAAGCAGACTTCAAAGCGGGTGAAGAATTGTATTCTAATATTTAGTAACATACTAGTCACAGCATCTACATACTTAATTTTCATGTAATATCTGCATTCAGTAATAATTATATTTTAGGGTTTGTTTCTTTTCCAATTTTATTATTTTCTGATAAATTAAAATGTTCGTAAACGACCAAAATACAATAGTTTATAATTTTTGTATATATTTAAAAATTTTTATATTACTTCTTTCAGTTTGAGCAACTTATTACTCCTGAGAAATTTAAACGTATGATGAAATACGCCAACAAGATCGAGTAATTTAACATTTTTTAAAACAGAAGGGGATGGAGCTTTTTTTCAGTTTTTAAAACCGTTTATGTACAGGTACATAAGGGTTGAATTATGCAACGCGAATTAATTTATACTAAAAATAGTTATTATATGTGACTATTATTAATAGTTCACGTTCAGAACGTGAGATAATTTTTACACTACCCCAAGGTACGTTTACTTGTTGAATTCTGTAATCTATATTTGATGAATTTATAATAAATTTATATTTAATTATAGTTAAGAAATAAATACATATGCCTTTTTAAATATATACAACATTATATACCATAATAATAAATATTACCGAGTTATATTTTAGTATTATTCAATAAATTTCATTTCATTAGTTTAATTATGTATACTATCAATACTAATACCCGTAAAAAAGCATGGATTTCATATTGTTTCTTTAATATTTACACTTTTCACTTTTTACTAAATTTGAATTTACCGCAACATTCTTTATAATCAACCTAAGTAAATATGGCGGTTCAGCCTTCAATTGGGCACACGACTTTGCGGACTTTCCCATTGGCATTGTGCATCCAGTGTATTATAGAGATCAGTGAGTGGAATCCGTTGCCAACAGGAAATAAATAAAAATTGTTTTCACATTGCAGCACACTTTATCGAAGAAATCAGTGACAGAACAAAACCTAATAAAATCTACATGTACACACGTCACGCGGTCGCCCGAGCCGGTTGCTTGCTCGCAATTGTTCTTTTGATTGTTAGCAAAAGTAAGAATTGTTGTTAACATCTTCTGAAAAATCGCACAACTCGGCACAAGTTTCCAATTCCTGAAATTATTTTTTTATAAAATTCTGATTTTTTGATTCCGAATTTTTTAAAAATATTTTTATAATTAGGGGTTCGGAATTACAGCAAAGCAATGAAATTTGTATCTGTTACTCAATAAACATTTTATTGACCTGTAAAAATGTAGAAAAACATTTATTTTTGTAAATTCAAATTTTTTTTGTTTTTTTGTTTTTTTCGAAAAGCAGGTAAAGTTGCGAAATTTCTGCTTGCAGCACAAAATTGGGTGCACTTGAAAGTACCTAGAACAACTGTCAGTTTTATGTTACGGCAAAGTTACGGTTCTAGCAAAAAAAAAGTTTTTCAAAATTTACGGCCGTAATTTTTGATTTTTCAAAAAATCGTTTGCGGCACAAATCAGCACAACTGAGCACAAATTTTATTTTCTGAAAATATTATGTTTGCGGTTCTAACTTCCAGGACATTAAAAATACAGTATTATATTTTTGTTCCATGCGTTTTTAAAATTTTTTGTATCAGTTCTCATAAATTTTGTCAATAAAAATATTGAACATGTAAAATAGTTAATTAAGTTAACTTCTTAATTTTTTGTATCTTGATAAATAAAAAAAAAGATTACTGCACAGTGCTTACAAATCGGGGATGAAAATTACCTCCTCCACTTTACCATATTATTGAACAAGAATAATTTTGGAAAATTTTATAATATAGTTAAAGAACAACTTAAAAAAGTAATATAATTACAAAATTTTTCCAAATTATGTTCGACGAATTATTATTTTTTTCGATAAAATTGTAAAATGGAGTGAGTAAATTTGATCCACGATATAAGAACACTGTTACAGCAGTCGTTTTACCTACATTGAATTAAAGAAAATTATTTGTTTTACTTTTACACTGAATGAAGTACCTGAATTATTATTTAAAATTAAAAAAAAACTTGAATATCGATATTATATCGATATATCGGAAACTTTCGCCGATATATCAGTGATATCGATATTTACCTTCCTGATATATCGATATTGCAAATATCGACATTTTCCTTTCGATATTGCATCACTAATCCCGATGCATTTCAGGGATGGGTAGCTACGCTGAATACGTCACTATTGTAATCACTGCACCCATGTCGTCCATGTGGTCGTTTAGAACACACCTCTTGTCCTCCCCTAGCGAACCGGCCATCGACATATGGATATGGACCGCTGAACTAGTGTTCTAAAATTCCCGGTGTGTCTTTTTCTAGCCTATAACTCCATGTTTCTCTAGTAAAGGACACCGCTATAGGTTAAAGAAGGACACACCGGGAATTTTCGAACTCTACGCTGAACCGATGGTTAAAATGTGCATCGGCAATAGAAAAAGAGAGAAAACGTGGATGGCATTCTATTTCTTTCTAACCTAGGAGTGTCGCTAAGTGAATCGGTGAGCCCGACCCTCCAGAAAATTCTCCACCTTCGAGTATAAGGAGACAGGTTACCATTCACGCTCTTCTCTTTCTTTCTATTGCCGATTAACGTTTCAACATCGTTTTCGCGGTCCATTATACAGGGTGTCTAAAAAGACCCGGGACGGTTGGATATTTCCTCAGGTAAAATATTTTTCAAAAAAGTGAAGGTCATTCCTGAAGTAAATTTTAACTAAGAATACAATGGTGACCTTAATTTTGACCTTGAAGTTGACCTTCATGGCTTTTTCAAGGACAACTTTGTTTTTTAAACGGTAACCCCCTTTTTTACATCTGCAATCGATAGAGCGGAAAATTCTACGTTCAGATACATACCCAAGTCATAGGGCAATTGTAACGTTCAAGGTCAATTAGAGGTTATTTGAAATAAACAAAGTTTTCCAAGGGGTCAGTGCAATACCTGAAGTATTTTTCAACGAGGAATTCAATGGTGACCTTAATTTTGACCTTGAAGTTGACCTTCATGGCTTTTTCAAGGTCAACTTTGTTTTTTGAATGGAAACCCCCTTTTTTTACATCTGCAATCGATAGAGCGGAAAATTCTACGTTCAGACACGTACCCAAGTTATAGGTCAATTGTAACGTTCAAGGTCAATTAGAGGTTATTTGAAATTAACAAAGTTTTCCAAGAGGTCAGTGTAATTCCTGAAGTAAATTTCAACGAGAAATTCATTGGTGAGCTCTGTATTGATCTTGGTGATGATCTTCAAGGTTTTTTCAAGGTTTTTTCCAAGCAGTTTACGTTTACGTTTAGCATTACCCAGGAACAACGTCGTTGATGTAGTAAATTCTGTTCCCTTTGGCGTGCTTGATTATCGTGAGTCCCCTTGCCTCTCACGCTTCAGTGAAGATGTTCGAACTGAAAACCTTGAGCTTCTTGACAAAAAGCTATGCAATTGTAAAAATGAGTTACAGCATTACGAATCATCTCTCTATCAATCAAAACAGCCTCTTGCAGAATCCGACTCTGCAATTCGACTAAGTTTTGGGGTTGCATTGAGTATACTTTGCTCTTTAAATGACCCTAAAGAAACTAGTCGAGAGGCGTCAGATCAGGAGATCTAGCAGGCCACTCGATTTTTTACATCTGAAATCGATAGAGCGGAAAATTCTACGTTCAAATACGTACCCAAGTCATAGGAAAATTGTAACGTTCAAGGTCAATTAGAGGTTATTTGAAATAAACTGTTTTCCAACAGATCAGTGCAATACCTGAAGTATTTTTCAACGAGGAATTCAATGGTGACCTTAATTTTGACCTTGAAGTTGACCTTCATGGCTTCTTCAAGGACAAATTTGTTTTTTAAATGGAAACCCCCTTTTTTTACATCTGCAATCGATAGAGCGGAAAATTCTACGTTCAGATGCGTACCCAAGTCATAGGGAAATTGTAACGTTCAAGGTCAATTAGAGGTTATTTGAAATAAACAAAGTTTTCCAAGAGGTCAGTGCAATACCTGAAGTATTTTTCAACGAGGAATTCAATGATGACCTTAATTTTGACCTTGAAGTTGACCTTCATGGCTTCTTCAAGGACAACTTTGTTTTTTAAACGGTAACCCCCTTTTTTTACACCTGCAATCGATAGAGAGGAAAATTCTACGTTCAGATACGTACCCAAGTCATAGGTCAATTGTAACATTCAAGGTCAATTAGAGGTTATTTGAAATAAACAGTTTTCCAAGAGGTCAGTGCTATACCTGAAGTATTTTTCAACGAGGAATTCAACGGTGACCTTAATTTTGACCTTGAAGTTGACCTTCATGGCTTTTTCAAGGTCAACTATGTTTTTTAAATGGAAACCCCCTTTTTTTACATCTGCAATCGATAGAGCGGAAAATTCTACGTTCAGATACGTACCCAAGTCATAGGTCAATTGTAACGTTCAAGGTCAATTAGAGGTTATTTGAAATTAACAAAGTTTTCCAAGAGGTCAGTGTAATTCCTGAAGTAAATTTCAACGAGAAATTCATTGGTGAGCTCTGTATTGATCTTGGTGATGATCTTCAGCTAAATGCTAGGTTTACGCTGCAGTGTGAACCTAGCATAAAGTAGCAATATAACTTATATGACTCATGAAAACGGCAAAATAAATATTTAACTTGTTTGCGTCCTTATTTTACGTCAAAGTTAACGTTGAATGTTAAAGGCGAAATGCAATAATTTTATTTATTAACGCTAAAAGTTTTCAAAATATAATGTCTGTCCTTAAACTGGAACTCTGAAGGCAATATGTCAATTCCATAAATTGATGTCACAAGAAAATTAAATTCAAGATGTTTGTAAAAATTAATGACAAGTCTGATATATAGTAATAATAATTGAATCTCCAGCCATCCGCTAATACGTCCTATATTATGACCTCAAATTTTAGCTAGTAAAATTTATTATTTTGGAAACCTGATTTCGTGCAACTTTGGTACATTGTTATATATAATATTATTAATTTCATCATTTAATGCATTTATTTGGCATATTTTCATCTTCCAATTATTAATTATACTTTCAAATTTCGCGCACTAAATGGTTGGGCGTTGCACTTGAAGTTGCCTTTAGCAGAGTTCAAGGACAGACATTATAATTTGAAAATTTTTAGCATTAATAAATAAAATTATTGCATATCTTCATTACCTTTTAACCTTAATTTTAACATAGAATAAGAATACAAATAAGTTATATATTTAGTCTGTCACTTTCATGAGTTATATTGCTACTTTACGCCAGGTCGTTCACTAGGGACTTTAGGAATGACAAAATGTTGGTCTTATCTGCTACATGAGGCATGGAAAACAGCTCTGAGGCAAGACATAAAGAAAAACCAACTTCAGTCCTGGAAAGACTTGATTGGTGAGGTTAAAAAGGACCCATAAGGTCTCGCCTGCAAAATAGTTACCAAGAGATTGATGACTAGAAGAAAGACCCCCGCCCTGGACAATCCCGATCGAGTCAAGTACATCGTGTGAAGCTTCGCGGAAAGGGGAATGGGCCTGAGCGCGTGGCTAGAAATTTGACATGGACTGGCTTGTTGCTGTCCTGCGCGAGGGCCCCCAAACTAGTGTTCTAAAATTCCCAGTGTGTCTTTTTCTAGCCTATAACTTCATGTTTCTCTAGTAAAGGACACCGCTATAGGTTAAAGAAGGACACACCGGGAATTTTCGAACTCTACCCCAAACTCCCGAAACAAGCAACCGACCGTCCATGTGTCAAGGTGAGTGGCGCGCCGATAGCGCGGCTACCAGAGAGCCCATTCCCCTTTCCTTGTTGTTTCCACAAGTATAGTCATTTCAGAGACAGTATTGAAGTTCCTGCATGATTCGTTGCGAAGAGCTTTTCACTTGCGAAGAGCTTTTCACTCCCGAACAACTTACAAGAGCGGGCGGAGGGCTTAAAGCCAACGTGGCTCCGGGGATCGACGGGGTGTCAAATAAAATCCTCAAAGAGGTGATTGCGGTATACCCGGAGATCCTTCTGGAAGCGTTTAACTTCTGTCTTCAGGAGGGAAGGTTCTTCGACGAATGGAAGAGGCAGAGGTTGGTCCTTTCAGAAAGGTAAAGAATCCTCTGGTGCTGAACCGGTGAACCGTTGAACTTTCGCATTATCGAGGCGATGATGAGGAAGTCGGAATCCTGGAGCTTCGGTTAAATAAAAGTCGGTGGCGGACAAAGCGTTGCTTAGATTGCAGAGGCCTAAAAGTGGCGCCTGATAAGATCTGAAAAGATTCCTGGTCAAGTACAGGAGATCCTTTTAGTAGCCGAAGATTGCTCTTAGAGAACACAAAGTCATGTGGAAGAAGAGTATCAAGTACTTCGGAGTGCAGTTAGATCGGAGGCTTAGTTTCGGCGAACACCTGCAGATCACGACTGCCAAAGCCATCCAATGTGGAACTAACTTGGCACGGCTTATGCCAAACATTGGTGAACCCAGGGAAGCTAAGATAAGAATGGTGGCGAACGTGGTGCACCCAAAGCTGCTTTATGCAGCAAGGTCTGGTCAAGTTCCCTTAGCAACCATGCTATTCAAAAAAAGCTGTTCTCGGCACAAAGAGGAGTAGTGCTGAGAATAGTCTCAGCATACCGAACTGTGTCGACGACTACTGTGTTCGTCTTGGCGAGCGTCCCGCCAATAGACTCATTGACGAAGGAAAGGAAGATCTTTCAGCTTCGCAAGGAGCTCACCTGTACGACTTGTACGACCTGTACGATCCAGAGCTCACCCCCTGGCTGGATAGAAAGCACGGTGAAGGCAGCTTTTACCTGGCGTTAGCACCTTCGGGCCATGATTACTCCAATGCGTACCCAGAGCTCTTTAAGAACAGAGACGATGAGTCGTGTCTCTACTGCGGTTTCCCTGTGGACGATGCGAAGCACAAACTTTTTGTCGACGTCAGGTAGGATGTGGCAAGGAAGGAACAATGGTTTCTCTTATGCTACAGTCTGAGGGTGTCTGGAAGCACATTGAGTCATTCATCACATTAGTGATAAAGACGAAGGATCTCGATGGGCGCAGCGAGCATAGCAACGGGGAAGGCCAGTAAAAATCGCATTGGGGCCTGCACCCGCGGTCGCGCGTCCCGGCGGGTCGGGCTGTCACGCCGGTGGGGAGACGAATTTTTATGCTCTCCTAGCTGACGCGGCACCTCGTTTCGCTGAGTAGGCGCCTGGGCGTGGCGAAGGGTCCGGAACGAATGGATGACGGAATAATCATTCACGAATTAAAACCGAAACCAGCAGCTTGTGAAGTTTAAAGCTGAAAGGCGGTTTCGCGAGCGTTAATATGGTTCGAAAGCAGGTTTTTGGTGTTAACAGGTATGCCTAGACCCGTCTTGGAAGACTCCTGTACTACGTCTATAAAAGATTTCGTCATTTTTCCTCCTCACAAAAAAAACTAAAATATATGTAACACATCACTCAATAATTCCCCGCTCTCACATATAGATGGCACTACTGTTGTCAAATCCATATGATTTCTGGATAGTACCAACCCTCAAACGTTAAGTGTCAAAATTTCATGACAACGTGACGTTTAGTTCAGAAGTTATAGAACAAAGTTATAGTACAAACACCGATGACGCTGAATACTCTGGTCGCCCAAAATCAACAGTTGTTCCGGAAAACATAACAAAAGTCCACAAAATAGTTTTAGGCAATCGTAAATTAAAGTTGCGTGAGATAGCTGACAACTTAATAATATTAGAAAGTAGTGTATTTACAATTTTGCACGAATCTTTGGTGATGCGAAAGTTGTTTTCGAAGTGGGTGCCACGTTTGCTCACACCCAACCAAAAACAACAACGCGTCGACAATTCAGAGCGCTGTTTGGAACTGTTCAAGCGCGATAAAAAGGATTTTCTGTGTCGGTAGGTGACAATGGATGAAACATGGGTCCACCACCACACACTTGAAAGAAAAAGATCGTCAGCTGAGTGGACAGCAGATGGTGAAAGCCGTCCTAAGGGATCAAAAGACTCAACAATGGGAGGGCAAAGTTATGGCATCCTTATTTTGAGACGCGCATTGTATTTTGTTTATCGACTATCTTGAGAAATGTGAAACATGGCATTACTGGATCGATTGAACGCAGAAATTAAGACAAAACTTCCTCACATGCAAAAGAAAAAAGTACTGTCCCACCAAGACAATGCTCTGTGCCACAAGTCCATGAAAACGAAGGTCGAATTAAATGGATTAAGCTTCGAATTGCTTCCTCACCCACCACATTCTCCAGATCTGGCCCTCAGCGACTACTGGCTCTTTGCTGACCCGAATAAAAATGCTCCAGGGAAAGAGATTTGACTCTAATGAAGAAGTGATTGCTGAAACTGAGGCCTATTTTGAGAGCAAAGACGAATCATTTTACAAAAAAGGCATCGAAAAGTTAGAGAAGCATTGGAATGAATGTATTACGCTTGAAGGAAAATATGTTAATGAATAAAGTCGAATTGCTCGACAAAACTGTGTTACAATATATTATTTAATAATAACCAATAAATTAAAAGAGTTGATAAAAAATATTTCTGTTTATAGCATAGAAATTTATTTCAAATTTCGCGCCAGATTTGCATAAATTTTGCATCTAATGACGGACGCAACCTTGCACAAACTTCACACAAATCTGTCAAGATGAAAAGTCTTTGCATGCAAAATGTGTTATCAGGGTAGAGTCCTTATTACCTACCCTACCCTGATGAGTGCAAGCCACTCCTTGCGTCAGTGGTGTTCAATGGGCGATTTTTTTGCAATACCTTATAATTCTATTTTTGATCTAACTGAAGAAAAATTAGCGATAAATAATTCAAAAACTCGCCCTGGATATTAGGGGTGACTTTTGTGGATAACACAAAGTAACTTCAGGTCTCAATAGTTTGATGAAAAAATTCTTGAGAATTTTTCCGGATAAGCATACAAGATTTCTGAGTTTCATGTAATAATAAATGAAAATACAACCCCCAAAATAAATTTAAAGTCTTTCCCTGGATGCGAGTAACTCATGTAGGTTTGTAAAAGTGATTTCGTGTGCGAGTATTTCTTTAAAAAATGCTCCCATTTCATTTTTAAATTAAAGGGTGGTTTTTGACCTTAAGGGTGCTTTTGAGTAAAGTGCAAATGATGACAACTTTTCTCTGTCATTCGTGACCTTATCTCACTTCAAAATAGTTGCTGTTTTGAATGAAATGTGGGTAAAAATAATTCAGGTCTGGAAGGGTTAATTTAATAGAGTAATCAAACAAATTAATTTGATTAACTAGGTCACTATTACCGTGAAATTGTTTTTTTCTTTACTAATCTATCTGAAAAAAGTTGCGGGACCTGTCTCAGAATGTTTTTTATTAAATTTTAAAATTTAGTAAAAAATAATTATTATTAAGGAAAAAAGTGGCAGGTACTAAACTAATACATTTTTTTATACAGTCACTTAAGTTATGTGGTACATGGCCTTGAACAGTGAATAATACTGTTTTAATTTAAAATATATTTATTTGTATTTATATCTTATTTTCATTAACAAACTGTAAGCATGGCTGTACCCATCGTCTGAAGTTAATAAATTTAAGTATTTCCATCGAATTGGCTAGGAGACTCTGAGGTTATGTGTATCGATTCCCAAGAAACAGAAAAAGAGAAAATATAACCTTGAACGTTGAATTTGAAGTATAGGGAGTCCACTTAATCAGAATCAATTAGTTACGTTAGCAATTAGGCTCTCTTTATTCACAGAGAAAATTTTTTTATTGATCTTTCTTGTTCAAATAAAATCTTATGCATTGTGGCATTTATTGATCAAACATTTCCTTCGAAGATACTTTTAATACACTTGGTAGTACTCTTCAGGAAAAAATGAGTCGACTGTGAGAACTACGTCAAATTATCCTCAAAACTTACGCATTTATTTATTCAAAAAAGTTGGGTGAGTGATTCGATAGAAATTGTAAAAATAGTGCACAAATGAACCTGCATTTTGAGGAATGCAATTCAGACTGTCACTATAGTTATTGTTCGTTAGCTGTTTAACTTTATTTAATATTTTTTTATAAATATTTTCATGGTAAGTTCTATCATAATATTATTTGATGTTAATAACTATTATTTGTATTTGTTGAAAAAATTGAACAATTGTTTTTAATTTAAAAATTTTTTTATTATTTTAAATATTAATATTTTTATATTTAGATTTTCACATGGTTTTATAAGATAAATACATCTGAATTTTTGAAAATGGGTCGAAACGACGGTGGGGAATCCCCTCAGCGACTGGTTTCAGGACTACCTAGCCAAACAGGCTCATATAAAATGAAAAGAAACATAACCGACAGAAAACCCAAATCGGTTTCAGCCAATAGACCCTCAATTCTTCAAAAAAGACTTAATATGCGTGTAATTGATAACGGTGAAGACGTTACTCCAAAGTTACTTGTCCATAATGATTATCCTGCAATCGAGGATAAACAGTTTATTGCTTTTGATCATATTGGAGGCTCATTGAGTGCTAGTAATAGCTTTTTAAATGTCACTTCCTCTATGTTTGGAGGACTTCGGGCAAGCTCCTTCAATGTAATGACATCATCAATTCAACCAGCGACACTCGGCTGTGAGGAAATCCACATGGACAGTCTTCTTTCTACACAAAAAGAAGAAGAGCCACTTGAAGAAGAAGAAGAAAAAGCACCTTCTCTGTTTCACTTGTCTGAGTATTAAATATTTATATCGAAGAATTTATAAAATTATCCTACACGGAAGAAATAATTCAGTAAAGCTTATTACTTATATGATCCCTACCTTATCGACACTTTTTTTCGCCCGCTGAATTTCCACATAATTGAGATTCGAGATGGAACTTGGAGTAATTGAGGAAAAATCACTAAGGAAAGTTGATCTGCTTATAAATATTTATGATTATAAAAATTTTGCACTAGGTAAACGTTCTTTATTGATTATTCGAAGTTTTAACTGGATATCTTAATTCATATGAAGATGCGAAGGGCGAAAAAAATATGTCGGTATGGTAGAGAACGGATAAGTAAGACATGGCCTTAAGAGTTCGGGATAGAGGTATTTACGGAATAGAGTTCTAGAAAATGTACATGACTTTTCTGAAAAAAATACGGAACATTCGGGGAAAATCATTGAAACTTTCTATAAACTTTATTGAATTATTTCTTTCCATATACTCTGGCGCAAGTTTCGGATTGCAAAAATTCTAGCTGTTCTATTCCACCCTATTTAAAAATCTGTTTCCGCGTCAATTCAACCTCATTTGAATCTAATTCGAACTCAAAAGTCCGAATTGGACTCGGATACGTGGAAATAATCACGTGGGATTCGACATGTGAATTTCACCACAAGAGATATGCAAAAATTAAGAGTGAATTTGAAGTTATAAGACCCCTTGAAACGGGCTCTCAACAAGTAATATTCCAAAGTTTTTAAATATTTTAGGGAACTTATAGCATGGCAGATTTGATCAGAAATTACGCTTGAGGCCCACATAGAGTTTCATTTAATGGTTCCAAAGGAAGATGACAAAAATAGGCCATTTTTGGCCTGCGAGTGTAAAGTGAATTCGCACCAAAAAATTGTTTTTTGGTCTATTTTAGAGGGGACAGTGACATTTATTTCGTTGTAGAGTACTGGGAATATATAAGGAATGTGCGAAGTTAAGTTCGTCTTATCCCCCAGATAAGTACCGGGTAAAAGTCGGTTCTTATCCGGCGCTACTGGATTTATACCTGGTTTTTGTCCCCGGTTTATACCCGGAGCTTAACCGGGTTCTATCTGGGATCGCATAATATCTTTACCCGGTTTTTACATGGTTCTCATCCGGGACCTTTGAGATTTTTATCCGGTTTGTACCCGGCTCCTTAAAATACTTATATATATAGGTAAATCAATTAAGAGCAGTAGTTGAATCCATGAATATTCTTAGTATATTTCAAAACTGTATTTACTTTCAAGTAGACACTTAACTTACTATTTTTATATACACACTTGCATACAAACACACATTCCCCTCTACACTACACAATCGCTCGTATAGGTAGTATTAAAAATTATTCTTAACGCTGCGCGTTCGAACCCTCCCTACTTATAATTAACGCATTACTAACCTAACGACTAAGCCTCTCGGCTGTGCACGCTTGGAATTTTTAAATTTTATGCCAATTTATGGTTCTGATTAAAATTTTTAAGATTTTTAATTATTAAATCGATTTTCTATAAAATAAAATATTTTTGAAAGAAACAGATCAAATTTTTGAATTAAAGAACATTACATAATAAAAAGAATTATATAAATTTTTGAAGTATTGATTTTTATTATTGTATATTAGTGATACTTTATACAGGTTATGATTCCTTTAATTTTTGTTTTCAAGAGTAAAATCAACGTATGTTCAGAATCTAAAAAATTTGAGTTTTTCCAATTTCAAAAATCTGCCCGCTTCGCGGGCACATTCTCATCGCGCGCTTCGCGCGCAGCTCGCTTCGCTCGCAAGCTTGAGCACGCCTAGGACGCGCGATTTGATCGTCGCGCTTTGCGCTCCGTAACACTCGATTGTCGCGCTGTGCGCTCCGATCTTTCTGGACCTCGCGTTTCGCGCTCGGTCTTGTGCTCTTCCCATACATTTAAGTTTATTTCTTATAATTTATACTGAAGCTCAAACCAATTTTATAATATTAAAGATGATGTGAATTATTCATTTTCTCAAATTCACTAAATTTCTTTTTCAGTTTAAGTGAAACAGGAAATTCAATTTACTTAAGGCTCTATCGGCCTTAAGGAACACATTCTCATCATGACACTCGCGCTTCGCGCTCGATTTTCTATATACATTTCAGTAACTTTTTAATAAATTACATGATTAAAATAATTTATTTTCTTCCAAATCTCTCAAAAAGAAAAAATAATCGAAGACTTTATTTAAGGTACACAGAGAGAAATAAGCTCTGGTTGTGGGAACCGGTAAAATGTAGTCACTTATAATGTTGTTGTAATAACTACCTTCAACAGTTAGTATACCAGGGAATTTAGTTGCAGTAATGAAAAAAACTAGTCATAGCAACCTGATAAACTGTAATATTCTATTTCCAGTTGTGACAACTACATTTTCTGGTTAAAAATGTCTTCAACTAGAAAATTTATGTACTGTAACTACAATGAAAGGTTTTAGGCAAACGGAAATTCAGGTTGTAGTCACCGGAAAATCACGTACACCGCTGCGGCAATTTTAAAAAATTTACTGGTTACTGTAATCAGAAATCTTAGTCGTGTTGTCTACATTAGCACCGTTGAAATTTTGCTACGCAGGCGCATATTATCATAGTGATATATTTACATCAAATCAAATTCTCAAAAGAGTTGCTATGGAAAATAATATGCATTACTCGAAACAAAACAATGGATTCAATGAGTGTGAATGCAGCCCTCGCCTCGCTCGGGCAACAAACTTCACACTCGTAATGTAATAGCATATTGTATAGTGGTATAAGATAGGCAAAGGAAAGTTCTCGGTCCCGAGCTCAATAAGGGAGCGTGGAGTGTACTTTCATAGATGGAGGAAGGAGACAAAAATCCTGGAATGGTTATTGAAAATGTAGAGAATTTTGACAATAATGAACTATACATGGACAAAAATGCAGAAAATTTAAAAGAAAATCTAGAAAGCTCAAACACTGCTACTTTAAAATCGATTGGAAATTCTCCCTCAAAAAATATAAATGACGAAGGAGATGTATGTTCTAACTATTTTACATTGTTATTTTTAAATCTGAAGCATGTTGTGAACAACGCATTATCAATGTTTTTCAGGTTCTTCGAGCCCTATTGAATCGATCACTAATCGGGAAAAGTCTGGCCAAAAAATATTTCAGTTTAAAGACTTTAAATCATCGTCTGCTTTTTTACAAATTTAATGATTCTGAAAATCGGCCACCAGTTATAACAGAAACTGACGTGGTAAATAAGAGGCTAAAAATAACTGCATCGCAAATGATGCCCTTTGTTTTGAATTTTGGTTTGATCGTCGGTGATTTAATAACGAACAAAGAAGATCCATTTTGGCAATTGTACAAATATTTGAGGCAAATATTATGCATTGCTTTGATGGATAACATCGACGACTCAGTTGTGAATGATTTGGAATTATTAATTACAGAATATCACAAATCTTTCATTGATTTGATAGGTCCTTTATCGCCAAAGCACCATCTCATAACCCATTATCCTGATATAATGAGAAATCTGGGGCCTGTAGTAAATATGTGGAGCATGCGTTGTGAAGCCAAACATTATATCTTCAAAAAATATTCTACTGCAACCGTAAATAGAATTAATTTCTGCTACAGTCTTGCTGTTCAACATCAGCTAATCCAAAGTGATTACTTCTTACAGAAAAAAACATTTTCACCTGCTCAAATAAGCTACGTAAAATATCGAAGCAAAATTTCAACTTTCGAATCTAAAATAAACTTTGATCGTCAAATGCATCAACAAATAAAATCAGTTTCAATCGGGAAAAGTTCATTTGAATTTCAAACTGTTGTTTTGATTCTAACAGAGGCTAAAGTGCCTCATTTTGGCAGAGTCACAAAAGTTTACATAAGCGATTGTCGAAATAAAGCTTATGAAAACGTTGTGTTTTAATGAACATTACCAAGCATTTGAAGTTGAAAACTCTGATGAAAATTTTATATATATTTTTTTTTCGTAGCATCGTAATTGTTTTTGTTTTATTATTCTAAGTAATAAATTTTCTAGAATAAGACAATCCAAACCCCGTTGCAGTTCAATCTATTTGTAATAAATGATGGAAAAGTGCATTAATAATAAAAATATATTTGATTTATTTCTACGTTTCTCATGTACTCATTTACTCGTTACTCATTTTTATACCCTTTCCGTTTTAATGTGAAAAACTATAATTAGCATTCTCAGGTTGCTGTAACCACACCAATTTTTTTATTATAACTGTAAAAAAAGGTTACTGTAACCTGAAATTTTTGTTTAAATCACGTCTTTATACATTGATTGTAGCAATTGTCGAATCCAGTTACTGTAACCTGAAAAATCAGGGTGTTTAAACTTAGGGTTGCATGTCACTCCTACTACAAATTTAACTTGTGAAAATCTTTTCAACTAATATTTCTGGTTATTGCAACCGGAAATTTCGGTGATCACAACTTGAAATTCAAATTTCTTCTCAACCTGACACTTTTAGTTGAAGACAATTTTAACTACACCAATCAGGTTACTATAACCTGGAATTTCTCTCTGTGTAGTACGATCACGAAAATTAGACCTCAGGCTAAAATAGATAATTTTGCTTTCAAGAAAAAATTCAAAAATAGGAAACGGTCAAGTTGTAGAGAATCTTTTTTCTAAAAAAATGAACCATAATTTATTAGAATCGCATTATTTTCAAAAATTTGACTCGAAGCGATAAGAAAATAAGTTTGGGCAAAAATAAATTTTATTAATAACATTATGTTTTTGTGTTTCAAATTTTTTTCATGAAAAATAATCTTTTCTCATTCAAATTGGCCCTTCAATAATAATGTTGCTATTCGTGAAAGCAAAATTATCTAGTTTTGTCTGAGGTCTAATTTTCGTGATCGTACAACCTTAAGGAAACGATTTTTCAGAACAACGCTTATTTCGTATCTCACATATTTTGGTGAAAAAAATCGAATTTTTTTAATATTAAAAATCAAAACATAAAATATACATCCTGTCGAGAAATTTCTTAATAAGAATGTGTAGACCTCATTTAGGCAAATAATGTTTCATCTAAACTTTTTTATGTATCTCATATATTTTGTCTAAAAAATGGAATTATTGAATTTTAATCGTATTTTTTGGAATTGAAACGAAAAATACATGTTTTTTCATAAACTGAGTAAGACAAAACTTGTAGATCTTTTTGAAACGAATAACTTTGTATTCTTACGTTTTTTTCGTATTTCACATATTATTGTTAAAAAATTGAATTTTGGATTTTCAATAGATTATTTTTGAACTAAAAAAAAAATATGCATCTTATGAAAAAATGTTACAATTCAAATTTGTAGGTATTTATGTAAAAAATAATATTGTATCATAACGTTTTTTCGTATCTCGTATAATTTAACTGGAAAATGGAATTTTGATATTGACTTTTTTCGAATTTGAATATGCTGTAACATTTCTAATTTTGATTTAATCAAGAAATGTTATCAGGATCATTTTTAGAGATTTATGAGCACTATCTAAAACCAGTATTAAAATTTTTGATTTTTTCAAAAAATTATTTTCAAAAACACAAAAGTAGTGCTCAATCCCTCAATTTTGATTGGATGTGGCTGGTTAACGAACTTGTCCTTACTTTTTCGGCTCCGATAAAGTGTGCCAAAGCACAATTCAATCTGATCATTTTATCGAGAGTTATGCCGCACACGACCTACAGACAGACAGACAGACACTTTCGTAAAAACCCTTTTTTCGACTTAGGGGGTCTCAAAACGTAAAGATTTGATGAAATTTTCGAAAGTCATTTTTCACATAAAACCAATACCTTCTCATCCATGATGAGAATGTAAAAATATGATGAAACTTTTGAATCAAGAAAATTACACTACCGTCGGAAATTGTGCACACGGTGCTTGTGAGCGCTATTAAAAATCACTGCTGACTTTGAATCATGATATCTCGGTGAAAAAATGAGATAGGGCATTTTAAAAAAGAACAGTTGGAAAGCTCATGAAATTTCACGTCTAGCGATGCTCAAAAAATATTTTTTTGACCTTCTGAAAATAATACAGCAGGTGAGGAGTTAAAAATAAAAATTCAAGATTTTCTCAAATTCTCTACCTCAACTTCAACTTTTAGCATTATCATCAGCATTATATCATCAGCCGCGTCATATGTAAGGAAAGACACTCTTTTTAATAAAAAAAAATTTTAAAATTACGAAAAATAATTTTTTAATAATGTTTTTTGTAATAGGATATTTCCTTATTATCGCTTCTTACCAATTTTTTGAAAATGATTGAAGTTTCTTAAATCATAGCTTATTTTTTCGATGAAAATATTCTCTACAACTTAACAGTTTCCAATTTTTGAAAATGAATCAATTATTATCAAATTCAGCACTTTGTTTATAAAAATTTCGTTTTGGAAAATTGTGTTTCCTTACATATGACACGGCTGATGCTATAATTACCAGTCTTGAAATCATAGAAAAACTTCTTTTTCCAGAGACTGATTTTTGGGACGACAACTACCTTAAGTAGAGCTCTCTTATATGTTTTTTGATCCAAGAACGTGTTTTCTTTATTTCCTTTCCTTTCATTCTTTAATGTTCTAGTTTATAAGAATTTTAAGAAATAAAAAATGTTTACATATCATTGTTCTATTCGTTAATATGGGGATAATATTGGATTTAAATAACTTTTAATAATCACAAATAACAATAAATATTTTTTTAAATTTAGAATAATTAGAAATAAAAATTACTAATGAACAGAATTAAAAATACATATAAGAGGGCTCCACTTAAGCGCCACTTTTGTGCGTGGCCATTTCGGTCCTGCCTCAACTAAGGAGGCGAGCAACAAAACGGCCGAGAACTAGTGCTCCCAGATCGTGGATGGAATTCACCCCCTCCACTCTACCAGTTTATTGCAAAAAAAAACAATTTTTCAAATATAATTTGGGGACATTTTTAAAGTATATTACTTTTTCAAGTTGTACTTAAATTATATTTGAAAGTTAGCCCAAATTATACTTGAAAAATTTCTTTTTTTCAATTGAATGTCAAAATGGAGGGGGTAAATTCCATCCACGATCTGGGAGCACTGCCGAGAATCGTATTCGGCGATTAAAATTCAACTCAGATACGATTGAACATTTTTAATCGTATCTCGGGTACCCACGAATATTTTTGAAGTTTCCTTGGCTTAAATTAAAAATAACATTTTAGACTCTATGTCGTATTATTTTCAGATTTTGGAAAAATTTTCCCTAGGTCATGCTATAAGTTGAAGTTGAGGTAGAGAATTTGAGAAAATCTTGAATTTTTATTTTTAACTCCTCACCTGCTGTATTATTTTCAGAAGGTCAAAAAAATATTTTTTGAGCATCGCTAGACGTGAAATTTCATGAGCTTTTCAACTGTATTTTTAAAAATGCCCTATCTCTTTTTTTCACCTAGATATCGTGGTTCAAAGTAAGCAGTGATTTTTAATAGCGCTCACAAGCACCGTGCGCACAATTTCCGACGGTAGTGTATCTTATAAAGAAATTATGCACTTAATTTCGCAATAAATAATATATTTTTCTGTTAGGCTTGTATTTTATTACTGACATCAAGGGAAACTTTTAAAATAGGGTACTGTGAAAATTACTGAAAAAAATATTCCGGTGCAAACAAGTAAATTTTAAGGATGGTGACAGTAAAAAAAATTACGGGACAGTAGAAGTTCTCGGTTTCAATTAATATCCCAAGTCGACAACTGTATTATAAAAACCGGATAGGATCCGGGTATAAACATATTTTTTTATTTTATAATTTCTGGTTCCATATGCCAGATAGGAACCGGGTAAGGCCGGGTAGCAGGTGCACTTTCACCTTAACAATTTGCAAGTTGACAACTGCCTTATAGAAACCGGATAGGATCCGGGTATAAACATATTTTTGTATTTTAATTTCTGGTTCCATATGCCAGATAGGAACCAGGTTAGACCGGATAGAATATTTTTACAATTTATTTTCTGTTATCACTTCCCGGATAAGGACCGGATAGACCCAGATAGATCCCGCAAAATGAAATTAGAGACCAGATAAAAACCGTATAGAACTGAGTAAAACCCAAATGGGTTTGCATCCGGTTTCTTTCCTGTTTCTACTCGATTTCTAGCTGACATTTTAAGCAGGGCCGTAACGACGGGAAGCACGTACACATATCCTCCGCTTATATTTTATAAACTTGTGGTTTAATTTTTAATAAACTTCGTATACAAGGGTTTTTGGTGATATTCTTTTGAATTTCGAAGTCAGGAATATGAGATTCAAGATGATGAGTCCAACACGGCCACCGCCAAAATGGTTCAAACATGCAAATGTTTTTGATAAGGATGCACTTAAGAATTCTATTATATTTCTGGCATCACTTGTGTTGAACAGTTCTGATTAATAATAGTCACTAAAGTTCTTGTTAATGTAAATATATTTATTCTGCTAACAATTACAGTACATAAAAATGAGTGTTAAAAATCGGTTGGGTCTTGTCTCTGTTCGAGGTGGCATATTACTGACTTCCCACTTGAAGTCCTCAAAGGTCCTTGCATCTCAAAATGCAAGGTTGCCGTACATTTTAATATATATTTGAAAGGAAAATGTGAACTATGACAACGTCGACAATGGTTCGTGAGAAAATCTTATGAGCCTTATTTTTTCCCAGAGGCAGACAGGAAGGTTTTATTGCTGCACTTAGATCCTTCAAGTATCCGACGTGACCATCGGCTAGTTAGCCTGCTTAAGGAGAAATTTTGTACCCTTAACTGAAGTTATAACAATAAAATAACAACTTATGCTTAAGAATCTAACAGAATGACAATGTAGCGAGAACCTCACAAAATGTCACTTTCAATTCTGGATAGCATCATAATTTACAGCCCTTGTTTACAAGAAAAAACCTTCTAGCCTGTTCAGCCTCTGAACAGTTTTTCAAAATACATAAAGATCATATTACAAAGGGTATTCATGGTGCTCTCCTCGATTTTGAGCAGGAAAAATCTGAGCTCAAGATGGCGGATTTGGGTTTGTATTCTTATAACATATACAGGGTTTTCCAATTAGAGATTTCATTTTGAATAGGCCGATATTTTGGCAGTTGTCACAATAAGAGGTGTTATTTTTTGACAGATGACAACTAAAAGCTATGTTATTAATAAAAATGGAACGATATACGCTTCAACAAAGCATTGAAATTTCTAAAATTCACTACAATAAATCATTATGAGTGATGAGACTCACTTTCACCTTGGAGGCTAGATTAATAAGTAGAATTGACGCATTTGGGGCTCGGAAAACCCAAAAATAATTTTGAAAAGCCTCTCTATCCGCAAAGTGTAACTGTTTGGTGCGGTTTTTGGACATGAAGGATCATTGGGCCTGATTTTTTGGAAAATGAAGCTGGAGCGGCTGTTTTGGTGAATGGATTGCGTTATCGAACCATGATTAATGAATTTGTATGGCCAGAATTGAAAGATATGGATGCGGACGATGTTTATCTCCAACAAGACGGCGCTACGTGCCATACAAGTGGCGAAACCATCGGTCTTTTGCGTGAAAAGTTTCCAGGCCGAGTGATTTCTCGAAACGGTTATTACAATTGGCCGCCGAGATCATGCAATTCAACACCTCTAGACTTTTTTCTTTGGGGTTACGTGAAAGATAAGGCTTATGCTGATGCTCCTCTATCAGTTCAAGAACTCAAAGAAGAGATTCGTGCCGTTATCGACGAAATAGAGCCCCAAATGTGCGAAAATGTAATGGGAAATTTCATCAAAAGAGCATGGTCCTGCAAACGTAGCCGTGGAGGCCACATGAATGATATTGTTTCTCATTATTAATAGCAAACTTTCCGCTATTGAATGAAATAAACATCAAATGATTTTTCACAAAAAACACGTATTCTTCTAATAAATCAAAATGAAAGCTCTAATTGGAAAACCCTTTACTTGAATACGTAGAATGGAACAAACGAAGATTGTACATCCAAAAGGAATAGCGACAATCGTTATACAACTAAATATTACGCAAAATAGCGTCAACAGTCTGGATTATAGAGCGCTGAAAGTATATTAATCGAGTAGGTAGAAACCAAAAAATGAACATCTAACATCAGAAGAATAACAGCTTCTGTTGAAGTGTTCATGTATACCTTACGCGTAGTCAACCAAAATATTTTGAATCTGCTAACCCAGACTGGTGACACGATTTACCCATCACTGTGTTGTATAACAGTTGTCGCTATCCTTCTGGTGTACGATCTTCGTTTATTCCATTCTTCTTTTGTTCCATTCTACATATCTAAGTACATGTTATAAGAGTACAAACCCAAATCGAAAACTTATGTAACATCAATATTGAATTATATTTCAACGGTAGCCATATTGGATCCGCCATCTTGAGCTCAGATTTTTCCTGCTCGAGATCGAAAAGAGCACCATGAAGACCCTTTGTAATATGATCTTTATGTATTTTGCAAAACATTTGCATGTTTGAACCATTTTGGCGGCGGCCGTGTTGGACTCGTCATCTTGAATCTCGTATTCCTGACTTCGAAATTCAAAAGAATATCACCGAAAATCTTTGTATACGAAGTTTATTGAAAATTAATCAACAAGTTTATGAAATGTAAGCGGGGGATATGAGTACTTGCTTCCCGTCGTTACGGGATAAGACGAACTTAACTTCGCCCATTCCTTATATGTTCCCAGTACCCCACAACGAAATAAATGTCACTGTCCCCTCTAAAATAGACTAAAAAACAATGTTCTGATGCGTATTCACTTTACACTCGCAGGACAAAAATGGCCGATTTTTAACATCCTCCTCTCCACATAGATCTTTTTATCTGGGGGTTTTCGGTCTCAATTTGTGGTGGACGCACGGATCAAGACGGACTGAAGAGATATCTCCTATCGGTGTCGGATTAATTCGGATTGAATTTCGAGTGGAAGTACGGATTAGAAAAAATGGAAATCTTGCCTCAGATTTCTGTCGGATTTTTGAGTGAACACGAAGAAAAAAGATGGACACAAAGAATTCTCACGAATTGGTCTCGGATTCACTCGGATCGTATTCGAACTCCATGCATCTACTCCAAAATCAATTTGAATGAATCCGAAACAGATACAAAGTCAATTTTTAATTGATTTCAATTCGACCTTTCTGTTTAAATAAATTCAACCCCAATCCGAAACACACTTTTAATCTGTTTTTATTCTAACGTTTAATTTGATTGAATCAAAATTGTTTCGAAACATACTTGCAATATTTTTCAACGCGAGCGTCTAATCCAAACGAATCTGAACCTAATTTTAAAAAAAAACGTCCGCATCAGGTCGGATACAGTTGAATGCAATTCATACTTATTTCGAATCCGAATATTGTTTCAGGGTGGATTCTGACACCTTTTATGCCAAATCGGATAGGGTGACTATTACATTGAAAGAAACAGAGACCTTTTTTATCTTCGAGATGCCACAGCGAACTGTCGATCCACAAACTCCGGAGGGTCAAGCTGTTTTGGCAGAGAATGAGAGATATCAGTACATCACAGTCGGTGCAGGTTCCAACAGAAAACTTGCCGATGCTGAGACTCAAACACCACAAATATACACTAAATCTAGAGGAACTTTTATAGGAAGAAAGAAGCGTCGCAATCAGGGAACTTTTGTTAGCAATTGGGAGATATATGATACGTATCAGAGCATAGAAACAATGAAGGAAGTAAATGGGATGTTATATCCTCGAAGTGACAGCCAAAGAAAGAATGAGAAACATGAGGTTAGCTTCAATTAAATTAAAATTAAATTAAATCAATGGAAGATTGGGGGTTTATAAAAAAATTGTTTGCAGGGACTGAAATACAGATTTCCTGACACTAAAACTCAACTTGAAGAAAAATCTTTCGATGAACAGCTAAAACACATCTATACGAACACTCCTTTCAGAGAAGCAGTGCGAGTAGTCTTACGGATAATATCGAGCAACCTGTTCATAACAGCTCAAAAACGTTTCACTGGCCTCATAAAACAAGATCCTTATGCTATGGATCTTGAGTTTAACTGCAGTTTAGATCTCCTTTGGACATTTTCTTCAGAGATGATACAGGGTCGACCTATTACTTGTTTCTCTTGGTGTCCTGAAAATTCCATGCTATTGGCAGTGGGTTACGAAAATTCAAAGAAAATAGAAATTAAAGGTGGTGCCGTATTTATTTGGTGTGCCAAGAATCCAAATCATCCTGGACGTTGGTATTTTTTTGACTCTCCTGTTTCAAGTCTTGATTGGAATGAAGACGGAGCAAGTTTATTGGCCATTGGTTTTTACGATGGAACTGTAAAAGTCATTGATGTTAGGAGCAGAAAGTTGTCAGTGGTGCGACAAAGTCAGAGGAAGACTTCTCCTAGTTTTGCACCTCATTGGCAAGTGCAGTGGTGGAAAGAAGAAGAAAATTTTGATAATCAGAAGTCCATCTATACTTCTAATCAAGATGGAAGAATATTTTGTTATAGCACAGGAGAAGATTTTAACTGCAAAGAGATCATGAGAATTCCAAGAATAGAAGGCAAGATTGAAGGGGTAAAGAGGACATATCATGGCGTCTTAGAAGATGTGCCCATTAGCAAAAATCCAGGAGCATTAGTGCTACGAAAGCATCCGAATTTGAATACCATATACTTTGTTGGTACAGATGAAGGATGCATACATCGATGTTCAACTAACTACTTACATCAACATATTGAGAGCTTTTTGGCTCATGATGGTCCTATGTATTCTATGGAATTCTCTCCATTCTGCCCGAAAATTTTTTTAACTTCAGGTGCAGATTGGTGTACCCGTATCTGGGCTGAAGGAATTACGGAACCCCTTTTAACTCTATCAACTGAGATGGCATGGGTAAGAAGTGCAGCTTGGTCTCCGACCAATTCCACAATCATTGCGACTATTGTAAAAAACAAAATTTGCATCTGGGATATTAAAAGAAAAACGCATAAGCCCACTTCGATAACAATCTTGCCAAATGAATGTACTTTGTTGTTGATAGAGTTTACGAAAAATGGAAATCAATTAGTAGCTGCAGATTCCAATGGTGTCGTTTATATTTATAACTTGGAAGGAATGCCTTTTCCTCCATTCGATCAATTTGAAGTATTAATAAGTTCAATTAAAAAATCTCTGGTTACGAAACCAACACTTCTTAAGAAATTGGAAAAATTAGGAATTATATGAGACTTGAAATACTTTACTGAAAAAAATAAATTCAGGTTTCCATTTTATTTCATTTTATTTAATCAAAATAATAAACAGCTTCTCATACAAATATTGAAGGTTTACTGATTTTCCTGAACTATGAACTAAAATTTTCAACTTAGGTATTGATGTGGGAATAAATCATTTAGGAATTTACATAGAATCCTACATATGAATTCTACCGATAAACGCGGTTCAACTTATCAACAACATAAAAAAACGCTTATGGCAACAACTCCACCATAGAGGGAAAACACTTCTTCTTTAAGTACGACTCCCCCACCCCTAAATGAAAGAACGAGTCAAGCCAAGTACAAGTTACAGTAATGTGACAATTCTACTTGATTTGTCTGGTTCTTTTATATACACGAAGAAATGAATAGTGTAAATTCAACACGGGCTGTGTAGATTCAACACGTTCGCCGTTTCGAAGTTCGCGCTAAACGGGCTCCGTGTTACGATAACGCGTTTTGTTTGGCAACCGTTTTGAATTAGCCGGCTAGAATCAAAATCTTCCGCCGTGTTCATTTAAGGGAGTAGATTATTGAATGGACACGATATTCAATTTCTCTTATTTTCCTGAATTAGGGGACGTTAGTATTGACTGCCGCTCGGGGTTTCTCATGGCTACTACTCACCACTTTTTTGAAAATGTAATAAAGATTTCTCAATCTAAATATTCAATGCCATTCAATGCCCACCTTTTTACTGGGTTGTAAACCGACCAGTATGACCATTCTCCCATATAGACACACACAGTTACTATAATACCACACACAATTTATTATTCCGTTTCCGGTACTGTTTATGTAATGATCGATCATTCCCCGTTTTATATTAAATCTGTTAATTATTTCGTAATCTCGCCTCTCATTTATTGCTTGCCCTGCTAATTTAATAGGTCATGGGCCCAGTATCGCGGAGCAATAACATGTGGATCAATAAGTCCCGGGACGAACTAGGAAAAACACATTTTTTTGGCAAAACTCAATCAGTCCAGCGATTCTCTAACATTTAAATACCTTTCTTGTAGAACGATTTATCTTTGGCCTCGAAATCAGCGTTCGTTTCGGTGATGACTTCCTCGTTGGAGTAGAATCTCTTTCCTTCCCTAGCGGACGCGGTTGAGAGAACGGTCATAGAATACTCTGACCGTTCTCTGACTGTTCTGTGACCGTTCTATGACCTCGCATTATTACGGCTAAGAACGATAAAAAACATTTAAAACATTGCAATTATGATTCCGTGGCAAAATTTGAATTAGCAGGTGTAGGAATAAATACAATAATTTTATTTTTCAGCGATAAAAACTAGGAAAACATCATGGACCTGTCATTGAAGGCAGTGCAGTGGTTCACAATTGGCGGAACGTCTCCACCGTGAAGGTTTACTATGGGTGGAGACGTTCCGCAAATGGTGAACCACTGCACTGCCTTCAATGACGGGTACATGATGTTTTCCTAGTTTTTATCGCTGAAAAATAAGATAATTATATTTATTGCTTCACTTTCTAATCCAAATTTCGCCACGGAATCATAATTGCAATGTTTTAATTGTTTTTTATCGTTCTTAGCCATAATAATGCGAGGTCAGAGAACGGTCAGAGAACAGTCAGAGAACAGTTAGAGTATTCTATGACCGTTCTCTCAACCGGATCCGCTAGGGTTGGAGCATTTTTTTGAGGTCTGCAAACAAGTATTAGTCGCTGGGGGCCAGATAGCCAGTGAATATGGTGAGTGCGGAAACAATTCGAAGCTCAATTCATTCAATTTCGCCATCGCTAGTGGACCCGGCTGAGAGAACGGTCATAGAATACTCTGACCGTTCTGTGACCGTTCTATGACCTCGCATTATTACGGCTAAGAACGATAAAAAACATTTAAAACATTGCAATTATGATTCCGTGGCAAAATTTGGAATAGGAGGCATAGGAAAAAATACAATAATTTTATTTTTCAGCGATAAAAACTAGGAAAACATCATGTACCTGTCATTGAAGGCAGTGCAGTGGTTCACAATTGGCGGAACGTCTCCACCGTGAAGGTTTACTATGGGTGGAGACGTTCCGCAAATGGTGAACCACTGCACTGCCTTCAATGACAGGTACATGTAGACCAAGCAACAGGGAATTTGTTATGAATGATTTATGACATTATTTATTTCAGAAAACGGACTGCGCCATCAGAAGAGAAGTTGGTCATAGAGTAATTGTGTCATGTTTTGGACAACGAAATATGATTTATAAATTTGTTATTAACATTTAAGACCAAAAAATCGCACTTTTTTTAGTTTTTTGTTTATAACATTAAAGGTAATTATCCAATCTTAATGACATTAATTGACAGGTTGTAGAAAATTGAATTGCGAACAAAATGAGCCACCGCTCGATCTGATTGCATAATTAGAAGCGGAGAAAATTCGGAAAAACCGGAAAATTGAGCTTTTGTTAAACAAATTAATATCTCAGTAAATTTTTAACTTTTCGGGTTGAGGTTTGGTGGAAAAGTAACCAACTTTATGCTCTTCAAATGTATAAAAAAAGGGACACTTTAAGATAATACGTTTCCGCGCTATTGACACTTTAATTTATTTGATGCGTTAATTGTAAAATGTCTGCTTGCCGCAGAGGTGGTCCGATTTTTATTTTGAAAACGGCTTTTAAAAATATAAATCAAGCACAACAGAACGTCAATCTTGGTTTTTCGCTAAAATGTTGCAAAGTTTATTAAAAAAGGTCTAAACATGGCTCTAAACGCTTGAACGCAGCAAAGTGATAGTGGTGGGGAGAAGGCGAGTAAGCTCACTGTGTCACTTTGCTGCGTTCAAGCGTTTAGAGCCATGTTTAGACCTTTTTTAATAAACTTTGCAACATTTTAGCGAAAAACCAAGATTGACGTTCTGTTGTGCTTGATTTATATTTTTAAAAGCCGTTTTCAAAATAAAAATCGGACCACCTCTGCGGCAAGCAGACATTTTACAATTAACGCATCAAATAAATTAAAGTGTCAATAGCGCGGATACGTATTATCTTAAAGTGTCCCTTTTTTTATACATTTGAAGAGCATAAAGTCGGTTACTTTTCCACCAAACCTCAACCTGAAAAGTTAAAAATTTACTGAGATATTAATTTGTTTAACAAAAGCTCAATTTTCCGGTTTTTCCGAATTTTCTCCGCTTCTAATAATCTAATCAGATCAAGCCATACATTGACGCACGCTATCATTTTATTCGTACAAAATATAACAACCATGAGTTTGCTCTAGAACACGTCTGTTCCAAGGAGTATCAGGCTGACATTTTCACGAAACCACTGCCCCGGGCGATCTTCGAGGATCACAGAAGTCTGCTGAACATTTTGGCCTGCGAGAAGGTCAACATAAAAGCTCTAAGATAACAGGTGATGGTTGGAGCATAACATCCCTAGCGGACCCGTGTGAGAGAACGGTCATAGAATACTCTGACCGTTCTCTGACTGTTCTATGACCGTTCTATGACCTCGCATTATTAAGGCTAAGATCGGTAAAAAAGACATTAAAACCACTGCACTGCCTTCAATGACAGGTAATATGTTTTTCTAGTTTTTATCGCTGAAAAATAAGATAATTATATTTATTGCTTCACTTTCTAATCCAAATTTCGCCACAGAATCATAATTACAAAGCTTTTAATGTCTTTTTTACCGATCTTAGCCGTAATAATGCGAGGTCATAGAACGGTCATAGAACAGTCAGAGAACGGTCAGAGTATTCTATGACCGTTCTCTCACACGGGTCCGCTACACGGAAAAAATATGTCCAGTAAAAAGTGTAGAATTAGTCCAGGAGTTTTGGACGGGTAGCAAAATGTTGGAGATCTTGAATGACTTTTAATAAAATATTTCAAACTTTTCAGTATTAAATGCAAATGAGTCTTGTAAATTTTCAATAAGAGTCTAGGAAAAATAGTTTTGTATTTACTACACAAAATTTAAGTAAGAAGCCAAATTCAGTTCACGACGAATCGTAAAAAAGTTGTGAATGTTTCTAATTCGGTTCGAAAGAATATGAAAAGTTCCTAAAGTAAAAAATAGCGAACTGGTATTACAAAAAGTTCTGGACAGTCTAGGAAAATAATCTGCGCCTCGATATGCGCAGTTGACCATCAGCGCATCAGCTGGTAGTGCGAAGTAAAGTGAATAAGTGATCTTATTTTATATAAAGGAGATAAAGGATAAAGGATTAGAAGTGTATTTCGTAAGTACCAACTTTTGCACTAAAATAGTTACCTAACACCTTCATTTTACATTAAATTTTAGTGAGTTTCAAAACTTAATCTATTAACATCAACCTATTTCTTTATTTTACATGTTTGTGAAGAAAGTATTAATGTAATTAATATCTCACTAAGAGAGGTTAGTTTATCTCTATTTCATAAAAAATGTCATAAAAAATTTCTCTATTTCATCAAAAATTTTGAGATACCCGGCACTGGACGTTTCTCACAAGCGTTGAGAATTTGACTAGCTACTATATAAGGACCATTTCGACCGATATACTCAGCGTGCGATATTCTGCGTGTTACCGTGTTAGTGAAATGCGTTGTATGTATTATGTATTAAGTTAGGTTATAGAATAAGATTTGTGTGTATTAGATAAGTGAAGAATACGTTTCTCGTGTATTAGTAGTGTGAACTTGTAAACAAAAGACTACAAATCTGATGTCTGCTTCTCTTTTTTTATTTTGCTTTAGAACCCTTGATATTTTCCCATACTGTCTTGGAAATTGTACACGCTGCCTCTACACTTTTTCCCAGACTGTCTTAGACATTTTACAGACTCCAAATTGTTTTTGCTTTATCGAAATTTCCTAGATAGTCTAGGACTTTATGTAGTTCTTTCTTGCACTTAGTATTGAAATATCTTGTAAATATTCAAAGAAGGAGGTTTTCAATTTTTACAACATTTTGGTACCCGTCCAAGATTCCCAGACTAAGTTCTACACTTTTTACTGGACATATTTTTTCCGTGTAGGGATTGGCTGCGGAAAACTCGCTATGGAATCAGCAGATCAACTGATCGATCCAGAGATCACTCAGAGGGTCAAATATGAGGGGCACTATTTATATTTTGAGCCTAATAATTAAAAACAGTAATTTGTCAAAAAATGGCTTAATTTTTTTCAAAGTATTCTCCTTTTTGATCTATACACTTTTACATGCCTTCGAATATTTCTTGAGCATTTGTGTGCACCAATCGACTCTGGCATCTTTTTGAGCTTTTGGTAAATTATGTGGGATCCAAAGAGAACAAATCTTTTTCACGGCTAAACTAATACCTAAGGTTGCCTCAATCTCACAATGTGTCACATGACGATCTTGCATTATCAGTTTTTGCACAGCATTCATGTTTTCTGGTCCAACAACTGATTTTGGACAACTTTTACAAAATTCGTCGGTGAGCGAATGGCGGACACGATTAAACTCGTTATACCAACGTTTCACAGTGGCATATGATGGGGCTCCATCGCTAAAAATGGAAATAAGTTGATCGATGCATTCTTGTCTTGGTAATCCACGTCGAAAGTCGTAACAAATGATATCCAATTTTTTTAGGCATCGCTAGAGTATATTACGTGTACATACAAAGTATCAATAATATTCGGCCAATTTGCGACGATTTATTTCCTAAAAAGTAATTCAATTTGGAGACAATAATGATTTTTAAGTTTTTCATGTATACTATTAAAAATAATCATCGAGTGAAAAAAAATGGAAAATAGAAAAAGTTCCGTTTTGTCGTTCTCTACAAGCTTATATTTTGAAAAGGGTAATGTTTTGACTTTTTAAATTCCATTATCTAAATAATAAATCTTAATTATTATTCTTTTTTAAATGATATATATTTTTACAAAAATTCATAAGATAATTCTCAAAAATATAATTATTTGAAGAAGAATTCAGCTCCTTCCGCCCTACTGTTAATCTGCCCCTGGGTATGTGATACTTTATCACAAAAGCAATTTAGTTGGGTTTGTGTTTCTTTTTCCATTAGTGGACTACCCAATATGATAGCCCGTATAGTTTATCCAATCAGATTAGCTTTTAGTACGAACTGCCCAATAAGCTTTTATTATACTTCAAATCTGGAAGATTAGTTTCTTTCGGCTAATGTGGCAAAATTAAAAAAAAATGGAACATTAAAAAAATCTTCCGATTTCGGTCAAATTTCTTCAAATTTTTCAGAAATCCGACATTTGGCAAAGTTTTTTCAAATTTGAGGAAAAATCTGTAGAACCAGCAGCACTGGGTTATAGGTCACTTGTGTATTGTGATTCGCTAACCAAGAAACTGAGATAAATGATTTAATTTCAAGATTGAAGTTTTATTTTATTTTAAAGTGCTTATATCCGTTTTCAATAAATATATTAATGCAAAGTACATTTCGTGTAACGTATAAAAGTCTTTATACAAATTTACAGAACTTAATCTACAATTTAAATATAGAACTCATATTGGCGCTAAGACTTATATTCGTTTTAAAATTTAATTGACTCGCTCTAATGATTGCTTGGATTACAATTTGATATTCCTGCAAAAAGTATCTTATTTAAAAGTATTATTTTGTATTCATGAGATGTTGTTGTAACTTCTGCTTCGCAAAGATTTTCGATTCATAATCTAATACTTTTTGATTCTTTGTAATGAGCTTCTTTTTACAATGATCTAACTTCAGCCTTTTCCTTACATTAGTCGAATGAAAATATCACAGGAAACCATGGCCTGCAATAATTGCGGGGATGAAACCTTCTCTGCCATCTCGCGCCCTAACCCAAAACCAATCGTTGACATGATCACTAAGAAGCGCAACGACGTCGCCCTTTTTAACGCTAATAGCACTATTTCCTAGTCCATCATAATCATTTCTGATGATGAGCAAAGTATGGAGGGATCCTTTTGTTCGTGCATTTGCTGCTGTCCTTAAATATAGTCGATCCACGCTGCGTTCTCCACATATTGAAACTGCATCTCTCGAACTTCGTCTGACTCGAGTAGACTTTCCACGTGTTCCACATTCCGATCTGGTGTCTCTTAGTTTTGCGGTGTCAGATATATTTCCTGGAACAAGGTTTAGTTGCTTGAATATCCATTTTAAAACAATTTCAGTTTAGTTTATCTCTTTAAATCTAAATAAAAGTTTCACTTTCTAGATGAAAGATAGTTCGTGCACGTTACTCGCACGATGTGATTGTAATAAGTCTCGAATTTCGCTAATTCATTCACGGAAAAAAATTTGGTACAGATGCTGCCCCTAGTGGTAGAGCTGTTGCGTTTACCGGAGGAGAGTTGTACGACTATACATTTGGGTATGCTGCGTTACTTCTGTGGGTGAGCAATTGCCCCTTTTTTGGGGTTAGTGCAGCATCTCTACCACATTATAATTATATCCATTCCCGAAATGAAGTTCAGCCAAGTACATAGTTACAAAACTTCCCGATGAGGGCATGTGTGTTCCCTGGGTGCAAAATGGCGGCATTCACGGTTCATAAGCACCGTGTATTGGGCTTCGCCATTTTGCACCCAGGGAACACACGTGCCCTTATCGGGAAGTTTCCTAACTAAGTACTTGCCTGAACTTCATTTCGTGTTTTGTGAAGTACGGCCATAAGCGATTGGTCTCCTTACATCTAGTCTCCATGGTTTGCACAATGCACCATACTACGATGCAGCATGGGAGCACGCGTGCAATCATTCAGTATGTCACAACTAAAGGACGCATACTGAAAAAACTAGTACACTGAGAAAAAATTGCTATCTAATCTATAGCATTTCTGCCAAAAGCATGTATATCATTGATTGAAAAAAACATGCCATGAAGAATGAATAAGACAACACTCAATGAATTTCCGGCCCAACATATAGATGGCACCACTCTTATTAAATCCATATGATTCCTGGATAGTACCAACCTCCAAACATTAAGTGTCAAAATTTAATGACAATCTGACATGTAGTTCAGAAGTTAAATAGGTTTTGGTGAAGTGACTTTTGTCATTTTCAAAACAATGGATAAAAAAGAGTTTCGAGTATGAATCAAACATTGCTTTTTAATGGGAAAAAAATACTGATGGATCAAAGCAGTGGCTTGATAAGCATTATGAGGACTCTGCACCAGGGAAATCAACAATCATCAACTGGTATATCAAATTTAAACGCGGTCGTACAAACACCGATGACGCTGAACACTCTGGTTGCCCAAAATAAGCAGTTGTTCTGGAAAATATAACAAAAGTCCACAAAATAGTCTTGGGCGATCGTAAATTCAAGTTGCGTGAGATAGCTGACACCTTAAAGATATCAGAAGGTAGTGTGTTTACAATTTTGCACGAATTTTTGGTGATGCGAAAGTTGTTTTCGAAGTGGATGCCACGTTCGCTTACACCCAACCAAAAACAACAACGCGTCGAAAATTCAGAGCGCTGTTTGGAGCTGTTCAATCGAGGTAAAAAGGATTTTCTGCATCGGTATGTGACAATGGATGAAACATGGATCCACCACTACACACCTGAAACAAAAAGATCGTCAGCTGAGTGGACAGCAGCTGGTGAAAGCCGTCCTAATGGTCCAAAAACTCAACAGTGGGAGGGCAAAGTTATGGCTTCCATATTTTGGGACGCGCATGTTATTTTGTTTATTGACTATCTTGAAGAAGGTAATACTATTAATAGTGACTATTACATGGCATTACTGGATCGATGGAGCGCAGAAATCAAGAAAAAACGGCCTCAAATGTTTTTGCTGTGCTGTTTCACCAAGACAATGCACCGTGCCACAAGTCCATGAACACGATGGTCGAATTGAATGAATTAAGCTTCGAATTGCTTCCTCACCCACCATATTCTCCAGATCTGGTCCCCAGCGACTACTGGCTCTTTGCTGACCTGAGAAAAATGCTCCAAGGAAAGAGATCTGGCACCAATGAAGAAGTGATTGTCGAAAGTGAGACCTATTTTGATAGCGAAGATGAATCATTCTACAAAAAAGGCATCGAAAAGTTAGAGAAGCGTTGGAATGAATGTATTACACTTAAAGGAAACTATGTTGATGAATAAAACTGTTGAAAAATACTTATACTTTTCTTTAAATAAATTATTCGTTGTAAATAACAGTTCTAATTTTGTTGTACAATTAAAAAAGAATCAAGTTTTAAAATTATTGTAAGCAAATATTACGTATTCAATGCCTGTTTTATGCCCTTATATGCGTGTCTCGCACTGGATACAACCCATATGCAATTCCACGAAAGGTATATCTGCACGTTGGGTCCTCCGTATGCACACCATACATACGTTTTTGTTATCTGCGTTAATATTCAAGAAAATTATATCTACCTAAGGGTCTTGGAAAAACGTCAGTAGAGTCTTCCCAGCATGGACCATGGGTTGGTTGCGGTAAAATACCTAATGGTAAACAAGCCGCAAAACTGACATAGCCTTCTTGACCATGAGGCGTTTGAACATATAACCAGGATTGATTTTTGAAGACGGCATTTACTACCATTCCTAAAGGTAGAGCTACTTCATCTTGTGTTCCACCTTGAGTTTGATAGAGGACAGAAGGAAACGATAAAACCACGGGAATATTTGCTGGTCTCTCAATGGAAGCCTGAAATTATGACGAGTTGAATTTTTAGCGTGTGATCAATCTGCTGTTAAAAATTCTATAATTATTATTTTGTACATGTAGATATTACTTTTGTAAGAAAGGAATCAAGGTCAGCAATTTCGTATCCAAATCTACTGGATGGTCGTGTCTTATGAGATCGTTTTGTTCTCCGATGCCTATGTTTCTCTGATCTACTTGGTGTCGATGTAGACTCTCGTGGAACGAGACTCGGTTCAGAAATTGCTCTTTTTACCTTTTCTATTACATTCTTTTGTATTGACAATATCTCTGGATGTTTTTCTAACTTGATATCCGTTTTAGTTTCTAATGGCATTTCGCTCATTCTTTCCTTCTCGACTGGCTGCAAAATATAATTAAGTGATTAATATTTATATCACCAATGTACTAAAGCTGTTACTAGAGTTTGAATGGCAGTAATGCGAGAGCAGCTCAAGATTTGCTAGTCCCAGTTAGTGTGGAGAGCCATCGGCTGCTGGTGGTACTCCGCACTAACGTAACGGACCTCGTGCTGCTCTACTAGTTGATCTCATCCGTTCTCCAGAGTTGGCTTTCAAATTATTTGAATTTACTCAATGACTTTTTTCAGTTTTGATTACTCATAAATATAAAATACATTTACAATACCTCTTTTATCTTGCCTCTCATTTTAAAGGGTTTTAAACAAATAGACATAAATTTCTTCAATTTTAACTGTTTTAATTTTGAAAATTGAATTCAATTAAAAATTTATTTTACTTTTTCGATCCTTTGGAGTACAGTTTCCTCTTTGGCCTTATCTTTTTCATTTACTGTCTTTGCGTTCTTAATACATTTGACGCTATTGACACTACTGACGCTTTTGATGCTTTTAACACTCTTGACACTTCTTCTAAACGATCTATCCTTAGCTTCTAAAGAAAGACTTTCCCGATCAGGACTTCTATTGATGTTGTTCACGTTGCTGTGGTTTGTATTTCCAGGATGCTGTTCACCACGAAGGACCCACGTTAAAGAGATCTTCGGGCGTAAAAGGGAACTGGATCTCTGACCCATGCTCTCTAAAGAAGCGTTGGGTACAAAAGCTGTTGACCTGTTTGAGAATCTTGTAGAAGACGGTGTCGAAGGTGGTGTCACTACCGGCAGCGGACAATCCGCCACCAGGTCCACCGCCTGCACTGTGTACTCATTTTCCTGTAACAAATTAAAACGGATCTTTATTTATTGAGAAATAAAATATATAATAATATAATAAAATATCTCTAATCTACATCCTTTTAACACTAAAACTGCAAGCATTTTATATATATCTATTTCATTTATTTTCTTTTGATGATCTATTTTATCTATTTTATTTTGTTTCATTCGTCTATTTATTTATTCATATGCCAATACTATAGTAGCGACATCTGTTAGATCTTTTGAGCATTCAATCCAACACCCTTTATGGATGTTGTGTCAATATTTCATGACATTTGGATGTATAGAAGCTGAGTTATTGCGCCTCATGTGATACTACGTTTAAACCATCAGTTGAAAAATGAGTTTTGAACAAACAGCCAAAATTTTTTAAAGGCGGTGAAACATCTACCGAGACGCATCAGATGGTGCATAAAGTTTATGGTGGTGAGTGTTTACCCTACCCCATTATCGATGAATGGTGTAAACGATTTAAAGAAGGTCGGGAAGACTTAAATGATGACGAACTTTTGGGTCGGACGAGATCAGTTGTGAACGAAGAAAACGTTGAATTTGTGTGTGAATTCATAAAAAAGAGCCGAAATCTTTATTCCATAGGGCCAAACGGTCAATGTTGTGTTTTATATTGGTGTTATAAAGCATTTACTGGCGCGTATTCATCGTGTGCGGCCAGAATATTGTAAAAAAGAAAGTTGGTGCTTGTTGCACGATAATGCATCAGCTCATCGATCAATGTTAATAACGGATTTTTTTACCAAAAATGGTATTTTGATGATTAACCACCTCTGTATTTACCTGATTTGGCTCCGTGCGATTTCTTTTTGTTCGGAATGTTACATTTGGCTAGGGAAGGTAAGCGTTATGCAGACATTAAAGACACTCAAAGGTCGACGACAGAGGACTACTCTACTGACAGAATGTGATGCGAATTTATATTGCACGATATGGCGTAGCACAAGCATTAATGGAAGAGGAAGGAATCTGGAATTCTTAGCAGGCACGGGGTCGGAAATACCCAATAGAGATGATCACTAAGTAACGTGTATAAATGGTATGGGAAGACAGCGGAGAGGGCATTTAATAAAAGGATGGTACAAGGTGGGCAACTGTTGAGAATAAACAAGAAAGTTTGTAAGAATATTTCGGTTAGAGAGCGGAAATATGAATTAATGACGGAAGGATTAGGAAATGAAAATCAGAAATGCAGCTTAATTACATTATATAATAGTGTAAGGATTTCAAAAGTAGGGGGAGGGGGAGCTTCAAGAAATTATAGAGAATATAGGCACGAAATAGAATAGAATAGAACGTAATTGTAATAGGACCATGAATACGGGGACAGGGAGTTGACTGATAAAGTTGTAAACGTGGAGGGGAGAGAGATGATCAAATTGTGTGAATATCTAGGGCTAGTGGTGGTAAACGGAAGAACGAAGAGAGACTGCAAGTTTGAGATAACTTGGAGCGGAAAATGGGACAGCTCAGCGATCGAATACGCGCTAATAAGGGATAACGGCATGGAGAACTTTGATAGCATGTTAAAGGTAGTAGCAAGAATGGAATCAGATTATTTGTTCATTACACTAGAACTGGGGAAAGAAGGAGAGAAATAAGTGGAAGTAGGAAAGAAAGGTAAAGAAGAAGAGAATATGGGTTTTGTATGGAAGGAGGATAGTGAGGAGTACATAGAGGAAATGGAAGAAAATGGGCGGAAAATGAAGATACGAGGGTAGTCCCAGAAGTACCCGACTTGAAGCATAGATGACGGTTGTTGATTGAAAAAAACTAATATGGTTGAAAGTATCAACCTCATAAAGCTTAAGTTAAAAGTTTGAAGACGCTATGTTGTTTGGTATTTTTTTGACAGCTATCAATAGTGAACGCTCTCAGTGAATTTGTAAACATGTAAAAAATTGGTCATCGTTATGTGATACAATACTTTCATTTGAAAGGTCTTAGTACAACCAATATCAAAGCCGAGATAGATACTACTCTAGAGGAGTCTGCTCCTTCGTTTACAACAATAAAGCATTGGGTAGTAGAGTTTAAACGAGGTCGTATGAGCTGTCAAGACGAAAACTGCAGTAGCCGACCAAATGAGGTGACCACGAAAGAAATGGTGAAGAAAATCCACAAAATAGTATTGGATGACTGTCGACTAAAAGTGCGCTAGCTAGAAGATATGGCAGGCATTTTAAAAAGTGCTGTACATCGAATATTGACTGAAAATTTTTCCATGAGAAAGCTGTGCGAAAGATGGATGCCGCGTTTACTCACAATGGAACAAAAACCGCGTCATGGGTCCATCACTTCACACCTGAGACAAAGAAACACCCAAAAAAATGAACTGGATGGGGAGAATCGGCTCTAAAGAAGGCGAAGACAGTTCCATCTGCTGGCAATGTCTTGACATCAGTTTTTTGGGATGCACGTGGGATTAGTATATTGTGCAACTAGGGAAAAGAAAAATTTATTTTGCAAGTTTGAAGTTTGATATCCGAAGGAAAAGCAATCAACGGCTAGTATAAACGCAGCGACAGCAATGGCACCACCCGTGAATACAGCTCCGTTCAAAGCTCTGGTATAGCAAATATCTCTACGTACAACTAGGGTTGCGGGGATAAGTTTGTAATTAGGTGTGGTCACGAGCCGTGAGGACCGTACTCTGCGGGGATAAGTTTGTAATTAGGTGTGGTCACGAGCCGTGAGGACCGTACTCGACCGAGATTACAAGGTCGTTCACAAAACCGTTTTAGAAAATTGTAAGATGAAAAAAGATGCGCCTCGACGAATCCTATGAGCCTATATTTTTCATTTTTTCCAATTTTTTAAATCGAAAATCTGACCATGATAACAATACTTTTTGGTATTCTCGAAAGTGCGGCGAGTTTTCGATCCACGCCCTCAGTTGCCAGCCTTCAAGCAATTTTGCTTCGGAAAAAGCGACCAAAGCCCGATGTCGTGCCGCCTTTTTGTCACTGACAAAAAGACAAACACGTAGTTCTTAATGGATACTAGTGCAGGTCTCTGTGCATTCCTTCGATCATTCCACAGAAAGATTTTCAAATTCTTTAAAAAATATTAATTGATTTCCACGAATTAAAAGTTTGAAATTGTCTGTGTGGACACCTGTCGGAAAAGTATCCTATCTGATACCGAGTCTTGTGTCCTGATAGAGTAGACATTCAAATTTCAACTCAGAAGATTTTCTTAATTTTTTGAAAAATATTAATTGAGCACAATATTGAGCTCATGGAAAGGCATTTCCATTTAAAAAATAATTTTGGAGATTAACTATTTTCGTCCGTGATTAAGATATTTATGAAGCAACACAATTTTACCCCAGTACTGGATATAGGAAGTGCGGTTCGAATGATAAAATATCCTCACATCTTATTTGATAATTATTAAATTAAATTATATTAAAATGATATAAAATGAATTATATTAAAGATATTTATCTCTTCCTAGTCTTCAGTCTATCCCTCAAGTAAGGTATTAACTATGTCTTTCTATCTCTTTTACCGAAGTACTTGTGATATTTCCCAAAAAATATATTGGGTACATTTTATCCATAGAAAATGCAGGGCTGTGTAAGAAATCGCGGCGCTTTGTTCCACCAACAATTTTAGATAATAAAGAAGTTTGAAGAATTATTATGTTTCTACATTTTTAAATAATGAGATTTTTAATAAATTAATTACTAAATTCTAAATTATTAAATATAAGAATTTCATAATTTTTGAAGTTTATGTCAATTTACAAAGTAATAAAAATTGTGCGTATCTAAAAAACTGACTGACAACTGCGCATCGTACCAGTAAAAATTCCACAAGACTTTCAACCGAAGTCCAAGAATTTTTTCTTGACTTGTATAGCAGTTATTCATCTCTTTATAATCAAATTATTCTATCCAAACTCTTTTGAAATCTGAAACACTTTTTAGAAGAAGTATTTGCATTTCTATAATTTTTTCAAAAACAATACAATAAAATTCAAAAGAATTTCGTTCTTTGACTGTGATTGAATTAATCTAGGACATTCTTTCTTTTTTTCGATTAAGTTCTAAGCTTTTCGATAAAAAGTACAATATATAGGATCTACGGAAAAATTTGTCAAATCCAAAAGTCGAGGACTGTCAAGTAAATTTCCCAGTACTTTTTTTTCCGTGCAGTCTGCTTTTTTATCTTTATACTGATTTTGGATTCGGTCGGACTCAGTCGTATGCGAATTCTACAGAATTCTATTTTTTCGGACTCGCTCGGAAACAGATATCGGAATAAACTGAATTCAGACGGATAAAAAAATTTTTACCCGGAAAATTCGCCAAAGTTCGCATACTACGAGACTTTTCGTTTTTTCTAATGACGCGTTATGTCAGTATTTCATTTTACAGAAATGTTTAACCTTAATGACCTCACCAATCTCTGTCGAACACTTTTTCCCTTCTTTTTCTTCCATTTAAAAGACGAAACTTAGTTTCTTCTCTGTTTCACGTCGAATTAATTATATAGCTCAAGAAAACGAATTATTTAGCATGCTCTCAATTTTTTCAGCCACTCTTCTTTTAAAAAACGCGAGAAGCAGTGTGAAATGGTGTCAATATTTAAATACAGTACACTCTTGCTAACTACCCGCCTGACGAGGCTGTAGGGAAGGATAATTCCAAGAATCGAGTACTTGCAGAGTGCCCTCGCTCTACGCGTATGGGGGGGGGGGGGGGATGAGAAATCTTACCGAATGGTTAGATAACAAGAAATATAATACAAATCGACAAAATTGGACTTATTTTTTTCCACCTAAATGAAACATATCATTTGTTATAGATTTTTTTATACTGAATCCAAATCCAGCCGTAGAATTGCTCTAGTACGTCAGGATTTTGAGATATCCTAACCTTAAAGTGCCAAAAAGACGTTTTTCGGTGATATTTGAGGTTACGTTATAAAAACAGCGAATTTTTTTGTTTATTCCTGCCTACGCTATCATCTAGTTACTTTTCTTCTTGGCCAAAACTGACTGAAAAACTCTAATTATTGTTTCTAATTATCTGCAATTCCACTGATTGTTTCTGTTACTAATTTCATTCAATGGCGAATTTTTAGCAATTAAAGCAGTTCATTTTTCATCATTTGCCAGTGAATTTTATTTACAATCAGTAAAATTGCAGCAAATTACAAACAATAATTAAAGTTTTACAAAGGGTACAAATAATTATGAGCACAGTAACTTAAACGAAAATTTGTATGTGCAGCGGTAAAATAATACAAAATTCTGAAATTCGATTGAATGGCATATAATCTGAATAAATCTAAATTAAATTTTCAATTAATTCAAGGTCGGAATAAGTGGGATTGATTTCCATCTTATTTGCATTGAACCAGATTCGAAACGTTTTTCGAATTGGTTTGGGATGATTCGAAATAATTCAGAAACAGGCTTTGGAATAGCTCGTAATAGTTCTGATTATTATTGATAGATTCTAAACCAGATACCGCGTAAATATAACACCTGGTTTTTTAGCTCTCAATTCATTAACCCTGACCGTTTGAGACGAGAAATTTTAATTTCAAGACTCGCATTAAAATTTTATCTTAGTCCCGTATTTTATCTCATGAAGATTTTTATATTCAATCCTTTTAATGTAGCTGAGAAATTTTATGCTATAATATATTTAGAGTGTCTGAAAATTTTACGCCGCTGCTTTTATTTTATCGTTAAAAGAAGCAAGACTTTTTAGTGTCATAAAATGTATTTGTAAGTCGAATCCTGTTGTGAATAACTCAAGGTTGGTGGCTCTTGAATACATTTCCAGTAATCTGCTGGTTTATGTTCTCCAAAATAACAATTTCTCCAAGGAAATACCTGATTTTTCAAACCTTTAATATTTTTACGGTCTCAGCAGTATAAACATAATGGTCATCTAGTAATAATAATTAGTGATCGTAATCCAACTATGTAGAGAAAATTCATTGTCTGTTAATTTCTTTCTTTTATTTCAATTTTACACTGTACCTAAAAGTCTATATTTATTTCATAATGGATTTATTTCATTCATGGTCTATTATAGTTTTAAATGATTAAGCAATATTTCAATTAAGTTTAATAATTCATCAGGTTTTAAGTTATCATGAATAATATTTATGATAAATTATGTTTCAAGAATTTAAACATTATCAACATTATATTCCTTTATTACAATACATCTTAGACGTTTAAGAAACGATTGTGATATGTCACAGAATGTACATTTATTGATATGTGCACTAAGGCACTTTTGGTTGTAAAGTTTGGTATTATAATATTTATAATAGTTTTTTCCTTTTTATCGTGAAGATAAGATTATTTTCGGTAGTATTATATGTTATAGAAATACGAATCCGCTTTTTCTAGAACAGGATCACAGAACTGTTTGCTTAGAATGCATTACTATATTGTATTTTGTAAACTTCACTACACACGGAGAGAAATTTAGGCAAAAAAATGCTTAAAATCGGTGGAGAAATTACTATACCCGACGGGAATTCTTTGACAAAGTATATTTATAGTAAATTTTTCCAAAAGTATGGGAAAAAATACGCCAAGTAAAGATTACATTATTGACAATCAAATTTGGTGAGTGTTTAACGTATTTTAGCTTCAATATAATCTATTTTACCATTAGAGCTATGTGAAATTCCCATACTGGGCGGAAAAGTGCACTGAACGCTTTAGCAATATCATCATGCTGACATGTAATTTCTCCCATTTATTTTGAATAAAGAAAAAAAGAAATTTTCGGTCTCATTCATGTCACCTGTTTTGTTAATATTTTACCTGAAAAATTTTCAATTACGGTGATTGCTAGTACACGATGATGTATTCAATAAACTTAACATCCTAACTTATACAGATACATATGACGCACAAATTTCTTAATCTACCGCATTTAATTATACAAAGTATCACACACTATACGATTGTTACTTGTTAAATTTTGCAAGTTATATATAAGCCACACAGTTCAATTTTTAGCGCTTGCGAGAAGATTGTATGCGACTCTAAATGATTAATTTTCGTTTTTTAAAAGGTTGTCGATTCGCATATGTTTTGCTTTTGTGCGAGGAATTAAACAATCAAATTTTAATATATCACACACACCGTCTCACATGCTCACGCACACGATTCCCGCCATTCAAGCAAGAATGATCCCGAACGTAAAGTCGTGTTTTCCATACAAGGCGGCAAAATGCTCCCAAGTGTAACGTTAACTTTAAAACCTTTCACAGTAAATAAGAATACTTATTATTTTTGCCATACACGTAGGAATTGTTTTAGAGAAGAGTATCATAAACTCTTAAAGTTAAGTGAAAATAATAAAAGCGACTGTGAATTAAGGATACTTTTAACGTTTGTCTTGCGATTCCCGGTAAGATTGGTAATTCTTTCCGTAAATTTTTTCCGTGTATCCTAGCTTGCAATCTAACTTTAAAAATAATAAATATTGTAATATCAGATTTTAGAAAAACATCGACTAATAGCTCAAAGTAGGGCACCAAACCTGATATTATATTACATTTTTGTTAGTCGAGTCATTTTTTAACAAAGTCATAAAGGAGCTTTTTCAGAATATATAGGTATTCTACCAATACAAAAAGAGTCCAGTGAGTATTTATGGTATTACCTTCATTTTAATTCATTTTTTCATTATTTTGAAGAACTTTCATGAACTTTACTGATTCCATCAACAGATACATAGGCATCCTGAATACTTTGGGTCGATAGCTTTTTTAAGCTTGATTTCGTGCTTTACAAAGACAGTTTCTATATATTTTCCCAAACAAAAATTGTTCTACGAAGCCCTAATACCTATAATAAATCACAAAGTGAATGAGAAATACCTTGTAAGAAATTCTGTCTTCATCCGCTTGAATGGATTGGGCTCCGGATATTATTCCAGATCCCGTCTCAACTTGTTGGAAGTCTGCTTCACTTCCTCTGGAATGTCGCCTTTTCAGGTCTCCTAAAGAAATATTAAAAATTATTAATACAGGTATATTCACGAAAAATTCTCCAAACTATTGAGAATATATGGGTCATTTCAAGCGAGATTTACATTAAAAAATTTTTTTGCTTCCTCCGATCGAAAATATTTGACACGTATTTTTACATTATCATCATAAATGAGAAATAAGAGCATTTTTTGTTTCCGATCAAGTGTAAATAAATTTTTTTTTTTTCTGCTAACGGGTCATAAAGTGCATTCTATTGACCCCTGCGGGGCAAAAAAATCCATTTTTTGACCCACCAGTAGAAAAACAATCATATGCAATACAGGAAATAGCTATTTGTTTTACTAGTGGGGAAAACAAGCAATTGCCAATGAATGTGAAGTTCGCAACACGAGAAGAAGGCGAGTGCTACAATTACACGAATTGACAATTGCCTGTTCCCCAGGAGTGAAACACGTTATTTTTCCCAACATGTCTAGTGACATTTGCACTCTCACTTCCACTTGTAGAGGAAATAGCAACAGTTGTGAAATCAGCAATTTGCCCGTCTCAAAATAGATGGTGAAAGTACAATTTTCACTAAACGTGTCGGTAAAAAAATATTTATGTTAGTCATGTGATTGTTGCATATTCCGGACGTTTTTCGAATATTTCTCTCTTCAAACGGATTAATTGTGTTCGGTAGCGTTCTCCATTGATGGTTTCACCCGGTTTTAGCAGCTCATAATGCAGCACACCCTTCTGATCCCACCAAATACAGAGCATTACCTTCGCGTCATGGATATTCGGCTTTGCCGTTGATTTGGCTGGTTGGCTGGGTTTCACATATGATTTGTTGCGCTTGGGGTTGTCGTAATGGATCCATTTGTCATCACCAGCAACAATCCGATGCAAAAATGACTTCTTTTTGTGGCGTTCCAGCAGCATTTCGGACGTGCAAAACCGCCCTTCAACGTCTCTCGGCTTGAATTCATGTGGAACCCAATTTCCTTGCTTTTGAATGTATCCGGCTGCTTTTAAACGTTTTGAAATGGCTGCTTGACTGACTCCCAAAGATTCTGCGAGCTCTTCTTGTGTTTGGCAACAATCTTCATCGAGTAATGCTTCCAGTTCTTCATTTTCAAACTTTTTTGGCTGCCCAGGACGTTCTTCGTCTTCCAAGTCAAAATCACCACTTTTAAATCGTGCAAACCACTTTTGGCACGTTCGCTCAGCTAGAGCATGTTCACCATAAACTTCTACCAAAATTTGACGACTTTCGGCAGCAGTTTTGTTCATATTAAAGTAATGAAGGAGAACTCCCCGCAAAAACACTTTTTCAGGCACAAAATTCGACATATTTAAGTGAAAAAAAATTATTGTTGTTTACGCTTCAAATGAATGACATATGCTGAAAAAGACGCACAATGACAGTAGCTTTCCAACGCATGTTCGGAATATTGGAACGATGGAATAATAATCAAGTTACGCCATCTCTTAGCAAACCGCACAAATTAAGTTATAGATCCAATAAATCGACGGTAAAAATTGAAAATTCATATGCCAACTTTTTTTGGACAAAATATACCTTCAAAGATGTGTATGCATATCTTTTACGTTCACTATATATTATGTTCCATAGGTTGAAATATTACTTGATACGTTTTATCCGCCTTAAAAACGTTCTAGCAAAGCAGTCTTCTAATAAAGTGTGATCAAATTGGAGGTACTTTTTCCAATAGGGTTTTATTGACATGTCACGCGTGACTACTGTCAAACTAAATACACAATTTTATTCAGTTTTTATTGACATTTCATCATCGAAAGACTTACGCCTCAACAACGTTTACAAATCGTACAATTATATTACGAAAATAGACGCTCTGTGAAAAGTGTTTATCGCGCGCTCAGGCCAATTTATGGTGTACATAATCGTCCTACCAAACGCACTATTCGGCATACCATCGGCAAACTCGATAATAATTTAACGTTATTGGATGATACTCGCCCGATCAGACCACGTACAGCCCAAACTGTAGAGAATATTGCGACTGTAAATGAGAGTTTTGCCAAAGACCCGGAAGAATCGATTCGACGCCGATCTCAACAACTTGGCCTATCTTATGGCACTACTTGGGCGATTTTTAGTGCCGGAAATTGAAGCCCGTAATCTCCACGACATTTGGTTCCAACAAGACGGCGCTACATGTCATACAGCCCGTGAAACAATGGATTTACTGCGTAGTCGTTTCGGTGAGCAATTTATCTCTCGTCTCGGACCGGTGGATTGGCCTCCAAGATATATTGATATATACACTAAGAAAAAAATTTTATTGAATCAAAAGCATTTCTTTCCAAAAGCATGTATACTATTAATTCATAAAAATATACTACAAATACCAATAAATATGTTACTAATTCTCTAGCATATTGATTTGAATCCATGATATACATGCTTTTGGAAAGAAATGCTTTTAATTCAATAGCATTTTTTTTCCAGTGTACTTTCCACTTTGTTCAATGGCCTTTTGCCATCTTTCTGGTAACTTCATTATTCCACGCTCATAGAACTTCTGGTCTTTATCTACAAAAATCTGAACTAAGTGCAATTTCACAGCTTCATCATCACTGAAAGTTTCACAATTCAAGGAGTTCTGCAAAGATCGAAATAAATAGTAATCTGATGGTGCAAGGTCAGGAATATATGGTGAATGTAACATTACTTCCAACCAAGTCTTAATAATTTTTGGCGAGTGGCTAAAGATGTGTGCGGTGTAGCGTTGTCATGGTGAAAAATTACACTTTTACAATTGGCCAATTCTGGCCGTTTTTCAATGACCGCTGCGTTCAATTTGTTCAGCTGACGACAGTAGAGATCTGAATTGATCGTTTGGTTCCTTGGAAGCAGCTCAAAAAATACCACAGCTTTCCAATCCCACCAAACAGGCAGCATAATCTTTTTTTGATGCAATAAACAATTTTTATTCGTATAACCTCATTTTTCATGACTTCTAAGTATCGAAGCATTATAAATTTATTAATTTTTATTGCTTTTACCATTGAAAGGTTATCAGTCGTCCTTTTTTAAAATGATTCTGTAAAGCATGCTTAAATTTCATTGAATATTTTGATTTTCATCAAAGCTGTGTCTTAAAATATCTTTATGTGCCTCAGCCGCGGAAACTCGTTTTTCCGTTACAGCTGAGAGTAAAGCAATGTTGTATATTCTGTTACAGAGGAATACAATGTAGAAATTAAACTGCGCATGCGCATTATAGTCTTACAGCGGAACGCAATCTATTTCTTATTCTTCTTCTTCTCACTTCTTCTTCGTACAGCATTAGCACTGACTACTACACAAGACCGATAAAATCAAAATGGCCGGGACTAGTCGCCAATTTGCGCCCGCGTCGTACAACTAGCACAGCAATCAACTACAATAAGTACTAGATTAGATTCCAATGTACGCATAAAAACTCGTATCCGCACCACAGTCACATAAAATAGAATATGTGCCAATGCACACAATTCGGGACATTGCGAGACTCGCGACAATGCTCGCAGGACTGATCGTGCCTCGGATTCATCTCGGCTTTGTCTCGACTACGCCTTGGCTTCGACCTCCTGCGAACATTGTCGCTCGTCACGCAATAACCCTCATTGTGCGCCTAGACACGTAATATACTATTATGTGCCTCCAGCGCGTGAACTCGTTTTGACGCTACAGCTGAGAGTAGCGTAATGTTGTGTATTACGATACAAAGGAATTAATGTAAAAATTGAACTGCGAATGTGCCTATTACGATACAGAGGAGCGTATTCTTCTTCTTATTCTTCTTCTCCTTCGTACACCGTTGACACCGTACTGATAAAGCCTTGTACATTTGAACTGCGCATGCGCCTATTACAATACGCTGCTACTACACAAGATCGAGAAAATCAAAATGGCGGGAAGTATTCGCGAAATCTCCAGTGAGATGGACGATAATCACGGCAATTTCGACCTTTTAAGATTGCATTCGAGTGTACGCAGAAAAACTAGAAAATGCGACGAAGTCACATAAACTAGAATATGCGCTAATGCACGCAATTCGGATAATTACGAGACTCCCTTAAAATGCTCGCAGGACTGACCGCGCCTTGGCTTCGACCTCCTGCGAGCATTGTCGCTCGTCACGCAATCACCCTCATTGTGTGCCTAGGCACATAATATACTATTAAACTGAAATTTATTAAAATCTTTCACGTAAGTAGAGAAATATTCAATAAGTTGAACATATCAATACAAGGTACATTACTTTTAATTATTAATTTATTAAATTTCTTGAAATATTTCAAACTTCCTATAGAAATAGTTTCAAATTCCCTGAGACTAAAAATCCATAATATTTCGAATTTCGATTGAAATCATTTAAAAATTTGACAACCATGTCCTCAATTTTTAAAACTTTCTTAAATTCTCCTTGCAGTCTTTCAAGCTGAACTGAATTTTTTTTTAACTTGTAACTTCCCTCTAGATATTAAAAAATTCCCTGAAATTTAAACTTTTTAAGTATTTGAATATTTTCAACCTAAATATTGTAGCTTTCATCTAATTATCTATATTGTAGAGTATTACAGCTGCATAAAGATTTTGTTGTACGTTCGCACTGCTGTAAAATATAATGAATACCAATTTGAGATGCGTTCTCTGAGGGTTACGAACAGGTAATTCAGACTTCCTGTCTCCTGCTGAGATGATATTGAGTTTACGCGCATTTTTATGCGCAAGGAGCGATGTAGCTAAGCGTTACTTGATTTCCACTTTTAATTCTGCAAGACAATAAAACGTAAGACGTGTAATACGAACCCTGAACACGTGCAGAAGGCAAAGAATGAGTACATTTTTAATACATATGTCTTTCCGCTCACAAGCTGACTTAAGTTTCAAGTTATGGCATTTGTAAAGTTTATTATTCGAGGATAAATAGTTGAATTTTGACCAAATGTAACTTACAAAAATAGAATTTAAAGAAAAATTATACCAGTCATTTTACATTAATTTTCAGTAAAAATAACTGATATATATTTGAAGAATTTACTGGTAACTTGATTTACTCTTTAAATCTGAATGTCCTTTGTCACTAGTTTTCAGTGATAGATAACAGATTGTCTAACCAAAATAGGGTTACTGATTTTAATTCAGTGAGATTTTTACTGATTCATATTTAAAGAGCACTTGATATTATGCAAATAGTAAAATTTTACTGACAATCAATCAAAAACAAATGATAACATAGTAAAACGAGAGTCACGGTTATCAAATCTGTCAAATTTTAACTGATTCAGATTCAGAAAGTAGGTAGCTCATTTATAATAAAACTTTAAATTAGTGAGAATTGGGTCACTGAGTTAAAGCAATAAAGGATTGCTCTAACCAATACATAAAGAAACACTGTATAATCAATCAAATACACTTATGAATTAGTAAAAATCATCACTGATTAATTTTAATAACCCATTTTTCACTGATTTTAATAAGAAGTTTAAATAACTTCTCCAAATCTTTTCTAAAAATGTTGCTTTTATTTCTCACTCTCTTAATTTTAATCAGTAGATATTTAATGATAAGATCCAGTAACTTGTTTCTAAATATTGAATTTTAACTAATCTTTCACTACATACAACTTAATTAACTACTTTCATATAGTTTAAAATAAGTCATTGAATGAAATTAGTGAAGGAAATTGCTGATTAAAACTAAAAGAACGATTCAAGCTACGAAAGTTACCCGATATTATTATGTTTCAAGTTGCAGTATTACAAATATCTTAAGGTTTGAGATTTTAAATTTATGAATTTAATATGTGCGGATATACACTGAAATAAAAGCAGTGAACATAAATTCTACAATTTGTCTTTTTTTGTTTTATTTAGATTTTTTTAGTTTAAATATAACGGCATGAAATCCCCTTTGATTTGATATAAATATTTTTGAAATCGATCGAGCCGTTCTCTTGCGATCGTGCACGCCAGTTTAAAAATCGAGTTGTTGGCACAATTTTTGAAATTTCGCCTTCAAATTTTACGAGCATACTTTTGAAAGTATATTGGATCAATTTATGAAATAAAAAAATCGGATTTTTGAACCATATGTATGATAATCCCCCCTTAAGGAAGACATTCTTATCATGACACTCGCGCTTCGCGCTCGATTTTCTGTATACATTTCTGTAGCTTTCTAATAAATCACATTATTAAAATAATTTATTTTTTTCCAAATATCCCTGAAAAGAAAAACAATCGTAGACTTTATTTAAACAAACGATTTTCTATTTCAACGCTTATTTGTGTCTCACATATTTTGGTTAAAAAATAGAATTTTTGATTTTCAATAGTATTTTTTAAAAACGAAACATAAAATATAGATCTTGTCAAAAAGGTCCTAATGAGAATTTGTAGACCTCATTCAGACAAATAACTTTCTATCTGAACATTTTTTTGTATCTCACATACTTTATTTTAAAAATTTAATTCTTAATTTTTTTGGCCACAGGTTGGTTCATATTCTTAAAAAATATCTTAAAAGTATAGAGAAATTGTTGGATTCATTTCAGATAAAAATGGCGACCCATAGAGTTCCCGCAAATTGCCAACTTGGATGAAGATCGGTCATGGGAAACACCTAATGACTTGATGATTTGTGGCTAAAAAAATTTGAAAAAATTACCATATGTACCTTAAAACATGAATAAAAGATGCTTAAAGTCGAAAAATGTCCTTTGTTTTCTTCCCTGTAAAAAAAATCCCGAAAAACACTCAATACTTAGCCTCTTAATATGATTTCCCACCTTAATCGAAAAATATTATAAGGATAATTGGTAGAGATTTATGAGCACTATCATCAGAAACCAGTATTAGAATTTTGGATTTTTTCAAAAAACACAAAAAATGCTCTTATTTTCACAATTTTGATCGGATGTGGCTGGTTAACGAACTTGTCCTTACTTTTCGGGCTCTGATAATGTATGCCAAAGCTATAATCAATCTGATAATTCTATCGAGAGTTATCGAGTATACGATCCACTACTACACTCTAGAAAAAAGTCTATTGATAGTGAAATTACGTTCCTTTCAGAATACATCCATTGAAATTAAGCAGATTTCTTTTGTGTATCAACAGAATCGTTTCGCTGTTAAAAAACTCACCTATAAAATGCAAAACGAAAATAGTTTTGCCGATAAACGATTTCTTTTAACTCTGAAAAGAAATCCTTGAAGTATTAAATGATTACATTTGTAGGCTAGCAGACGAAGTGCGTCTGCACATCAGTGAGTGTACATCGTCTAGTGCTTAACAGTGCAATATGCGCGAGTAATTTTTGTGTTGCCTGATATATTCTTCTATTATCGCGATTAATTAACGTGGATGCGTCAAGGAAATGGATTTCTTTAAAATATTAGGAATCCCAGAGTGCGACGTAAAAATTTTGGAAGGTACGTACACCAAAATAAACAATTTTTATCCACATAACCTCATTTTTCATTGCTTCTGCCACCCTGCTGGCAGTAAAAAGATTGAAAAAGATAGAAACGCGGGATTGGAAAAGATAGAACATTTCTATCTCTCCCAACCCATCACTTTGCATCTCCAAAACTCTATCTTTTTCTATCTCCGAACTTATCCAGAGTGACCTGGAATATCTATCTTTTTCTATCCCTATGTCTGGTAATATCTCTTTTCCTATCCCTTAGTCTATCCGCCGACTGAAGTAGTATCTATCTTTTTCTCTATCTTTCGTGATTGGACACTTGTATCTTTTTCTATCCCTCATTTATCTCCCTATAGTGCAAATTTTAATCTCTCTCTATATTCCTCAGTAACTATTCTTACCACGATATGAAGAGTGCAGTTCTAAAAAGTATTGTATCCATTTTACATAGGGGAAGACTATCACTTCATTGGCCATAAAATATAATCATCCTTATAGAAAAAGAATATAAAATATCTTAGTAGTTGACTGAACTCCTTTTGTTGTTAGGAGAGAGAACGAGAGATAGAAAGAGAGTTTAAAATTTGTAATAGGGAAAGATAGGCACAGACTAGATTGGCAAGAAGATAGAAAAAGATTCAGGTGGATAGATAAAGCATAGGATGAGATAGAGAATGAAAGATTGAAAAAGATAGACGTGAAGTTAGATTGACAAAGAGATAAATAAAGATTGACGTTGATAGATGTAGAATAGTTAGAGATAGAAAAGGGGAGATTGAAAAAGATAGACGTGAATTTAGATTGACGAAGAGATAGAAAAAGATTCACGTGGATTGATGAAGGATGGATGAGACAGAGATCAGGTGATTGGAAAAGATAGCCATAGACCTTGATTGGCAAGAAGATAAAAAAAGATTCAAGTGGATAGATAAAGCATAGGATGAGATAGAGAATGAAAGATTGAAAAAGATAGATGTGAATTTAGATAAACGAAGAGATAGAAAAAGATTCACATGGATAGATAAAGCATAATATGAGATAGAAAAGGGGAGATTGAAGAAGATAGACGTGAATTAAGATTAACAATGAGGTAGAAAAATATTGAGGTTAATAGATGTAGAATAGAATGAGATAGAAAAGAGGTGATTGAAAAAGATGGACGTGAATTTATATTGACGAAGAGATAGAAAAAGATTCACGTGGATTGATGAAGGATTGAATGAAACAGAGATCAGGTGATTGGAAAAGATAGCCATACACCTTGATTGGCAAGAAGATAGAAAAAGATTCAGGTGGATAGATAAAGCATAGGATGAGATAGAGAATGAAAGATTGAAAAAGATAGACGTGAAGTTAGATTGACAAAGAGATAAATAAAGATTGACGTTGATAGATGTAGAATAGATAGAGATAGAAAAGGGGAGATTTAAAGAGATAGACGTGAATTTAGATTGACGAAGAGATAGAAAAAGATTAAGGTGGATTGATAAAGCATAGAAGCATATAAGAAGATAGAAAAAGATTCAGGTGGATAGATAAAACATAGGATAAGATAGGGAATGAAAGATTGAAAAAGATAGATGTGAATTTAGATAAACGAAAAGATAGAAAAAGATTCACATGGATAGATAAAGCATAATATGAGATAGAAAAGGGGAGATTGAAGAAGATAGACGTGAATTAAGATTAACAATGAGGTAGAAAAATATTGAGGTTAATACATGTAGAATAGAATGAGATAGAAAAGCGGTGATTGAAAAAGATGGACGTGAATTTAGATTGACGAAGAGATAGAAAAAGATTCACGTGGATTGATGAAGGATTGAATGAAACAGAGATCAGGCGATTGGAAAAGATAGCCATACACCTTGATTGGCAAGAAAATAGAAAAATATTCAGGTGGATTGATAAAGCATAGGATGATTGGAAATGATAGCCATAGACCTAAATTGGCAAGAAGATAGAAAAAGATTCACGTGAATAGATAAAGGATAGAATAAGATAGAAAAGGGGAGATTGAAAAAGATAGATGTGAATTTAGAATGAAAAAAGATAGAATAAGATAAATTACCTCTATCTTTGTCTATAATAAAGATTCAAAGTGATTCAACAGGTTAAGATTTCTATCTTTTTACTTCCAGCAGGGCATTCAAAGCATTATACATTTATTAATTTTTAATGTTTTCAACCATCGAAGGGTTATCAGCCTTCTCTTTTTAAAATGATTTTTAAAAGCGTACTTGAATTTCTATGAATATTATAGTTTTCATCAAAGTTGTATCTTAAAATTTCTTTAAGCGGAAATCTAAGACGGGTCGTCATTATAGTACTGAAAATGATCGATTTAATATTCGCATTTGTCTGAGATTTTTTTGACTCAGGGGGTCTCAAAACGTAAAGATTTGATGAAAATTCCGAAATTGCTTTTTCACATAAAACCGTCAATACTTTCTCATATGAAGAGAATGTAAAAATATGTAGGTGAAAAATCGTAGATTTTTGTTAAGCAAACAATTTTATATTCAGACACTTTTTAAGTTTTCTCGCTCAGTTTGACTGGAAAATGGAATTTGATTATTGATTTAAAAAATATTTAAATACTGTAACTTTCTTAATTTTTGTCAAGTTAAAAAATTTCAATAATATATTTTGCAGAAATTTTCAAGCACTCCCGTGCAGTAATAACCCCACTTGGCCCCAGTTAAAGATGAGTGCTAGTTGGGAGCTACTTGGGTTATTTTTTTGACGAATTCCCTAGAGGGAAATCTTTCAGGAGCTGGTGAGGTTATTTTCTTGACAAATTTCCTAGTTGGGAACTGGTCAGGTACTTGTCGGGTTAATTTTGTTGACAAAGTTTTACTCGGGAATTGCTCAGGGGCTAGTTGGATTTTTTCTGGTCAAAATTTCTAGTCGGAAAATAGTCGGGCGCTAGTTAGGCTACTTTTCTGATAAAGTTTCTGAACAGAATGTGTTAATTTATCTTTAACAAAAAAGCTACGAAAATTGTTTTCTGTCGTTTCAAGTAAAAAGGCAATCATTGCATTTCGGATGTCCCCCAGTCGTGTCGTTATTGCTGCGCGACTGGAGGACACATCCGAAATGCCATTACTTCCCTTTTACTATACAGACACAGACCATTCTTGTACCTGACTAGATCCCATTTAGCATAAGTCAGTGAGGATCGTCAGCCTCCGACCACATCCCAACTAGGATAACTGGCCAGCTACCGCGACTAATGTTGCGTGACACAACTGATTGGGGACTGGCCAGTTTTCCTAGATAGCTCACGACTTTAAACGGGGTCAACATATCAGGACCCCGACAGGTCCCCAACTGAATTTCTGCACGGGCTATTAGAAACTGATATTGAATTTTTAATTTTTTGAGAAAATAGTTATTATAAACTTCAAAAATGCCCTATTTTTCGGAATAACAGGATTTATGAAACCCTTTTTTTGATTTTAGGCAATGTAAAATTGTACAAAATCTAATACTTTCTCATATGTGATAAGAATGTAAAAATTGAAAAGACTACAACCGGTTTTGCTGCCGGGCTACGGAAGCAGGTTTACATGTACTTAAAACTTAAAACGCATTTTCCCAAAACAACTTTTTTCGCACACTTAAGGTAGTTCATCCGCGAAAAATATACCTCAGGAAAAAATAGATAATTAATAATAATATATTTAATTTTAATTAATTAATTAATTATTTAATAAATAATATTTCAAAAACAGAAATATTATTATTGAAGAGCTAATTTGAATGAGAAAAGATTATTTTCCATGAAAAAATTTGAAATGCAGAAAAATAATGCATTTAACAAATTTTATTTTTACCCGAACTTTTTTCTTATCGCTTCATATATAAATAAATAATTTAATTCATGTTAGAAAATGGGAAACGGTTGATTTGTAGAGAATTTTTTCCTTGAAAAAATGATCCGTGATTTATTAGAATCACATCATTTTTTTATATTTGGTATGAAGCGATAAAAAAAAATCTGCCCGCCCCGCGGGCACATTCTCATTGCGCACTTCGCGCGCAGCTCGCTTCGCTCGCAAGTTTGAGCGCGCCTAGGGCGCGCGATTCGATCGTCGCGCTTCGCGCTCCGTTCTTTCTGGACCTCGCGCTTCGCGCTCGGTCTTGTGCTCTTCGCATACGTTTAAGTTTATTTTTTATAATTTAATACTGAAGCTCAAACCAACTTAATGATATTAAAGATGATGTGAATTAGTCATTTTCTCAAATTCACTAAGTTTCTTTTTCAGATTAAGTGAAACAGGAAATTCAATTTACTTAAGGCTCTATTGTCTAAAAAATGGAATTTTTGAATTTTAATCGTATTTTTTGGAATTGAAACGAAAAATATATTTTTTATCAGAAACTGTGTAAGACAAAATTTGTAGATCTTTTTGAAACGAACAACTTTGTATTCTTACGTTTTTTTGGTATTTCCAATATTATTGTTAAAAAATTGAATTATGAAAAAATGTTATAATTCAAATTTGTAGGTCTTTATGTAGAAAATAATATTGTATCATAACGTTTTTTCGTATCTCGTATAATTTAACTGGAAAATGGAATTTTAATATTGACTTTTTTCGAATTTGAATATGCTGTAACATTTCTAATTTTGATTTAATCAAAAAATGTTATCAGGATAATTTGTAGAGATTTATGAGCACTATCAAAAACCAGTATTGAAATTTATGATTTTTTCAAAAAATTATTTTCAAAAACACAAAAGTAGTGCTCCATCCCTCAATTTTGATTGGATGTGGCTGGTTAACGAACTTGTCCTTACTTTTTCGGCTCCGATAAAGTGTACCAAAGCTCAATTCAATCTGATAATTCTATCGAGAGTTATGCCGCACACGACCTACAGACAGACAGACAGACAGACAGACACTTTCGTAAAAACCATTTTTTCTGACTCAGGGGGTCTCAAAACGTAAAGATTTGATGAAATTTTCGAAAGTCATTTTTCACATAAAACCAATACCTTCTCATCCATGATGAGAATGTAAAAAGTTGGGGTAAAAATTAAATTTGTTAAATGCTTTATTTTTCTGCATTTCAATTTTTTTTCATGAAAATAATCTTTTCACTTTTAAATTAGCCTTTTAATAATAATATTTCTATTCTTTAAAGCAAGATCATCTATTTTTGCCTGAGTTCTAATTATCCTGGATGAACTACCTTATGAAAACATTTGTTCGATTTTTTTTTCAAACTAAAAATGTTCAATTTGAGGAGTAGGTTTATGAGCCATAAATTTTCGTATATTACAGCTTTATACACTGTAAAAAATATCGGTAAATTTTCCTACTATGTGTTAGGAAATTTTTCCTAAATCCTTAGGAAGCATAGATTTTCCTACAGAAAGTGGAAATATTTCATAGATTTGAGGAAAATTGACCGAATTTTCGGACTTATTTCCGAACTATTAGGAAATATATCAAAAAGGTGAGAACATTTCGCGAATATCCCAAGTTGTAGGCAATTTTTCCCATAAAAGCCCGAAATTATTTCACAAAAACGAAAATTTGTTCACTTTTTTTGGATCTTTTTCCACTTAAATTATGAAATATATCAATTTTTCTTAATAAACTGGATATTTCTCCGATCAAACAGTAGGAACTATTTCCAGTTCTATGTTGGAAATATTTCCGACTATATCTTTCGAAAAATTTATGACCCATTTGTATTTTAAGCTGTCCGACTATTTTCGGAAAAATTTCCGAAAATTTTTTTACAGTGTAGTTAAAACCTTCCGTGTTGTTTCTTTTCATCAGACTATCGACATAGAGTCACGTGTCAAATCGTGACAGTGATTGTCGTTTACAAATGCATAAGCCAGACACGTGCACGTTCTCCAGAATCACGTGAAAAGCTTCCAAGAATCAATTTTTCTTCATTTATTAAATATGTTTCATTGAATTATTAATAAACGGGTGATTTCATTTAATCATATAAGAGACATTTACTTATATATTGTTTTTCAAGATATTTGGTACAATTTCTGTTACTCAAATAAATTTCCGCAATAAAAAGGAAAAAAATATCTAGTTTATCAAGAATTATCGTTACCTGCGCTACTTCAATTTTTTTTAAACAAAAACTCTTAAATCCCACATCTTCAATGTTATATGTGTAAATTACACTTGACACACAAATATTAGTATACAACACTTTCGGTATCACAAAATAGTACAATTTTTAATCACGCTTTCTATTATAGATTCATATTTCATATTAAATATAATTATAAGATTTAAAAATTCCATTGGATTATTAAGGATTACTTTTCATTAAATGATTTCTTAATTTGAATTCACTCAATATTTTATTTTTGACTTGTAACATAACTTAGAAATTTGATTAATTTTTGACTTGGTTTTTCTTTTAATTAGGTAAATAAATTTAGAAACAATAGTTTTTTGAAAAAATAGTTTGAAATTATACCCGTTCACCGTATGTCTTTATAAAATTCATTAACGGTTCACTGAATGTTAAAGTGGGAATACAGGTTGACTCACGGATGCAGTTCGGACTAGACTAAGAGATCGAGGATTCTCGTTGGTTTCAAGTCTCTAGATAAGAAGAGAGTGGTACCCAGTATTCCCATTGGTCTCACGTTCCCGCGCATACCTTTTAACCAATCCAAACAGAAAGCAGTCATTGTTAAGAACGAAGGAATTACCAAAAAGAGAGGGGTATTTCACTCATGTCTTCAATGCACGTAGGGATTGCAGTTAAAGGGAATATTACACCCAAATACACGACTTTTAACGGTTACAATTTATTTGATACGTACGTAGATTTCAGAATGTTTTATTCAACAAAATTTGAATCAATACACGGAAAAAAAACAGTTCAAGGAACTTTACTCAAATTTTGAGCAAAGTTGGAGCATGTGGACAAGTTGGAGATTATTTAATATTATTGTAATAGTTTCAAATTAATTATTGGGTTGGCAACAAAGTCATTTCGCTTTTTTCCGCTAGATGACTTTAGTCGTTCCAAGTCGTTCTTCATCTTCTCCATTGCAGACTTCAGACCGTATATGGTGTTTGACAGCTGACGTTTCATAGATTATTCAGTAAAAAAAAAGTTTCAAGTTTTGTTGTTAACTTATTGCTTTTCCTTGATTTGAAATGGAGATTCCAGATGGTCATTTTTGCCACATTTTACTATATTACTTCCGGAAAGGTAAAAACACAGTGCAAGCTCGGAAAAAGTTGTATGATGTTTATGGTGAAAAATCATTAACAAAACGCCCGTGCTAGAATTGGTTTGTTTTCGTTCCGGAGATTTTAATCTCAAAGATGTACCACGCTCTGGACGCCCAACTCAAGTTGACGAGGATAAAATAAAAACAATAATAGAAAATAACCGGCGTAGTACGACGCGAGAGATCGCAGAGAAGCTCAACATATAACATACATGCGTTGAAAGACATTTAAGGTGGCTTCGGCGTTTTTGAAAAAAATTACAGACTGCTCTGAAACTGAGAGATTATCTTAATAAAATATGCTAGATTCATTTGGAAAAAAGAAATACCGTGATTGTCGATGTCATTGACGAAAGAATCGCTACCGAAAAAATGTCAGTTTAACACGTAGTCTTATGGGATTCGTCATCAAAATCGGCGAAACTCTGGAACAAAATCACAAGTCCCCATAAATCAAATATATAATAGTATACTTTAGATTTCGAGAAATCTATTAGTATTATAAAAACAAAGGGTTGACGACATCAATCAAGAGAAAATTGCGAGAAAAGTACAGAATATAAAAATGGCCTCGAGGTGAAACTAATAAATTTTTACTATCGCTTTTTTCAGGGGACATTTCTGCGATTTCTTACCCTTCTACTCAGATGTAACTATAATACATATGATTATTAAAAAAATAAGTAGCAATGAGCATTCATGTAACACGTCCCCCCACGGTGCCTCTCACTTCATACGACACCAAACGCCGAAGCCACCTTAAAATAACTTGGTTACGTTAATAAGCTCGATATTTGGGTTCCTCACAAATTTAACGAAATTCAACTCGCCAAACGAATTTCCATTTGCGATTCACTGCAGAAACGTAACGAAACCGATTCATTTCACAACCCAGCAATGGTTGTGTGTTTTATCTTTTGATTATTGATTCCTATGTATTTTTCGGCGCTGAATCTGAAAATGACCTTCGTTTTGCACCATCACGTCAGGATTTCAAGTAATCCTAACCTGAAAGTGCGAAAACCACGGTTTTTGGCTATATTTGAGCATCGATAACTTCGCGAATTTTTATTATTTTTTAAATATGAGAAAACGAGCAAAAAAAGCCACTTTTCAGCTTTCCATTTCGCTATTTACATGTATTATTTTTATTTTTCTAACCGGAGATATCGCCGATAGAAAAAAAAAATTGCAGGTTTCGCAATGACCGATATATGGCGATATATGGATCCTATCATTTTTTCCCGCCATATATCGGTCATTGTGAAATCTACAATTTTTTTTTTCAATCGGCGATATCTCCGGTTAGAAAAATTAAAATAATACATGTAAATAGTGGAATGAAAAGTTGAAAAGCGGCTCTTTTTGATGGTTTTCTCATATTAAAAATAATAAAAATTGGCGAAGTTATCGATGCTCAAATATAGCGAAAAACCGTGTTTTTTCGCACTTTTAGGTTAGGATTCCTCGAAAACCTGACGTGATGTAGCAATTCTGAGCCCGGATTCGGTTTCTACGCCAAATATTACTTCGGAAATGACTATCAGTATTTCTATAACAATCAGAACCTCATATTTTGTAGACCCTGTGTTTTTAAAGCGAATCATAACGAGCAATGAAAAATGGGTTGTTTACGATAAAGTCGTGCGAAAAAACTCGAAAAGATTTTTTATAACTTGACCGTTTCCAATTTTTGAAAATGAATCGATTATTATCAAATTCAGCAATTTGTTCATAAAAATATTGTTTTGAAAAATTGTTTTTAATAGTTGCAGCCGTTAAAGAATTTATTTAAAAAAATTGGAAACGATCAAGTTGTAGAGAATCTTTTCCCTGAAAAAATGATCCATGATTTATCAGAAACGCACCATTTTTTAAAATTTGGTAAGAAGCGGTATAAAAAAAAGCACTTGAAAATAAAATTTGTTAAATACATCATTTTTCTATGTTTCAAATTTTTATCATGTAAAATTATCTTTTCTCTTTTGAATAATCCCTTCAATAACAATATTGCTATTCTTGAAAGCAAAACTATGTATTTTTGCCTGAGGCTTGATTTTTTGTGGCTGAATTACCTTAAAGCACATATTTTATATGATATTTTTGAATATTAAATAAGTATTTCAAAGGATAGCAATTCGATGTATAAATTTTGCCGTGGCCCTCTCCGGGACTTGATAGAGCCCTGAATTTCATTACCGGTCTGGGCCCATAATTTGACCATTTCTGCACGAGACTTATAAATTTTTGTGACGTTTGTGAAGATGTGTCATAATTTTAGAAATCAAAAATATGTTTAAAGATTCCAGACTTTTCTAAAAGTTGATCCTGTTGATGGATTAGACCTTTTAATTGCAATTAATTAACTTCCCTTGGTAATAATTAAAGGCGTGGGACTGGGGGCGAACTTTTGAGAAAGACTTGTTACGTAAACATTATGTGGAATGATTTGGGACGAGTAGGCCCGCCGCGCCAGATTCCCTGGTTTCTTTGAGCCCAGAATGGCCCACCGACGTTCTCAAGAGGGTCAGAGGTCGAATGGCCCACCTTTACCTCCTCCCATCTTCTTTCTCAACTGTAACAACCAGTTGCCTCTCTTCTTCTTTCTTTCCAATCGTCCACCCATACCACGATGCCTTGGGGTTTATTCACCAGGTATGGAAATTCAAGGATCGTCCTTGCAATGTTGTGCAATCCTAATACTTCCACACACTGATGGACGACCTTACGATTCACTCAGAAATAATTTATTAAATTGAATAGAGTTGTTTCTTAAATCAGATATCACATTTCTAGTGATTAGATCTTAGAATTTAAAAAATCTTAATTATACATATTAAGGTAGTTGTTGTCCCGAAAATCAGGTCTCTGGAAATAAAAGCTCTTTTATGATTTTAAGACTTGAAATGACATCAGTCATGTCTTATGGAAGAAAAAAACATTATATTTATAAAAAAATGTAAAACTTACGATCAATAATACTTCTAATAGTGTTTTTTCTAATAGAATTTTTCTTTACCTTCGCTTCTTACAAATTTTTTGAAAATAATTGAATTTTCATAAATCATGGCCTTTCCAATTGTGAAAATAAGTGAATTATCTTGACACATAGTTATTTTTCAAAAATTCGTATAAAGATTTTAGCCACTAAAAACTTTACTTTCGAAATTAAAAGTATTATATATTTAAAGAATTTGAAAATCTTTCTGTGGAAAAAATGACGCTTTCGACTGTGCCGGGATTCGAGCCTGGGTCTTTCGATTGCCGGTCGACTGCTCTATTTATCGACAAATCGGTTATTTTTACAAAAAAGCGGTTAATAGTACTGACATAACTGTCAAATATACAGGAATATTATACTGTCGCTATTTTAGATTGTGGACTCAGTAAATGCAACAGACTTTTTCTACGTGTTTAAAAGAAAATGTATACTCAAATAGACCAAGCTTTGCGTTTTTTGACAGACTAGAGCTTACCAGGCCTGAACCTGGTATGAGCCCTGGTAAAATTCCTACCCTCTAAAAAAAAGTCTATTGATAGTGAAATTACTTTCCTTTCAGAATACATCCATTGAAATTAAGCAGATTTTTTTTGTCAATCAACAGAGTCGTTTCGCCGTTAGAAAACTCATCTGTAAAATGCAAAAACGAAAATAGTTTTGCCGATAAACGATTTCTCTTAACTCTGAAAAGAAATCATTTAACTATTAAATGATTGCATTTGTAGGTTAGCAGACGAAGTGCGCCTGCGCATCAGTGAGTGTACATCGTCTAGTGCTTAACAGTGCAATATGCGCGAGTAATTTTTGTGTTGTCTGATATATTCTTTTATTGTTGCGATTAATTAGCGAGGATGCGTCAAAGAAATTGATTTCTTTAAAATATTAGGAGTCCCAGAGTGCGACGTAAAAATTTTGGAAGGTACGTACACCAAAGCAAACAATTTTGATCCACATATCCTCATTTTTCATTGCTTCTGCCAATCGAAGCATTATAAATTTATTAAATTTTAATGTTTTTAACCATCGAAGGGTTATCAGCCGTCTCTTTTTAAAATTATTTTTAAAAGCGTACTTGAATTTCTATGAATATTATGGTTTTCATCAAAGTTGTATCTTAAAATTTCTTTAAACGGAAATCTAAGACGGGTCGTTATTATAGTATTGAAAATGATCCATTTAATATTGGCATTTGTCAAAGTTGGGTTTGTGTATATTTCTTATTAGGCTATATCATACAATTTTTTTCTTCTCTCCTCGAAATGATATTGGATGTATAACTTAATTCGTGCATTTTTTTTCGAAATTTGAACGTTTATTTTTAAAAAAACATGTACAATAGTATTATTCAAAGTATTGCCCATCTGAAGCTATGACTTTTTCCCATCTTTCTGTCAATTTGTGGATTCCATCCCAAAAGAACTGCGCCGGCTTAGCGGCCAAGAATGAATCAAGCCAATTTTTGATACCCGGTTCTGATGTGAACCGTATTCCAGTGAGGGCGTTCTGCATCGACCGGAACAAATGGTAGTCAGAAGAGGCAAGGTCTGGGCTATAAGGCGAGTGGGGTAAAACTTCCCATCCACTGTTTTCCAAATAGTTCTTAACCGGAATAGCAACATGGGGCCGAGCGTTGTCATAATGGAAAATTATTGCCTCGTGTCTGGTCGCATATTTCGGGCGTTTTTCGGCTATTGCTCTCTTCAAACGGATTAATTGTGTTCGGTAGCGTTCTCCATTGATGATTTCACTCGGTTTTAACAGCTCATAATACAGCACACCCTTTTCATCCCACCAAATACAGAGCATTACCTTCACGCCATGGATATTCGGCTTTGCCGTTGATTTGGCTGGTTGGCCGGGTTTCACAAATTACTTTTTTTGTGGCGTTCCAGCAGCATTTCGGACGTGCAAAACCGCCCTTCAACGTCTCTCGGCTTGAATTCATGTGGAACCCAATTTCCTTGCTTTTCAATGTATCCGGCTGCGTTTAAACGTTTTGAAATGGCTGCTTGACTGACTCCCAAAGATTCTGCGAGCTCTTCTTGTGTTTGGCAACAATCTTCATCGAGTAATGCTTCCAGTTCTTCATCTTTGAAGTTTTTGGGCTGCCCAGGACGTTCTTCGTCTTCCAAGCCAAAATCACCACTTTTAAATCGTGCAAACCACTTTTGGCACGTTCGCTCAGCTAAAGCATGTTCACCATAAACTTCCACCAAAATACGATCACTTTTGGCAGCAGTTTTCTTCATAATAAAGTAATGAAGAAGAACTCCCCTCAAAAACACTTTTTCAGGCACAAAGTTCGACATATTTGAGTGAAAAAAAATTATTGTTGTTTACGCTTCAAATGTATGACATATACTGAAAAAGACGCACATTTACAGTAGCTTTCCAACGCATGTTCGGAATATTGGAACGATGGAATAATAATCAAGTTACGCCATCTCTTAGCAAACCGCACGAATTAAGTTATAGATCCAATATTTCCTTCGTACATCAAAGAATTTCATTTCCAGACCAAAGAAAATACTTTTACACTAAAAGGACAGAATTTTAAACGAGAATTCTTCAACTGTTAAAGGATTTCCTCTTATTCCAATTTTTAATAGAAAATCTTTTAATAGTGAAAGGAATAATTTGACAGTCAATATTCTGTTTTTAGGGTGTACATTGGGAATTATTAATTAATTTTAATATATAATTATTAACAAAATATAATCAATAATTTTCTTTTTATTAAAGGTAGAAAGATAAATAGATTTCCATACCTCATAATATTTTTACCAACAGTATACTTAATGCACAATATAGTGATTAAATGCGGCTAATAATTGTCTCATACGAACGTATTTAATATACGTTATAACTGGCGCATAACATTGACCAGATAGTATAAGTAGGTGCATATAAAGCTTCAGAAATTAAAGGCACAACGAAACGGGACTCTTCCTCTTTTTCCTGTTTTAATAAGAAGAAGACCTGGAATTTATTCAATGACCAATAAAAGTATCCAAAGTTGTCCAATATTTATTAATACTCTTATAAATCTTATACAGTATTGTAAAAGGTAACGTTTGAATTTGTATAAAATATAAATATTTAATTCTCATTTAGTCATTTCACTGTAGTTTAAAGAATTGAAACATTTTAGTTCAGTACCACTAAAAACAGTGAAACCGAATACGTTTTAAATATACATTGTTAACAGATTTTGCATGAAATTTTTTTTAAAAGTATATAAAGTCATTTGCACATGCAGTACATCAAATTTAATATACGCAATTATTATTTTAATATATATATCAATTTTTGAAAAAACAGAATATTTTTTTAATTCTTTGATAATTTTTAAATAATTGAACCTAATTAATAATATTTCAAATTAATTTAATCACAAATATTACTTCATTTTTTGTTAATTATGTCAGAAATCTCTTCAAATATGAAAATCCTTGACTTGTTTAAAAGCTTATATGGGGCAAAATTCTTCAAGTGTACCCGCCTAAAAACTTTTTGTCTCCAATTTCCTTGAAAGTCCGCGAAATTATCGTCCTAATGAACCTCTTTTAATTCCCCTAAGAGAATGTCTCTAGTACGACGGGTTGTCAGTATACAGGGGCTCGAATTTTCAACCTTTTACCGCGCACGCTGATACTCAATTAACCATAATTTCTACAAAAGTTGAAAAGTTGATTGAAATTGACAGATGTGAAACATCACTCTCGTAAGATTGGACAACTGTCAACATAACCTTGAAATATTAGTGAATTTTTATTTTATTTATTTTATTTTTATTTTTATGTCGAGCTTTGAGCCGAATAAGCGTCATTTGCAGGAACTTTTGATTTACTTCTTCAATTTGAAGAAATCTGCAGCTGAGACGTATGAATTGCTTGTAGAATCAAATGGTGAGGCTGCCCTAAGTGAGAGAAGTTGTTGTGAGTGGTTTCAAGAGTTTAAGAACGGTGAATTTGACATCGAAGACAAAGAACGTAACGAAAGGCCGAAAGTGTACGAAGATGCGAAATTGGAAGCATTATTGGATCAAAATTCGTGCCAAACGTAAGAAGAACTTGCAGGCACGTTAGGAGTGACTCAACAAGCAATTTCACATCGTTTAATAATAAATGCCCAATTTTTGATAAAAAACAGCGGATACTTATTTGTACACCTGATAGTACAACCAAATTTCATCACCCATTACAATGATATTCACCTCCGCAGTAAATCCAGATTTAAACTTTTCTCACAGATAACTGCTATGGAACAATCCGTATTAAAGTTGATTTTGGAATTTGGAAAAGTTCCTCTAATTGTCTATAGGTGATTCTTCTATTCAATGTTATTGCCTCCCGCACAGCATTAACTGATTCTGGAGAAACAACGTGCGATGGACGTCCTGTGTGTGGTTGATCTTCAAGAACGAAACCTCCTCATCGGAATTGTAAATACCAGCGTCCTACAGTTTTGACGGACGGACAATCCTCACCAAACATTTCTGAAATTTCTTTGAAACACTCTTCTTTATTTAAACCACGTGCAAAGTTGTAATAAATTATCGCACAAAAGACACGTCTTGTGAGAGCCGTCATAGCGTATCGTTTCAACCAGGGCCGTAGCGAAGGTCTCGGGGGCTTCAGGGCGAAGTTTTTTGCGGGGCCCTTTTCAATCGAAAATTTCAAAATTAACTTCTAAAAAAAATGAAAACGGAGGAGAAATAACACGAAATCAATGTATGTAACGTAAGGTTTCTACTATGATATCATACTAGATTGACAGGTTTCCAACAGAGGTTAGGGTTTACACCTAACTTGACTCGCCCTATTTGCTGGTATAATAGGAATTTATCTTCCCTTTCTAGCAGAACCAAAATTATAGGATAACCTATGCAAAATCTGCCATCCTGGCCACGTGGTATCATCTAGTCTGGGCTCGGTCGGCCCGTGTGTTTCATCACTGGACTGGTCTGTCATGATATACCCAATTATATACATTTTTGTAATTGTCCAATGATCGTGAAAATGTGTACTCGGGGGCTTTCGAGGTCGCTGATTACGAATCTGATGTCAGATTTTCAAAATTCAAGATGGCGGATACTGAAAGTAAATTTTTAAGAAAATTGATGAAAATATTTACTAAGGGGTTTTTTGGGTCGCTGATTACGAATCTGACGTCATATTTTCAAAATTTATGATGGCGGATCCAATATGGCGGCCGCCGAAGTGTTACTTTCCATCAATATTCTTGAAAAATAACGTTTCAATGTCCGCCATCTTGGATTTTAAAAATTTAACGTCGAATGCGTAACCAGCGATCTTAAAAGCTTACACTCACCAAATTTTAAATTATTATCTTGGATAGATTCTTCAAAAATGAATTTTTTCGAAAAAAGTACAATTTTTTCAGTTTGTTTATTCATAAATCTAATATTATTAGCAATTCTGCTAATTGTACTGTATAGTAATGTTATTTCATCACTTAAGTATCTGAAAATAGCAAAAAACCAGATCTGAATACATTGAAAAGTATTCGAATAGCAAAAATAAATAAAAAATGAGGTGGTAACGTGGGTTACCATCATGCTCCAAAGGGTTAATTAAATCATTTTGTTAAATGAACCAAGATCTTCGGTTGCATGAAACAAATTCTTTAATTGAATCAACTAGAAATTTGGTCAACCGTATAATGAGTAAATTCTTTGGTTGATCTAATTAAATTTTGGTCAGATTAGGTACATATTCTTTTATAACTGCCAGCTGAATGCCATTATTAATTCAATTTGAGTTTCATGGTATTGTACCTATAAATATTTTATACATAAATTCCTAAGTGTATGCATAAAATTCACAGTAGTTACGGACGTTTTCGGTCAGACGAACACAAATTTAAGAAATTAGTACACTCGAGATTCCCTATAACGAGAAGCTCGAGCATTGGAGACCTCTCTGCATCGAGCGCGAGATGGGATCCCCTCCATATCCTACTTGTTGCTATGCGCTGTTATGCGCATTATATGATGCGTGCAGTCAGTCTGTCAGTGATGCCATGTGAATAATTTTATGTACATAGTAAAAAAGCGTATAAAAAAGATTTTTGCGAGTATTCAACATGGAATTGACTTATTTGACAGTATGTACTCAAAATACTAAAAATATAATAATATATTTAAAAAATATCTATGCTTATCAGGTGTATTTTTGAATATTTCCAGAAAAAAATAAAAGTCTTGATGATAAATGCAATAAACAGTAATATGAATGTTAAAATGTTGCTGTTGGTTTTCATTTATAAAAAATGCGTTTCGAAACATAGTATTATACATGTAGTATTGATCACAATAATAAACTGCGCAAAATTATACATACTGATTAATTGTAATTATATAAAATTTTCATACATATTGTTTAAAAAGAGAGAATTTTATTTATCTACAATAATGTGTGAAATATAAAAATTTTCAAAAAAAACTTATGCAATTTTAATGTTCGATAATCGACTTTACTCCAAAATATTGAAAACTCCAGATTGGAAAAATTAGATATTAAATTTTTCATTTCAAATACTGTAAAATTACAGAATTAAGTAATTTTTCAATAATTGACCAATTATTTTCTCATTAATTTGTGATAAAAGCCATCAAACTCATTGATTACTGTTTCAAATTTGAGCGCGCTTCATTCTGTAGTAGTGGGGGAAGAGGGGTCGATCGTCTGCTCGTTATGGGGGACCGTGACATGCTCGTAAAAGGGAGGCTTTGTTACAGGGAATCTCGATTGTATGTCCCATTTACAAAACTAGTTAACCTGTTTGAAAACTTTCATTTTTAAACGTGGGTAAATATTAAATATTATAGCACATAATTTAATATTAAATATATGCGTGCAAAATCTGCTCAGGCTTCTTTGGAGACGTGGGCACATTTTCATAGCGCGCAAGGCCGTCTAATTTAAGCGCGTCTAGGGCACGTCTAATGCTGGTCGGGCTTCCTTATTAGTTTCAACACGCTTAGGGCTTGTGATTGTTTAGTAAAATTTCCTAATGATCACATTTTTATCTGATGCATTGCCATTTTAAAATCATTTTGGACAAAATATTCAAAAGAATGTCTTAAAGATTTCGCATTATTCTTTCTTCTTTTTAATTTGAATTTTTTAGAAATTTTTCTCTTCGTCATTGCATTGATTAAAATATAAATGAAATAATTTCAAAGTTTATTTAATTTTATTTTCTCATTTGACTTTATTAAAATTTGAACATCATTTTTAAATTTTTAAATCCATGTCGAAAACCCGATTTTTCTCACTCAGGAGATCTCAAAACGTGGACATTTGATAAAAATTGGAAAAATCAGTTTTCACATAAAACCAATACCTTCTCATATATAATAAGAATGTAAAAAAACGGCAGATAATTTAGATAATTATCAATACAAAATATGATATTCAATTTTCAATACTTTTCAACTACCCAGTTTTTAACATGAAACCTTTTCCACGTATAAAACAGTTATCCGTTTTTACGTGACATAAGACGTAGGTGGAAGAGATAAAAAGTCATTAAATTTCAATCCACAGAATTTACACAGTGAACATCAGTGTCAAACTGTCTCGTGCTCAGAGTAAACATCTCGCTTACAACACAGAACTGCTTAGCCAATGTATACTTCAACTATTTAAAATTATTTTATTGCCAATATTTTGAATATTCTATTCTGTTATATTTATATTAATGATGAGTCATTTCGAAGATTTATTCAAAATTATTTCTTTGGTCATGGAATGTTTATACTGGTTGTGACTGCAAACAGAACTTTACATTTAAATTAATGGCAAAGTTTAACATTTCCTTTAATTGCGCAAATATTATTCTGCGTGAACTAAACCCACAAGAATTAATGAGGGATAATAATGAAAATGTTTGCTCATAATTCAACTGGTAGTACTGATAACTAAATTCCGGTTAATTTTCCATTTTATTCAACGTATTTATTCACCAAGTAAATATGGTAATTTTCTAATTTATTTAAATGTTTAATTACTCCTTGATAATAAAGAGTGAATGAACATCAGAAACGATTAAATATATGAGATAATTGGAAATTATAAGATATTAGCCTAATTTTAAAAACATCTGTTCCTGCCATAATAATTAATATTCAAAAAGGAAATTAAGGCAATTTTGAGTCTTGCACGTGCTGCCGAACATTTTCTCGTGAACCATCTCTTTATTCTCGTGTGTAATGTATGTGTAGATATACTATATTAATTACAATGATTTCCAACCACTTATACTCGTCTGAGATTTAAATTATAGATATCCAGTCGCTCAGTCGGGTGTGGAGGTCTGGCTGCTCCAAGATTACAGGGCCAGCCCAAGTATTTCAGGAATCAGATTCCCGTCATAACCATGAGGTCAGAGTTCAGCCACCCAAAAATTCGGCGATGAAATTAATCGAGCCAGCTTCGTTCCCAAGCAATTGTTTAAAAATTCATACACGCAAAAAAGAAATTTCTGAAAATCAGAAGATTTCTGATTGAATTTTAGCAAGTCACTTGCTGATTGGTGGCTTCGTGGTGGATTTGCTGAATTTTAGTATATTGTATACTAATATAATGTACACGGAGAAACTCTTCATTGCAAAATTTAGTATTATTATATTTATTTTTGTCTAAAAGTCAATAGGAAACGAGGATATAACGTCACTTTTTTGGAAATTACTATTTTGAATATTAAACTATGGAGTTACTAATAATATTGGAGAAAATGGTGATATAATTGTACTTATGCCTAAAAACAAAAGCAAATTTTATTACTTGAAATAGTAAAATCGTAATCGACACATCGAACGAATTATATTGAAGTAAACCCAATAAATGTTTCATTAATTGCTAAAAAAGAATGTTAAGTTTACAAAAGACAATAGTAAAGTCACATCTTCTGTCTAACCGAATTACCATAGTCTTTTGGAGATAGTGGAACCATATTTATAACTTTTCCTATCGAAAATAGGAAATAATTGCACCTCCATGATATAAAAAAATCAGTCATTCGTAAATTTTACCATAGTTCTTATTAGATTTTGTGAGCTACATAGTTAAAGATTTATAAACATATTTATATATTTACATACACATAGACGTATATACATATCAATATAAATAATAAACATACCAATGCACGCTCAAATACTAATTCAACGCAACTTAACCTAACTGTACAACGCACACATTCATAAACGCATCGCAGTGATATGTAAATATTGTCAATTACAATGTAGCAACTTCACTATATACTGAACTGTGGAAACTTTTACGATTTGTGAGGAAAAGCTCGGTAGTCCCTCTGCTAGAAAAAATCGTAAGTTAGAAAGGCGCCATATTTAAATGTAAAAAAATATATTACTATATTCTTCATTGTTCATTACTATTGACAATGGTAATTTCTCTAAACTATTTTGCAATTCATATTATTCAAAAGACCAATTCTTGCATAGATAGTTTTACTTTTTATTTATATAGGTATCACTTATTTCTAGCTTCAATTTGCCATCAAAGATATTAATATTTGCAACTCTCAATGGTAATTTATAAAGTTGCACTATATTTACAATTGGTTCAGAAAATGTATTTCCTCCTACGGCTATGGTAAATAAAACTAGTTTTGTTACTATATCCTCGCTTCTTATTGACTTTTAGTAAAAATAAATATAATAATACTAGATTTTACAATGAAAAGTTTCTCCGTGTAGAGTGCGTCCCAAATCCCTGCAAGTTATATTCTATAAATTAGATATTTTCGTTTGAAAACTATACATTGACTTACTGAATTATAGTAAAAATTTCTGAATTGTAGCAGTAGACTTTCCGAATTTTAGAATGTCGCGCTCTGAGATTTAGAATTTTGTTCTTAATCTTAGAAGATGGCTTACTGATGTCGGGAAAGCGCTCTACTCAATGTTAGCAAGTGGTCTGCTAGAATTTAGCATATTTATTTCGTGTCTCAATAAACAAATTAATAAATTTAGGGTACGCTTATTCGTTTTTTTACCTGTTATATATTGTTTACCATTTTCACCGGCGGATTATTATATAATTTTATCCTTAAAAAAGCTAATCACCCCGCTGGGGTTTGAACCTCGAACGCTGAGATGACACGCTCGCATTTCAACCACTACGCTAGTCTACGCTTAGACTATCAGTTCTCATAAAAGAATATAGTTTGCTAAACATTTCAATGAGATCCACACTGAATTTTAACCAGTGATGTGCTAAAAATTAGACCATTTCTGCTGCTCTTGAGCATTTTCATGCTTAAGGGGTTATGCCTAATCAGGAGGCCGAAAAAATGCGATTTTTCAAGAATTTTGTTGAAGAGGCGTTTGCATTTATTTTAATAAAACTTTTTACATTTCATGAAGTTGATCTTCACGTATAAACTCATATTTGTTTTTTATATTAATATAGATTTGTCAAATTGCTACGGCCGATCTCCGAGAACACCTCCAATAAGAGGCATCTTGCGGTGAGCATAAGATATCTCTGGACTGGATCATCTGAAATAAAATAACATTGAAGATTTAGTTAAATGATGTAAAATCTGGTACTTAATCGAAGGAATAAGCAAAATATTACGTTTAAAGAAAATGGCAGCTTTTTAAGGGGGTCCGCTCATGGTTTACTTTCAAAAAATTGAATTTTTTTTTTTTTTGCTTCAATCATTAGATTTGTGTTTTGAGAATTTTGCAATTTAGTCTACGGGCCGGGTATAGCTGATTAACATTTAATCCTCGTAAGTCTATTTTTCTCATTTAAAAAACTTTAAATCCCGTTTTCTCTTTATTTTCTATCTCAAAACGGTGGTCAGGATTAAAAAAAAAACTATTAAATATATTTGAATAATTTTTTTTTTTATTTTGTAGATAATTCAAATGCCCACAAAGTAGACCTATAACATCTATAAAAATATCGTTTGAAATATATTTTTAGGGCAATAATAGCTAGAAAAAAATAGTCAAAAATTGAAATTTTTTAAACAATGGTTTTATTAGTAGATTTTTTACTTTTATATGATATTATAGTCTACTTTGTGCGGTAAAATCTTCCGACTAAGAATGTGTTTTCCTTTTTTGTTTCGGATGAAAACTTCGGACTGCATCATGCCCACCGTTTCAATTGTCTACGGCGAGGCGTTGCTGGAAATCTTTAATAAGTCCGCCATTTTGAATTCTTTTTACCCAAAAAAATTTATACTCAATCTTGAATCTTCAATAAATAACATGATGTAAAATTCGAACTTGTTTTTTTTTATTCCTAAAATTTTTGACGCAAAATTTCGCTTTGGATTTTTATAAAATGAATAATATTGATCGGACTGAAAAAATGTTCGATTATGTATTAAAAAATAAAGTTCTAAAGCTTGTGTAAAAATTGAGCCTGATCGGTCTAGCCGTTCCCGAGATATCTTGCTCACCGACTTGAAAAACATAGTTTTGAGAAAAACGTGTTTAAAGTTTCAAAAATAGTTTATATCTAGCAAATAAAATTTTTTTTTCAACTTACATGGAGTTATCTATTCCAGGACCATACAATAAATCCTCGATTCCCACTGCAGCTTCCAAAAGTTCGATTTGTTGTTGTCTGTGAACCATTCTCCCCTCCCTAGTGCTCTCATGCTCTCTTTATTCCAAGATCGAGATTCAATGGGCATCCTCTTTTTGGGCTTATAAATGGGAATTCGGTCCAAGTGTGACTACCATTGCATTCATCATATATAAAAGTGATGATGCATGTTGAAAAGGCAAGCAGCGATATATGCGCGAATTTCAACGATTTTAAAACCACTCGGAATAATTTTCGGACTGATTTTCCAAATCACTTGGTTGTGATTTACTGTGATTCTATATTAACTATTGCCATTATGCAGTTAACCTAAAATTTATTGTTGTGGATGGTTTCAGAGGCTCTAAAGACGTATCATTGCATTCAGAAAATCTGAATATTGTTATTTATATTCTGATCATCTTCAATTGTTTTTGAGTGTTAATAATTTTTCAAAATTTTCAATTTCAATCATTTTATTATATTTTTCATATCTCAAAAATTTTGAAATATAACAACAAAAATAAAAAACTTTTATATTGCTTGTATTTTTTATTGTATTTCAATTTGTCATTAATTTAAATTTATTTTTAATTTGCAAAACTGTTAAATAAAGTCAGGTTAGGATAGCGAAGGGTAGGGGATGTTATTGATAAATATCGATATTATCGATATCTTTCCCAGAAATATCGATATTATCGATATCTTTCCCAGAAATATCGATATGTATTGATAAGCTTTTTTACCGATATTTCCCATCACTACTTCATGTTTCTATAAAACAGAATAGAATTTGCTTATTGACAGCAATAGCCTACTAATTTACGGGATACCGTATACCTATTTTCAGCAAGTGAAATCTAGTAATGGACTTACTCGACTTTACTAAAAGATTTTCTAAAATTTAGTACTTATTCGCTGATGTATAGTAATTTTTGTACTGTTCCACCGAATTGCTAAAATCTAGAAAGCGCTTTCTGATATTCGGAATTTTCTATTTTCCGTGTAATTGATTTAACTTTTGCTGTTCCAAAAATAGAATGACATTTTTCCAATGAAATTTCAAATTCCCAAAAAAATTTAAAAATTTCTTTTCCAAAATTATCCACCCCAACCTCCTAAATTTGCCGCTTTGATTAATCGCCCAAAGTGCCCATACTTAAATCCGGTCCTGATCAGACCCGATTTTGGAACTACAATCTCTAGCGATTTCTAGAGATTCAAAGAACTCCACAAGAAACGCTACATCAGTCGAATTAAATAATTGGGCATGGGCACATAAATAGTATATGCATACTTTAGTAACGCATGTGCAAATCAATGATGCAAATTAGCAGCGCGCGCGCAAACACTAGTTCGTGACCGTATACATACATTGTTAGAAATTGATTTCAAATTAATTAGGTGAGTTTGAAATTTAGACCTGGGCTCGAATCCCAGCGCAGTCGAAAGCGTCTTTTTTTCCACAGAAATGTTATTTTTGAAACAATACACTGGTGTATTAGATTTAATATAATGAAGTATTAAATTTAATTAGATTGTTGAATTCGAAAGTTTTATCACTGCCTACTTTATCAGAGAATCACAATTTCAAACTCTTATATCGCAATAATGCATATTAAATTCAAATTAAAAGAATTTGAAATCTTTTAGATGCTTAATTTTCGCATAAAACGAAAAGGTGTTATACATAAGCTTGTTATGTTCCGATGTAACACATTCAGTGCTACGTAGAAAAAAATTAAAACTTGAGTTATCTGCACCCCGTTTGAGGGTCGTCCGCCCTAGATAATTTTAGTTTTTATTTTTTTCGGAACAGCTCTGAATCTGTTACATCGGATTATAAAATTCTTAGGTATAACACATTTTTCCTTTTTTGCGAAAATTTACCGTCTAAGTCAGTTTTTATACTCTCTAAATCTGAATCAGTGAACGGCCACTGATTCGCAGTGACTATTCACTGATGGCAGCAGCTATAAGTCTTTCACTGAGAATCAGTGAAATTCGACTGATGAATCAGTGAAATAGATTGAACTCACTTATTGAATCAGTGAAAGCTTCAAGTTGAAGTAATAAAACCAGCAATATATTTTAACGATCGATGAACTCGTTTATTTTAGGCTAAACAACACTAAAACGAAATTACGTAATTATTATTATTTTTAAGGGACGATAAATCAGTAAAGTGTAGATGAAAGTTTTGAATTCGTGAATTCAAAAGTTATGTCCACGTGACGCGTTCACTGATTCTTCAGTGAAATAAAAGCAGGGCACTGATTCATCAGTTGATATATTTTCACTGATATAATCAGTGACTATTTCACTGATTCAGGTTTAGAGAGAACGTGTCTTTGCAGTATTTGCCCCGTTTGAGAGCTGTCCTCCTTAGATAATTTTGGTTTTAATTTTTTTCTGAGCAGCTCTGAATCTGTTACATTGAAATATAACAACCTTGTTTTACATTTTTTCGTTTTATGCGAAAATTTACCGTCTAAGTCAGTTTTGATACGTGTGTTTGCAGTTTTTTCCCCGTTTGACGGCCGTCCTCCCTAGATAATTTTAATTTTTTTTAGTAGCTCTGACTCTGTTACATCGGAATATTTCCTATCGTTTTTTAATTGTTTCTAGTGAATAAAAAAATATTTCAAAATTTATCTGACTAGACGTCTGAAACTTCAGCGCAATCGTTTCCTTTTTATTGATGGTCCAAAAGTCAATTTATGCAAATTAATATATAATTAATTGATTTTCTACTCCTGAAAACATATTTTGAAAATTGGTTTGTCATAAGTTATAAAGGTTACGTATTCGACCGACTTTGCAGTGAGCGATATTTGTGAAAACCTCGAAAGAGATTTCTAGGCCACTCAAGGTGATATACATCTCAAATTTCTTGTAAAGTCGAGTCGACACAATGAATATGTATAAAATTTATGGTTATACGACTTGGTATCGTGAAGAACCGCCCACTCACACTCTCATGCAAGGCCAGGATTTATGTAGCTCGTAAAGCAGCCTCTTGGTGTCTGACTTCTATCGAAAAGATTATTTCGCATTTCCTCTAGCACGAATTACAATACTTACATGCAACGTAACGCAGAAGGATGTTCGCGGTCTGTCAAACTTAATGCTTTCCACCTGACGCAACGGAAGTGTCTTAAATATTGATAATATGATAATATGGCGAAAAACGCCAGGTGTGTAACGCTGCGTAATAAATAAATTCTAGAAGGTATATGTACGATTATATCTATTCATCAGAAACTGAGAATTAAACACTCATATAATCTGATGTACGCTCCTCCATCCAATCCCACGTGATCACTTGTAATCTGTTATAATCTTTCAGAATTATGAAAATCCCATGTAACCCCATACAATTCCATGTAATCTCCTGCAATCCCTCTCTATAATCCCTTACAATTTCTTATAATTTTTCACTTTGAAAAATACTCTCTACTTCGGAAAAAATCATTTTTGCAAAACGATTTTTATTATTAGCTGAAGTGATGTATTTTTGTACTTACGCAGTTCTACAATCTCTAATACTTACAGTTTTTACAATATTCCGATATTGCCTTTAATAATATATGGATCATTCTCCTAAAACGGATCTTTTGACGTTCCGGTTAATTTTTTCAGCACTATTTATTTTAAATTGTTGCAAATTTGCACACAGGTAATAGGGCCCGCCAGCAGTATACCAGAAAAAATGTTCAACCGATTCCCATAAGCTGAATTTATGTAAGAACTTGAAATCTGTCATTACCGGCGCCTTTTTGCCACATCTGGATCCTGATTTTTAACTTGCGTTACATTTTTTATTAGTATTCACATGCTTTTAAATTTATAAGTGGAGAGCTTTTGAATTGTAATGTTTCAGCTAAAATTTAGTCTATACTTCGTAAATTTCCAGCACAAACCTTTTTTATGATTTTTATGATTTATTTTCAGGGAGATAACAAAACGTAAAGCAATTAAAATGTATAGAGTTCATTAACTAATATATTAACTTATGAAAAAAATTTTTTTGTTAAGAAATACAAAAAAACAAATTTTTTCTTAATGTTTATAAGATTGCCCAGTGAAGTACCCAGGATTATAAACAAATATCCATTTTTTCAAAAATGGTAAGCATTTGAATGAAACACTCGATTTTCGCCCAAAAAGCGACCTTAATTTGTTAAATAAATAAAAACTTGTCAACCAATCTTAAAAATCGTAGGTACTCCACTAGGTAATTAAATAATCTTCTATTTAAAACAAGATTCGTTTCAATCAGTTGAAAAATGCTGAAATGGCGTGTCGTGCCGATTTGAAGTAGTCAGTTTCGAGAAAAACGCGTTTAAAGTTTCAATAACGTAAAAAAGTATTATAATTTTGATATACCACTAGTCTGCTATGCCCCGACCTCCGCGAAAAACCTATTGGGCATCAATCTTAGGACTCTAAGGGACCTTTTTATGCAATAAAAAATAAAATTATTTTTTTTAAATGCAAAGGTGATGAAACCCTTTAAGTTCTGTACTACAAAGTTTATTATCAGAGAATCTAGAAAATATCCTGTTTTGTCGAAACTTCGATGTATATTAAATTTCATAATTGTCAATGTAAAATTTAATAAACGCAATTATGAATTTTCACTGATAGAAAGGAATGGCTGTTACAACGATATTTATGATTAATTTAACCTTACCTTATTGCTGGCATAGATACAGCAATATGAGATTTGTATTTTAACCATCCGATTATAACTGAATAAATATGAACGAATCAACCATATTATTGGTTGCTATGGAAAAATGTATTGTTCGCCTTCCCATATTATATTTCTGATTCGGCCAGTTTCACTTACAATATTTTGATTTCTGTATTTAACATCCTGCATTGTTCAGAGAGACATATTATTTTATAAATACAATTATAAATTCCCAACCTACAACCGAATGGCTAAAACTCCCGAACCATTTCTATCAGTATAATAAAAGATGCTGGTTTGCGATCAATGAGGGTTAAATATAAAGAAGAAAACTCTTTATAGTGTCAAAATTGTTGCGACGTTTCGTTGGCTATGGGTTTGCCAACCTCATCAGGCTTTATTAAATTAAAAAAACGCCAAATATTAAGATTGTCACACACAAGAAAAATAAAAATTAAATTAACTTAACATCCAGAACATACACAAAATTGTTAAAATTTTACCTTTATAAAAGTAGTTTAACTCATGATGAGTAATGTCGAGAAAATAAAATTATAATAAAAGTCATGATTTACTTAATAAAATGACGTGATGTCATGGAGTCGACGACACTTTGTCTACTAAATTATTACATTCATACAGTTAACTTTAAATATTGACAACAGTTATTGTAAACACAGAATTTGAAATGTAAACAGACATCAGCTGGAAAGCTATCATGAATTTAATCTATTAAGTAATGAAAAATAAATTCTATTCAAAGTAAATATGTCTTCTTTTTTATTTATACTAAATTTATTAAATTTTATATGGATCATCTCTGATGTTAATCTTTTTCGATAGTCAGAGACATAATCAACAATCTTGGTATTTCTTATTTCGCTATACTCGAGTGCTGCGTTACGACGAGCGAGTTGCTGCAAAGCAGCATTTAGCTTTCTCTATTGTAAAAATTTAGAAAACTTCTTATTAGAATTGAAGTTACTCTACATTAGCATTTTCCCTTGCGAAAGTAAAATTAAGCATCTCAGTTTCATTTTGCCGAAGTGTAAACAACATATTTTTTTGGAGCATTAAGGTCATTTGATTCTTGAGGAAAGTGGCAAGTTCATGTGAACAATTTGGTCCTGTTTCTACAAGTTTGTGTCCAAAATACATAAACTTTTGTTTTTAAAATTTTTGATATGGTAGAGAAGATAAAAACGGCCGTAGATAGACTACTTTTGGTTTTGGAAACGAAAAAAAAAATCCGAAATATTTTGATAAAATTGAAGTTTTTTAAAATTTCGAAACCAAAAGTAGTCTATCTACGTCCCTTTACATGATCACTACCATTTTCCAAATTTTTAATAGAAAATTTTATGTACTACTGTGGGCAAAAACTAAAGTGAATTTTGTTATAAAATGAAAAATCTTTACTTATTTATCCAAATCAATTTCATCCCCTTCAAAGTAATCCCCTCTCGATATAATGCACTTATACAAACGTTTTTCAATCGTCGAAACACTTGTTGAATTCGATTTCCGGAATTGCCTTCAAAGCCTTCTTCGATTCGGCTTGTATCTCTTCAATCGTGTCAAAACGGTGTCCTCTGAGTGGTCTTTTGAGTTTGGGAAATAGTCAGAAGTCACACGAAGCCAAATCAGGCGAATATGGTGGTTATGGAATGATATACGTTGAGTTTTTGGCGAAATGGTCACGGAGAACGAGTGCAGTGTGAGACGGCGCATTATCGTGATGCAAAAACCACGAGTTGTCTGCCCAAAATATCTTTTGAAACAGTGTTGAGTGATCCTCTTGGAATGCCAATAGTGTCAGCAAGGTCTCTAATTGTCAATCGACGATTTTTGTGCACTAATTCTTTGATTTGATTGACGTGTTGCTCGTCAGTTGATGTTGATGGTTGTCTAGGGCGTTCCAAGTCATCAACACGTTCTCTGTCTTCTTTGAAGTCTTTGTACCACTAATAAACATTTTTCTGCGACATGGTCAAATCACCGAAGGCCTTCTGCAACATTCTGAACGTTTCCGCAACTGAAATTTCATTCCGCAAACAAAATTTTAATGGCACTTCTTTGCTCAATAAATTCAGACATTGTGAAAATCGAAAAAATCACTTTCAGTCGTTTAGAAAACACAAGCGTAACTATGTAATAAATGATGACTTTGACATGAAATTTGGCACAGATGTCAGTAACAGTAGGACCAACATAAAAATAAAAGAGTTTGCCCGAATCGGTTAGCCCGCGAAGTTTAAATTAAAAATTCACCTCAGTTTTTGCCCACAGTAGTAAAGGGTTTCCCAATAAGGGTGATATGTTTTAAAATTGAAAAAAAACACTGAATATTCATTCGGAATTGATCGAAATCTTTTTTATTATATTGGATATTCTATGCCATTTATGATTTAAACAATATATCGGCCAAATGTCCCCCGAGACTTGAGTCAAAAATGTGCCTCATCAGAAAAGATGATTTTTTGATGAAAATTGGGATCATTTTCAATTGATTCCAGAGCCCAATCCGCGAACTCCCGACGCAAACGATGGTCATTAGGCTTCAGTTCTTGGGCCAGAATCATCTTATAGGGATGTAGGCCAAGATCCAATCGCAAAATACGCCAGGTAGTCATCCTGGACAGGCCCAATTCCTGAGATCGGCGTGGCACGAACAATTCACGGTTTTCCTCGATACTGGCCTGTACGGCGGCTATATTCTGTGTAGAACGTGCGGTACGCATACGATTTTTAGGCTTAGTATCCAATAGAGTAAATTCACTCTCCAACTTATCGATTATTCGACGAATTGAGAGCGCGGATGGAGCAGAATGACGACCATATTTTGCACGATATGCTCTTTGAACACCGACAAAACTTCTCGAATTTTGATAAAATAATTGGACAATTTCCAAACGTTGTGGAAGCGTGAAACTACTCATGATTAAATGGCAAACCTTACTGATGACAACTGACAGCAGACGTCAAAAATTTCAGTTCAAATGAGCCCGATAGGGACATTCAAAATCATATCACCCCTATTGGGAAACCCTTTACTTTAGCCACAAACATGTAGAAACCTAAAATCAATAAAATTTGTTGATTTCTTAAATATTGCATGCTCTTAAATATGTCGAATTACGTGCCAACAAAACGTTTTGCTTGTCAACGGTCAGCCCAATGTTGCAAAACCAGTGAGAACCTACTTGGAAAAGGTTAAATGGGAAGTCTTACCGCACCCGCCGTATTTTCCAGACATGCTCCTGATTACCACTTGTTTCGATCGATGACTCATGGACTGACTGAGCAAAGCTTCATTTCTTATGAAGGTACCAAAAAATAGGTCAACTCGTGGATAACTTCAAAAAACGAGTCGTTTTTCCGACATGGTATCCATATGCTACCGAAAATACGGGAAAAAGTAGTGACTTTTTTATAGAAAAATTCCTCAAAATTAATGCACGGTCCCAACAAAAGTGTATATTTTTCAAATAACATACAGAAATATTAAATTTCATGTACGAATATTAGGTGTACAACTTTGCTTTCGTCATTTTTCGATAGAAGGCTGCAACGGCAAGTGCTGAACGAAATAGGCAGATCAAAAATATCACACAGTAAGTTAGGATGTCTTTCAATATAACGACAGCACTACATTAGTGAATTTGTGTTTGCATAATAAATTTATTTCCGATCGAAGACGTCAGTTTTCAAGCTAAACTCTCATCATTTACGGGAAGTTTTGACTTTCTCTTTTCATTTGAAAAAAACTGCGGCTGAGGCTTATCGAATGCTCACAAGAACTTACGGTGAGGCTGCTCTTAATGAAAGAACGTTTCGTAAGTGGTTTCAACTCTTCAAAAGCGGTGATTTTGATGTCGAGGACCGGCATGGCGATGGAAAAGAGAAACTTGTCGAAGATTCCGAATTGAAGGCATTACTTGCCGAAGATTCATGCCAAACGTAAGAAGAATTGGCAGAAACATTGGGAGTGACCCACAAGCAATTTCGAAACGTCTCAAAGCCATGGGAATGATTCAGAAGCAAGGAAATTGGGTTCCGAACGAGTTGAAGCCGAGAGATGTTGAACGGCGTTTCTTTGCTTGTGAACAACTGCTTCAAAGACTGAATCAGAAGGGTTTTTTACATCGCATTGTAACCGGCGACGAAAAGTGTGTCCACTACAATAATCCCAAACGCAGAAAATTATGGGGAATACCCGGACATGCCTCCACGTCGACGGCCAGACCATATATTTATGGTGCCAAGGTTATGCTCTGCAATTGATGGGACCAGCTAGGTGTGGCGTATTGTGAGCTGTTAAAACCGAGTGAAACTATCGCAGGGGATCGGTATCGAACGCAATTGATATATTTGAGCCAAGCATTGAAGGAAAAACGGCCACAGTATTAAGGGAAACACGACAAAGTTATCCTCCAACATGACAATGCTCAACCACATGTCACAAGACCGGTTAAGACATACTTGAAAATGCTGAAATGGGAGGTCTTACAAAACCCACCATACTCTCCAGATATTGCTCCTTCCGATTACCATTTGTTTCGATCGATGGCAGACGACCTGGCTCATCAGCATTTCCGCTCTTATGAAGAAGTGAAAAAATTGATTGATTCGTAAGTCACCTCAAAAGACGCATCTTTTTTTCGAGATGGTATCCGACAATTACCAGAAAGATGGAAAAAAAGTGGTGGCTACACTGAGAAAAAAATGCTATTGAATCAAAAGCATTTCTTTCCAAAAGCATGTATACTATTAATTCATAAAAATATACTACAAGAACCAATAAATATGTTACTAATTCTATAGCATATTAATTTGAATCCATGATATACATGCTTTTGGAAAGAAATGCTTTTGATTCAATAGCATTTTTTTTCAGTGTAGCGATGGACAGTACTTTGAATCATAAATAGGTAATCACTTTTCAAGAATAAAGCTTCAAATTTTGGGAAAAAACGGTAGAAACTAAGTTGCACACCTAATATGTATGAAATTCCAACGGGTTTCTAAATGCTCGATGCCTTTTTTATACTATTCGGCGCCCAACAACTCAAAATGCGCGTTTGTTTCGAGTGTAGTGATGGATCCATGTTTCATCAACGGTTACAAAACGGCGCAAGAACTCCTTTGAATTACGCTTAAACATGTCCAAATTGTATTGAGAAACATCAACTCTTTCCAATTTTTACTGGTCAGTGAGCACATGCGACACCCACCACGCACATAGCTTTCGCATATTCAAATGAGTATGTAAAATGTAGTGTACATGTTCAGTTTAAATGTTTACCATTTTAATAATTTCACACACCTTCAATTTACGGTCATCGTCCACTATAGGTAGAATTTTTTTGATCATTTCTGGCGTAGTCGCATCCGAAAACCTCCCTGAACGTGGTTACTCAGTTGCGCTCGTATGTACGACCAAACTTAAACTCTTGTATCCACCTTTTGACTGTTCTATTCGATATACAAGATGTGCCACAATACTTATCAAGCTTTTCTTTAGCTACTTTAGCCATTATGCTTCTCAAGTAATAACGTTTAATGAGAAGATGTAATTGTTTTTTCCATTGTTTACAAAATCGATGAGATGATGATGCGACAATTACTCTCAAACACAAACTACCTTACAGATTGTAAATGAAACTTTGCGTTAAGTATTTTTTAAGGTCAGCACTTCACAAAAATGATAAGGATTTTAGATTAATGACGCCATCTGGTCGTCAGGCCTGGGACTTTTCAGATCACCTAGTAACGTGTCTACTTAATTTCAGATTTACCAAAATAGATAAACGTAATAACAACACATTGAATATTAATAAGAGTTTTTTTTCAATTTTTACTTCTATACGTTTCTTTCTTCTTAAAACTTCTTTCATATCAAAAATAGTTTATAAGACAAGAATCTAATCTGATGCAAGCAAAAAATCAAAGAGGTTGATATAATCATTGTTTACAACCTTTCTCTTTAAAAGCATAAAAATTCAGTTGATTCAGTGAATATACTTGCAATTCAATAAGTACAGGGCGGCTCAAAGGCAGTAGACGATATATCAAGAAGTTCACTATAAGCGTCCTAAACTTGATTTGGTTCGAGTACTTTCAGCTGAACTGGTTGGATTGGCTTCGAACGTGAAAAATAATTGCGAGATCAGAGATAGCGTGTTATACGGGTTGTTTCGCAATTTTGTCCTCACCTGCAGATAATAGTTACAGCTCAAGTTCAGAATGTTCCAGCAATGCATTTCAAAAAAAGTTTTAACAATTTGTTGCTCAATTAATACATTCTGATATTTTCGGACTAAAAAAATAAGAATAAATTGATAATTTAACACGTAAAAGAGCATTGCTCCAGAATTCATTGTATGAAATTCTCTCCAAGTCGATGAATTTTCAATCAAAGAAGAATGCGCGATAATCTAAATATCTAATCAGAAAATGATAAGATTTGGAATATTTAAAGTGACTAAAAAGGACATACCTATATGAAGATTTGGATGCTAAAATATTAGAACGTTAATACTTGAAAAAGTTTTGACCTGGGGAATCAAACATATTTCAATTAAAAAATTATTTTACGCATGTTTAGGGGAAATAACTTTTCAAACTTAAACGCGTTTCTTTCGAAAAGTAGTTTTCTGAATCAGTGCTCATAATATCTCGAAAACGACTTGGTGAATTTTCATAAAATTTCGAAACAATATTCTTGAACATGTTTCCTAGTCCTCGGCGATTCACTTTCTGGAAAAAAAATTGTATCCGCAATTAAACTTGAATAAAAAATTAAAAAACAGGGGTGAAAATCGACATTTAATCTAGAGTGGCCGACATTTCGTTAATTTTTTATTTTTTTAAATTCTCTACTGTAGAAAACTGGTTTATAAATCTTCAAATGAAAAACAATTATGTTTATTTGTTTCGAATGAACTGACAAGTTGAAACAAAGACCGCCACAAAAAATAAAAAAGAAACACGATTAACGCCAATTACATACATTAAGTAACAACAAATTTTGGTCATAATATTTCTAAATGTACCTGTAATACTTTCTTTCAAATGAGAAAGCTGCGATTGAATAAAGTAAACGGTTTCTGAGAAGAAACTTCATAAATAGCCTTATCCAATAATTTTTGAAGAATCTAAAAATTGAAGGTTGATCAAATCTGATTGAGAGTTTGAATAAGACTCTAATACGATAACGATATAAGTTAATTTAACCATTTATCATTTATTACAATAAATAATTTATACCAAGTTTTGCTGTTTTGAGGTTCGGGACAAGCTATTAAAATTTACGTTCAAAGTACGTCTTGATGTACGATATGGAGTTATACAATTTGTTGAGTTTGCCTGATTATTACATGCGTTGTAGTCCGTATTATACTCGCAACATTCTGATCATTACCCACCATACAAACCACCATAACAAATAACAAACTATGGTTCAGAACGTCCAATTATGCAATAGATCATAATGGGGCGGTCCAGGGTCGTTTTTGATATCTCAGATACCTGATATAACTCTCATGTGAACCTGGCACATGGCCCTTCAAAACATGCTTGATGACACTTCAATAATAGTAATCAACGCAAACATTAATATCGAATCAAACATCATAGAAAGCAGATACTGAAGGCCATTTTTAGAAACAAAAATATAAATAGAGATTAGTAACTATTCTATGCTTACACTGAGAGAACTGTTTTGTTTATATTAAATATACCGTTTTTTTAATTAAATTTTCTAAAAAGACAGTAACTTATTTGGAATGACCAAGAATTTGTTTGAATCAGTAAATATGAAATATCTATCTTCTTGATTAAGAAGAATTATTTGTTTAAGATGATTTGTTTGATCCAAGCAAATAATATTTTAAATTTGATTAAATGAGTTGGCTTAATAATAATTAATTATAAACAATAAAAGTATTCGTTTGATTCAAACAAATAAACTTGGCAGAGAAGTGTGCGATGCATTTGCGCTGAGATGCTGACCGTACTTCTTGATTTTCTAACCTCGCGTCATGTGTCCCAGGTTCCGGTTTCGATATCATTCGGACATCTACACGGAGAAAAATAGATAGTAAACTGCAATATCTTGATATTAGCAGATAATATATTTGCGATTTAACTATGGGAGAGCCATCTAAATATTGAAACAAAGTATCTGTAGATATTAAAAAAAATATATTTTTCCGCAATATCTAAGATATTAATGTAAAGAACCCAATTTTAAATGCCTCCGGCGCGGAAACTCGTTTTTCCGTTACAGCTGAGAGTAACGGAATGTTGTGTATTCCGTTACTGAGGAATATAATGTAAAAATTGAACTGCGCATGCGCATATAGTCTTACAGCGGAGCAGAATCTTCTTCTTATTCTTCTTCTTCTTCTTCGTACAGCGTTAGCACCCTACTGACAAAGCTTTGTACATTTGAACTGCGCATGCTCTATTACAACAAGCTACTACTACATAAGATCGATAAAATCAAAATGGCTGGGATTAGTCGCAAAATATCAAGTGTAATTACTAGCGCCCAAACAACTACAATACTAGATTAGATTCGAGCGTACGCATAAAAACTCGTATCCGCACCGAAGTCACATAAAATAGAATACGTGCCAATGCACACAATTCGGGAAATTACGAAACTCGCGACAATGCTCGCATCGCTGATCGCACCTCGGCTTCGTCTCGGCTTCGATCTCCTGCGAGCATTGTCGCTCGTCACGCAATAACCCTCATTGTGCGCCTAGGCACGTAATATACTATTTTGATACCCTGTTCTGATGTGAACCGTATTCCAGTGAGGGCGTTCTGCATCGACCGGAACAAATGGTAGTCAGAAGGGGCAAGGTCTGGGCTATAAGGCGAGTGGGGGTAAAACTTCCCATCCACTGTTTTCCAAATAGTTCTTAACCGGAATAGCAACATGAGGCCGAGCGTTGTCATGATAGAAAATTATTGCCTCGTGTCCGGTCGCATATTAGGTGTAAAACTTTGCTTCCGCCGTTTTTCGATATGTGGCTGCAGCGGTAAGTGCTGGTCGAAATAGGCAGATCAAAAAGGTCACACAGTAAGCTTTGACATCTGTCAACATAACGACAGCACCACATTAGTGAATTTTCATTTGCATCATAAATCTATTCTCGATCAAAGATGTCAGTTTTCGAGCCAAATTCTCGTCATTTCCGGGAAGTTTTGATTTCCTCCTTTCATTCGAAGAAACCCGCGACTGAGACTCATTGAATGCTCTCAAGTATCAGGTGTACAAATAAGTTTCCGCCGTTTGTTATCAAAAATTGGGCATTTATTGTGAAAGAACGGTACCTTATGTTTTATTCGAAGTATTGTCCATCGTATTGTTCTTCTTGCGTTTGGCACGAATCTTGATCCAATAATGCTTCCAATTTCGCGTCTTCGTACACTTTCGGCCTTCTACTACGTTCTTTGTCTTGGATGTCAAATTCACCGTTCTTAAATTTTTAAAACCACTCACGATAACTTCTTTCACTCAAGGCAGCCTCGTCATATGTTTCTTCAAGCAATCGATGCCATTTATCGATGACGTTTATTCGGCTCGAAAATCGAAATTTTCGTACACAAAAGAATATATTATATTGATGAAAATTCACGAAAATTTCAAGGTTATGTTGTTGACAGATGTCCAACCTTACGACAGAGACGATTTACATCTGCAATTTCAACCAAAACTTACTGGCGACGCCAACTTTTGTCAAACGGCGGAAACTTATTTGTACACCTGATACTTACGGTGAGGTTGTTCTTAGTGAAAAAACGTGTTGTAAGTGGTTTCAATGCTTCAAAAACGGTGATTTTGATGTCAAGGACCGGCATGGCGGTGGGAAAGAGAGAATTTTCGAAGATTCCGAATTGGAGGCATTACTTGCTAAAGACTTGTGCCAAACGCATGAAGAATTGGCAGAATCATTGGAAGTGACTCAACAAACTATTTCGAAATGAGAAAAAAATTACTTATATCAAAGAAATATGCTTTCGATCTAAAGAAATTTTCCTTGCATCAAGAAATAATGCATTTCAGATGAAAAAATCATTTTTGTTTGAAGAAAAAGTTCTTTTGACCTAAAAAATATTTTTTTGACTCAAGTAATATTTTCTTCCATGTATATACCTTTTTTCTTGACCTAAACAAATAAAATTTTAACTTAATAAAAAAATTTAATTTAAGGTAAGTTTAATGCAAAAAAAATACATTTTTTTTTTTACAAAATATTGTTATTTATTTATTTTTAAATGTTTTAGTAAAAAAAGTATAATGATTGGAGGTCTAGAAGTATCATTGCATTAGGTATAGGCCTACTTTATTCGCGTTATCCCGGAAACAGCATTTTTCAACATAAATGACCCATTATATTGGAAACTATAAAAGATATCTGGACCGAATTTTTACCACATGTTCTCTACATATAGGCTATTGTGTGGATCCTCAATAAAGCTTATATGTATTGAAACAAAAATAAAAAAAATTAATTGTTAAAAAATATATATACTAAAAAGATTAAATTTTGAAAAAAATATAATAAACTAAATAACAGCTGTAAAAAATTTCAGAACTGTATCTTGATTGGTTTCTGAGATATTGGGTCTCAAACTTTGACTTTTTAACATGCGCGAGATAGGAGCGTTCAACTTACCTTAAAGAAAATTTTATTTTAAATCAAACAAATGTGGACAAACAAACAAAAATCCAAACAAGAATTTTAGTGCCTTTGAACAAAATATTTGTTTGAAAAAAAAAAATCGTCAGACAAAGTATTTGTTTCAACTAAACAAAAAGTTTTTTGGCCGTATAATAAAAGAATAATTTGTTTGAATCAAACAAATATTTTCCTCAGTGTATTATGGTAAATTCACTGTTAACTATATAATTATCGATAACTTTGCCAATTTTTTTTTTAAATGTTTACTAACAAGAAGTTATCAGACGTGCTTTATTGTCATTTGTTATGTTTCCCGAATTACCAAAAAGATAATTTGTAAATAAAAAAAATTATCTTACATGAGCGAATTAAATTATAATTTAGTGCACGTGATCTGATTGATCCATGGCCTCAAGGTTTAATCACATTCAATAATTTGCAATACCTTTTGCCTCCAGGATAGGTAAGAAATTCGGAATCACTAATCTTAGAAATGAAATGCTTGTGATAGGAGCATAAAAGAAGTCTTTACTTTCCAGACATTCCGTGAGATCTGTCGACAAAAATTAACGAGGAAGAGTTTTTAGAATGATAATAATCTCTGCAAGTATTATATTCCTATTGAAAAAATTGTTGGCAATCGTTAAAAAAATCTGGTGAATCAGTCGTGTATAGCCGTATAAGATTGATTTATCTTTCAGGATGATGAGAATAATCATTATCATGTTTTAGCTATAAAATTTAAGAGCAGAAGGTAATGGGTCATTAATTTTAGTGGGAAGTTGGCGACAGTCGCTACAATGTTGCCAATTTTAACGGTACGTTCTATATCCTTTTATTTTAAGCAACGACTTTTCTTCAGAAGGGTGCATAATAATTGCAGATAATTATTTTTTATCTCACTTGATTTTTTTTTTCTTCTGCAAAAATGATACGTAAGTATTCTTTAAAACCTTGCGCAAAACCTTTTAAAAATGTACATTGATGCAGTTTGTTCAGATAATTGCAGGTATTGTGCACTCTAATTAGTATGATAATTAAGCCCTAACGGGTTTTAGTTCTGGGTATTTTTTCTGTCATGTTTGCACACCGCCCCCTGCCAGCTCACTCGTTTTTGCATGTGTATTCGTATTGGCTCCATATAGTTGAAAGGAAATTCCCTTTCACGTTTAAATGCCACGATCTGAAATTAACGTGTCGATTAATGACTTCATGGTTCAACTCTATATTTTTTAAGATGTACAAATAAAATCTGAGTAAATATAATTATTTCTTTATAAGGTAAATGAAACATTAATCTGTTACTGAACCTATCCGAAAAAGTTTCGTATCTCGTTTGATGAAAAACGGTCAAAAACCAATCCGACTTTATCCGATTTATTCCGCTTCAATCCGAGGCATCAAACAGAATTCCAGATATTAAATTATGTGACAAGCTTCATATATATTCGGTCTTAGTATCTAAATATTTAGTTGTAATATTAGAACTGAGGTCGTGAGGTCATGAGGTCATGAGGTCGGAATGATTCGGATTCATTCAGATTGAATCGGATCAAGTCGGATTGGTTTTTGACTGCTTTTTATGAAACGAGATACAAAATGTTTTTCGGACTGGTTCGGAAACGGATTTCGGAATCGTTTAAAATATCTCTGATTCGCTCGGATTTAATCTCAATCTGAAACTTTCGCATAATTTTTTAAAATTTGGCTCGAAGCGATAAGAAAATAAGTTTGGGTAAAAATAAAATTTATTAATAAAATTATTTTTTTGTGTTTCAAATTTTTTTCATGAAAAATAATCTTTTCTCTTTCAAATTAGCCCTTCATTAATAATATTGCTATTCTTGAAAGCAAAATTATCTATTTTTGCCTGATGTCTAATTTTCGTGAACGAACTACCTTAAACAAAATCATTTTGTTCAATTCACAAAGTACTTTATTGACTTTAGTCAAGTTTTTGGTCAAAACTAATCAATACTTGAGATTTATTAAAATTAACTAAAATATTTCGTTGGATGAATAAAATTTTACCGATCCAGTGTGTGGGATAAGTTTTTGCGGAGTCGTTTCTCTCTCTCGAAAATAAAAAGTATTTATTGCAGATATTTATTTCGTACGGCCCATATTTCTTGAAATATATTCGATTTTTCGTATGGCAGTAAATATTATCAAAGAAGTGTCCAATAATATTAATCACTTAAAAAATAAAAGTTCTAGACGATTTGCGACCACGTAACTGGACTTTGAGACAAAGATTTATCAGGCGTTACTGCATCTTATAATTTTTAATAATAATAAATAATAATAAATAATAAATAATAAGTATAAAATAAATAATAAAATAATAATAATAAATTAATAAAAATAATAATAATATTTAATAATTAATATAATTAATAATAATTTTTTAATAATACTCCTATATTGAGGAAAAACACGATCATTAATTTGATACAAATTATTGACTGCCTCTTTGAATGTATTCCACTCTGAAAAGTTTGTGCTTGGAAGCCATTCTTAAAGCGAAACCACTGATTAAAAGCTACATTGTTAAGTAAATTACAGTTTTCAACTCTGAGTTTATCCGATTCATTCCGAAAAGAAGTGTAACAATCATATTTAAAATTCTTATATTCTCAGAATCTCCTTGTGCAAGAATACATATAAAAATCAAAAATATATTAATGTTATGGTGTAAACTTTTTTCAATGTTTAACGATGTAGGATATTTAACCATGCAAGATTGCTCGTGCATAGTTGATGATTTATTGCACACATATCCTTGGCAGATTAAAAAATCGGCGAAGCGAGTAAGGAACGTAAGAAGTTTCTTTATTGTTATGTGTGAGCCCTGCCAATTTGAACATCGAATCTTTGCTGAGAAACAAAAAGAAGTTAATTTGAGGGTTTAAACCCGAGGACGTTCCTGTTCCCACGCCTTTTGCTTGGACCACGACCTCGGCACGCGATCCCAAGATGCAAACTTTAAGCGTTTGTCGATGTTCATAATCTCTTCCTTATGTTTTAAAACTTGCAAGTAGAATTTCAAGTTCAGAGACACACAGCTAGAGACATCACAATTTTTAGTATCAATAAACTAATTATCTTACACTTTGAATGTTATTCTTATAAAAATATTTTATATGATAAACGTAATTTTGATCAATTATACCTGTGCAGAAATTCTTTGAAATGGCCCTAGTCTGGAGTGAATCGCTGAACTAGACCAGGGCGAGATCAGGAAGGTTGAAAAACCGGCAGAAAGCGTTGCAATAATTCGTCTACGAGACCAGGACCAAAACAGGCTCGACATTTTATTTTGAAATAGGGCTTTCATGTCTTGGTCATATTATGGCCCAGACCGGTGATGAAAAATACATCCTGGCCGAGGCTAGACCTTCAACCCCGTTACGTGTCATGAATTGGACATTCAGATTCCCTGATTAGGACTCGGCTAGGGCCATAGAAAAATTACTGCTTGAGCGTGTAGAAATCACTATATCATGGCCTAGACCAGGCCCAAACTGAATCATGCAACGTGATGGGATTACCAAGTCTAGCCCCGGTTGGACCGTGTTTTATTACCAATTTGAGCAATATTTGAGTAATAATTAGGTCACTTTATGGAAGGGTCATTCCATCTTAAGGTAGTTGATCCACGAAAATTAGACCTCAGGCAAAAATAGATAATTTTTCTTTCAAGAATAGCAATATTATTATTGAAATGCTATTTTGGAAGAAAAAAGATTAATTTCCATGACAAAAATTTGAAATACAGAAAAATAATTTTATTAACAAATTTTATTTTTGTTCCAACTTTTTTTCTTGTCGCTTCTTATCAAATTTTAAAAAATTATGCGATTTTAATAAATTACAAATCACTTTTTCAAGAAAAAGATTCCTTACAACTTAGCCATTTCCAATTTTCGAAAAAAAATGAATTATTATCAAATTCAGCAATTTGTTTAAAAAAATTTCGTTTTGGAAAATATTTTTTAATGGTTTCAGCCATTTTTAAAAATCAGAAACGGTGAAGTTGTGGGAAATCTTCTCTCTGAAAAAATGATTCATGATTTATTAAAATCGCATAATTTTTTAAAATTTGACTCCAAGCGATAAGAAAATATGTTTTGGCAAAAATAAAATTTATTAATAAAATTATTTTTCTGTGTTTCAAATTTTTTTCATGTAAAATAATCTTTTCTCTTTCAAAATAGCCCTTCAATAATAATATTGCTATTCTTCAAAGCAAAATTATCTATTTTTGCCTGAGGTCTAATTTTCGTAGATGAAAACTACCTTAAATCACTCAGGCCATTTTCGTTAAAAATTTGTTTTACGTTAATACTTTCAAGAATGGTTTGTTGGACTATTTTAGATAACACGTATTCTTTTTTTCGCTCTTGAAGTCGGGGTTTTCGGAAAATTATATTTTTTCTTCAAGCTTACCAAACGCGGATTTTTCGTTTTCTCACAAGCAACTTTTTGTGCGAGCGGTAATAACTTCTGGAAAAATGCATGAATTTCAGTGTTTTTTTTTTCAAATTTCTAGGCAATTGTTCAATTTACAAAACACGCAGAAGAAAAAAATGTTTTTTTGCAAATTTTTCTTTTTAAATAATTTTTGGACATTGCCACAATTATTTGACAATCGTCCATTCATGGTTGCTTGTTTTTGCAATATAAATTTTTCCGAAGATTTTTTCGTCGCTTTGTTTTTTCAAATGTGCGTTTGCCGAATTCTTTTCAATGCTACAATTTTACCCCACGTTTTTTGTTTTTTGTTGCGAAATTTTTTGAGTTCCGGATCGTCTAGCAGGCAGATCTCCACGTTAAGTGTATAAGCTGGCAATGTTTTGGCAAACGTCTTAGCGTTTTGAATCTATTCCAATGGTACTTTGTGGAGATTATGGTTGGTCCCATAATGTTTGATGAGTCCTCCGACGCACGTTTTGAAAAAATAAAGCAACGGAAAAACTTATATTGCAAAAACAAGCGACCATGAATGGACGATTGTCAAATAATTGTGCCATAAAATAAAACTGAAATAGTTTAGATTATACATAAATCGTTGACCTTGAAGCTTTAACCGTTTCTTGATAACATCATTCCATCACATTTACAGTCTATATTTTTTACTAGCATCTAGGATACATTAATATCCATAGATAAATGAAAAAATGTCGGTAAAAACTCAAAAAATCATATCTCGGGAAAAACGAAGTTTAGCATATTGATACTGATATATAATATTGTTTATCTCCGACAAAATGTGTTTTCGATACCTGAATCACCCAATCTCGACGTTATATCTATGGGATTTGCAGAAAACAAATAGTTACGGAATTATTCTACCCACTTTCAATGTTGCATCGAATAGTTTCCCAGGGAACGAAAAAACAGTTATAGAACTACCGTGGAAGATGGAATCCTTGGAAAAAAATATGTTTTTGATACATGGAACATCTACTGTCAACAATATATTGACGGTTTTTTTCAGGGAGAGAAAAAATAATAACGAAATTAGTGTAGAAGATCATTCATTTCAACATTATGTTGACGCGCTTCGATACTATCAAATAATCAGTCATGAAACTACCGTGGAAGATAAAATTCCCCGAAAAGAATATGTTTTTGGTACCTGAATCACCTATTTTTAACGCTATATTCACGGGTTTTTCAGGAAAAGGATATGCAGTCACAAAATTACTTTCGAAAATCACTAATTTCAACATTATGTTGGCGCGTTTCAATTGCAACAAAGAATTAGTTATGAATCTACCGTGGGAGACAAAATTCGCCAAGAAAAATGTGTTTTTGGTACCTGAATAATCCACTTATAACACTATATTGATGGGTTTTTTTTATTCAGGGAATGAATAAATAGTTACAAAGGGCCGTAGCAGGATAAGCATCGTCTGGGTGCCCCCGTTCGGATTTGATCCACATTGCAAGGGTAAGTGGCTCCTATTACAAGATAAATCCACTTCAAGTATCAACTCAAAAAAAAAATTTTTACAAAAGTTATGAATGAATTTTAAAAAATTAAAAAATCTAATTTTCTCTAAAACGGCTCAACCGAACTTGATGACTAAAATATATGTTATAGAGGGTACTAAAGGTTCTGAAAAAAATTCAAGAACCTATTGCGTTTATAAATAGGGGGTAAACATTTTTTTTTAAATTTTTGAATAATTTATTTAATGTGAAATACTTCTTGAACACCCACCATTTTTTGGTTTTATGTGAAAAATGACTTTCGAAATTTTCATCAAATCTTTATTTTCTATATCATGCTCAAATTCAAAGTGAAAATATATATTTTTTCGAAAAATTTCGGAGAGGTACTTCATAGTTAAAAAAAAAAACTTTTTTTCCCCCTACAATGTATGGAACAATTGATGCCCTATGACTCATTGAAGCAATTGTTTCTATACTCATGAAAGTTTTACGTTGATCACGTACAATATATCATTTATTTTTACGTATTTGCTGCATAGTGGACGACATAGTACACTTTATATGAATGCGAGGGTGTATGAACAATTATCCGCACCCTGTCTGTGGAATCGCCTTGTTTTCAACACATTTTATCCATCTGTCAACAAGCTTTTTCTTTCAGTCACAAAATTCAGTTTATATATTTCCCCATATATCTCCTTCTCGAAGCTTGTGCCCATGACCTTTGTTTTGCCCTCCTTGAGAGTACTATTGTGCAGGCTTCGAATGCCGTACGAGTTCGTTCGCAAAAAGCACCTGATTTTCAATTGTTTTGATTCATGCTCAATAGATGTATTTATCTAAGGTTCGCGTTTTTATTTCATTCTTAGTTGTAGAACGATTACAGTCATTCGACAGTTTGGGAAAAGTATCATTTGTTTCCAATAGGTATACCTTCCTGTAGTTCAAACGCGGCATAAAAGCATCCTACACTGAGAAAAAAAAACATGACTCAGTAGCGTCCGGACAGGAGTGGTTCATGTCGGAAGACGAAAATTGAAAATAGACATCACTGGGTCCTCGCTAGACATGAACCACTCATGTCCAGAGCGTACACACTAATGTCTTAGACATTAATAACGCGCACAGGACTCAGTCCTGTCTAGACAGTAGTCAGTCATGTTCAGCACCGGAACGACAACGCGCTAAACATTACTGTATATTGTGTCAATGCTTGAATGTGGAATGTTTCGTCGATTGTGTCTATTAATGATTAGCAGCAAAAATTTTCAAATATAAAGTAAAAAATTACACTACATTTACCCGGTAAGAAGAGAAGAATTCAGAAAAATTCAGAATCTAAATTCAAATTCAAATTAAATTCAAATACAAAGCAGAGACTAGAAGGGAATAGAATAATATCACTTTGAAGACGCAACTGAGAATTAAATTAAGTGAATTTTTTAGAATCAATAAATATTGTATTAAATTTATAAGTTAGAGGTAAAAAAAAGAATTTTGGTAAATTATATCAAAACTTTTTTATTCATTTATTGAAAAGAGACATATTTTGACCGATTTCATATATTAGATATTGTACGTGATCAACGTAAAACTTTCATGAGTACAGAAACAATTGCTTCAATGAGTCATAGGGCATCAATTGTTCCATACATTGTAGGGGGAAAAAAAGTTTTTTTTTTTAACTATGAAGTACCTCTCCGAAATTTTTCGAAAAAATATATATTGTCACTTTGAATTTGAGCATGATATAGAAAAAACGGTGGGTGTTCAAGAAGTATTTCACATTAAAAAAATTATTCAAAAACCCTCTATAACATACATTTTAGTCATCAAGATCGGTTGAGCCGTTTTAGAGAAAATTAGATTTTTTAATTTTTTAAAATTCGTTCATAACTTTTGTAAAAAATTTTTTTTTGAGTTGATACTTGAAGTGGATTTATCTTGTAATAGGAGCCACTTACCCTCGCAATATAAATCGAATCCGAGCCGGGGCACCCAGACCATGCTTATCCTGCTACGGCCTTTTTCTAGAACATTATCTATTTTGAAGTTACATTGACGGTTTCCCAGGTAACATGAAAATAGTCATAAAACTACCGTGAAAGATGGAATTCTCTGAGAAAATGGTTTGCCAGAGAACGAAAAATTATTAGATTTGTTATTAGAAATATTGTCACAAAGTGTATATCAGGTTATGAATTACTTATTAATTAAGTCATGATAATAGATTTTTAAAAACTTATGTAAAATAAAAAAAATATTATCCTGGTATAGTATCTATATAGTTTCTTCTATGAATTTTCTGTTGCTGAAAGTGTGAGGTGTGAGAGTTGCAACCACTTTTATTGTTCTCTCAAACCTTCCTAGTGTTTAAGTTACTTTCAAAAGAGGTCGAATGTACTTCTAACAGTGATGCCAGAAGTTACAGCCGGTGCAATTACTCTATAATGCTTATGTCAGAATTTTTGATTTGTGATCTTTCCCTGCACTGCTTTAATACTAGCAAAATTTGCAAACCATGATAAAACTCATTCTTCACCTACCTAGAGGTGGTTTTTTTAAAAATATAAGTAAATAGTTTATAAAAGAAAAGTTTTTTATTTATTTATTTAAAGTTCACAACCATGCGCGTAAAAAAACATGTATCATCAATTAAAACGATACTTATTAATTTTTTGTCGCGTTAAATATAGTCTGTGATAAAATGAAGTAAAAGTTTATAGCTTTATGTAGATCACTTTGCAAAGGTTATATTTTCAGTAAAAACCCATGTGGAAAATTTAAAATGACCCCCATTGTTCATATAATATTATTACATTTCATCGATACGTTTATCAAACACATGTTTTCACACAAGTCAATTACAGATATAATTATTTATTGGTTGGTTTATTGTTGGTATTTATGCAATAAAATTCTTTTGTTATACCAACAAAACATTTTGCCATATCAATCAAATGTTTGTTATTCAGACAAAATTTTTTGTTAAGATAACAACAAAAGTTTAGTTGCATACAGCTTTTTCACAGTAAGACCTCAACAAAAAAGCCGAAGTAGAAGAGGTCAAGAATCGCCACGAAAGAGGTGGAGTGGTTGGAGGTTTCGATCAAGAAGAACTTCCGGTAACCAAAGCTTAAACCGGAAGCTAAAAAACCAGAGTCCCTAAGGAGTGCCCGCCCAGACGTGATGCTAATAAAGCCCACTAAGAGGGTAAGTATGACCACATGGTCATATTGAAGGACCTAGAGAAGCGGGTCAAACCTGAGGGACTGGGCGTTACTGTCCAGGGAATCAGGGAGACGCGCTCTAAGGATCTTTTGATGGAGGACACCACCCTCAAAGAGGTTGTTTATGCTATCAGAAGGAGTTTATAATCGAGAGACCCTGCAGAGGCACCGCAAGGGCGTATATCCAGCTGGAGGAAGTGCAGGCCCTGAATCTGTTAAGACGAACGACATTAAGATTGAGTGGGTCTCTTGCAGGGTCTGCAGGAAGACTGTAGCGAACCGATGTTACCGTTACCTTGGCTTTAGTCACATGGCGGTGAACTGCCGGGGCCCAGATAGAAGCAGGCACTGCTGGAGGTGCGGCAAAGAGGAACACACAGCCAGGACCTGCTCAAGGAAACCGCAGTGCTATTTCTGTCCCGCAAGAGAAGACAAGCCCCGAGATGACCATATTCCTGGGACAATGAGATGCGTTGCTTTTAGGGAGGAAGCCCTGAAAGTCCCGAATGGAGTTAAGCAGGCACCAAAGAAGGGCGCTGAATTATACAAAATTCTAGGGTTTAACAAACCAAAATTTTGTTGATTTCATTAACGTAGGCGGATGCCATACGTAGATATCCTGCCTACATGGGGCCAACATATGGTAAAATAACAAGGAGACTAGTGGATAAGTTCCACAATGTACATGAAATATTCACTAAAATATATTGGAAAAGTTCTACAACTTGTAGGAAATATCTTACATCATTATATGGGAATTCCCCCACAAAAGTTTGGAAAAGTTCCCAATTTTTGGGAAATGTTTTCCAAAACATGATCGGGAAGATTTCAAAATTTGTAGAGAATATTCCACATGATTATATATTTCCTCACGATAGCTTGGGAAAGTTTTACAATTTGTAGGAAATATTCTACATCGTTACTTGGAAATTTCTCACAATATTTTGGGAAATTACCCCTACTTTTAAGAATTATTCCTTAACATATTTTATGGAATATAATTTTATAATAAATGATTATATGTAAATAAATGAATATAAATAAATTAAATAATAAAATAAAAAAATACCAAATATTTTGTGGAAAATCCACAAATTTTGGTGTAATCTGCGTTACTACGATTTTGGGAAAAATTACTCAGAAAAATGTTTACAGTGCAGGGCAATTTGCAGACGGAATTATATTTGCATTATCCTTATTACATTTAAACATGTTATAACGGTATGTTCACAATTTAGTGAACCTATGAGTAAAGTCGTAAAAATCGTAGAACTCATGTAACATTTAATTAGGAAAATGAATAATTAATAATTCCTACCATTAGGAGTTTGTCTGCACAGCCTGGCGAACATCATATTCCAGTTCTTCCCGGGAGGTCTTTCTAAAACAAAAAAAGCAAACTTCAATTTCAAGTAAAATAAAAAAAAATGATAAGAGATATTTCGCGATACAATTATACGAGTAAAATAAATGTTTTTTGGTGGTGCACACGATTTTTTTTCTACTGGGGGGGGGGGGGGTCAACAAATGGACTTGTTTGTCTCGCAGGAGGCAAAAAAATGCAGTTTTTGACCCGCTAGTAGAAAAAGTAATTTTTTAGGAGTTGTTAAAAATGTCATCAAGTCAAGACCTACACCTTGTAGTCAGTATAAAAGAGAAGATTATTAGGCAATCATAAAATATTATAGACATATGTTACTCGATATGGGTCATCGGTCTTAATATCTGAACCCTCCCAAGATATACCCTCAAGTTTGAATCCGTTTCCAAGATGATGCGTTGGATCGCACCCGCAACCATATAATTACGATACATTTCTGTGGAGTGAACGAATATGCGTGTATATATGCTGGACAAGTAACACACGCTAGTTAAATTCATGGTAGAAACGAGTGTTCGAACACTCACATCGATGATTTACACCGTTGCTGATTCTCGTGCATTCCTACGCTTTTACGCTTGCTGGGTATAAAGAAAACGATAGCTTCACAACCTTCAGGTCCTATAGTTTCGCACAGTATCGGCATCAACTCATTTCAAGCCTTGGACAAGTACCCCCGCCTCCCCCTCCTCCGTTTTTAATCAAAATTATTATTTTAGATGATAAAAGTCAGGGTTAAGGCCTCTTCCTTCGTAATACTTGTCTCCTCCCTGGTAAAAGTAAAATGAACAATTGAAAATACCGAGGAGCATCTCACTCAAAAATTCAACGTCTAAAACGCTTAAAGTCAAAGTAAAATACGCACGAAATCTATTAATGGAATGGAAAACGCGATAATCGCATTTTCAAAATCGACAGTTTCTGTATGTGTTTGTAAGAGTTGTGAAAAGTTGGAAGAGATCGCTCCTATCAGTTGTTTAAGGTAGTTTGTTCACGAAAATTAGACCTCAGGCAAAAATAGATAATTTTGCTTTCAAGAATAGCAGTATTATTATTGAAGGGCTAATTTGAAAGAGAAAAGATTATTTTTCATGAAAAAAATTTGAAACACAAAAAAATAATTTTATCAATAAATTTTATTTTTGCCCAGATTTACTTTCTTATTGCTCCGATCCAAATTTTTAAAAATCATGCGATTTTAATAAATCACGGTTAATTTTTTTAGGAAAAAGATTCTCTACAACTTGACCATTTCCAATTTTTAAAAATGAATTATTTAATAGGTGAAATTATAAAAAAACAATTTTTCAAAGCAAAATTCTTATAAACAAATTGCTGTATTTGATAATAATAAATTCAATTCCAAAAATAGGAAACGGTCAAGTTGTAGACAATCTTTTTCCTAAAAAAATGAACCGTGATTTATTAGAATCGCATCATTTTTAAAAATGTAACTCGAAGCGATAAGATAATAAGTCTGGGCAAAAATAAAATTTATTGATAAAATTATTTTTTTGTGTTTCAAATTTTTTTCATGAAAAATAATCTTTTTTCTTTCAAATTATCACTTCAATAATAATATTGCTATTCTTGAAAGCAAAATTATCTATTTTTGCCTGGGATCTAATTTTTGTGAATGAACTACCTTAACGGAGGAAATCGCTGATGAACCGCAAAATCTTAGCTATTATTACGTGAAGTCGCACAAATTCAGTGAGCATTCGAGCGAAATCAGCCGATATTGCTCAAGTTATGTCAGTGCACGTCAGACCCTTACCATACAGTCACGACTCGCACAGATGTGCAATAAATTAACGTTGCTTCTATAACATAATACAAAAAATATGTCAAGATTTAAATTTTGGTTTTTAGTTGTTTTTTGAAAAAACCAATTCGAAATATTGTGAATATCGCTTATTTCTAGAGATTTGAGTGAAATGTAGGTCATCAAAGTCAGGAAAACTTTATTTCAGCAAAATTATCTTTATCTTTATTGCAGAAATCAGATTATCCTGATCATTCAAGTTACTTTACACAGTGTGTCCCAAAAATAACCGAACTTTTTGGATATAGAATAAGATACACATTATATTATCTTTGAAAGTTATTATTTATTCAAAATAGGTTCCATTAGACTCAATACAACGTTTGGAATGATCAACCAATTTATCCATAGACTTTTTAAACTCGGTTTTTGGGATGTTCTTTAGCACCTGTATCACAGCTGATTGAATGGTTGGAACGTCATCGTAAAAAGCTCCTTTCGTTGCAGTTTTTAGTTTTGGGAACAGAAAATAGTCACACGGTGATAGATCAGGCGAATACGGAGGGTAGTCCATGGCACAAATCTGTTTTTTCATCAAAAATTCGTTGACTTTTTTGGTCTTGTGAGGTGGTGCATTTAATTGATGTGGAACAAAACGTGCAAAGACCTTTCTTTTACCCAAATCTTCAGTTAATATTGTGTAGATTGTACAGTAGGATAAATTTAATGTTCTGCCAGCATTCTCACAATGAAACTTGCATCGATAGCGATTATTTCACGTACTTTTTTCACTAACTCAGCACGATTTGATGCTCCTGGTCGTCCAGGTTTTGGATCATCATTTAAATCGTCATGGCCATTTTTAAATCGTCTAAAACACGTATAAACTTGAGTACAGCTCATACAATCATCACCATAAACTTTTTTTATCAATTCGTATGTCTCAGAAATTTTTTTTTCAAGTTTAACACAAAATTTTATATTTGCTCTTTGTTCCATTTTTGTTTTGTAACATTAGCACACTTTTTCTTTTATTGAAATGACTGTAACTTTCACATCTGTCATGCGATTTACATGAATTTAGGTGCGTTTGAAAGAGGATGAATGTATCTTTTTAATGCCAAAAAAGTTTGAAGATTGTTGCCAAACACAAGAAGAGCTCGCAGAATCTTTGAGAGTCACTCATGCAGCCATTTCAAAACGTTTAAAAGCAGCCGGATACATTCAAAAGCAAGGAAATTGGGTTCCACATGAACTCAAGCCGAGAAACGTTGAAAGGCGGTTTTGCATGTCCGAAATGTTGCTGGAACGCCACAAAAAGAAGTCATTTTTGCATCGGATTGTTACTGGTGATGAAAAATGGATCCATTACGACAACCCCAAGCGCAAAAAATCATATGTGAAACCCGGCAAACCAGCCAAATCAACGGCAAAGCCGAATATCCATGGCGCGAAGGTAATACTCTGTATTTGGTGGGATCAGAAGGGTGTGCTGTATTATGAGCTGCTAAGACCGGGTGAAACCATCAATGGAGAACGCTGCCGAACACAATTAATCCGTTTGAAGAGAGCAATAGCCGAAAAACGCCCGGAATATGCGACCAGAAACGAGGCAATAATTTTCCATCATGACAACGCTCGGCCCCATGTTGCCATTCCGGTCAAGAACTAAAGGGTTTCCCAATAGGGGTGATATGATTTTGAATGTCCCTATCGGGCTCATTTGAACTGAAATTTTTGACGTCTGCTGTCAGTTGTGATCAGTAAGGTTTGCCATTTAATCATGAGTAGTTTCACGCTTCCACAACGTTTGGAAATTGTCCAATTATTTTATCAAAATTCGAGAAGTTTTGTCGGTGTTGAAAGAGCATATCGTGCAAAATATGGTCGTCATTCTGCTCCATCCGCGCTCTCAATTCGTCGAATAATCGATAAGTTGGAGAGTGAATTTACTCTATTGGATACTAAGCCTAAAAATCGTATGCGTACCGCACGTTCTACACAGAATATAGCCGCCGTACAGGCCAGTATCGAGGAAAACCGTGAATTGTCCGTGCCACGCCGATCTCAGGAATTGGGCCTGTCCAGGATGACTACCTGGCGTATTTTGCGATTGGATCTTGGCCTGCATCCCTATAAGATGATTCTGGCCCAAGAACTGAAGCCTAATGACCATCGTTTGCGTCGGGAGTTCGCGGATTGGGCTCTGGAATCAATTGAAAATCATCCCAATTTTCATCAAAAAATCATCTTTTCTGATGAGGCGCATTTTTGGCTCAACGGCTTTGACATTTGGCCGATATATTGTTTAAATCATAAATGGCATAGAATATCCAATATAATAAAAAAGATTTCGATCAATTCCGAATGAATATTCAGTGTTTTTTTTCAATTTCAAAACATATCACCCTTATTGGGAAACCCTTTATTTGGAAAACAGTGGATGGGAAGTTTTACCCCACCCGCCTTTCAGCCCAGACCTTGCCCCTTCTGACTACCATTTGGTCCGGTCGATGCAGAACGCCCTCACTGGAATACGGTTCACATCAGAACAGGGTATCAAAAATTGGCTTGATTCATTCTTGGCCGCCAAGCCGGCGCAGTTCTTTTGGGATGGAATCGACAAATTGCCAGAAAGATGGGAAAAAGTCATAGCTTCAGATGGGCAATACTTTGAATAATACTATTGTACATTTTTCTCTTAAATAAACGTTCAAATTTTGAAAAAAAAAACCGCACGAATTAAGTTACAGATCCAATACTATATAGTCATATAGATTCAAAAAATGAATATATAGTAAAAGACGTCGGAAACGACTTCAGATTTAGTCCCAAAATCCGACCTTTACGACGTCGTTTCGGATGTCGTTTCCGATATCGTTTCGAAGTTAGAATTCTCAATAGGGCAACCATTTATGATAATCGAGTCGACTCTCAGATGATTCATTCAACTTTCTGAGATTATCGAGTTGGCCTTCTGGAATGGTCGAATCGAACCTCTGAAATGAACGCCTCGACCCTGTATGATGCTTATTTCGAGCTTCTGAGATGATTGAGTCGACCCTTTGAGATAATCGAGTTGACTATCTTATTTTGACCCTCCAGAGATGGTGATTTATCTCTATTTTTCTCTGTGTGATGTCGTTAAAAACTTTGATCATAATTATTTATGTATATAAAATTACACACATAAAGTAATTGAAGAAACGAATTCAAGAATGTTCACAAGAATTTTATGCTGGTAATTTTCATAAGGAAGCACTATAATCCATCAAAAAATAAAAGTTATAAAATATTGTAGGAAGTAAAATCTGCAGATTGATGGGGTAAGCAGAAATGAGGAAGAGTTTTCTTTTAACTGCTTCAAAAGTAGGTAGTCGCCATTTTCCTGATGATTTAGAAACAATCTGACTATGCAGCAGGTGTGAAGAAGAACAACTCGTAATTACTTGGCTGCTGCAAGTACCCATTCTACTCCGGGATCTTCTAGGTAAAATATAAACTAGCGCACTCCGTATGCATGTTTCCTATAGTCAAAATCACAACTGGGTGAATAAATGGATGTGTTACCTTCTATAAGTCTTTAATTTCGTGTTTTAGTTCACTACACTTTGTCCGGCCTGTATTCTGATGATTTTTTAAGATCGTGTGGTTTGTCTGGATAGTTCTGTCTTAAACTGAGAAAAAAAATTGATACACGAAAAAAAAATTCTCTGAAGTTTAGAGAACCGATTTTAGATTAGCGGATACAAAGGATAGTCCAATAAAAGTTAAAAACGTCTATTGTAGGATATAATGAGCTAATGTATAAAAATGTAGTATGATAATTTTATAAAATCTGTAACTGGAAGCAATATAAAATCTATAAGAGCAGTCTCAAAACTTTAAAAAGAATTTCATTAAAATATGATGACTGATTTTTGAACGGAATTTTTATTTTCACATTAATATTATTAAACACTTCATTTACTTTTAAGTACATACTAATCTCACTATTACACATACTCATTATATATATATATATATAATTGCTTGTTTGAACGGTATTGAAATTATTCTTAAGCGCTGGGTTTCGAACACTCTCTACTTATAACTACCGCATTACTAAACTTTTTAACATTCTTACATTTATTTTTCTGTACAAATTATTGAACTTTATTGAATCGAGGTTAACTTTAAAAACTGTTTTACTTTTTTAGAGTCTTTCTAAAACGTTTAAGAAGTTTTATAAAACTATGTGCAATGATTGTCTGTATCCGCTAATCTAGAGATAGTTTTCTAAACTTTAAATAACATTTTTTTCCGTGTATACAACATCACGTGATTCGCATGAGAAGGTAATTTCTATTTCTATTTAAAAGTTCAATCATAACTATCGAAAAATACTACAATATAGATAAAAAGTACTTTTGAATGTAGTCATATATTCTTACTAAAGTAGACTGAAAATTCCAGAGTTTGGTCATTTAGCCACGATAGTAAAACATATAAGCAAAAAAACAGTGAGTTTACTGTTAGAAATTTTCGGTAATCTACAACACTTTTATGTTATATGTAACTGCATAAAACTTCAGTTATCCAAATAATAAAATTTTTCGTATTGTAAGTTTCAGAACATTCAGATATAAGTGTCAGAATATTCAACATTTTGTAACTGATAATTAAGAAATTTTTTCCTAATTTTACCAAAAAGTAACAGAATTTTCTAATATACTATCTCAATTTTAGGAAACTGTAACTGAATAAAACTCGAATCACGTGTGGAATTTCTAACAGTGTTTTTCTTAATGTTATTTTTACAATTTTTTGAGTAATATTCCAAGTATCAAGTGTATAACTTTGCTTCCGCCGTTTTTTCCCAAAATTTGAGGCTTTATTCTTGAAAAGTGATTACCTATTTATGATTCAAAGTACTGTTCATCACTGGCCACTACTTTTTCCATCTTTCTGGCAATTGTCGGATACCATCTCGAAAAAACAATGCGTTTTTTGAGGAGATCCACGAATCGATCCATTTTTTGACTTTTTCATAAGAGCAGAAATTCGGATGAGCCAGGCTGTGTGCCAAATGCAGAGTACGACCTTGGCACCGTGAATATTTAGTCAGGCCGTCGACGTGGAAGCATGTCCTGGTATTCTCCATGATTTTCTGCGCTTGGGATTATCGTAGTGGACCCACTTTTCGTCGCCGGTCACAATACGATGTAAAAACCCCTTCCGATTCTGTCTTTGAATCAGTTGTTCACAAGCAAGGAAGCGTCGTTCAACATCTCTCGGCTTCAACCCGTTACAGAACCCAATTTCCTTGCTTCTGAATTATTCCCATGGCTTTGACCATCGTTTTCATGAACTTGTGGTACGGTGCATTGTCTTGGTAAACTTGTTGGTGTGTCTTGGTTGATTTCTGCGCTCAATCGATCCAGTAATGTCATGTAATAGTCGCTGTTAATGGTTTTATCTTTCTCAAGATAGTCGATAAACAAATTACCATTCGCGTCCCAAAATACGGATGCCATAACCTTGCCAGTCCACTGTTGAGTTTTTGGTCGATTTCGACGGCTTTCACCAGTTGCTGTCCACTGAGCTGTCGATCTTTTTCTCTCAGGTGTGTAGTGGTGGATACATGTTTCATCGATTGTCGACTTTAAAGCCGAAAGGCGGTTCCGCGGGTGGTGTTTTGGTTCGTGAGAGAGGTTTTTTGGTTTTAACGGGTATGCCTAGACCCGTCCTAGGAGAGTCCTGTACAACGTCTTTAAAAGATTTTGCTATTTTTCCTCCTCACCAAAAAAAAAAAAAAAATCCTTTTTACCTCACTTGAACAGTTCCAAACAGCGCTCTGAATCCTGGACGCGTTGTCATTTTTGGTCGGGTGTGAGCAAACGCGTCACCCACTTCGAAAACAGTTTACGCATCCCAAAGGATTCGTGCAAAATTGTAAACAGACTACCTTCTGATATATTTAAGGTGTCAGCTATCTCACGCTATTTCAATTTACGATCGCCTAAAACTACTTTGTGGACTTTTGTTATGTTTTCCGGAAGAACTGCTGATTTTGGGCGACCAGAGCGTTCAGCGTCATCGGTGTTAGTACGACCGCGTTTAAATTCGACATACTAGTCGATAATTGTTGATTTCCCTGGTGCAGAATCCTCATAATGCTTATCAAGCCACTGCTTTGCTTCATCAGTATTTTTTCCATTAAGAAGCAATGTTTGATTAATACTCGAAACTCTTTTTTTATCCATTGTTTTGAAAATGACAAAATTCGTTTCACCAAAACCTATTTAACTTCTGAACTACACATCAGATTGTCATTAAATCTTGACACTTAACGTTTGAAGGTTGGTACTATCCAGAAATCATATAGATTTGACGACAGTGGTACCATCTATATTTCAGACCGGAAACTTATTGAGTGATGTATTACATTTAAAAACTTTCATAAAATCAATAATCAAATTTACTATACGTAAGAAATGGGAAAATCTGACCAAGAAGGATGGGCACGTTTTCATCCCATATTAATTTCAACTTGCTACTTGCCACGGGAATTCTTTTTACTTCCTATTTTTTCTAAACTTGTTAATTTGGGCGACGAAGCGTGAGTGTGTGATGGGAAAATATTTCTCAATGTTTAAGTAACTTTACTAAAGTCACTTAATATTCAAATGACGGTCAATCTCATTTCAATTCTTACGAATTTGTTCAAATCAATATAACATGTGGAATTAAGGGGTATAGTGATAATTATGATAATGATACATCAGATAATAATCATGGGATTAGTAAGGCGGAAATAGTATGCTGACTTTTGAAATGAGGGCAGTGAAAACTTATTAAAACTAATGAACACTCGTTACTTTTTGCGATTGTCGAATAGTATATCTCTTTAAATACTTTCAATCTTTTGTTTTATTCATTTTATCAAGTACATATTTTAAGGTATAGATTTAGAGACAGATATAAATTAAGAAATACCTTTATATAGATTAAGATTATTAATGAAAATTAATCTTCAAGCAGTATTATATTGACAAGATAACATGTTTCTTTTACAAAAAAGAAAAATCACGCACTACATCAAAAGAGGTGAAATTAATCAGATTTAGAAATAAAAAGAGCAAGAAAATCCCGGATGCGTACCTGAATGGTTGCTCCAATAATCGTTCTAAATAAAATTAAACAACGTTAAACTAATCTCTAACATTTTATCACTTTAATGCTAGTTTAAATTCATTGGATGCAATAACGGTATGCAACTTGTACCCAATAAAATATAAATTAATTTGAACAAGTTTGAAAAAATTTAGAAAACAGTTCCACTCATTCTTCACTAGTTTTCATTCTCATCATATGAGAAGGCATTGGTTTTATGTGAAAAATCACTTTCGGAATTTTCATCAAACCAGCCACATCTGACAAAAATTGTAAAAGTAAGAGCTTTTTTGTGTTTTTGAAATTTTTTTTTTTGGAAAAATCAAAAATTGCAATACATGTTTTTAATAGTGCTTATAAATTTCTACTAATTATCCTGATAGCCTTTTTCGATCAAACAAAAATTAGGAAAGTTACAGTATGTTAAAACTTGAAAAAAGTTAATATCTAAATTCCATTTTCAAGTTAAACTCTAGGAAATACAAAAATGTTTACTACAAAAAATTTACAAGTTTGAATCGCTGAATTTTTTTATAAGATGTATATTTTTCTTTTTAATTATAAAAAATACCATAGAAAATCTAAAATTCAATTTGTTAACCATAATACGAGCGCTGATCAATAAGTCCGTGACTTCTCGAAAGATGGCGCTGTTATCGTAAATATGCTGCTAGTCTAAGAGAATACCATTTAATGTCAGTACGTATACAAAGTTTCAAGCCGTACGTTGATTAAAAAATTGTTTACAGCTAGTTGTCTCTGTTTTTTCATTATTTAACATTTTCGACTGATTTTTTGTTTTGGCGCTTAATAATGAATCCACGTTTCATCAACAGCTACATAACATCGCAAACATTCCTTTGAATTACGTTGAAGCATGCCAAAATATTGCTCAGACGTAACCACACGATCCCGCTTTTGTGATCGGCTTTGAGCAAAAGCGGCACCCATCTTGCAGACAGCTTCCTCATACCCAAACATTCATGTAAAATGTACAATACGCGTCTCACTGGAATGTTTACAGTCTCACTAATCTCACGCACTTTCAATCGACAATCGTTGACTACGATGTCGTGGATTTTATCGATAATTTCTTGAGAAGTCACCTCTTTCGGACGGACAGGACGCTCAACATCACTTGTGCTAATACGGCCGCAACGAATTTCAGTGAACCACTTATGAATCATGCCATGCGATGAAGGAGACTCCTTATAATATTTTGCGAGCTTTTCTTCAGTTTCTTCAGTTTCTTTGATTGATTTTCATCGTAGAAAATAACGTTTGATAAGCATGCGAAACTCGCTTTTTTCCATGGGTTTGTTTCAACAATGAAAAACTAAATTCAACTGGCTGTAAAAAATTTTCTAATCAACGTACTGACTTGGAACTTTGTATACGCACTGATATTAAATGGTATTAGAGTAGTAATAACAGCATCATCTTTCGAGAAGTCACGGACTTATTGAACAGTCCTCGTATGTGAAATACGAAAAGAACGTAAGTTTGAAAAATTGTTCGTTTCAATAAGGTTTACAAATTTTGTCTGACATACTTTCTGGTAAAACATATATTTTTCATTCTAATTTAAAAAAATACAATTAAAATTAAAAAATTCCATTATTTAAATAAAATATGTGAGATACGAAATAAGCGTTGAAATACTAAATTGTTTGCTTGAATAAAGTCTATGATTGTTTTTCCTTTTTAAGGTATTTGAAAGGAAATTAAGCGACGAAAGACAATGCTCGCAGGAGATCTAAGCCGAGGCGCGACCAGTCCTGCGAGCATTTTAAGCGAGTCTCGTAATTACCCGAATTGTGTGCATTGGCGCATATTCTATTTTATGTGACTTCGACGCATTTGCGAGTTTTTCTGCGTACACTCGAATCCAATCTGAAAAGGTCGAAATTGCCGTGATTATCGTCCATCTCACTTGACATTTCGCAAGTACTTCCGGCCGTTTTGATTTTCTCGATCTTGTGTAGTTGTGTTGTGTTGTGTATTGCGCTACATAGGAATGAAATGTAGAAATTGAACTGCGCATGTGCCTATAGCCATACAGCGGAGCACAATACTCTTCTTATTCTTCTTCTTCTTCGTACAGCGTTAGCATTCTACTGACAAAGCCTCGTACATTTGAACTGCGCATGCGTCTATTAAAATCCATTACTACTACACAAGATCGATAAAATCAAAATGGCCGGGACTAGTCGTGACATATCAAGTGTAATGACTAGCGCCGCAAACAACTACAATACTAGATTAGATTCGAGCGTACGAATAAAAACTTGTATATGCACCGAAGTCACATACCAGGGGTGTTAGTTGAAATTTGCCGGTTTTACTCATAGATGTCGCTAGAGGTATGTATACATTTCTATGATTTGGCATCTATGTCATATTTTTCTATGGACAATAACCTTAAAAAATACACAATTACATTCTGCCAAAATAATAGTATCATAGTTGTTTACCTTAGTGAATATGTCGAGTTTCGTTCCAAGTAAATCGCATTTGCGGCATTCGTTGCTTTTCTTATTTCATCAAAAGAAAAAAGCAGTTGAAGCTCATCGATTGCTGGTAGAAACTTATGGTGAACATGCTCCAGTGATTAGAACATGTGAGACATGGTTTCGTCTATTTAAAAGTGGAGATTTCGATATAACAGACAATGAACATCCTGGTGTAGCAAAAAAGTTCGAAGACGAGAAATTGCAGGCGTTATTGGATGAACACCCAACCCAATCGCAACAACAATTGGCACAAACACTAAATGTGACCCGAGGAGCAATTTTCCAACGATTAAAAGCCATGGGAAAATCCAAAAGTATGGAAAATGGGTTCCACACCAACTGAACGATATACAAATGGAAAATCAAAAATCCATTTGTGAAATGCTGCTTCAACGGTTCGAAAGGAAATCTTTTCTGCATCGAATTGTCACGGGGCACGAAAAATGGATTTATTTCGAGAACCCGAAGCGGAAAAAATCATGGCTTTCACCTGGTGAGGTCGGCCCATCGATTCCAAAGCCAAATCGCTTTGGCCGTAAGACAATGCTCTGTACCGTCTCATACCGCTAAAGTGGTGAAGAACACATTAAAAGCATTGAATTGGGAAATATTATCGCACCCGCCGTACTCTCCAGACCTCGCCCCGTCCGACTATCACCTTTTCGCATCGATGGGACACTCACTCGCAGAGCAGCGTATCGCCAATTTTGAAGAAGTCGAAAAATGGCTCGTCGAATGGTTTGCCTTGAAAGAGAAAAAATTTTTTTGGAATGGTATCCATGATTTGCCTGAAAGGTGGGCAAAATGTGTAGAATCCAATGGTCAATACTTTGAATAAAATTTTTTTGAGATTCCCTTGAGAATTAAGTGTTTTCTTTATTGAAAAAACCGGCAAACTTCAACTAACACCCCTGGTAAAATAGAAAACGTGCCAATGCACAAAATTAGGGAAATTACGAGACTCGCGACAATGTTCGCAGGACTGATCACGCCTCGGCTTCGTCTCGGCTTGGTCTCGGCTTCGTCTCTGCTTTGCCTCAGCTACGTCTCGACTACGCCTTGGCTTCGATCTCCTGCGAGCATTGTCGCTCGTCGCGCAATTACCCCTCATTGTGCGCCTAGGCACGTAATATACTATTAATCATGTAATTTATTAGAAAGTTACACAAATAATTAATCACATTTTCACTTCAGATTTTGAGAGTAAGAATGTTGGTGTAAAACTATAAATTTCTCACTGATTTTTTGAAAAATTGGATTTTTATAACAAATAATTAATTTAAATTTACTCTCATGAAATGAGTTATCTACCGACGCATAGAGAAATGTGATTCTGATAAAACCTCAAGAGGATTAAATTGAAAGACGATACAGCCCAGACTCGAAAGACTGCGGTTTTAAGAAATGTCGACTGAGAATGTAAATGAAGTTGAGATGCTATTCACATAGTTTCTCGCAAAAGTTTCAGTTCAGGGAAAAACGAAGGGGAAAAAGGCTTTACTTAGTAAATGACTTTCTTCCTAAATCATATAAGATGTTACTTTTTCACGCTCTCAGTTTAAGATTACTGAATATAAAAGAAAGAAAAAAAAAGAGAAAGGGAGTTTGATGCATATATAAAATAAAACTATTTAAAATATGGAAGATATTCTGAGAAAGACAGGTAACAGGAAAAAATCATCAAGATTTTAGATCAACTCATTTTCATCACCTAAATTCTTTAATTAAGGCCATGTATGACTTAACCGATTCCTACCTTACCGACAGTTTTTGGTTCATCCTTCGCACTTTGACATTAATTGAGCTATCGAGTTTAAACTTTGAGTAATTCTTTTCTGAATGATCGAGCTGACGATTATATAATATTTTTAATTTAATTTTGCCTTTTCGGTTAAAATTTTATAATATCCGAGTGGTATAAGTTGAATAAACAACTTGTTGAATTATGAATATACTTGACTCATATAATATTAAAATATGATTAAAAATGTCAAATTTTCATATTTTGAAAGCTTAAAATATTTATTATGCCTTTGCAGATTCAGAAACCTCGTTAACTTTCAAAATTCAAAATCTTCAGACCTCAAGTTTTAACATTCTTATTCACTGAAATGTTTTTTATTTATCGAAACTTCTTAATTTTAATTTTTTCTTTTCAATTGTTTAGCAAATTTTTTAAATGACAATTAAGTATCTTTCAATCTTTTGGAATTCCGTTCGAATTTCAAATTTTTTAGTTACCTACTAGTTTAGCCACATTAATTTTAACATCAGCTAAACTAACTGATTGCAGCTGAAATTCAGTCACCTGTTAAATTATTCTTAAAATACTACTGATTTAAATAAAGAATGAAGTGGCAGTATTTTAAAGGATTTCAGAGTTCTAGATAATTACAAAAATTGGAAGTAATTAATTAAAGTTCTACAAATATATAATAAATAAAAAATTTATGAATTATACAAATGGTTGATTTTAAGCTTGCGAGTTTTAAATAAATTTCACGTTATAGAAATGCGAGAGATTAAAAAATATTAAGTGTTATGGTAAAAATGGAAAAATGCAAAATTTCGACTAAACTGAATAATAAAACATTTTTACTCTAGTTGAATAGCAAATTTAAATATTCGGGCATTGGTGGATTTTTTTAAATCTTGGTGAAGATGAAAATAATTTTGGAAAACATAAAATTGATTGATAAGGATCTTCAAGAATGAGATTGCAAAAAATCGTACTTTTCAGAAAAAGAAATTTTAAAATTCAAAAATTAAAATATTATAATTTTGAAAACTAAAAAGTTTAAAAATAATTGTGTAGTTTAAAATGAAAAAACTTCCAACAAAAATTAATTTGAAGTTAAAGGATTGTCGTTCCAAATGTTGTCCTTTTACTGTCAAAGTATTTCCTTTGGTCTGGAAATGAAATTCTTTGTCGTACAAAATAAATATAATTTCGAGGATGAAAGAAAAAAATTGTATGATATAACCTGATAAGAAATGTACACAAGCCCAACTTTGACAAATTCGAATATCAAATCGATCATTTTCAATACTATAATAACGACTCGTCTTAGACTTCAGCTTAACCCCTTCACTGTGCAGACCGAAAATCGCAAAGCGGGCCCAAAATGTGCGGGACGTTCTACTGGATGGATTTAATTGAAAATTGGTAGTAAGCGGTTATTTTGGTTGCTGAATACGAGTTCGGGGTCAAAATTCGAAATGGCTGATCCAATATGGCGACCAAGAATTTTGAAAAATGCAAGAGTTGGCGGATTTGGATGGAAATTGGTACCAGGGGGTTATTTGGGTCGCTGAGTATGAATTCGAGGTCAAAATTTGAAATTTCGAAATGGCTGATCCAATATGGCAAATCAAAATTTGGAAAAATCTAAAGAATTGGCGGATTTCAATGAGAATCGGTATTGAGGACTTTTTTGGTTGACTGAAAACGTATCTGATGCTGATATTCAATCTTAAATTTATATTCAGGGACCCAAATAATCCCCTAGTACCATTTTCCATCCAAATTCGCCAACTCATTGAATTTTTCAAAATGTATGGTCGCCATATTAGATCAGCCATTTGGAAATTTAGAATTTTGACCTCGAATTCATATTCAGCGACCCATATAACCCCTTGGTACCAATTTTCAATTAAATCTGTCAATTCATTAGGAACTTTCCTTCATGACGTGTATACATGTCATCCGCAGTGAAAGGGTTAAAGAAATTTTAAGATAAAACTTTGATAAAAACCATAATATTCATTCAAATTTAAGCACGCTTTGCGAAATAATTTTCAAAAAACTCGACTGATAACCCTTCACTCGTTAAAAGTATTAAAATTTAATAAATTTATAATGCTTCGATTGTCAGAAGCAATGAAAAATGAGGTTATGCGAATCAAAATTGTTTATTTTGGTATACGCACATTCCAAAATTTTTACGTCGCACTCTGGGATTCCTAATATTTTAAAGGAATCCATTTCCTTGGAGCATCCACGTTAAATAATCGCGATGATAAAAGACTATATCACGCAGCACAAAAATCACTCGCGCATATTGCACTGTTAAGCACTAGACGATGTACACTCACTGATGCGCAGGCGCACTTCATCTGCTAACCTACAAATTCAATCCTTTAATAGTTGAAGGATTACTTTTCAGAGTCAAAAGAAATCGTTTATCGGCAAAACTATTTTTGCTTTACATTCTACAGATAAGTTTTTTTAACAGTGAAATGATTCTGTTGATAGATAAAAGAAATTGCTTAATTTTAATGGATGCATTCTGAAAGGAACGTAATTTCACTATCAATAGACTTTTTTTTAGAGTGAATAACCCTGTAAATCCCTTATTCCTTGATCCCTCAAGCCCCATAACCTCTTAACCCCATGATCCCTCAACCTCATACCCTTTAACCCTATGTGTTTGAGCACGCGAACAAAATATACGATCCAGGGAATCGGTACCCCAGTATCGGCGGCTGGTCGGGGTGAGAAAGCGGATCCGCAGCCGCTGATACTGTGGTACCGATTCTCTGCATCGTATATTGTTTTGGTGTGTTTGCCATGACGATCTGAACGCCGTTATTAAGGGGCTCATTCGGATCACGGAATGACTCCGATGTCCACCGTCAACCACGTGGAGGTACCCATTGTAGGGGTACCCATGTGTAGGTACCCATCATTGCGGTACTGTTATTATGTGTCTCCGGCGCGTAAACTCGTTTTTTCGCTACAGTTAAGAGTAGCGCAATGTTGTGTATTGCGCTACAGAGGAATGTAATGTAAAAATTGAACTGGGCATGCGCCTATAGCCATACAGCGGAGTACAATCTTCTTCTTATTCTTCTTCTTCTTCGTACAGCGTTAGCACCCTACTGACAAAGCCTTTTATATTTGAACTGCGCATGCGTCTATTAAAATCCGCTATTACTACACAAGATCGATAAAATCAAAATGGCCGGAATAGTCGTGACATATCAAGTGTAATGACTAGCGCCGCAAACAACTACAATACTAGATTAGATTCGAGTGTACGCATAAAAACTTGTATACGCACCGAAGTCAGATAAAATAGTATACGTGCCAATGCACACAATTCGGGATTAAGGGGTTATTGGGTTATTAAGGTCATTTTTTGATGTCATGAAAAAACCTGACGTGATGGGGTTAAATGGACCTCGGATTCGTATTCAGCTACCCCGAAAACATATAAGGAGGCTGCGGTCTGGTTGCTGGAAGCAACTTTTCATTTTTTTTTTGGGGAGCTGTGTAATTTATCCTGAATGTTCCACATTTTATTGTGAAAAGTTCTGTAAATTTTGCAGAAGTCTGTTCCGTAAATGCCTGTATCCCCCCACTCTTGAGCAGTTCTATAAACTTTAATGAACTTTTTTTTTCCATGTAGCACTTAAAGTATCGCGGAATCAAGTTTCACGAAAAACTTGATCTATTTTTCTAGGGCTGCATTCAGAGAGTTCACAGTTGGCTATTGGAAACACCGGGATCTCTTAATGGAAAGCTGTTCATCGGTACCTTTTTCATAATTTTTAATGTCTGCAGGCTCTCTAGTTACTATTAGCAAACTTGAATGTCTGTCTAGCGGAGACGGCAAAGTAATCTAAAAATCTGCAAAAAACAAGTCTTACTATAGTTTTACCCAAGGGCATACATCTTATTTCCGTAACTAGATTGCCATTATTCTTCCTAGAAACGACAATCTCATGAGACCCAGAGAAAGAAAACAACAGATCATTACGATGATGAAAAGGTTTGCCCATAAGTATTCCGAGTCGAAATTAAGAACGTTATTTAAAGGGATTTCAGTCGGAAAGTATCCAATCTGGACAGATTTAAATTCGATTTATTGAGGCGGACTTTGGGCGAAGAAACTATTTCTTATTCGAGAATTCTCTGTTTCGCCGTCTTGATCCGCTTAATTTTTAGTCGTTGTTTGAGCGATTCTAAACGGATGTAGTGAAATGCTTCATTCAACTGCGCATGCGCTGAGTAGGTAAGGAAAACGCGTGAATTTCAAAAAATGTAATTTTTACGAATTTATTTAAAATTTCAAGTATTAACTCACGAGACCATTTTTTTGGCTTGATCGCTTCATATTGGGTCACTTATATACCATCTGGTTTTATGACAAGAATTTCGGACCGGAACCCGGGCAAATTTTTGGAGAAAGGTGCCAAAAATTACATATTAGTGTATTGTTGCTCTCCTATGGACTTTAGCGAAAAAACGTAGAGAGAGAAAAGAAAGTAGAACAAAGTCTAAGAAATTACTGAAAAAATAAAATGTCCTAGCATTAATACTTTCTGAGATACAGCATTTCGAAGAAACCTGTTTTTTTTTTCAAAAATGGATACGTTTCAAAAAACCATCTAGAATTTGTATAATTGATGGACCTACGCCAAAATTGCCTGTAGATGACTTAAAGAAGACGTAATTATCTTCAATTCAAGCCAAAGAACAACCCTCTAGATCCAATAGATCGGCAGCAATAACTTCTTAAAGTAGACACCTCTTTGCCTATTTTAGTGACCGTATAGTTTTTGGGAACTAGAGCGTTCCCTAATAAATTTACATTTAGGAGACAAAAGTAGTAATAAATGATAAAAAAGTGAAAACTTAATTTTTAATAACATTTATTTGTTTATAAATATGTTTCATTGTTCATGAAAATTGATGATTGAACCATTTCGAATTAATTTCTGCGAAAAAATGAATGAAAAATGCGTCAAAAATGAAAAATTTATTTATTTACATTATTATAAATTTATTTATCCGAAATGTCTAATTAATGAATACTAATTATTCAGTACATCATATTCTACTGTGTTAGTCAAAACGTGACTGAAAATACATTTTTCAGTACGTTTGACTCACAAAAGACAACATTTCTAATTTTGGTTTAATCAAAGAATGTTATGAAGATAATTTGTAGAGATTCATGAGCACTATCAAAAACCAGTATTAGAATTTTTGATTTTTTCGAAAACACAAAAAATGGTCTAGGTTCCTCAATTTTGGTTGGATATGGCTGGTTAACGAACTTGTCCTTACTTTTTCGGCTCCGATAAAGTGTGCCCAAGCTCAATTCAATCTGATAATTCTATCGAGAGTTATCGAGTATACAACCTACTACAGACAGACAGACGCTTTCGTAAAAACCACTTTTTCTGACTCAGGGGGTCTCAAAACGTAAAGATTTGATGAAAATTTCGAAAGTCATTTTTCACATAAAACTAATACCTTCTCATACATGATGAGAATGTAAAAAAGATTTGATTGAATGAAAGAAAATAATTTGTTTGAAAGACTTTTTTTTATTCAAGAAAAAGATTTATTTGTTTTAAATAACATTTGTTTAATTCAAACAAAATATCCTTGAGCCAACTAAATATTTGTTTGAATCAAATAATTTTTTTTTCAAAATAAACAAATTATTAAATTCGTATTTGGTCAAAGATATAATTTGTTTGATGGAAAGTCTTTCAAACAAATAATTTTCTTCAATTCAACCAAATCTTTTTTTCTGAGAGTGAGGTCGGATTGATGTAAAACAAATTTTAAATCTGAATAAATCCGAATTCGAAATAACTCGGATTGAATTTAATGAAGTCGGATTGATTTTCAAAAAGTTTGGATCAAACGAGATTCAAAACGTTTTTTCAAGATTGGTTCAGAATGGCTCGGATTCACTCTGTGTTCATGATTTGAAATTTGGTTTAGATCATCTCGGATTAAAGCTTTGTATTGAATCGGATTAATGTCATTGAATCAAACCAAATTCAAAATGTTTTCTGGATTGCTTTGGAGTGATTCGGAATGGTTCGAAAACAGATTTCCAATTGCATTGTATTTACTTAGATGGAATGATTAAAAACTTGGTTTCAATCAACCCTGGCTTGGATTCATTCGGATCGAACTGAATTGATTTTCATCTAACTTGCATCAAACGAGATTCAAAAGTTTTTCGGACTGGTTTAAAATGGTTCGTAAACAGATTTTGAAATGGCTCGAATTCAGTTGATTTGAAATCCTTTTCGAAACTTTCGCCAGGGATATGCTTCCACAGGGGAAGGATTTTTAATAATGATATGAGTACAGAGTACGAAATTGAAATGGCTTAAATAAATTTCAAATAAATTGCTCACTTTAAATCCCTAGAGTTATTTTTGTATACTGTGCCATCATTAAACTGGTTTACATTGGCAAATTTATTATAAATTAATGAAGAAAGGGTGGAGTTCTCATTACAAAAAGCTAAAGCACATAACATTGGTACGTGCAACTAATAGCAATTTGCAGGAAATACCGCCCACTTGAACGTTTCTTTATTTGTTTACTCACAACCGGTTATCTATATAAGGAAAGACGATCGCGAATAGCTGAAGATACAGCCCAACGGATGCAGATATAATCCCTTTAATTTCACACGCAGAGGAAACTTGTTTACTAAATTAAGTCCTTGTACAGTACCTCGTTAATTTGTTCTACACTGTAAGCTTTAAACATTTGTTTCATACTATTTACTTATTATACGAAATAAATAAAGTCATTTTTTTCGATTAATGGAATCAACAGATCTTTATTATATTTAATTTGAATGAAATTTTATTTTTATACCTCTAAATAAAAGGTTGTTTAAACACCTTATTGAAAAATGTCCCAGATTTTAATTGTAAGACCAAAAAAGGCTATAGTTTAAGAATTGTATTTCAGGATTCTCACTTATAATTATTTTGCAGAAATAAACAAGCGTATAGAGTGCAACATGTAAATATGTTAGAAAGTCGATTTTCAGGTAACGATACGTTATGCCTATCCGGATTCGAGTCTTGGCTTTTAATGGATGGTAGGTTAATTACTAGATCAATTAAAAAGAAAATGTCAGAAGATATAATTAACTATTTTTCCTATGCCATTTGTGTGATATCATGTGGTGAATTTTATCTTACAAGTGAAAAAAAAACATTTGACTACACATGATTATATGCTTTTCAAGGCCAATAATTATAAGAAGATTGGAGAATCTCATAAAAATTTTTTGACAAGAGAGGAATTATTCTGCAAGAGAGTATATTGATTAAAAAGCATGTGATGCATTTATTTTAAAATGTAAACTACTGAGAACATTTTGCCGGGAGTTTGAAAATTGTTGCTCTTAAGAAGACCAGAAACAAAAAGTATCCAGCGTTCCTGTGGAAGCATGCTAACAATGTTGCAAGGACAAATCTTCACTTCTCTGCTGATCGCTAACAATAAGAAATAACGATGTTAACTCTAAGAATCACGATACTAGTTCTCAATCGGTTTGAAAGCTGTGACAGTAATGGTGACACTGATGATGATACATCGATATCATGTCAAGTGACCCACACCTGCTACTTCTCCCATCTTTTTTATTTTCATTTCACTTCAGAAAAGAATTACAGCTGATGTCACTCAAGTTCTTTTTTTTTAGTTAGTTAGTTTGAATATGAAACATATTTAAAACATTTTTACATCAATTGTTTTTATAATTTTTAAAAAATTTCCCCATTTTAACAAGATTTCAAATATATTCAAAGTAGAGTTTTTGAGTTTCAAAGATGTTATTTTTTCAGTTTTGATTTATCAAAAATTCACTTTCCTACGTTCAAAAATTTCTAAAAATAAATTTTATATAAATTTTAGAACCGTGATAGTGTTTAAAATTTTGAAAGTAACAGTTTACAAACTGTTATTAAGGTAGTTCGTTCACGAAAATTAGACCTCAGGAAAAAATAGATAATTTTCCTTTCAAGAATAGAAATATTATTATTGAAAGGCTAATTTAAAAGAGAAAAGATTATTTTTCATGAAAAAAATTTGAAACACAAAAAAATAATTTTATTAATAAATTTTATTTTTGCCCAAACTTATTTTCTTATCGCTTCGAGTCAAATTTTTAAAAATGATGCGATTCTAATAAATCACGGTTCATTTTTTTAGGAAAAAGATTCTCTACAACTTGACCGTTTCCAATTTTTGAAATTGAATTAATTATCATCAAATACGACAATTTGTTTATGAAAATTTTGTTTTGAAAAATTGTTTTTTTATAATTTCAGCCATTAAAGAATTCATTTTCAGAAATTGGAAACGGTCAAGTTGTAGGGAATCTTTTTCCTGAAAAAATGAACCGTGATTTATTAGAATCGTATAATTTTTAAAAATTTGACTCGAAACGATAAGAAAATAAATTTGGGCAAAAATAAAATTTATTAATAAAATTATTTTTCTGTGTTTCAAATTGTTTTCATGAAACTCAATCTTTTCTCTTTTAAATTAGCCTTTCAATAATAATATTTCTATTCTTGAAAGCAAAATTATCTATTTTTGCCTGAGGTCTAATTTTCGTGAACGAACTACCTTAATGATAAGATCTCCTTATTTTCTAACAGATCCCATTCAGTGCGATCATTTAATTGTCAGATAAAAACTAACTTCTGCAACAAGTGGTACATAACACTTTTTAATTTTCGTTTTTCATTTGTTCTGTTACACAATTATACCAATATTCTGGAACATCCACGAAGCACCGTTACGACACAGTTCCAGAACTAAATTAGAACCGACGATTTATAACGGATATTACCTGTTCTTTTCCCTGCTGGAAGTAAAGAGATAGAAATTCTTTCACTTTTAATCGCTTTCTACCTCTTATATACAAAGAGGTAAGGAAAATTTATCCATCGTATATTGACCTATATCTCCTTTTATCTCTTGTTTATCCACATCCATTTTTTTATATCTCTTTGTCAATCCAGATTGATGCCTATTTCTTTCAACCCCATTTTCTTTATCTCAGCCTAATCCTCATCTATCCACCTCTATCTAGTTTTCTCTCTTTTCTATCCACTAATATCTCTTTATGTCTCCTGTTTATCCAAATTTGCATATATATTTCTTTCAATCCCTTTCTCCTAATCTCAGCCTATCTCATATCTTTTTCTATCTTTTTGCCAACCCAAATTCATGGCTATGTCTTTTGATTTTCTTCTCTTTATATTCCTCATCTATTTACCTCTATCACTTTCTATCTCCTGTATATCTCTTTCAATCTCGTTTTCTTTATCTCTGTCTATTCTTCGTATATCCACCTATATTTGTTTCTATCTCTTGTTTATCCACCTCTATTTCTTTATATCTCTTTGTCAATCCAGATTGATGCCTATTTCTTTCAACCCCACTTTCTTCATATCAGCCTAATCCTCATCTATCCACCTTTATCTAGTTTTATCTCTTTTCTATCCACCAATATCTCTTTATATCTTCTGTTTATCCAAATTTTCATATATATTTATTTCAATCCTCTTCTCCTAATTTCAGCCTATCTCTCGTATATTGATCTATATCTTTTTCTATCTTTTTTCCAATCCAAATCCACAGCTATATCTTTCAATATTCTTTTCTTTCAATCCCTGTACCTCCTCGTAGTTAGAGCTTCTAATTTACATACATATTGTATCATTAATTGCAAATAATTATGACATCTCAAATATACAAGGTATAGACTTAAATACAGAAAAGGGTATTCGAAGATCAGATTGATTTTGGATTGACGAAGGGATAGAAAAAGTTGGATGGGGATAGTCGAGGAATGGACATGGATAGCGAAATGTAGGGGAGACCGTGGCGCAATGGGACACTGGGGTAATACGGGACGGTAAATTTTCACATAAATTATCTGGATTTTAAGATTTATCTTTTTAGAAATGGGTAGAAAAAATGATCTTACAATTCTTAAGAAATGTAAAAAGTGTATAATATAATAAAAAGAATAATCTCAAAACCCACAAAATTTACGTGAAAATTTACCGTCTCACCTATCTTATGAGTAACATCCAGATTTTTCACAGTTATCTCATGTTCTATCTTAGCTCAGTAGACTAATTGTTTGGCAATATATCGATGCGTGCGTGATTAGGGTTCGAATCTCGGTACATGCTGATTTTTCAGCGTTATACGCGTTAGCGACATATTTAGAATAATGGTTATGTACAAAGTAATTTATTTATAAATTATTAAATATATGTTGGGGGTATGAAAATTAGCAAGTTTGAAACGAAAGATCAAGAAGGGAATACAATGTGATCCAAATTTTTTCTACAATGATAGAAAGAGATCAATTTTACCGGATGCAGGAATAGACGAGGGGATAGAAAGATACAGGAATTACCAAACGTAGGGATAGACTGAAAATAGCAAGAGATAGATATTCCAGAACAAGAGATAAACTGAGGGATAGAAAGAGATAGATATTCCTTGGCATGGTGGAAATAATTTTCGAGATAGAAAGACATAGCGTTTTGCGGATGTAAATCGGCTACTTGGAAGAGATAGAAAAGGTTCTATCTCTTTCTATCTTTTTACTTTCAGCAGGGTCTAGAAAATTTCCATAACAACTGTTACGGATCTGTGTGATATTTTTTGGGGTGGAAATGTCGATATTCTTTGTTATTGGTGTTATATTTACTCGGATTCTAAAGTGAAATATAGATAGAGTTTTAGGATAAAATGTTTATTTGATCCATAATCTTTGGTTAAATATAACAACTGGTTCTTCTGTTGCATCCACCCTTAAACATGATAATAAATACGCTATTTAGATAAAATATATAATGTTTTATTAGTAAGTCGGGTCGAAATAAAATCTTTTGAACGCGATGCCACCAATTTTTTCAATTTCCAGTGTAATAGGCAATGTTCTGTTTTCCAATAAAATTATAGTCTCATCGCGTTGTATAAAAGATGAACCTGAAAAAGTATTCATAAGCTACGAACAGAAAAAAACCTCAAGACTAACGGAAAGAAGAGCTCGAGTGCGAGTTTTTTAATTTTATGGAGGGCATTTATCTTACGATTATGTTAATAACTTCGCGGTAAGCGCTTGTAACGCAAATTGGACAAATGCCCTGCCGTATCATATGAGTTAGTCGACCCACACATTGAACTGACCTCTTAAGTTCTTAAGGTCATGGGCACTAAAAAATATTCATTTTCTATCTTCAGATCGTTGGTGACTTTTTTTTCTGTGCTCCTCGCAATATATTATTTAATTAATTTTGATTTTACAGCAATTAAATTACCCTTTGTCAGAATTCATTAATTTTAAATGTAAGTGTCAGTTTTCGTTTGCGGAAATTCTTCGTGCATGAAAACCTTATGTTTGCAAGCAGTGTGTTAAACAAACGTGACTGCGCTGCAAATGATTTTTCTGACGCGTTGTTCCTTTGCAGACTTCACTTTTTATCAATCTTTCTCAGTACTATTAGTAAGAAAACTCTGTAGGATAAACTTTTAAAAAATTTCAAAAACATTTGTACGAACTAAATATTATAAATGTACACTGTTAGAAATTTCTACCGTAATTTCCCGAAACTCGTAACTGAAGTTATATTCAGTTACAATTTCGTAAAATTACGATAGAATTTCAGAAAAATCAGTTACTTCTTAGTAAATTTAGGGAACAATTTCTTAATTTTTAGTTAGAAAGTGTTGGATAATCCAGTAGTTGTATATCTGATGGAAATTTTAAAACTTGCAAAAGGAAACATTTTACATTTTGGGTAACAGTTTTTTTTAGTTGTAAGTAACTTAAAATTTTGTCACAGTTTCGTAATTTTATGATGAAATATATAAAAATTCTGTTACAGTTTGGTAATTTTAAGATACATTTGATGAAAATCTAGGTGAGTTTAGTAATATTAAGAAAAATTCTAACAGTGTAAATACATCCGAAGAAAATGTTACATGTGATAAAAATTTTATTAAATTATATGATTATGAATTGTATAATTGAAACTTTACATCAAGAGTCCAAACTTATAATATCTAAAAAAATATCTGAACATATTGATTGAAGCAATTAAGGAAAAATTGGACAGATAATCGGGAAAAAAGTTTGTCAAAGTAATTATTTTCTCAATTTTTCTCATTTAGAATATTTTTCTATAGAGTTTTAAAAATAAAAGTTAGTTCTTTTTTGGATAATATGATTTTGCCAATAAAAATCTATAATTTTTATCTGATTCAAAATGTTGATGATTCATTTTATTCAAGATAAAAATTTGTAAACTTTCACGAAAAAAACTAGATAAAAGAGAAATATAAATGAAAAAAACTGAGGAAATATTCGGTTTGACTAAATTTGTTTTCAACTGTCCGTTTAAATTTTTCTTAAATAGAAAGGAGAAGAAGGGGGGCGTCTAGAACCCATTCTTTCATTTTTTATCGTTTTCCTTTAATTTAAAACATTTTGAGAAATATAAAACGAGTAAAGAGTTGTCAAGACTTGTATGACAAATGAGCATCAAAACACTACTAAATTTTCGATTTTCTCTATAATGCTTGAAATTTGTTTGAAATTTTAAAAATAATTAAAAAGACTAAAGAAAATAGTTCTAAACGTCAATTTATAATTTCTTTTAAAATTTACCTAATATAAAATAAATGATTGAATAAAAAATTACAGAAAACAAATCTTTTTAAAAATTACCTCCGAACTGAAAAAGCATCAGTCACCAACCAATCCAGTCCACGTCTCTCATATTGTACTGCCAAATACGAGAGCACTCTTTTTGAACTCAACTCCGAAAACAAACCAACGATTGAAAATCAAGTAATGCTCAAAAATGCCGTGACATGTTTACTTTGACGAGCATATCCCTTACTATAAAAGTCATTCACCACTTCAATCTACATAACAATCCAATTTGTTATTTTTGCCATTCTATATATACTACTCAGGTGAAAATAAATGTACAGATTGTATATCATAAGTATTTTAGTTTTGTGTAAACTCAAAGAATCTCCCAAAACTGCAAGACTTATTAAGATATTTTGTAACTTTTTAAACACTCATTAATGTATACAAACTATATTAATTATTTAGCTGAACAGGTCCTTGTGAACGAAAAAAGATTGAATTCAAGCTTAGGTGAATGAGTAATGATTTTTTATTAATTTTAATCGAAATTACCGGGTTAGAAATCGTGAACGTAGTTCGCGTAGTTGAGTGCGGACGTAATAAGACTGCTTGCTGACTGCAGTAGCGCAGTCTGTGCCCGCAAGCGGCGGCAGCAGCAGGGAAACCCCTCTACCAAGGCAGAAGTGGACAACTTTCCTATATAGTCTTCCTATATAGTCCTCTAGCGATGTGCTCATCCGCACCCACCTGGCCCGCATGGTAAAAGGGTCCCAGTCGCGACTGCAAATATACTATCTTCGAGGAAAGAGTCGCGAATCGCTTCGTTTCTGCTTTGCATCCTCCTCTTCTGCTTCGATCATGCATCGCTTTATATCTATATGCATGTGGAGAAAATTATTTACAGGCCCCGAGAGAGGGCCCATTATATATGTTCCATCGACCTCTGCTTGATGAAACTGTTTATGAATAAACAGTTTTAACTGTAAAACGATTTATAAATATGATTTAGTGAGATTACACTGATGGAATAGCTGGAAATGCGTTACTCTTTCACTTCAGAACAATTTTTACTGATAAGACTGAGGACATTTTTATATTTTTCCATGTAAATGAGGCGTGACTAGGTGTTTTCGAAAGGCTTTTTCGTGCTGAACACGAATCTGGGCTCAAAAGGTGTCTATCGCGTCACGTTTTCGAGTAAATTGAAACTCTCAAAAAAGGCGTTTTTGGCCATTTTTGGATAATCGTGGGCACTAAACACGGAGTCCTAGAACCTTTAAAAATATCTCAGATTAAAGCCTGGCATTTCCCCTTTCGACCCCAATAAACCCAAATTCAATCGGTTCAAGGCTAATTGTAAGGATAACACTGAATGATCCGTGGTTGAATGAACTAACATTGCACCCTTTGAAATCAACCCTTCGGCTTATCAATAGAGTTCGAAAATTCCCGGTGTGTCCTTCTTTAACCTATAGCGGTGTCCTTTACTAGAGAAACATGGAGTTATAGGCTAGAAAAAGACACACCGGCAATTTTAGAACACTACTTATCAATGTACGCCGAATCATCCAGGGTTTGATGAAACTGCTGATGAATAAACAGTTTTAATTCTAAAACGATTTATAAATTTGATTTAATGAGATTACACTGATGGAATAGCTGGAGATGCGTTACTCTTTCACTTCAGAACAATTTTTACTGATAACACTGAGGAACATTTTTTTCTTTTTTCACGTAAATGAGATGCGACTAGGTGTTTTCGAAAGGCTTTTCATCCTTATCACGTATCTGGGTTCAAAAGTTGTCTATCACGTCACGTTTTCTAGTAGATGGGCGTTAAATCTCCCGAAAAAGGCGTTTTTGGCCATTTTTGGATAACCGTGGGCACTGAACACGGAGTCTTAGAACCTTTAAAAATATCTCAGATTAAAGCCTGGCATTTCCCCTTTCGACCCACAAAATGTACATTGCAGCTATATACAAAATACTCTTCATTAAACTGAATTTTAGAATGCGACCATAGTAAAATTAAAAATGCGCGCGGGTCATCGCGCATGCTCGGTGCGCTGCATGCATTCATCTCATATCTCTTGTTCTTATTGTGTTGAATTCTGAGATGTAGCAGCAGGTCAGACAGTAGGAGATTTTTTAAGTTTTCTTGCGATTTTCGAGTCTTTTTGGATGAAAAGGTAAGTTTACATTTTTGATTTTTTCAAAATAAAATATAAAATTTTCGATCCTCAACTTATCATGCGTAAATTTGTCGCCAAATCATTAATATTTTATCTGTTTTAAAAAGTATGGTTCTACTAGTTTGATAGATTTTTTTGATTGTTCTCTAAAAAATTGCAACTTTATCTATCATTTCTTGAGATATTTGTAGAATTATCATGATAGATTCATTAGTTAATCGTAACAGTGCTGTGATCAATGAATTTATTCAAATTTTTATTATATATTAGATAATAATTTTAAATGGAAACATTAGTAAATTTCAAATTCGATCTATCAAGCAGAAAATTAACTTTCTGTTTGAGATCTAAAAATATATTGTTTACCCATAGCATTGTCTTTTGATAACAATACGTATGTTCTAAAAACTTGGATGTAAAACAATGATGTTATTTTTTGCGCCTGCGTTTTCTGATGTTCTTCGTATAAGCTTAAGTGATGGATGTAAAAATCTTTTTTATACGTGGTTTAATAAAGTTCTACTGTAAACCGAGTATAATTACCAATTTTGCCTTTACCCCTTCATTATCAAACAAAAATAATCCAAAAGTCGCATTGATTGTATTAAAACTGTTTATAATGAAATACGGAGTATTGAGAGTAAAATTTCAGTAGGTGTATAGTGAAGTCAGCAATGTCTGCTTTGAAAATTTATAATGGACCATAGTAAAATATAACTATAAAGGAAGTTGAATTTCATTATAAACCGTAGAAACTTTTTATAGGGACAAGGCTATATTTTACTATGTTTTAAAACATTTATTTTAACGTTTCATATCATTTCTTTCTTTTTTCGTGCTGAACACGAATCTGGGCTCAAAAGGTGTCTATCGCGTCACGTTTTCGAGTAAATTGAAACTCTCAAAAAAGGCGTTTTTGGCCATTTTTGGATAATCGTGGGCACTAAACACGGAGTCCTAGAACCTTTAAAAATATCTGAGATTAAACCCTGGCATTTCCTCTTTCGACCCCAATAAACCCAAATTCAATCGGCTCAAGGCTAATTGTACACGGAGAAAATCTTTTATTAAATATTACAATGCTCGGTTGAAAACTCTTCAAAGATTTTAACCATCACAAAAAAGGTAAGGGTAGTGTGATTTCCCTATTATACCGTCTGTTCCACAAGAAAAGGTACGCGTTTTCTCAGAAAGTTTCAAAGACTTTTATTCCTTTCTTTTATGTCCTGACTATACGTTCGAAGGGATACGACGCAACCACTGATTCGTTTCAGTCTTGTTCGAAGTGTCACATATTACACAACATTAAGCTATGAGTGCTATCTACGATAAACGTTACGAAGCGGTTTTTTTGTGTATCCATGCACGCGGACTACATCTTTCATACTCAGCTGCTGCCAAAGTGCTTAAAAAGTCTAAGCACTTCGTGCAAATGTGGGTAGACCGGTATAGGAACACAAAAACCGTCGATGACCTGCCAGGGAAAGGAGAGACGCGAGCAACGTCCAGTAAGGAGAATAAGATGATCGTTGCACTGTTCAAGCGCAACCCAACTCTCCCGCTGCGTGAAGCCAAAGCTAATCTAGCGGAGTAGGGACTACACGTTAGTATAAACACCATAAGATGCAGATTAGCTGAGGCGAAAGCGCAGTACCGTCCCACGAGGCAGAAACCCCTGCTCTCAGAGGTTCACATGGAAAAAGGCTTGGCATGGGCTATCGAAAATGTTGATCGCGATTGGTCCAATGTACTTTTTTCGGAGGAAGCATCCTTTTGGGCATGAGTTCCCATAAAACGTGCCTGGTCAGCCACTGGTGAGCGTTTCCTCCAGCGAAGTGTTAAACACCCCATAAAGATCCATGTTTGGGGATGCTTCTCACAGCGCGGTTTTGGCTGTTTAGAGCTTTTTACTGAAAATCTCAACGCTCAAAAAATGCTCCAAATCAACGAACATGGCCTTCTGAGATTTGCAGAGATGTTTGGAGCCAACAATAAGGATTGGATTCTTCAAGAGGACAACGACCCCAAACATCGCAGTCACCTCTGCATGTCCTGGAATGCGGGAAACACTTGCAGGAAGGCGTGCATTCACCCTGAATCAGCTCTCTCGAAGAATTAAGGAGGCATGGTGCTCTCCACCTACGGAATATGTCGAAAAACTAGTCGAGAGCATGCCCAGAAGGTGCCAGGCCGTTATCCAGAACAACGGCGATTGGACGGTTTATAAGGTGAGTGCGCCCTAGTGCTTTATGCGTACTGTTGTGCCAAAAAAGAAAAATGAGGTTTTATTCAAAACTTTCCGAGTAAACGCGTACCTTTTCTTGTGGAACAGACTGTAATTGAAACCATATTTATCAGGTGCTAAATCTTTGTTTCTTTCAAATTGCTTCAGGTAAAGCCAGCCATAGTCAATTCCGGGGCAGACAACAATCAACTCTGAAAAAATTACCTTTCAAAATAAATCATAAAGCCTATGAATTTACACCTTTTTAACGGATTTATGCCACTTTTTTGCTCATTTATCAAAAAATCTAATGACCGCAAGAGCAGAATGGTCTTTTCCAAATTAGTCCTACATTTCTTAAATGAGTTTTCAATGCAAAGAATGACATCAGGATAGATGACCAAGGAAAAGTGCTTAGATCTAAGGTAACTCATAAGTGATTTCATAAAATTCGTACAAATAAAAGGGCTAGTACATAAGCCAAAAGACAAGCAAGTGAACGATTGAAAAATATGTAAAAATTTAAATCTCACGAATTTTCTACATGGTGTAAGCATCGGCACCAAATTAAAAGCATGGGATAGTTCTAAAGACGCTATGAAATAATCCAAAAATATCAAACTACTTGCCATTCGTAGATCTCCTATTTTTAAATGGAAAGGATTGATAAATTAATTTAGCTCTTTGAGATTTAAGATGAATCTGCATGACTGATCATGTTTATTTGCTATGAGGAAATAAGGTGACCAAAATCAATCTTGGAGTGGTTTGAGAATTTTTATCGTACCTTTCTTGAGGATTAAATTGATCGACCCATTTGTTTCTGACGACCTTCCAGTAGTTGTCACTGTTGGACTCACTCCATGCTCCTCACAACCAAACTCGGTCCGACTTCATATAAAAAATGTTTCTTAGTCAGACTTTCACGATTTGATTGAAGTAGAAGAATCCCGGTTTTGGATTTATAATCGAATCCCTTTCAATCCTTTGATAGAAACTGAAAAGCATTCGAATCATATAAAAAAATTGAATTATTGATTTTCAATAGTAGTTTTTTGAATCGAAACGAAAAGTATACACCTTATAAGAGAATATTTTAATTTAAAGCACAAACCAGAGACGAGTTGAAGGCAAAGTTCCTTTTTTACAAGAAAAATTTAGAAATAATATAGATGCTATTTTAATACGATATTTTCCAAGAAAAAAGAAATGAATCACACTTGTTTAAGAAATAACTTTTCTACTACAATATTAAATTAGCGTTTTATTAACTTCAACATTACCTATGGATATTATAAATACATAAATTCAAATGATATATGTATATAGTAACATGTAGCAATTACATTTTACTTAGCAGATATATTACTGTTAAACAGTAAAATAACACGTAAAGATGAAAATGTTTAATATATATATCAAGAAATATGATGAGAAATAAATTTAAAAAATATCCGCAGTAAAAACTTTTTATTTTCTAGGCGGAAAAGTGACTCCCCTAGCTAATCGTGGGAATAATATGGAAAGAATCGATTTAAATAAAAGTATGTGTAAGGAATTGTTCGGAGGAAAGTTGAAAGTAACGGTGATTCCCGATTGCTTTGAGAAGTCTGACGCGAGGCGGAAAAAGACTGCCTTTACGGGACGCTTTAGATTGCGATGAAACGCATTTCCACGATTCAGGAAATAGCTAAAAGATGGATGGATTTTGTAGGATGAAAAATAACATGTTCCTGACAATTAGAGAGGGTATCGCGGAGGTGTTGCATGAATTAAAGCAACTTCGCAAAGATACTGAATTCACGGAGGGCTGGGCCGAATTATTCGAACACCAACTGGGAAGGGCTCTTCGTAGGGAGGTGAAACTGGCGCGGGCCCAAAGTGTTAAAAGCGTCAGGAATGAAGGCTGCCAGACAGACCCACAAACTGCTACGTACGGGTATTATTAATTTAAATAAAATCCATAAGAGTAAAAACAATCACCCTTAATATATTTTATTAATTAGTAAAATGAGTACGCGGAGGTCGTCCAAACTGCCGAATTTAGTTAATATAAATATTAACCAAATTCGTTTATTATTATGTGGGGTCTTTGGTCTTCTACTCTCGGACTGAGAGTGTATTCTTCACGTTTACGCTGATCACCTTTAATTTTGAATAGTAAGAAGAGGGGAAAAGGTGCCTTGAATAAAATTAAATCAGGCGGCAATTATTTGCATTAATAAAAGATAGTTTTATTTTCAAAAAGAAGGAAACGAATAATCCGAGGTGAACAGTTTGGATATAAATCAAGAGAGAGACAAGTCAGAAATATAAATTGTACTTTACCACAATTAAGATTTTATTCCTAGGTTCTTAATCCTACCAGATCGCTGAAGAGCAGGAGCAAGGAAGAGAGTGCGTTCCAGTTGCTGAAGTCCTCAGTTATCCGGGCCAAACTTGATTTTATATATTTGTGGTTTCCAAAAGAAACCACTTTGGTCCTTTGCGTGATGCACACACACACACTGTTTTCCACTTTTCTTTTAGGTTTAATAAGAAAATATAACGGTTGGCTTTCAACCAGAAAAGGGACGAGTGCTTTTAAACTCGCTCTTTTCACCGCTAAAATTTCCCTATTAAATCTAATTCACATATTTTATGAAAATTATCACTACCGTTTTGAGATTCGGTAGTATTAATTTTCTGCGATTTCTCGCTGCTTTGTGCCGTTTTTATTTTGCTGAAGAAAAACCGCGAAAAACTGGATTTGGACTGTAAATAGTCCGCCGAAGATTATCGTTGATACACGTTTGATGCGATTGCCAAGAGTCTATCACTAGATAATCGTTTACTAGTTACCCTCAACTAGTGAAACAGGTATACCGACCGTTCACGATCAAAGAATTGGACCTTTTAAATGGTCCGCCGAAGATGAATTTAATTTTGATATATTAAAAATAAAAGAATTGCTTCCGTCTAGATGAAGACTTTTGTGTTTTACGTCCGCCCGACACGATTTCAAATAAATAATTTCGTTAGAAAGAGTTTTACGGTTTCAATCAACTAAAGAGGATCTAGGAACTGTCGATCTAGACCGCAGACGGGCAAAAGTAGAGAAACAGTATATTACATAACAAGGGCAGAAAGTTGAGATTCCTGCACTGCGCGCCATAATGCCCGAGGCGAAGCCGAGGGCATCATGGCACGCAGTTCAGGGCTCTCAAATTTCTGCCCATGTAGTGTATACCATTTTTCTTGCTACCCGGTCGAAAGTACGAAAATAATTGCATGTGTCCATTGGAATATATTGATGCCTGCCCCGACATTTGCGGCACGAGCGGAGCGAGTGCTGCTGGTCGGGGGGGCAGGCATCAAATACATCTATAAATTAAGGTTTAGATTTCTATTTCCTTGTTTCCATCTTTGGTAATTATCATAGACTAGCATGCATCTGTCAACGGACTTTTTGGGTAAGGTGTCAGTTTCTACTATTAATTGAGCTTCAGTTTCAAAGTTTTTATTAATTTCTTCTTCATCTGTCGATTCATCAGATGATATGTCATTCATTTTTTTATTTTTATTTTTGTTACACTTCAGTCATTACTATTACATTCTAAATAATATCCACTCATTGCCACTAATAAACATTAGCAGAGAGCGGACAAATTTTGACGTTTGAGGTTATCGACATTTTTACTCCCGCTATTATAGAGGGCGCGCATATAGCTTGACCAATGCATGAAAGTTAGACTTTCTGCCGTGAATTTGGTGCCGAAACCACATACTTTCGACTAGGGTAGTAAGAAAAGTATATTCCCTACTGTCCGAGTAGTTCCGGATAGTACCGGGTTGCTCGAGTAACTGTAATTTTGGCTTGGCGTTGATCTGTTTTACTGTTTCATCGCGAGGTGAACATGGTAGGGTTTTTTGATGATCAAGGAATCTATGATTGGACAAGGAAATAATGGTAGGGAGCTTTTAGGAATTTAGATGGACTTTGTACCATGCTGATTCAGTTATTGCACCATTTGCTGATTTTTAGGTGTCGAATATTTCTCCCCTATTTCCACACTTATCGTGAGAAAGGAAATGCGCTCATCGAATTTTAGTATTTGATACATTGTCATCAAATTGTGGAAACGATTTTAGTTTCTAATATATTTCGTACTAAATTGAAATATATATTTAATTAGTCTAGGCTTATAATCATTATATGAATTATAAAGCCTTTATAATTATTTTAAATATTCAGATGAGTCTTTAGGTTTTGATTACAAAAAGCACGTGGCCTTTGTTGTGGGAGATCAGCTGGCTAAAGCATCTAAGCACATCAAAAGTTCCCAAAAGAGACGGGTATATGGGGCATATGCATGGACGAACGAAGAAAGGAAATGACAAACGGCAGAAAACTATAGTGAGATACAACGCATGAGTGTACGCGCGCTGGATATCTCTCCCTCTTCCTCTCTCTTATGTTCTCTCTTCTTCTCTCGCGCTCTCTCCCTCTGCTTCCACTTTCCAGTAGAAATGTCAATCAATGTTTTCATAGATTTAGATATTTCTGAAATTACAACTTATGCGCTGATGTGACAGGCCACTCGCATGAAGCTATAGTTATAATTATTGGCGACAATATTAATGGTTTTAAATGAGTTGACATTATATAAAAGCAATGTTAATATTACTAGTAACATTAATATTAATAAAATAATGCATTAGGAATTTCCTGAATTTAAATACTCCTGAAATTACAATCTATGCGATCATGTGACAGGCGACTCGCATTAAAAATCGTAGTTATAATTATTCGCGTTTACCTGTAAACATAAACTCACGTTCATACGTAGGTGCACGAGCCTGCACGTACACCAATATATATATATATTAACACACATCAATATAATGCATAATATAACGCAATATGGGCGTGATATATAGCATTAATTATATAATCGCAATGCAATGATATTAATGGTGATATTAATATCAATATAATAAAGTATTAGGAATTTCCTTCCCGAACCAACCATTTGCTAAAAGTTCCTTGACCCGAGCAAAGATAAGCTTCATCAGCGACCTTGTCAAGATGCTCGGTTACGGGCGCTTCGAGTCGTATGCGAATTTATGTAGAAGTTTATATTACAATTTTGGAAAAATTTGGCCGCCTTGACACGCTCGTAACACAAACTGTAGTGAGGAGTACTCTGGACTTGCGTAAAATGACTGATAGAGCCGACCGTGAGCCTGCAGGGCACTGTGGCCAACAAGCTGGAGGTGAAGAGGACTAAAGCCTCCACAAAAAAAGAGGAATGGGTTCCGGAACCTCCGGAAGAAAAAGCCTAAACCGTAGGCTAAGATACCGGAGTGGCCAAGGCATGTTCGCCCAGAAGCGGTGCTAATAAAGCCCGTTGAGGGAGTGAGCTACGCGGACACTTTAAAAGACCTCAAGAAGCGCGTAAAACCTGACGAACTGGGCATCACAAATCAGGAATTTTGGGAGACGCGCTCTAAGGACCTGCTGGTGGAACTGAAATGTTCCAAGAAAGGCAGAGGGTGGCTAGATACCGCCTTGAAATCATTTTCAAAATGAAGATTTTGAAACGCATTTTGAGATTAAATTGACGGATGAGTCAATTCATCGAATACCAAGGGAAAAAATAGCTTTGAAGCAAAATACTATTCCGATGAAGGTATTTTATTAATGTCAGAATTGAAGTTATCTAGAACAATATACATTATATTGAATTTGTGGTAGAATGTTACCAGGCCAGATGATGACCTCCTTCCCCCAGATTTAGTTACCCATATATGTAGAGGTTGATGACCTCCCCCTCCTAGGTTTCGCTGTCTATATATGTAGAGGTTCAGGCAGGCCTCGTCAGTTCTTCTCTAAAATCTCTCACGAATAAAACCTACAAAGTGACATCAGTTTGATGTCACTACTATCCGAAAATAGAAAGTTTAGTTTTCACTATAACATTTTGGCGATCCTGCCACGATCCGCTTAAGTTCTCGGTTTTTAATTTCTACGAAAATCCACATAGAACGCGGACCTGTGCGAGACTTGGAATCCACGGACCCAAGAAGCTAAGGAAACTTTACGAAATTTTAAAAATAAGAAGAACTCCGGACTTCACTACGGTAAGCCCGAAAACAGGAATAAGTAGCTGATAATAAAAATTAGTTGGTGAATTTAGTAGCCACTATACCACGTAAATTATCAGTGAAAGATTCCATTAAAATTGAACGAGGCCCGCAATCAGGCGGAAGTAGCATCTGCGTAAGTAAGCAGCCAGGCAACCGGTTCTCAACAGTAAGCTGACTCATCTCTTCGACACGTCAAGGAAGGCAGGCGGTCTACGGATCCCACATCAGGCCACGAGTAGCACAGTAAGCATTACTTCTAGAAATTGAAAGTATTGTAAACATTTCTCAATCGATCTTGGGCCTTAGAGTATAAATCTTCTTTACGTACGTTGCACGGCGACTGTACTACGGTACAGGTGAGGTAAAGTTGAGGCAAGATCGGGTTGGCTATACTCTGTGTGTTCACAAGCACTGGCCACCCTTAACAAATTAAGTATCACTACCTCAAAATCAGTAGCAGTTTGTAGCAACTTATACTGTATTTTGTTGTATTAAGAAATAAACATTTAAAATTTTATCGCGACATTCTACACCCGAGTCACAAACAATATATAAGTAGGTACACTGGCGTTTGATAAACACCGAGATAGCACGCTCTATCAAACTGACTCATCCTACGATACGGACTCATCCTCTTTAAATTTCCCAATCACAACCACTCTCATGTCTCGAGCACAATCTCCCGTCAGGGCCCAGTCCCCCTCTTACACCACTGACGAATTACTAGTAAGGGTTCTCAGCCAAATGGAAACTCTGACTATCTCATTCAACAACCTGAAAAAAGAAAACGAAAATAGGATAGATGAAATTTCAAGATTATCAAAGAAATTAGGAGGAGCAGGGACAGTAGAAACAGATAGTGAACCCCAGCAACGACCAGAAGCGACAGACGATCATTCTTCGGTCGAAGAAAAAACATTTAGACCAAGACAGGAAAATATTTACGGTCAATCACAATTTTTCCCAACAACTGTCCCAACAGCACCACACGAGGAACGGAAAATGGGAGCCAAGTTAGCAATTGAAACAATAAAGCCAATTAACGGTCAGGACGACATGGGAATAGAAGATTTTATAAAAACGGTAAAGAGAGCTAGAAAAAGATGCGAAGAACCAGAAATTCTTTTAGATTTAATTTTAGCAAAGAAAATTACACACGTGGCAGAAAAAGCCATTAGATATATGCAAATAAACTCCTATGAAGATTTATACGCGGCACTCAGACAAAATTTGAGACAAACCAGTTCATTAATTTCATTAAAATCTAAATTAGAAAGCTGCAAGCAAGGCTTAACAGAAACGGTTCAGAACTTCACGACGAGGTTTCGACAAATAACAAATGAAATAAATTACCTAGTCCAATCCCAGCACGTAAACCCCACTAAACGAAGACTTAAAATAGAATTGGAAGAAGAAGAAGCCGTTAACCGTTACTTATTAAATTTAAAAAGAGAAATTGGAATGCAAGTACGTCTGTTAAAACCGAACACAGTAAACGAGGCTCAAGCATTAGCCATCGAAACTGAAACATGGTTAAAAGACAGCCAGCCTGTCAGACAAATTATCAAACCACCAGTAAAAATATGGGCCAAATCATTCGGACCACCTCGACTCAGTGCAAATACTACACCTAGAGCACAGAATAGTACCATACCACTGACTGACAGATTTAAAATGAATTGCTTCAAGTGCGGCAAAATAGGTCATATATCTTCACAGTGCCAAGTGAAGCAGGGTTTTCCCCCAGGCCATGGTTTCAAGCAACCACCTCCGGTAAGAGCAATCCAAGAGGAAGAAACAGAAGCGGAAAACATGACAGAGGAAAAAATAACGGAGCAACTGATCTTCGAGGAATCAGCCGAATTTCTTCCATATGCGGAAGATTACGAACAATCGATGCCAGAAGAAAAACTGGAAGATACAGATTATTAGTAGACTCAGGAGTTGCTATAAACATAATCAAAGAAAAAATATTGGATGATAAAGACGAAAGGAAATCTACCCACAAAACATTCCTAATGGGTAACGATCGCCATATCTCTAAACATTCTACAAAATTAAACTTTTTTGGACAAGAACACGTTTTCTACATAGTACCCAACGATTTTCCCTTACCAGAAGGAGGTATAATTGGAATTAAATTCTTTGAAAAATATCCAAGATACGCGATCACGAACAGTCACCTCGTGCTAAATAAGGTAAAGCTACCTTTGCACCTAAGCAATGATTTCATACCAGGAAAATCCGAAAAGATATGTACCATTTCTACTGACGCAGAAGATCAAGATATTATCATTATAGATGATAAAGAAATCCCCGACGGACTCTACACTATACGAAACGGACAAATAAAAATCCCATTGACAAATAGTGAGGATTACCCCAAAGAAGTAAATCTCCAGATTAGCTACAAACCTATATTAAAAATAATCACAAATGAAAGTAATGGACCTCAAATGACCTTTAGACTGAATGAGTTATTGAAAGCTTCAAGATTAGATCATTTGGAAAAATACCAGAGAGAATTCATTAAAAAAGTAATAGCCAGATACTCGGAAGTTTTCACATTGGAATCAGACCCACTTCCATGTACTAACCTTACTGAACATCAAATAATACTTAAAAATGGAAAAATAATTAATCTAAGATCCCACAAATTACCCGAAAAACACCGACAGTTTGCCCTAGAAGAAACAGAAAGGTTATTAAAAAAGGGAATTATAAGAGAAAGTCAATCACCATACAACTCACCTTTATGGATAATACCGAAAAAAGGAAATAAATTAAGAATGGTAACTGACTACAGAAAGATTAACGAAGACACGGATCAAGATGCTTACCCATTACCAATGATCGACGATATATTAGACCACTTAGGAAAAGCTAAGTTCTTTTCTGCCTTTGACCTCTCAGCTGGATTCCACCAAATCCCGATGAAGGAAGAAGACAAAAAGTACACTGCGTTTTCTATAACCCAAGGACATTTCGAATACAATCGCATGCCTTTCGGTTTAAAGAACGCACCAGCCACTTTCCACAGAATGATGGATAATGCATTCAGAGGATTAATCGGAACAAAATGCTTTGCGTGCATAGATGACATTGTGATATTCGGAAGCTCAATTCAGGAACATAATGAGAACTTAGCAGCAGTCATGGAAAGAATCTACCAGTTAGGACTAAGATTAGAACCGAAAAAATGTGAATACCTTAAACCAGAATTAGAATACCTTGGACACATAATAACCAAAGAAGGAGTCAAACCCAACCCTGAAAAAATAAACTGCATAAAAGAATTCAGACCACTGAAAACTGTAAAAGATGTGCAATCATTTTTAGGACTTGCAGGTTACTATAGGAAATTCATCAAGAATTTCTCTACTATAGCGAGACCCTTAACAAAGCTAACTCAGAAAGAGACAATATTCGATTGGACCCACGACTGCGAAAAAGCATTTTACGATTTGAAGAACGCATTGGTAATCGCACCAGTTTTAAAATTCCCTGATTTTACCAAACAATTTATACACCACCTCTGAAAAAGAACTTTTAGCAATTGTATGGGCTATGAAACGCCTCAGACAATATCTTCTCGGAAAGAAATTCAAAATTCAAACAGACCACCGTGCTTTAGTTTGGCTACACAATGTGAAAGACCCTAGCTCAAGACTTTTACGATGGAGACTTTGTATGGAAGAATACGAATACGAAATAGAATATGTAAAAGGAAAAGAAAATAAAGTAGCGGATTGTCTATCCAGACTTTTTCCCATCACTAAGGACACATTACAAGAAGCAATGGAAAAAACCGGAATTAGTACTGAAGAAGAAGAACCAAGCTTGGAAGACCAGTCACCGGAAATAGAAACATTCGACAAGCCGCGAATAACAAAAGACGAAATATTAAAAGAAAAAATCAAATTAACCGCAAGGCGAATGAGAGAACCATCAGAAAATGAAACCACAGAAACGGAAGAAGAAATCACGGAAACACCAGGAGACAATACTAATTTATATACGGATTTTATAAATTGGAAACTACAACCAGTCAAAGGCAAAATTAAAACAAAGCCTAACGCTATCGGCAAACTTTGGAAAGAAGTAACTAAGGATGAAATGCCTATGTACAACGAAGAAGATTGGCTGTATAAATTAAGTTGGTTTATCGAAGAATTCGTTAACAGGAAACTCTCAATTGTTAGATTATCCTTTGGAGATCCTCTATTTACATTTCTGGAGAGAGAAGTAATTCAAGAAATAATGGAATTCCTATCAAACTATTATCCAGATAAGAATTTCCACATTTGTTTCTCTACAACCCGAGAATTAACTAAGGAAGAACGAAAACAAATTATTAAAGAAGCTCATAGGGATCACACTGGAGAACAAAATACTATCGAAAAAGCCAAGAGAATCGGAATTTGGACTAAGATGGACCAAGACATTAAGGACTATGTCAAAAAATGCCCTATATGCCAACTACAAAAGACCACGCGAATTAAGTATCAATCAGAAAGTATAATACCCGACATACCATTCAATCCAAATGATAAAATAGCACTGGATATTTTGGGACCATTACCCACTACACATAGAGGTAACAAATACATACTTAGTATTCAGGATAGATTGACCAGATACACCACTTTAATACCGTTAGAAAGTGAAACCTCAACAGCAATAGTAGAAGCTCTGATAGAACAATATATTTACATTTATGGATCCCCTAAAACTATTCTCACTGATCGAGGGTCTAACTTTCTATCTGAGTTAATGTACCAATTTGAGAAAGCTTTGAAAATCAAACATATTAAAACTACAGCATTCCATCCACAATCCAACGGAAACATTGAAAGAATGCACTCAACCCTGAATAATCTGATCAAAACTAGCATGGCAGAAAATCAGAATAACTTGGACGAAAATCTAAAATATGTAACATTCGCAATAAATTCAACAGTAAATCAAACCACGGGATTCACACCCTTTGAACTCACGTTTGGAAGATTACCAAATATACCATCTCAAATTGAAAACTCACCCAATTTAACCCATCAAGATCTGATTAGAAAATGGAGGCTGGCCTGAATCATGTGGCTCTGGAAAATCCTGCTAAACCAATCGATATCGTAGAAGAGCACAATAAGAAGGATTTTCTGTTTTCTCAGGTAAGATACATGGCAAATGCTATTCATATTTGTATCGCAGCAATTACATTTTTCATTCATAACACAATAAACAATCTTAACTTCTGCTTTAGAATACTACTTCTAATCCGAATAATACAATACAGCATCAATCTCGCTGCCGTGAGTGGACACAAAGCCGAAAAGTATAGCTTTTATTTTAATCTTCATAATGCGTTCAATAAAAAATTTAGTTTTTTTTACATATTCTTGTTATTGTACAGTTAAAGAAAAGTGATGAATATACGTTTAAAAATTTACAACGCGACGTTCAAACTTCACTGCCTAAAGGTTGGACAGTAGGCATTAAGAGTTGGTGTAGAGTTATTATAGGGAAATGGAATAAGGAATATCAAAGTCCGAAAAAATTGATTATTGATATGGATATGTCCGTAAAAGTTAGTACTCATTATGTTGTCTGAATACTTCATGTAACAGTCATAATCTTTTGAATATTTTATTCGAAAATTCCTTTAGGTCTCCATCCTAGAAGTGCATAAGACTGTACCAGGAATAAGGGACGTGACAACTTTAACAGATGTATTACACAATATATCGATACTAGAAAATATAAAACTATGTCCCGGAATTGACGATATCAAGAGGTTAAATTGAAACAAAAATGATTAGGAAACAAAAAATGCAAACCCTAAGCACTGTTTGTATGATGAATTTTTAACTATAATATAACACAGGTCTGAAAAGTGTTTGAGTTACCTATCCGTTAAATCACCAAGCGAAAGATGCATACCGTGTCGCTTAGAGCGTCGCAGACTTATAGATCTAGCAGCAAAGAAGAAAACGAGAGCAATGAATAAAGCAGAAAAATCACGAATCAAGGAAGTACGTTTATTGAAAGACAAGTTGAAACGGATGAAAACGAAAGTACGTAGAAACAATCATTTCAAATTTATTGAGATGCTATTCTTTTTCAATTCGCCTGCATTTATTTAAACCTGGCATCCCACCTTTCCACATTAAACCTTGGATTTGGACATCCTTGAATTAAATTAATAAGGAATTTTTTTCGAAATTTATATTTTTAATTTTAGATTGCCAGTATTAAAGAAAAAATTGTGCACTTTAAGAATAAATGTGCAAAGATTAAAGAAGAGAATCTACAAAAAAATATTAGTGAATTACCTCCAGAGCAGCAAGAGGCAATACGAGCTTGTTGTAATGCTGCAAAAGTAAAAAGTGCTCGAGGCATACGATATGATACTCGCTGGATTTATGAGTGTATACTCATGAGGATTAAAAGTAAAAGGTAATATGAACACATTTTAGAAAGAAAAATTCTTGTCGTTCCAACTATACAAATTTTGGATAACTACATGAAGAAAATGCACTCAGCTTACGGGTTCAATCTGAACGTGTTTCAGTGCTTGAAAAGAAAATGTTCCGATCTGCCTGAATTTGAAAGAAGAGGTAAAAATCACTGGTTTTTTTTAGAAAAAAACATTCTTTTTTTTTAACTTTTTACTTAAAATTTATATATTAGGTTGCCTATAAATTAGATGTAATAGTAATTAAGTACAATACTATAATTACTTAAGTAAGCTGCCTCGTTTGATACATGATTTGAAATTTTCTCTTATTTTATAGGAGTTCTATTATTAGACGAAATGCAGTTGACTCCAAACGTTTCTTTTGATCGAAAAACGTTGAATTTTAATGGGTTCACTGATCTTGGCGATCATACTCCAGTCCATCAGAGTCGCGAACTAGGTGACCACGCTTTACTTTTTATGTACCAGCCATTTGCCGGAAAGTGGGTTCAGGCTTTGGCTTGTTTTTTAAGTAAAGGTTGTGCGACGGGCAATGTACTGACTCATCTAATAATCGAATGCATAAGTTTGCTAAGCGCTTGTGGATTGCACGTTAACGCTGTAGTAAGCGATGGTGCTCAGTGGAACAGAGGCATGTGGACTCAGTTCGGAATAAACGAAAAAAAAGTTTCTTGCAAGCATCCTGTTGAAGAAAATGAAGAGCTTTGGTTCATTTCTGATTTCCCTCACCTAATAAAAAATTTGAGAAATAATATTGTTTCGAGGGAAAAAACCTGGGTAAAGTTTCTTTAAATGCATGAATTTTAATACTATACTGTATATTTTACATGATAGAATTTTAAAAAATATAATGGGCTGCCTACCTTGCTGAAACGAAAAGAAAAGGTTTCGAAATTAGACGAAGTGGAGCTGAGTTCTTAGGATATCCTGTGTGGCAGCCAAGTTATTATGGTCGCTTGAACAAAAACATAACTTTGTCTTCTTTACAGACACCTGATGGAATTATTAAAAAGAAACACTGGAAAGCTGTAATTGATATTGAAAGCAAAAACTTTTATAACTTAAAAGTTGCTTATAAGTTGACTGCGGATCATATAGATCCTAAGTATTATCAAAAAATGAACGTTCCAATGGCATTTTATGTAAGTTTCCATGCGAATTTTCAGCTTCTTGTGACTTACTATTAAATATTACAATTCGTTGAAAATAGAAAATAACAGTTATTTTCAGAACCTGTTTACACGGCTATGGAATTGTACTCAGATCAACATTACGACCTCGAAGACTGTCAGAGCACGATAATTTTCAGTAAAAGAATATCTAATTTAATAAAAGCCATGATGTCCCGAACGCCGCAAGATGCCCTGCGAGAACACTCGAATGAGTATGACGTTAGTAGTATGCACAATGTTTCATTAGAGGGTCAAATTAATAGGTTTAATTGGAAAATTAATATTTTCCAAGGCACAATAATAATTTTATCTTTTTTTTGTTTTTGTTACGCGTAGACAATATCAGGCTTCCTCGAATACTTGGTAGAATGGGAGAATTGTGCAAAACGAAATAAAGGTACGCCCTTCTTAAGTCACAGCACGTGCCATGGCCTGAAGGTAACACTAAAGGCAACACTCGAGTTACTTACTTTCCTCAAGGATAAGTATCATGTGCATTACCTCATGACTAGTCGGCTGAACCAGGATGCTCTAGAGGTAAACAATAATTTTAAATCTTCAAGTGATTTATCTTCCCAAACTAATTAATTTATAAATTCAATTTTTTTCCAAAAGTCATGAAAATAATTTTGTCAAATTCCAGAGGTTTTTTGGCTTGGTAAGGCAGGCTTGTGGATCAAATGATCATCCTGATTCCAGGATGTTCGCACAAATTTTCCGCCTTCTAGGCATGTATTCTTTGATTAAAGCGAAAAAAGGTAGTAATGTGGAAGGCGTGGACATTTTAGAAGCCATGATAAATTTCAAGGATGTGCATAAAGAGGACCAAAAACAAAAAGTTTTATGTGACGTCTTAGATAAAGTTATTTCCAACGATGAACCAGCCGTTGATTATATCCCAACTTTTCTTCAAAGGGTTAGGGATCACGATGAGCGCTTATGTACGTCGCCAGAATTTGTTCAAGGGTACGTAGCTGGGTATGTTGCGTTCAGAGCCCAAAAATTAACAACTTGTGATGCCTGTATAAAAAGCATCGAAAATAAAGACAAATGTGCCAGCGACGAAAGATTTAAAATGATCGACGCCTGCAATCGTGGACGATTAAAGTACCCCTCGGATGATTTATACAAATTAACTGATAATCTCGAGAATATTATCTTAAAAGTTCTAGCTGGCGGAACTTTTAATCGGGACACGTTTATCCATATTGTGGAAAGTCTTGATGAATGTGAAATTCCAATGATTGGATGTTTAGAACATGCCAAACAATTCGCTAAAACAGTCACTAGTTTCTACATAATAACGAGAGGTCATTTTATTGCAAAAAGGTGCAATACTGTTAACGATGCTTACAGGAAAAAGTCTAAAAAAAATAGAAAGGACTCCAAATTATAAACTATTTTTGTTTTTTTAAATTTTAATAGATTACAAGATTATTCTATTACTGTTTTGTAAGATTTAGATTCAAAATAAATTTCATAATTTATTTTCAAAAACTATATTTTTCTGTCTGATTATACTTATTTTATTTTTTAAGGGCATGTGATACATAATCTTAAGAGCAATTTGAGATCTACAATATTTTCCCACAATTTTAAAATTTTCATAAAAATAATATTTTCTACTCGTAATAGTATATTGTGCATCTAAAGAAAAATAAATGTTTCTTCCGTATTGCATGCGTTTTGTGTGGTAAATGTGGAAAGAACATCGAGAAATTGAAAATGTTCTTAAAGTAAAGTACAACATGTTCTTAAGTGAATTTTTATGTGATTCATAGTGTTGGGAATAAGGAAATCACTTAAAGAACAGATGTATAAATACATTTAAAAAACTTATTATATTTTAATATTGTATGAAATCTTGTAATTAGAGCATAAGAAATTATTGGGTGCAAAAGGTCCAATATTTAAAGTAACGTACATATAAACTTTACAAATACCTTCCTAATCTTATAATAAGGGTACATACAATTTCGAATGTAAAAAGTTCAAAAAATCATCGACAAATTATATGTGGTTGGTAATTTATATAATTTCGACACATCAATAAATTTGCATGTGGAAGGCATATACGATTGTCAGTTTGAAATTAAATTATTGACGATAGTTATATAGAACTGTTCTAGAAAAGTTGTAAAACACTCTTCTTTTCTTGTTATACTATAATTGCAGGTGTTTGCTGGCAAGTCTGATATTTGCAGATTCATTCTGTCGTATCGATGAAGAAAATCACCATTAACACCTTGTCGTAAGGTTAATTTACCAGCACATCCAACGCGGCCTTAAGCCTTGTGAAAAACTGTGAACAGTGACAAGCTCCCTCAGCATGGTGGATTTCAAGTTAAAATTAAAGTTTATGTATACAATTATAAACCTATCTTATTAATGAGGTGCACTATCATATTCACATCTTCTATACTTTTTGGTTTCTTCACTCGAATCCAAGGACATAACTTTTCTTGCAAATATACTTTTACGTCTAAATTGTCTTTTATTATTATTTTTCGTTTGGTTGCGCCGTTTTCTATATTCAAAAAAGCTATATAACAAAATTCTTCATGCGCCAATGCTCCCCATTCACGATTTGCTGGTAAGCAAACTAAATGTATGTTTTCCTGTAAGTCTTTATAAGTGAATTCCGCTGCCACAGCCATTTTCACTGAAAATATAACGTAAAGTAATATATTCACATTCAGAAATGAGTATTTTATATTGATTAATAACTCCTATTTGATGTTCTTTAATTATATACACGTATACAAAATACAATAGTGCATTCACGTAATCGACTAACATTATTATTTTATTTTGATCCTGAATAACAAATAAAATCAAGACTGCAATTCAAATATAAACAATATGTTACTTTTGATTATTGAATCATATACTTGCAAATGATTGTTATCTGACTTACCAGTTTTCAGCATAACGCTTTTAAAATCTCTAAGGATTAGCCATTTTACACTTTCATTATACACTTTTTTAAACAATCTCAAACATATTACTTATGTAATAAATGGACCGTCACTTTTAATTTGACACTTTAAATAATAGTTTTGAATAAAGAATGTTTACAAATATTAACTTTAATTTGCGGTTATGTTAGAATATTTTGAGCGAACAGAAGGAAGCGGCCATTTTTTTCGCTACTTTCATTCGCGCCATCAATCGGGAAGTTCTTGTACCTTTTCCATGTACTTCCGACAAAAATGTACTCAACTTTTGTGAAGTTCATGCATAAGAGATTGGTCTCCTTATGTCTATTCTCCATGAGTTACACTTATCGCGTATGATATTATGTAATGTAAAAAATTAGCTTCAGGGTGTTTTAAGGGTTTTCCGGCGTGAAGACGGTAATGAACGGTCGCGCGGCCTCAGCTCCGGCCGAGCATCCGGTTATTCATCGCACAATTGCTCGAAAACAAAAGAAAACCCCATCCTGAAATTTTGCTATTTTATAGGAAAAAATCTCAGCTTTTTAACTAGAAGATTTGCAAAAAAATGGGTCCAAATTTGAGAAAAAGTCAAATTTTGATTTTTTTCAAAAATGGTTACAATGAGTTGAAAGATCACGAAAAAGACTGAAGAAAACATATGAAGTAAAATTTTGCTTTATGCAAAAAGAAATAAGTTATATTTTTCTATCTGCTTTTCTTCTAACCAAGGACAAATTTGTAAAGCATATATACATTTATTGACTCACACAAAATTCGTCTCTGACGTATACAAGTAGCGAAAATATCATAAAATTATTCAGCTATTTCTATACGGCAAACGTTTAAAATGTATCCCCTATAATCCATAAAGCAAATTTACAAATGATATGTGAAACCTCGATCTAATAACGACACGGTGACTGATATGTATATATATATATATGGCATAATATGATCAAAATTTGTCACAAGAAAGTTTTGGAAGCCTTTTAACATGAATATTTTCAGCTCTGTTCTACTTTGCGCACTGGTGCACGTGGCGTTTTCAGCAGGTAAATGCTTTTTTTATTTAATAGTGTAATGCTTCAAAAAATTTTATTTCTTTAAAGCTACTTTCAATTTCAATCAGTTTGTTTTAAATATTCTCAGTCAATGATTGACTTTCAGCTGTACACTTAATTGTTTTATGGCCGTGGAACAACCAAACTATATGATTGATATGGGGCCGTTCACATAATACGTCACGCGATTTTTAGCTATTTTTTACCCCCCCGTCCCCCCATGTCACACATGGTCACAAACCTCAGCCCCCCCCCCCCCTTTCGATGTCACGTCACACCTCTTAATTTCATAAAACATTTTTCGTTAACGCGTACAAAATCCAGTAAAAAAAGAAGCTATTAATTATTATTGTAGATAATCTTTTCAGAACTTTCTTTCAAATTTCCTGGGTACACATTTAATGTGTGACGTAACGCAGAGGGCAGACCCCCCCCCCCCCCCCCCACCCCGCTCCCATAAATTGTGTGACGTATTATGTGAACGGCCCCTATGGTAATTTTAAAAAAATTCATGAGATCAAAGAAAAAGCACTAATTAGGAAGGTCTATTAACTCTTGAATTTTTATAATTATAAAAAAATATATTTCGAAATTTTTTTTTTTCAATTTAAAAAGTTTTGAAGTTGACAGACCTTCCATAGTAACTTACATAACTTTTTTTTGATCTCACAAAATTTTGACTTAATATATTATTTTGTATGAACCAATTTTTACAGGTAAAAAAATCACCATATCGATCATATTGTCTGGTTGATTCATGACTTTAAGCCATTTTTATGAAGAAATCAATAACTTATATTAACTTAATAAAATATTTCTTGTGAATAATAATCACATTCAAGTGAATTTTATAATATTGTATTTAAAAAAATAACATGATTATAATAATTTATTTTCTTTCAAATACCTTAAAAAGGAAAAAATTGTAGTTTGATTTAAGCAAACGATTTTGGATTTTAACGCTTTTTTCGTATCTCATATTTTGTTTAAAAATGGAATTTTTGATTTTCAATACTATTGTTACGTCACAAACGTAACACTTCTCTTCTTCAAAGATTTCCTCCTTTTATATCAGGATCAGAAGGATCCTCTCTAAGGGATGAGGAATAGTCAGTGAATAAGAAGGGTTGATCATATAAAATATATTTTTTCTACTAGCGGGCCATAAAGTGGACTTTATTGCCCCGTGCGGGGCAAACAAATCCACTTTCTGACCCTATAGTAGAAAAAAAATCGTGTGCAACACGGGAAAAACATTTATTTTACTCGTGTGGTTGTTACACTCGCTTTGCTCGGGCATCAAACTTCACACTCGCAAAATAAATTTTTTTTTCCCTAGTTGCACAATGTACTATTTCTTACTACCTTAGTCGAAAGTACGTGGTTTCGGCACCAATTTCACGGCAGAAAGTCTAACTTTCATGCATTGGTCAAGCTATATGCGTGCCCTCTATAATAGCGGGAGTAAAAACGTCAATAACCTCAAGCGTCAAAATTTGTCCGCTCTCTGCTAATGTTTATTAGTGGCAATGAGTGGATATTATTTAGAATGTAATAGTAGTGACTGAAGTGTAACAAAAATAAAAATAAAACAATGAATGACATATCATCTGATGAATCGACAGATGAAGAAGAAATTGATAAAAACTTTGAAACTGAAGCTCAATTAATAGTAGAAACTGATACCTTACCCAAAAAGTCCGTTTTAACCCATACTTTATCTCAGACGTTGAACAATTATTATTGAATCAATTAAAATTTTAATTTTAATTGTTAAATAAATTAATAATTTGAGCTTGTATATTTAAATATAATAAAAAGCTTTTGAATCTGCCTAATTTTAAAAATTTTCTTTTGCCTGCAAGACTTGGACGAATACTTTGGTATTTTATATGAGGATGGGCAGCCTTTCGGCAGCGCAATATTCCTCACAGTTTGTGCTGCTTTATCTACTAATTATTTTAACTGGAGGAAAATTCTTTCAAATAAAGTAGAGATTATGTTTCGACCTAACAGGCGTGATGGTAGCTTCACATTTAAGGTAATAGATCAAAAGGAATATGCAGCTCAACATGTGATAGCCTTGAGAGTGAGTAATCCCAAAAAGACAGATTTTCTAATGATGTATGTATATAAGACAACAGAATGCCAAAATTTACTGAACTATTTCAATTTAAAAAATTAAAATTCAGCTTGGGTGGGGTGAAGAAAAAATCCCAGATGATTTTAACTCTCCATTGACATTGGCTCACATAACAAATCGGCCGCCTGTAGGTAATGACGTTCGAGTGTTGTCTTGGTACGAGGACAATGATAAAAGTACGTTTGATATATTAAGCGAATAACTGAAACTTTTAAGGCTCTTTATAATTCTGACACTAACTTTAGCATTAAACTGGTTGAAACCTTTCCCTCTAAATTAGAATTAGTGGAATCCACTGTGAAATAGTGAATGTATACTGATTACCAGTTATCAGTATACCGCCTGAAGAACAATCAACTCTATGAATGAGGTTTTACTTTTACTTTATTTATTTTTTTACTTTATTTACTTCTAATACTGACATAAATCCTTATTTACAATCGGCGTAATTTATAATTGGCATAAGGCCGACTTTTCCAGCTACACAGAAAAAAAAAAGTCTTGAATGAAGTCCAAAAATGGACTTCTTTTCAGGTGTGATATAAAGTAGACCAGTCCCGCTAAAAACTAGTCTTGAATGGAAGTCTTCAAACTAACCGGATATACATCTATTTAATCGCAGCCCATCATATCTTCTATCGCAAATGCACTTAAATATACAACTTCACAAATATAAACCTAATAACTAAAACATATATAGAACGATGCGCTTTCGTCGAATCACGCACACGTTTGCTTACAATCCTGAGATATAAAACTTGGAACTTTCTTATATAGTGACTGCAAGAGTTATTTAGAGTTTGTGAGAGTAAATGTCATGACTAGAGTTTTTGAACCTTATTCAAGTAAAAATAAATCAACTCTTTTCATAAATTAAATATAAAATATTTTTACAAATTAATATAATTAATTAATTATTATGATTATAATTGTTGATATTATTGATATGATTGTTCAATTAATATTTATTATACCATTAAATACATGTATTTTTTCAATAACGAAAACCTTTATTGGAACACACGAGAATATACAATAAATATCATAAACAATAAATCGATGAGCTTCCCAAAGATCGAAAGCATCCGCAAAGATTTTCATGGGTTATAGACAACATGGCGCCCATGGCATGCTGAGTTTTCGCTAATCTATCGCGCAGTGCAGTGACGTCATAAGTTAACCAAGAGAACTAGAATCTAGACTTCAATGCTAGAAACAAGCTTCGCGAACTTCTTCTTTCAAGCTAACAAGATTTTCCTTTATCTTCTAAGACACGTAGGGATTTTTTAAGCAAAATGCACTTACAACTAGCCATACTTGAGTGTTGTTTTTAGTTGAAGACATATAAAGACTTCTTTCAAGACAATTTTCGTGATTGATTTTAGTCATCGGCTTTATTTAAGTCAAAACTAAAAAGAAGAAAACTTTAGAAGTAAGACTTTTTTTCTGTGTAGATCAGTCTATATGGACTATTTCACAGTAAATTTTACTGATTCAGATTTAGAGAATGTACTCTATATTAAGCGGTGAAATATATTCTGTCAAAAAAGTACCGGGAATTGATCATTCAAAAAGTCTGCTTAAAGAGATTGTCAAAAACTTTTTTAAAGTTTAGTTAGCACCACTGTCCTCTATACTGATGTGGAGTTCGAGTGTGATCTGTCATTTAGTTTTTTCAGAGTGCTCGATGTTGTCAGTTTATCTCAAGTATGTTTCGCGATTTTTCCCAATAGATAAAAATATCGAACAAAGAATCTATCTCAAATTTCGCATTGCAAATGGAATTCCGTGTGCGGAATCGCTGAAATGTTGCAGAAGGCTTACGGTGAATCGACTTTATCAAAAACACGTGCATATGAGTGGTACACGGAGAAAAAAATCTAACTATCCCAGATGACAATCGTGCGAGGCACGTTACCCGCACAGCATGCGAGGAACGCGATGCGTGCACAGTGCGGTACATATGCGTCGCATTTTGTTAGGCTAGGTCGTTCTTAATCACACTGTAAAAAAATAATTCAGTAGAATTACAAAAGCAGTTGTAAATGCATAAAGCGATTGTAAAAGTACTACGTTGCACGTTATAAAATTATTTATATTTTGTGAAATTACAGTTTTTTCACGTCTTTTTCATGATCATAGTTTTAGTGCATTCAGTGGATTCAGTGTGCGTAAGGTAATTAATATTTATTCTTAAAGTTTGTTAGTCCGACACGTGGTTTTTCTTATTTTAAAAGTACAAGCCACAATGTAAAGTTGACCACGCGTTGACCGGCATCACTAAATAACTCCAATAATATAAGAAAATGTACTATTTGTTCAGTACTGAAAATACTTTGCTGTTCATTGTGATTCAACTACAAGTTGAATACTTATTATATTTCAAAGGTATAACTGTACTAATATAGGAAACTGCTTATTTATCGGCACTAAAAAAATGTTCGCGTTCGTCGTTATTTAAGTTTATTGAACACTTTATACATTGTTTATTGAGACTTATTGGATATATAACAAACATTTATCCATTGCCCGTATGTATAATATCGGTTTTCAACTTTAAATATAATTTTTTCAAGTGCATTATGTATTTTTATTTCTTATTGTGATTGATATATTGGAAAAAATTTTAAATTATACGAGACGCATAAAGCTCGCTTTTCACCGCCACGAATGCGAACTTCACTACGTACCGGCGATATGCGTCGCATATGATGACGCATCTGCGTGGCGTGGTGAACGCACACGTGATGCATAATCCGCACCTGTAAGAGCGGTAACGCTCGCACTGTACGCGCACTTTGTTATCTGGGATTATAATAGGCTGAGTTACTTCCTATTAAAGCACCGAACTTAATGTGCGAAATTGGTATGAACTTTTACCAGTATTGGCATCAACTCATGCATTTTTAGCATGAAATGTCTTATACTATAAAAGAAAGAAGCGCATGCCATTATTGCTAGTGTCATATGCTGTCATAGCAAGGTTCTCGCCTGACTACGGTTGTAAGAGAACTCATACTGAAATAGGATGAATTTCTTACAACCGAGGGAACACGTAACGTTCTACGTTCGAAAGTAGGCGTGGCCTAATACCTCGGTTGCAAGAGAACTCATACTGAAATCGCCGAAGTTAAGGAAATGGTGACTGGAAATCGCCATTTAATTTTAAGAGAGATAGCCGCTGAACTTTCTATGTTTCATGAATCAATTCGTACCATTTTAAACGATTGTTTGGTCATGAAACGCGTTGTTGCTCGACTAGTTCCGAACGAACATCTCACAAGGCTATCATTGTGAACGAATTTCTGGCCAAAAACTCAACGAATATCATCGAACAACCACCATATTCACCTAAATGACTCCGGCCGACTTTTCCCAATTTCCAAAATTTAAATTACCACTTCGAAGCACTTGTTTTCATTCGATAGAAGACATAAAAGAGAATTCGCGGCGAGAACTGAAGTCGATTCTAGAAAATGCGTTTGAAAAATGTTTTAATGATGGTATTATTTGTTAGCATAAGTGTATTATTTCGGGAGGAGCCTACTTTAAAGGCGATATAATAAATTTGGATGAATGATAAATAATCTGTGTTTTATTGATCAATTTCCGGTACTTTTTTAGCAGAATGTATACACGGAGAAAAATGGAGGGTCAGCCTGAATATCTAGAGGGCCGGGCCGACCAAATATGATGATCGACCATAGGGCAGCCTTCTAGATAATCAAACTGGTCATCCGTAGAGAGTCATAAATAAATAATCGATTTGTTCATCGTAAAAGGTCGATTTGATCATCCTAGAGGGTCGATGTGGCCATCTCAGATGGTAGATTTGATGATCCTAGAGAGTCGATTGAATGATTCAAGATGGTGAACTCGATTATCACAGAGAATTGACCTAATCATCCCGGAGTGTTAAAATGAATATTCCAGAAGAGAAAATTCGATTATTTATCGCAGAGTGTCGACTCGAATATCTAAAATGGTAAAAATGACTATCTCTGACAGTCAAATATTTCTTTTTTTTTATTTGAAAAAATTAATTAAAAATAAATTTGACGTACACTCATTAAATCTGAAGTAATAAGAAGTTCGTAATGATATTAAAATGTGAAAAGTCGTCCTGTGTAGAAATTGAAATCAGGGCACTAGCAGGCCCTGATAAGGTTGCCTTATTTTATTTACGGCCCGGATAAGGAAATCCTATCAGGCACTGATGGTGTTTCTTCACGCTTGACATGAAAAGGGCCGTATGTGACCAACCTTAGACGGTCCGGATCAGGTAACCTTTCTTGTGCCTTAGAAATAAATAAGGTTTTCAAGCGGCAAAGTTAATATTTTCATTTGAATAAATGGAATAGAACAAAAGAAAGAAAGGGGGTGGGGGTTTGTTGCTGTTAAGAGAAGAGAGGTTTGAGTGAAAACATGGAAATAAATATTATATAATAATACGTTGTTTATGTTAAGATATTTAAGTACACAATGATACATTATTATCAATCGCAAGCTTGAATTAAAAATTTCATATTCGCTTTTGGATTCGAACCCTCTAACCTACCTATATTATCTACATAACTAAACGCATTCCTAATGCCTAAAGCCTCTCGGCAATTCTCGCTTACCATATTCAGGTGTTTTAATCAGTTATGGGTTTGAAATTTTTACAGTACGTTAGTAATAATTTACATAGTATACAACTTTTTAAATTTTAATGTCAAGATACAAGTTGGAAATTTTTTTGCAATTTCAAAATTTGAAATTTTTTTGCATCGAAAGAATCCCATTAAATCAGTATAATTAACTATTTTAAAAGCATATTCAGAAAAATCTTGTTATTTTTATGAATCTAGGCAGGTTTCAAAAGGTTATGACAGAGTCAAACAGAAGCGAAAATCAAAACAAGCGGCAGTAGCAAACAGTAGATCCTAATCACCAACAGAGTCGACCTTATCCGTATCCGGTCAGGGCCGTCCGGGTACTGTATATAAATACGGTATACTTCAGGCTGCCTTAGTTAATAATAAGGGGAGCTTATTCAGGCCGTATTCGAACCTTATCAAAGCTGTTACATGAATTTTTTTACCAGGCAGTCTGCTCCGGACCTGGTCCAAGCCTTTTTTTAAATAAGGCAAAATAACGCAATTTCCGCACGGGATGAATCAAGTGATTCATAATAAACATTACTACTAATATTTTGTCGAAAAATACTAATTTATTTTTAAATCATTACAGCCCCAAATACCAAACAAAATTTAGTAATAAAATTACTAAAAAGTGTACTAATTGACTTTGTAACGATTACACTATGAATTAGTAATTCTATATCAAATATTAGTAGACATTTTCACTAAATCAGTTGATAAACGACTTCACAATATTTAATTAGTAACATTTTTAATTTCTTACTAATTCAGATTTAAATAATGCACGTCATATATTTTTTTTTACTACTTGACTATTATTAAAATTTAAAGAACACCTTTTAAACATAAATCAAAAAAAAATTAAATGGATGTTAAAAACGACACATAGGCTTAAAGGAATATGCAACATAATTACTGAATGGAAATACGATGAAAAATTCTAATTATTAATCAGTTTTATTAAAATAGGCAAACATATAAATACATATAATGTACATTTTTACTGAGTAATCGTGTATCACTTGTATTATCCTAGCCTAAAAACTATCAGTTTTGAATGAAACACACAAATACACACAACTATTACTTAAGGAAAATAGGTACTTACCAATGATTTTTCACATTCTCACAAAAACTCCAGAAATACTTTTTCACGTAATACAATAGTTAATAGAATAATTAATAAATTATTCGCCGTTTTAAGCGGATAAAATTGGCGAGATTAGCCGGTACACGCGTCCTTTGTGAAATTAGCGCGAACTGCATGGCATGGTCACGTGGTCAACTTTCACTCACATCATAAGGTAGCGATTATCTCTAATAGTGTACTTGACCTTCTGCGGATCGTCGAAATGATTTAAAACAAGATATTCAATTTGACCATCCCAGAGGATCGATTTGATTATCTTGGATAGTGTGACTATTTCTCTGTGGTAATCAAGCTGATCATAAATCGAGAGTCTCCCTGATTATGTCCATAAAATTATGGAAGGACTATTTGATAATCTAAAATTTTGAACCTCTAACTTCGACCCTCCGTTTTTCTCCGTGTGCATACGCTAATAGATTAGTGAGATTTATCTAATTTATTAGCGTATATACGCTGATTGTAATCAGTGGTATACTTATCGCTGTTACATATAATCGACAAACTCTTTTCTATAAGAGCAGAATAATATGGTTATCATCACATTTATTTACCTTATAGAAATACATGTCGAGTTTTTAGACCTGAAAGCTTTTCTCGAAGGGCCTAATGGAGTTTATAAAGTGCGACATGACAAGGGGCTCAGTAGAGTAAGTATGAGAATTGCTTAGAAAATTGATAAGACTGGTGAATATGTGTATTTACTGCTATCTATATTTTTTTTTAAAAGAAATTTGAATTTAAAATTTTTCAATATTTTAGAATTTTAAGGGATGTGCTGTAATTCAAGGCATCATGTTTGTGGGAATTGTTCATTATTACAACAAACAGTTTCTTGAGTTTTCCAGTCTTGAATCTTTTAAAAGGGCCCATTTAGACCGTCGCAACTTTTTACCAAGGTATAATTATGATGATCCTTCTACTATCACAGAGGGAAGAGGAAATTAGAAAGCATAAAGAAAATGATGTGCAATTTTCATGACTTAATGTAAAAATGAGTTCTTGAAAATAAATAATTGAACATAAAATAAAATAAATTAAGAACGATTCTATTTATCGTAAAGATATATAACCCATTTTCAAAATTACGTGCGACTCCATATTTTAATCAATTAAATTAAATTCATCTAAAATCTCTATTGAAATATTTGACATATTTAAAGAACGAGCTACGGCAATGTTTAGGGCTAAACTAAAATTCAAAAAGTGAGTCAAGATGATAAAAAAATGTATTTCAAATAAGATCAATATTTCAAGTTTACGTAGAATAGATTATAAACCATAGATAATTTTCCATGAATTAAAATTTTATCTGAACTGAGACCATTTTCATTACATTAATGTTAACGGCAAAACATATTTGTTTATGTAAATCTTTCTCAATCATAGTAATTCAGAATTTTCAATTAGAATAAAAAATTACATAGCAATAAATACCTTGACGGATCAAAGAATCCGCCAAATAAATTGAAATTAGAAAATTATGAGTTAAGTAAATATTTCTTCAAAAAATTATTCAGTATGTCGAATGTTATATATAATTTATGTGTTGGTATAAGAAAAAGAATAACATTTGTAAAATGTCATAAAAAACTAATGATATGTCACGTTCTGTGACCATCAATATTTATTCATAATAATGATCTATGCGAAATTAATAAAGGGCCTTTACGAAATTATCTGTACCAGGAATAGGTTCCAAATGTATTATGTATTATTATATTATGTATTATTTCCAGTAATAACGACGACACTTAATTAAATAAAATAATTGTTTAATGTAATTATGTGTCTTCGTTATGCCAAAAATTTGTAAGTTTAGGATTAAGAAAAATATCGATGCTACGAAATTCATGTTCAATATAATGTGAAGAGAATAAAACTCTTATATGAATAATATAAATGTTATTACTGGAAATAATAAAACAAAAGTATCATTACTAAGTATTAAAATACAAAAACATGGCTAATAATATGCTGCATTCATGTAAATTATGTATAGATTATTATACGAAATACAAGTCAGATTTGTGAATAAATTCATTTTTATATTTTAACAATAAAATTTAAAACAATCTCCGAAAAAGTATGTGAAAACAGAAAAGAACCTTCGAGAATACTCATAGCAGGTTTAAACTTGCTAGCGCTCGTGCTCAAAGCGGTCCACGTGATCGCGCGACAGTTTTTTTTTTAACTCGGCACTGTTTCTTTGTTTATAAATATAATTGCGTGACATTTTACAAAAAACTTCCTTGAACCCTAAGGAACAATCGCCTCGCTGGAAGTTTTCTGAGCCCTGAAATTTCCTCGATTCTTTCTTCACGAGAACGTCGCAGCGCACAAGTTTCAGAGCCCCCGAGTTTGTTATTAAATATTTTATAAGCAATAGTCATTTTTATTGTTTTTTAAGACTCGAAGGCTCTGCTAGAGTCAGCGGAATAAAATACTGAATGTTTCGAATCATTTCATTGTGAACTGAGCGAGTAATCGCGAGTTATATTTTAAAAAACATTTATTTTTTATCTATGCAAAAACGACGTTTTTTAATTTTTATCTCGAAAACTATTTGCCGGATAAAAAAATTTTTAATGAAAAAAAGATGCACCTCGACGCGAAGAGCAAACACATATTTTTTACTTCGAATTTATATGCATTTCGACTTTTTATTGATTATCGGGAAAGTAATGTCCAGTTCAAGCGTCGCGCCCCCTTAATCGATCCGGGCATTGAATTGATAAATTTTACAACAATTTATATCTGCTATAGTAAATTACCCATATAGGAGGTATAATTATAAAGTTATTGGTATTTAATATATTTTTATGAAAGCAAAATTCATATGTGTTAAAAAATGTCCAAATTTTTCATTTACCCAAGTCGAAATTGACTAAGGGGCCATACATGGCGCAAATCTGGCAGCCCTATCTCTGGCATGGGCCACACATGAAAGCTATACATGCACTTGCAATTTTTCAAATCGGAGAGTTCAGTGCTCCCAGGCCGAATATTCAGGGCAATTAAGTTATCACGTTCAGGAACCTTTTTTGAGCAACTTACGTCTTTTGGAATGTAGTCAATACTCTCCTGTAATCAGGAATAGGAAGTTTAGTAAGAAAGTCGTCCCTATAGCATTGTAAGGTTGCACCAAGTGCCAAAAATGAAAACTCTATTCTATTCGAATAACAGTTTACACGATGTTTTATTTATTCCCTATTTCTGTATTCGTTGTTCGCCACTTTTGTTTGCAATTAACGATTGACGATTACGAATAACAAGTGACTACAATAAGGATTTTTATTTCCATTCCATCTGAATCTTTCGATACTTTTAAAGTATAAAGACAATAGTGGATTTAGTGAAAAAAGTAATTTTTCTCATCTAACACCTTTATGACAAATCCTGTTTTAATCTAACATAAAAATTTTCTAATTTCAAAAAAATGTTGAATGTTCAGCATACTGATGCTCTACGTTATTAAATTTAATTATCGAAACCTATTATAAAAATACAGAATACACTTTTAATTATTTCAGTAGAGAGTTATTAATTTGATCCCAATAAATCGCAGTTAACGCTCCTGCACAGAAAATTTTTTTTATTGCCATCGACTTTTGGATATGACTAGTTAATGAGAATTTCAACAACTTTTTTAGAAACTTTCATTTAAAGGTGCACAGAATCATTGAAATCGTCAATGAATTTTTTTACAACTTCAGCCCTATCCAAAAGTTGATGACAATCAAAGAAAGTTTCGACTACTAATTTTTTCCTCGTTAGTGGTTTCACCATCTGATCAAAATTGACCCGGACTAATAAAAGAAAACAACATTTTTATGTATTTTAATACAAATCTTTATTATCACCTTCAAAATAGGCTCAATTTGAGCCAATACAAGCATGCTGACGGTTAATCCAATTTTCCATACGTTTCTTATAGGCCTCGGCCGGTATAGCCTCTAGTTCCTTCAGCGAATTTCTTTATGTGGCCTCAATCGACTCATGGCGCGTTCCCCGGAGTGAATATTTGACTTTTGGAAACAGGAAAAAATCACAGGAAGCCAAATCTGGCGAATACAGTGGCTGAGCAATGACTTTTGACAACGTGTTGAGTCAATCCATAAGAGATGTTGAGAGGTGTTACCAACCTAGAAAAAAAACTTTTTACACTTTCGGTTTACGCGCGCGATTTAACTGGACCAGTCCGGGCTAAATTTGATCAGATGGTATTACTTAATATAGTGGGATAAACAAATTATTCTTAATGTAACACATCACTCAATAAGTTTCCGGTCTAACTTAGAAAAACACAGTTTTATCGATAAATTCAGCTTTGTTCATCAACATAGTTTCCTTCGAACGTAAGACATTAATTCCAACGCTTCTCTAGCTTTTAGATGCCTTTTTTCTACAATGATTCGTCTTTGCTCTCAAAATAGGCCTCATTTTCAGAAATTACTTCTTCATTCGAGCCAAATCTCTTTCCTTGGAGCATTTTTTTCGCATCAGCAAAGAGCCAGTAGTCGTTGGGGGCCAGATCTGGAGAATATGGTGGGTAAGGAAGCAATTCGAAGCTTAATTCATTCATGTTGAACATTGTTTTCATGGATTTGTGGCAAGGTTCATTGCCTTGGTGGAACAGCACTTGTTTCTTTTGCATGTGAGGACGTTTTTCTTAATTTCTGCGCTCAATCGATCCAGTAATACTATGTAATAATCGCTGTGTATGGCTTTGCTTTTCTCAAGACAGTCAATAAACAAAATATCATGTGCGTCCCAAAATACGGATGCCTTAATCATGCCAGCCCACTGTTGATTTTTTGGTCGCTTTTGACGGCTTTCACTAGCTGCTGTCCACTCAGCTGTACGAAGAAGAAGAAGAATCGTAATACACAACATTACGCTACTCTCATATGTAGCGTAAAAACGAGTTTACGCGCCGGAGGCACATAAAATAATATCAAATAGTAGGAAAGCAACAAATCTGGCTTTTACATTTGATTTAGCTAGAACAACGATATTTATTTTGATGATCCTAGATGAACGAGTGACTACAATAAGAATTTCCATTCTCATTCCATCTAAATCCTTCGTTAATTTTAAGGTATAAAAACTATACTCAATTTAGTAAAAAAAAGTCATTTTTCTTATTTATCAATTTCGCGACAAATCCTGTTTTAATCTAAAACTTTCCCAAGCAGAAATCATGACACTCTGCCGACTGTGACGATCGGTTAAATGTTGGTCCGATGTAGGAGATCGACTTTTGATTACCAACGTTGGTACAATGCTGCGAAACAATTGGCCCAACCTTGTTCCGACTGTGGAAAAAGTAATTTACCGACAGTGGATGTACAAGGTCTATCCAGTACCTATTCAGCCCTGGTAGTCGACGGTAAAATATCAGCGTTTGTACAACGTTGGGTGTACAACAGGTCCAACCTTCTTCCGACTGTGCGAAAAGTAATTTTTCGACAGTGAATGTACAAGGTCCACCCAGTGTCTAATCGACTCTGATAATTAACACTGTAAACTACCCAGTGTTTGTACAAAGTTGATTCGACACTGGTACACTGTAAAAAAAGTCTATTGATAGTGAAGTTAGGTTCCTTTCAGAATGCATCAATTGAAATTAAGCAGATTTCATTTGTCTATCTCAGAGTCGTTTTACTGTTATTGCAGTATTGATGATAACCGATTTAATATTGGCATTTGCCAAAGTTGGGCTTGTGTACATTTCTAATATTTATATTAGATAGGTTATATCATACAATTTGTTTTCTTTTATCCTCGAAATTATTTGTTTTGTACGAGAAAGTATTTCATTTCAAGACAAAAGGAAATACTTTGACCGTATAAGATTAGCATTTGAAACGATAATCGTTCAACTGCTAAAGGATTACCTCTCATGCCAATTTTGAATAGAAAATCCTCTAATAGTGAAGGGAATCGTTTGAGAGTCAATAGTCTGTTTTTAGAGTCTAATCTTCTTTAAAAAAATACCTTAACCGTAAAACATGGATTTAATAATAAAAGTGTATAACCAGTATTTTAGAAATGTTGACAGTCAGCGTTGAAAATATGTTGGTTACCAGTATTGATACAACGTTGGAAACTGGTGTTGTACCAACACAGTACATCGTTATCACTTCGACTGTCCGCCGACAGTCGGAAGTTGGTATCCAACGTTGGATCTACGTTGGTCCGATTGTTAATTTCTGCTTGGGTTATAGTTATTGCAGAATAATTATTTTAAATTAATAAAAATTACTATTGAGAAAAACACACTTTCATCTGTGTTCTTAAAAATGTATGCCTTTATGATCATAATTTTTTCTTAATGTATTTATAATTACTTCCTCTTTTAAACTTATATGTTTTGAATTATATTGATTTTATGAGAATTTGAATATCAAAAGTCTTGATAAGTGTATCACATAAAATATAAAAAATCTACAAAGGATTTTATTTACAAATTATTATTATGCCTTATAAATTTATGTGCATTTATGTTATTAGGCATAATGACAATTAGGAATTCACAATTCTGAAATACATACTACTGTGGACAAAAACTAAGGTGAATTTTTAATATAAACTCCTCGGGCTAACCGATTTTGGCAAACTCTTTTATTTTTATGTTGATCCTACTGTTACTGACATATGTGCCAAATTTTATGTCAATGTCATCATTTGTTACATAGTTACGCTTGTATTTTCTAAACGAGCAGAAGTGATTTATTCGATTTTTACAATTTATAAATTTGTTGAGCAAAGAGTTGCCATTAAATTTTGTTTGCGGAATGAAATTTCAGTTGCGGAAACGTTCAGAATGTTGCAGAAGGCCTTCGGTGATTTGAGCATGTCGCAGCAAAATGCTTATAAGTGGTAGAAAGACTTCAAAGAAGGCAGAGAACGTGTTGATGACTTGGAACGCCCCGGACGACCATCAACATCAATTGACGAGCAACACGTCAATCAAATCAAAGAATTAGTGCACAAAAATCGTCGATTGACAATTAGAGACCTTGCTGACACTATTGGCATTTCAGGAGGATCACTCAACACCGTTTCAAAAGATATTTTGGGCAGACAACTCGTGGTTTTTGCATCACGTTAATGCGCCGTCTCACACTGCACTCGTTTCTCGTGACCATTTCGCCAAAAACTCAACGCATATCGCTCCACAACCACCATATTCGCCTGATTTGGCTCCATGTGACTTCTGGCTATTCTCTAAACTCAAAAGACCACTCCGAGGACACCGTTTTGACACGATTGAAAAGATACAAGCCGAATCGAAGAAGGCATGAAGGCAATTCCGGAAATCGAATTTAACAAGTGTTTCGACGATTGGAAAAAACGTTGGCATAATTGCATTAGATCGGGAGGGGATTACTTTGAAGGGTATGAAATTGATTTGGATAAATGAATAAAGATTTTTCATTTTATAACACAATTCACCTTAGTTTTTGCCCACAGTAGTATTTCGAAAATGTGCAACATAGTAAATAAAAGAATCTTTACATAAATGTTTTCCCGCAAAATACAAGGAATATTTGAAAAAACATAAATCAAGTTATTTTCGGATGAGGATTTTTAAATAGGGTACCTATCACTTACAAAAACTTGACCACCGAAAAACTTCATTTTTCTTCTAAAGAATACTTTTCTTTATTTTCGATTCATTAGACGTTACATTCTAAGTTAAGTTGGACATGCTGAATTTCATTTCACAGAATCTTCATTGTTCGTCAAATTTTCATTTACACGGAATAGATAAGTACTGGGAAATTTACTTGACAGTCCTCGACTTTTGGACAGGACAAATTTTTCCGAAGATCCTACATATTTTTTATGAAAAAGCTTAGAACTTGATCGAAAAGAAAGAATGACCTAGATTAATTCAAACACAGTCAAAGAACGAAATTCTTTCAAATTTTATTGTATAGTTTTTGAAAAAAATGTAGAAATGCAAATACTTCTTCTAAAAAGTACTTCAAGTTTTAAAAGAGTTCGGATAGAATCATTTGATTAGAAAGAGATAAATACCTGCTATACAAGACAAAGAAAAATTCTTGGACTGCGCTTGAAAGTCTTGTGGAATTTTTACTGGCACCATGCGCAGTTGTCAGTGTCAGTTTTTTAGATACCCACAATTTTTATTAGTTTGTAAATTGACATAAACTTTAAAAATTATACATTTCTTATATTTAATAATTTAGAATTTAGTAATTAATTTATTAAAAATCTAATCATTTAAAAGTGTAGAAACATAATAATTCTTAAAACTTCTTTGTTATATAAAATTATTGGTGAAACAAAACGCAGAAATTTCTTACACGGCCCTGCATTTTCTATGGATAAAATGTACCCAACATTTTTTGGGAAATATCGCAAGTGCTTCGGTAGTCGTGCGGTTTAATTTATAAGGTTAGACTGCGTTATACGCTGTATATTATACATATTATATATATGTTATACGTTATATGTAGTTGATAGTATATACACTGAGAAAAATATATCTGAATTTTTCCTGTTTTTTATAGGAATTCTACCTCAGGGGATAGACAATAGGAAAACTTGCTATTTGAAAAGAAGTATATGGGTTATTACATATCAGATTTACAATCAAAATTTTGATTCACCTGAAAATTTTTATCCTCGTTCTAGAAAGGAAAAAAAATGACACGTATTTTTTTTCAATGTGATATGTAAATTTTTCAAGTTATTGATTTTTTTATTTTCAAAGTGCAAAAAATGTTTTTTTCAATACTGCTTCTAATATTCAACGAAGAGCATAGAATACATAAATGAAATATGCCATGGGATCTACTATTAAGTCCATGCTTTGATGAAAACTCTGAAACGGTATTTAGTACTTTCTATGCAACAATTAAGTAAACAAATGGAATTATCTCAAAAGGGACATATCTGAATTGAATCATTTTTTGTGTAATTTGTTCGTTAAGTACACAGAACTTTGTGTCAAAATTTGGTAGTGGACCGTTTGATACTTTTCGAGAAAAAAAAATTTTTGTGTGACCGCGCGCTTGGAGCGCGCAACACGAAATATAGAGTCGAGCGCACTCAAACATTTGTAAGTGACAAAGTGACATGTTTGATAACATGTCTATTATTGTATTGACCCATATTCATAAAAGTTTTGTTCATTTCTTTGGCATGGGGTCAGTTTCTTCTTATTTTCTTTGATTAAAATTATTATTATTAGATTTAAAAATGCGCAAAAAAGAAAAGAAAGAAAGGCAAACGTTTCGGCCACATATGGGGGCCCTCTTCAGTGCCATAAATTCAAAGATTCATTCAAAATTTCAGTAAAGGATTAGAATATAGAAGATAATTAAAAAAAGAATTATCATAGAAATTAAAAACTTATCTCATAGCTTGCAATTCAAAATGAAGTAGTCGAGTATGCAGCATCACGACTTGAAAAATTATTTGAAGTTCACTATGAATAAAAAACCGGATAAAATGAAAAAATATAAAAGATTTTGCGCACGAACCGACCGGAATTTTTTTCAAAAAATGTTTATTATTAAACTACTTCATTTTGAATTGCAAGCTATGAGATAAGTTTTTAATTTCTATGTTAATTATTTTTTTAATTATCTTCTATATTCTAATCCTTACTGAAATTTTGAATGAATCTTTGAATTTATGGCACTGAAGAGGGCCCCCATATGTGGCCGAAACGTTTGCCTTTCTTTCTTTTCTTTTTTGCGCATTTTTAAATCTAATAATAATAATTTTAATCAAAGAAAATAAGAAGAAACTGACCCTATGCCAAAGAAATGAACAAAACATTTGTAAGTGAGTCTACCATATTCCGATGAGGATTTTATGCAGTTCCCACAAATAAAAGTCGGTAAATAATAAAAAGTCTTTTCAGAAAGAATCACTGTTTAATTCGAAAGCAGTCATGTAATTTATTAACAATGCACTTTTACGTCCAATACTTTCAAATAAATGAAAATTCAATTTTTGTCAGTTTTTAACGTTTGTAATGGTGTCGTTATTTGATCATACACAGACCTTTGAAGACTAGCTTTTCGTGCTTGTCTTTCAGGAGTTTAAAGTCACGCTTGGGCCTTTTTTTAATGTGCAACATTTTAGCGAAAAACCAAGATTGACGTTATTTTGTGCTTGATTTATATTTTTAAAAGCCGTTTTCAAAATAAAAATCGGACCACCTCGGCGGCAAGCAGACATTTTACAATTAACGGATTAAATAAATTAAAGTGTCAATAGCGCGAAAACGTATTATCTCAAAGTGTCCGTTTTTTATGCATTTGAAGAGCATAAAGTCTGCTACTTTTCCACCAAACCTTAACCCTAAAAAGTTAATAATTAACTGAGATATTAATTTGTTTAACAAAAGCTAAATTTACCGGTTTTTCCGAATTTTCTCCGCTTTTATTTATCCACTTAGATCAAGCGACATCTTATTTTGTTGTCAATTCAATTGTCTACAACTTATCAACTGATGTCGTCAAGATTGGATAATTACCTTTAATGTTATAAACAAAAAACTAAAAAAAGTGCGATTTTTTGGTCTTAAATGTTGATAAAAAATTTATAAATCATATTTCATTGTCCAAAAAATGACACAATTACTCTATGACCAACCTTTCTTCTGATGGCGCAGTCCGTTTTCTGAAATAAATAATGTCATAAATCATTCATAATAAATGCCCTGTTGCTTGGACTATCGACTGTATACTTCGCGTTGTGCGCTCCAAGTGTACGATCACACAAAAAAAATTTTTTCTCGAGAAGTATCAAACAGTCCACTACCAAATTTTGACACAAAGTTCTGAGTACTTAACGAACAAATTACACAAAAACTGATTCAATTCAAACATGTCCTTTTTGAGATAATTTCATTTGTTTACTTAATTGTTGCATAGAAAGTACTAAATACCGTTTCTGAATTTTGATCAAAGCATGGACTTAATAGTAGATCCCATGGCATATTTTATTTATGTATTTTATACTCTTCGTTGAATATTAGAAGCAGTATTGAAAAAAACATTTTTTGCACTTTGAAAATAAAAAAATCAATAACTTGAAAAATTTACATATCATATTGAAAAAAAATACGTGTCATTTTTTTTCCTTTCTAGAACGAGGATAAAAATTTTCAGGTGAATCAAAATTTTGATTGTAAATCTGATATGTAATAACCCATATACTATTGCGAAAGTGAAATATGAGGATAAAAAATGAAAGTGTTTACTTTTTTTTAATAGGAAAATTGTTATTCAAATTTTGACGGAAATAGTACCTTACTTAAAGAAAATATGTACAGTAACTGAATCTAAAAAAGTCCGATAAATTATGGGACTTTCTATGGTCCGTCAGATTTACGATAAATTATCGGAATCAAAGCTTCAAGTTCATGGCAGATTTTACTGGTTTTTTTCGGACTGATGGCATCAACTATAGGCACCGTGCGTGACTGCAGCGCCATAGCATGAGTGAACTAAAGGAGGCTGTTCGAGAACTTTTACAATGTATTATAATGGGACTTAGTTATAAAAATGTTTATTATCAATAAAAAAACAAACAAAAAAACAATTTGATTCACTTTAAAATTCCATTGTTTTTTCTTGTGAAGCATTTGTGTGAAATCAGCAGTAAAAAGTAAGTATTTTCCATAATAAAAATGATATAGAAACCAGTAAATATAAGGTTAAGGTAGTTGTCGTGCCAAAAATCAGTCTCTGGAAAAAGAAGTTTTTCTATGATTTTAAGACTGGAAATTATATCATCAGCCGTGTCATATGTAAGGAAAGACACTCTTTTTAATGAAAAAATTTAAAAAGTACGAAAAATAATTTTTTAATAATGTTTTTTGTAATAGGATTGTTCCTTACTATCGCTTCTTACCAATTTTTTAAAAATGATTGAAGTTTCTTAAATCATTGCTTATTTTTTCGGGGAAAATATTCTCTACAACTTGACCGTTTCCAATTTTTGAAAATAAATTCTTTAATGAATGAAATAATTAAAAATCAATTTTCCAAAGCAAAATTTTTATAAACAAATTGCTGTATTTGATAATAATTGATTTATTTTCAAAAATTGGAAACGGTTAAGTTGTAGAGAATATTTCCCCCGAAAAAATAAGCTATGATTTAAGAAATTTCAATCATTTTCAAAAAATTGGTAAGAAGCGATAGTAAAGAAATATCCTATTATAAAAAACATTATTAAAATATTATTTTTCGTAATTTTTAAATTTTTCATTAAAAAGAGTGTCTTTTCTTACATATGTCACGGCTGATGATATAATTCTCAGTCTTGAAATCATAGAAAAACATCTTTTTCCAGAGACTGTTTTTTGGCATGACGACTACCTTAAGTTAATGACAGATCAAAACAGACTAGAAAAATAATAAAGAATTAAATTGTAATTTCATGATGACACTTTTAGGTACTTGTTGAGTAAATAAATATTAATTGTTTATTTTCAGATTCAAATTCATCATGGATATAATTATTAAAACAGGTTTTCAATCAATTAAACATACAATAGAATTTCAACCACAAACGAAAATTAAAGGTAAAAATCTCGTTCTGGCAAAACACGTACGAGATGTCCAAGAGTTCCGTAGAAATAATGAAAGTTATTTAATAAAATCTCGTATAATTCGATAAGCATCAGTTCATGCAACACCCTACAGTACCCACTTATTCCTTTGATTTATTTTCCATTTAGACGTTGGAAATTTATAAAATTTACACTCACTTTTCCTGCTTGTATTTTAACAATTCACAACACAACAACTTCGGTGGTTCATTTCAGCTATATTTTTTTAATTAAAACAAAATTTAGATTTGCACATGTATTTTGATTGCTCGGAAATATAAAACAACCTCCTTTAACGCCTTAATTATCCACTGCGTGCGCTGGCGTCGATTTAACTCTCCCTACCATGACTTCGCACGGTGCCTATACACGACTCCGTGCATTAGTGTGCAACGTACTCACGTGAGCAGTGTACTTGTGTGCGTGTGTATACAGACGTGCGTCATGCTCGAATGTAGTAATGTATTTTTGGCGTACAAAGTGATTTAGCGTACATGTGTACGTGTACCTATTTAAAGAAGTGAACTTGAAAAAATATTTATAAATTTTTGCTTTTTTTATAAAACTTTACTTTATATGAAAACACAAAAATTCATAAAATTAATGACTTTTTATGAAGTTAACTTTAAATTTTTTTTATAGAGTCCGGTCTTTTTATGAAATGCGATTTTTTATAAAAAAGACAAATCCTCATAAAAAGACTGACTTTTCATAAGGTCAACTATACGAAAATTTTATAAAGTTTAGTCTTGTAATAAAAAAAAGTTCTTTATAAAAATAGAAAACTTTATAAAACTTTCATAAGGTTTACTATATACAAAATTGGTAAATTTATTCAGTTTTCATAAAATTACATTATTAATACTCATAATGTATACATTTTTTTATAATATTCACTTCATAAAAAAACTATATGAAAATTTTACATCTGTAGGATTTTTCAAAGTAAAACTCGTAAGAAAATGGCGAATCTCAGGCTGTGGGTCATGAAACTAATAATCGAAGTGCCGTTGGAATGATTTCACAGGTCAGCGGTTTATGTTCTAGCCTACGGACCACGAGTGCGCGAGTTCGAACCCAGCTTCGAGCAGAATTATTTTCAGATTTCTTCAGCTTTATACTACATAAATGTTCAAATTTCCTAATATAATTACTAACATTGTTTCATAATTGTGCATGATAATAAAAGTCTGAATAATTTCTTCTTTCACACAGATTGTCAATGATAAGTAGAAAAATGAAGGTAGAAACGTTATAAAGAGAAGAGGGAAGAAGGAGAAAAGGATCGATAAAAGGGAAAATAAATTTTTGCTTTTTTTGCGTCGAAAAAGTCCGATAAAAAAAGGAAAAAGTCCAATAAAAAAGAGGAAAAATTTTGACAATTTTATATGAACTTTTTAGTGTTCCAAATACGAAAAAAAGTCCGATAAAAAACCGTAAAAATTCCGGAATCAAAACAGTGATATTTTACTGTTTTGAAAAAGTATTAATTAGACATTTGAGTAGGAAATTATATGATGTTTTTTCGGAAAAAGCCCCCTATTTTATAGCACAATTTCCGATGGTAAGTAAAGTCCGATAAAAAATAGGAAAATGTTCTATAAGGATTTTCTGAGGTTAAAATGCCATAAATTATAGGAGAATTTCGCCTAAAAAAAAGAAGAAACTAAGATATATTTTCCTCAGTGTAATAGTATAATTCGTAATGCAAATCAATAAAAAAGTATATAAAAAAAAGACAGCTTACGAAAATACTTTTTTACATTCTCATCATGGATGAGAAGGTATTGGTTTTATGTGAAAAATGACTTTCGAAAATTTCATCAAATCTTTACGTTTTGAGACCCCCTGAGTCCGAAAAAAGGGTTTTTACGAAAGTGTCTGTCTGTCTGTCTGTCTGTAGGTCGTGTGCGGCATAACTCTCGATAGAATTATCAAATTGAATTGTGCTGTGGCACACTTTATCGGAGCCGAAAAAGTAAGGACAAATTCGTTAACCAGCCACATCCAATCAAAATTGAGGGATTGAGCACTACTTTTCTGTTTTTGAAAATAATTTTTTCAAAAAATCAAAAATTTTAATACTGGTTTTAGATAATTCTCATAAATCTCTGAAAATTATCCTGATAACGTTTTTTGATTAAATCAAAATTAGAAATGTTACAGCATATTCAAATTCGAAAAAAGTCAATATCAAAATTCCATTTTACAGTTAAATTATACGAGATACGAAAAAACGTTATGATACAATATTATTTTCTACATAAAGACCTACAAATTTGAATTGTAACATTTTTTCATAAGATGCATATTTTTTTTGTTAATTCAAAAATAATCTATTGAAAATCCAAAATTCAATTTTTTAACAATAATATGTGAAATACGAAAAAAACGTAAGAATACAAAGTTGTTCGTTTCAAAAAGATCTACAAGTTTTGTCTCAAACAGTTTATGCAAAAACATATATTTTTCGTTTCAATTCCAAAAAATACGATTAAAATTCAATAATTCCATTTTTTAGACAAAATATATGAGATACATAAAAAAAGTTCAGATGAAAAATTATTTGCCTAAATGAGATCTACGCATTCTTATTAAGAAATTTCTCGACAGGATGTATATTTTATGTTTTGATTTTTAATATTGAAAAAATTCGATTTTTTTCACCAAAATATGTGAGATACGAAATAAGCGTTGTTCTGCAAAATCGTTTCCTTAAGGTAGTACGATCACGAAAATTAGACCTCAGACAAAAATAGATAATTTTGCTTTCAAGAATAGCAACATTATTATTGAAGGGCCAATTTGAATGAGAAAAGATTATTTTTCATGAAAAAAATTTGAAACACAAAAAAATAATGTTATTAATAAATTTTATTTTTGCCCAAACTTATTTTCTTATCGCTTCGAGTCAAATTTTTTGAAAATGATTGTGATTCTAATAAATTATGGTTCATTTTTTTAGAAAAAAGATTCTCTACAACTTGACCGTTTCCTATTTTTGAAATTGAATTAATTATTATCAAATACAGCAATTTGTTTATAAAAATTTTGTTTTGAAAAATTGTTTTTTTATAATTTCAGCCATTAAAGAATTCATTTTCAAAAATCGGAAACGGTCAAGTTGTAGAGAATCTTTTTCCTAAAAAAACGAACCATGATTTATTATAATCGCATCATTTTTAAAAATTTGGCTCAAAGCGATAAGAAAATAAGTTTGGGCAAAAATGAAATTTATTAATAACATTATTTTTTTGTGTTTCAAATTTTTTTCATGAAAAATAATCTTTTCTGTTTCAAATTAGCCCTTCAAAAATAATATTGCTATTCTTGAAAGCAAAATTATCTATTTTAGCCTGAGGTCTAATTTTCGTGAATGTACTACCTTAAATAAAGTCTACGATTATTTTTTCTTTTTGAGAGATTTGGAAGAAAATAAATTATTTTAATCATGTAATTTATTAAAAAGTTACTGAAATGTATACAGAAAATCGAGCGCGAAGCGCGAGTGTCATGATGAGAATGTGTTCCTTAAGGCCGATAGAGCCTTAAGTAAATTAAATTTCCTGTTTCACTTAAACTGAAAAAGAAATTTAGTGAATTTGAGAAAATGAGTAATTCACATCATCTTTAATATTATAAAATTGGTTTGAGCTTCAGTATTAAATTATAAGAAATAAACTTAAATGTATGCGAAGAGCACAAGACCGAGCGCGACGATCAAATCGCGCGCCCTAGGCGCGCGATGAGAATGTGCCCGCGAAGCGGGCAGATTTTTTTGTTGCCTTTGATAGTCCATAAAAATATTGTCTTCTTCAAATACGTCAGGTGAAGAAACTCAGTCGCTTCACGATGACGCTGAAAATCTGGACTCCAATTTTAATCAGGTTCCTCCTAAATTTAGCTATCACGCCCAATGCATGTTTCGACTACATTTTTAAAAAAATTTTTTTTTTCTTCTTACGTGTCACAACTAAGGAAAACGATGCAACCGGATCTTTCGACCAGTCCTTCAATTGAGAATTCCTACATTTCCAAATTATTATTGCCAAATGCAACATTGCGGTCGATGTGATGAAACAAAGAAACGACGTGTCCACATTTAATGGGTCATTTACCCAGTCTTTTAGGTGGTTAGGAATGGTATCCCTAAATTTCTGTTCAATATAATATAAATATTTGATAACATATGTCTCACATTAGGAGACAAAATTTAATAAGTAAGGCGTTTTAAGGGCATGTAATACTTGAGAAAAGTAGCAAGTTTATGTGAACTTTTTTGGTACAGTTTCTACATGTTTGTGTCTTGAGTACATAAAATTTTCAGCCCTTCAAATATGATGAAAGGGAACTACAAAGAGTTTGATATGTGAAAATAAAACATTTTAAATGGCGAAAAATTTTGGAAGTAAACATTTTTTAAGTTTGAAGTGGTTTTAAGAAGGAATTATAATTGTCAATTTAAACAATCAACAATGTATTATTGAAATAATATAAAATCACACTTTGGCGTATAAATATACCATATAGTAAGTCGAGTTTAAATTTATGACAAAAAGATACAATTTTAAATTTATGATGCACACAAACCTATTGAAATAAATTATTTTGATTTGAAACCAAAATTTCAGAACAAATCCTTGCAAATAATTTAAAGAAAATTATGATAATCATACAAAATTTTCAGTTTTCGACTTTTCTAAAGAAACACAATATAATCGAAAAGCAAGAACGTAAAGTAAGCAGATATTTGGAAAAATTTAAAACCGGAAATAATCAAATTTTTAATTGTATAAGTGTTAATTATATTTTTAATAAAATATATCGACTGAATATCGACTGAAATGATTTAGAAAGATCAGAAAATAGTTCCCGGTTTATCCGTAGCCATGATTGGGCGTTAACAAGTTTCTGTGAGAAAAGTTGTGGAACCTCCGTAGCTCAGATGACAGAGCATTCGACCGGCAATCGAAAGGACCTGGGCTCTCGATAACCAGCGGAGTGGAAGCGTTCCTTTTTTCACAGAAAATTTCGTAATAATTATGATTAAAAATTCCATCTAGTCTTGCGAGACGTTAGATTAATTCTGAATCATAGGTTGATAAGGTCGATATAGTAGAGTTCCGTTATCACATACAGTGATACACTCTTCTAATGATCGACATAATCGACTGAAATGATTTAGAAAGATCAGAAAATAAAATATATCAATACGCGTATTCGAATACTATACCGTCATAAAATTTTCGGTTTTCATGATGTTTTAAATAGATTATTTTCAAGGCGAGACCAGAAAAACACGTATATCATTTGCTTTGCAGTCGAGAACGTGACCTCAATACTGATTAAAAATTATTGCATATCATTCTGATAATGAGCTATTGCGAACTTGAAACGTGTTAGAATTTTTGGTAATTATGACTTCAATTACATATAATGCATTTTTACTAAGCTTCTTTTTTATTTGATAAAAAATATAAGGTTTCTGCTAAGGAAGTTCTGAGTAATTTTGTAAAGTTAAATATATTACTCAGTCAAAAAATTAAAAAACTATATGATATTTTTTTTTAAATTTTTACATAGCTTTGTACGATTTTAAACATATAAAAAAAAAATAAATAATAAAATACATAAACAATTCAAGAAATAAAATTTCATTGTGTAATTCGTCTTGATAAGCATCAGAATTCCGCAAAGCGCATTTATAGGAAAACCGTTTCTTCCAGTTTTTAATATCTATCTCACAAAGAGAAAACTTTCGTATTTACGATGTGTTTTTTATATATTTGTTTCTTGCCATAGAAGCATGTATTTTATGATATAAACAGTGGCATAACTATTGCCAGGCTGGCCATGTAGGTTGCCTGGGGCCCCGTAACATCAAGAGCCCCAAAAATTGTCTGCAGGATACAATCATTTCTCACTATAATTACAATATTTTTTATTGAATTTTGAGTTTCAACTATGAGAGTAGTGCTGCAGTCTATAATTTCGTAACCTATATTGTCATATTTTTCAGGTAAAGGGCTTCCTACTGAAAGAATATCTGGGGCACCCATTATCGCTTTTACTCCACTGGCTATAAATATAAAACACATCCATAGAAGTAAAAATCAAATTACATGACAATATTATTTTGTAAACAATGTAATACATAATTTTCAATAATAAATTAATCATGAATGCCTAATGTAGTAGTAACACATCACTCAATAAGTTTTCGGTCTGGCATATAGACGACACCACTGTTGTCAAATCTATATGATTTTTGAAAAGTACCTCTCAAAACGTAAAGATTTGATGAAAATTTCGAAAGTCATTTTTCACATAAAACCAATACCTTCTCATCCATGATGAGAATGTAAAAAATGATGTTAGAGCTAAGCCGTGGCTTGATAAGGGTTATGGGAACTCTGCACCAGGGAAATCAACAATCATTGACTCGTATGCCGAATTTAAACGCGTTCATATAGACACCGATGACGCGAAACGCTCTGGTCACCCAAAATCAGCAGTTGTTACAGAAAACATAACAGAAGTCCACAAAATAGTTTTGGGCGATCGTGAATTCAAGTTCCGTGAGATAGCTGGCACCTTAAAAATATCACAAGGTAGTGTGTTTACAATTTTGCACGAATCTTTGAGGATGCAAAAGTTGTTTTTGAAGTGGATGCCACGTTTGCTCGCACTCAACCAAAAACAACAACGCGTCGAAGATTCAGAGCGCTGTTTAGAGCTGTTTCTGCGTAATAAAAAGAATTTTTTGCGTCAGTATGTGACAATTAATGAAACATGGGTCCACCACTACACGCCTGAAACAAAAAAATCGCCAGCAGAGTGGACAGCAGCTGGCGAAAACTGTCCAAAGCGAACAAAAACTCAACAGTGGGCTGGCAAGGTTATGGCATCCGTATTTTGGGACGCGCATGATATTCTGTTTATCGACTGTCTTGAGAAAAGCAAAACCATTTACAGCGACTATTACATAGCAAAACAAACGATGGTCAAATTGAATGAATTAAGCTTCGAATTGCTTCCTCAACCACGGTATTCTCCACATCTGGCCCCCAGCGACTACTGGCTCTTTGCTGAACCGAAAAAAATGCTCCAGGGAAAGAGATTTGCCTCGAATGAAGAAGTAATTGCCGAAACTGAGGCCTATTTTAAGAGCAAAGACGAATTATTGTACAAAAAAGGCATCGAAAAGTTAGAGAAGCGTTGGAATGAATGAATTACGCTTGAAAGAAACTATGTTGATGAACAATGTCGCATTTCTCGATAAAACTGTGTTTTTCTTAATAAGACCGGGAACTTATTGAGTGATGTGTTATTTAATAAGAATAACAAATTAATTTCATGCATTTAAAATATTTATGAAGTAAAAAAAATGTATTATTGATTTTCTCTAAATATTGCGTTAACGATCCCTTATTAAATTCATACATCATGTTCTTAGCAAATAGATTCATTCATTACTATATCTTAAGTTAATTAAAACTAACAATTTCTTCATTTGAAGGTAAAATTTAAATATAATTGCTTTGACACGAAGTATTGTGTTATTATGAATAATAAGTCCAGTTATTATTCCAAATGCAACTGTACTTTGAACAACAATGGAGGTCGGTTACTTCAACTGAAAATCATGGAGTCGTAAAATACAACTGAAAAAGTCAGTTAGTGTAACTAAACTGCCGATTTGTGTTGAATTAACTGAAAAAAATTTTCAGAGTAACCGTAAACTGCAGTTGCTTTTAATGTATAGGACTTTACAGAAAATGTTCAGTTAATATTACTGACGTCGGAAAATCTGAATATTCACGTTTGATGTCAACTGAATATATCATTCGCAAACCTTTACTCAGATAAGGCACTGAAAAAACGAAGTAGTTTCAAAAAAATTGTTAAGTGTGCAAATTATGGGGATGAAAACAGAACGCTGTCCATGTTCGAAAAACCCCGAGAGGTCCCGACCAGGAAAGACCCAAAGGGCAGCCTTCTTAGCGGAGCTGGTCGAAGAGACTTATAGTCAAGTCCTAATCTGAGTTCAAACGAGGCAGAGAAAATTCCTTGACCGATGCTTATTTAATAATTTATAGTTAAAATAGTTTTGACAGACTTCCGGAATAACAATAAAATGTCAAGAAACGTGACTAAAATAAATTTAAGGTATTCAAAAAAGTGCCCACTTATTCTTCAAAAAAAGATAGAAGAGAATAACGATTGTTCCCTCTTTAATTCCGTGTTGGCCGGTAGTCCACTTGTGAAGAATATTTAATTCATTCAAATATTCTTTAGACCATTTGCTCCAGAGGTGTTGTCGAGTCTTTTGGACACGTTTTCAGTTGGACAACCTGTTATTAGGAATTTCGCTGAAGTTTACCTGTGGAAAACTCGTTAATCCATCACCTATTATGAAATGGCCAGGTGTAAAGACAAGAAGATCATTAGGATTGGCGGAAATTGGAGCAAGTGGGCGGGAGTTCAAGATACCTTCCACTTCGATGATGGAAGTGTTAAATTTTTCAAAAGTAAATAATTGATCAGTAACTGCTCGTTTCACGCAATTCTTGAAACATTTAACTGCCAATTCCCACATTCCACCGAAATGAGAAGTAAAGGGAGGAATAAAGTGCTATTTTATTCCTTGATTGCTTGAAAATCGTCGTACACTTGTTGGTGGGTTTCTGAATTTAAAAGTATGTATAGTATTCGTAGCTCATTATTTGCTCCTAGAAAATTTTTTCCATTATTGGAATAGATGTTTGAAGTCTTACCTATTCGCACAATTAACCGTTTTAACGCTGCGACGAAACCGCCAGTCGTCATGTCGCTGACAACCTCGAGATGAATGGCTTTAACGGTGAGACAAATAAATATATTAACATACACCTTGACCCGCGTGCGATTTCGGAATTTTTTCTCTTTGCCATAAAAGGTTCCGTAGTAATTGAGGGATTGGCGCGAAAGCATTTCCCACATTTTCGAATAGTTTTTCCTTCTTAATTACGTCCATTGGGCAGCCAGAACCTACGTTGCAATGCATAGAGGGTGATCTGGATACCAGAATGGTAATTTTGTTGATGATAACTATCAACTATTAGATTTGTTACATAGTGCGATCAAGGAAGAAGAATTGGATGTTTCTGTGACTATGACAGATTGGAGTTTTTTTATTCTTCCTCCTACGCGTAAAATGCCGTGATTGTCGAAAAAAGGATCAAGTGTAAGCAGTTTACTCTTTCTGTTGATTTGTTTCCCCTGTTTGAAAGACGATATAATTTCCGCGAACTCCACAGTTTGAAACAATTTAATAATACTTATTCTTTCGGCATGGACCAATTTTTCGACCATTCACGAACCTTGATATTGTTTTCGAAGATTAAAACGAATGCAATACGCGATTATTCGTTTGAGTTTATTAAACGATGAGTATCTATGCAGAAGTTCTAAGTCTGAAGAAACTGTGAGGAGACAAATGATTTTTTTCTTTTCTGACACTTTGCTCAACGATTTTAATTTTATATTTGGTTTAAACAGCTTCCTTTTTACTAAGCTAATGTGATCCATTAACCCATTTTGTATTTTTTACGAATTCATCATGAAGTTGGCCGCGAGACAAAACATCAGCTGCATTGTCAGGTGAACGAACATGACGCCATTGACTTAAGTTTGTTTGATTCTGAATATCTGCAACGCAATTAGCTGCAAATGTTTCCAGAAAATGCGACGAAGTTTGAATTCAGTGTAATATAATTGTGGAGTCTGCACAGAATACGATTTTGTCGAAGGAAAATTTCGTGATGGAAATGACTTGTGTCGCAAGTCGAGCGAGAAATTGTGCACCACATAATTCGAGTTGTGGCTGGGATACAATTTTTTACGGAGCTACTCGCGATTTCGCATAAAATAGGTTAGAGCATATTTTTCCGGTTGAATCTATGAACCTGAGATAAATAGAAGCTCCATAACCGATCTCGCTTGCGTCGCAGAATCCGTGTGGGGATGAAATAATCCACAAATCTTATGCTGTCTTGACAAAGACAACATAGCTCCAGATTTTCATTTTGACAAAGATCAGACCTTAAAAACTTTAAGCATTGTGTGGCATGCAAAAGGCAATTGCATTATATACACCACCAAACCGATAAAGATAGAGTTAGCGTAATCGAAACGAACAATTCTATTAGAAATCGCCGAGATTTTTAATCTAACAAATTAATAAACAATCAACCTGTACGAACCTGAGAAGTAGATATGGTGATGCTGATTCTTTTATCGATAGATTTCACTATTTTACATTGAAAATCACCATTGTTTAATAAAAAAATTCAATTTTGCCACTAAGGAAAATTTGTTTATAAATTTCTTAGTTGCAAAATGCATTTTTCCAATTGTTCCACTTAATTTTCATAACTTTTTATTGCGTACATTGAAAGTGTATGAAAAGAGCTTTCATTTAAAAAAAAAAAGTTCAAGATTCATTAAGAATCAATGGAGATACAGTGCGATGAAGTTTTTGCTCAATTGTTCAACAAATTCTGACAATGAAAGCCCGCCGCCTGAAAGATCAAAATTAATTTAAAAAATGTCATTGTACAGTCATTAACGAAAGGATTTGTGGGCATGATAAAATGTCTGTATGCATAAAATTATATTAAATATATTATTAATTAGTAAAAAATATACTCTTGTAAAATATATGATTGTTGAGATATATATTTTTCTAAAACATTGAACATTTTATGCAACGATAAAATTGTGTGTATAGTTTATAAAATCTTTAGATTTAATTTACGATGGGAGTAGAAATGTAAATATACGTGTAAAAAATAGATTATCTTGCTTGTAAAATCCTTTTTTATTTGTTCACATCGAAACATCAAAGAAAACTGCAACGAATTTCAGTTCATAAATTACACGTATTTCACTGCTCAACTAGCAAAATTACTGAATTTTCAACAGTAGAAATGAATTCCTCTCGTCAACTATCGAAAATCCGCCGCTCCGCTGATTTTGATGAATTTTTTTTCTGTGAATATTTCCACGGAGAATTTGTTGTTTACAGTTAATAAAAGTACTTAATCTACGAATTATCGACATATATTTTTTTTCGCTAGTCATTAAATTTGTTGAACAATTGAGCAAAAATTTCATCGCACTGTATCTCCATTGTTTCTTAATCCATCTTGAACTTTTTTTTTTTAAATGAAAGCTCTTTTCATACACTTTCAATGTACGTAATAAAAAGTTATGAAAATTAAGTGGAACAATTGGAAAAATGTATTTTGCAATTAAGAAATTTATAAACAAATTTCCCTTAGTAGCAAAATTGAATTTTTTTATTAAACAATGATGATTTTTAATGTAAAATAGTGAAATCTATCGATAAAAGAATCAGCATTACCATATCTACTTCTCATGTTCGTACAGGATAATTGTTTATTAATTTGTTTATAAGGCCACAAGTCATAAACTAACGAACTTCCCGGCCCCAGGTTTTGCACACATAATTGTCAATAATAAGAAGTATTCGGACGTTGTTGAACGGCGCGATATGAGTAAACATAGCCTTTGAATGATTGTTTATTTAAACGTCATAAATATTATCTATTTTTATTCATAACTTTTGACCTAATTAATATTTTTTTTACGGTCGGCATCTATTTTTGTAGGGTATTTTATGAGGAAAAAAAAGTTATTAAACTATTTTCCGATTAAATGAAAAGAATCAAAGATATAAGCGAAGAACGTGAAATTTTGTTAAAAAATTATAAATAACCGTAATTTAAACAATGACGTCCATCGATTTGACACCACGGAAAAAGATATGTTGTTTCACTTATTTTTTGACGCCTAAACTCAATTTTTCAGCCTGCTCCATAAAAACATCGCGAAAGGCTGTTTTTTGGACTATATCGCCTGGACTAAAAAGGGATCAAAGATCTTGGCGATTTCTAATAGAATTGTTCGTTTCGATTACGCTAACTCTATCTTTATCGGTTTGGTGGTGTATATAATGCAATTGTCTTTTGCATTCCACACAATGCTTAGAGTTTTTAAGGTGTGATCTTTGTCAAAATGAAAATCTGGAGCTATGTTGTCTTCGTCAAGAAGGCACAGGATTCGTGGATTATTCGATCCCCACTGTCGGAGGTTAAAGCCCGCAAGTTTTAACAATTGAATAGTTTCGTCTCTAATTTTAATTGCTTCATCAATCGTGTTAGTTCCCGATAGCAAATTATTTATGTATAAATCGCTTTTTAACACATTTGAAAAATTTAGTCGATTTATGCCTCTAGAGGACTTGGGAGTCAATTCTTGTGTTGACTATCTTGTCATGAGGAATCGTTCTTGCAGCCTGCTTTAAGTGTTTCGATTCTGTTATTAAATCTAGATAAAATTCTTCGATTTGAAATCTTTCAGTTGCATGATCATCTCCTTCGTCTAGAAATTCAAGATCATCAGATACTTCATCGAATTCGACGTAAATCAATTTAAATTTATCTAAGCGCACATTTAATTTAATTAGATCAGGTTACTTTAATTTATACACTTTGATAAATTGATGAAACCTTTTTATTTGAGCTTTGAAAGCTCTGCGTTTCTGTTTGAGTTTTTTAATTGATCCCACGTTTACCATAGTCGTGAGGAAGGACGGGAGATTAAATAACGGACTAATGGAAAATGGTGAAGATAATAAACGAGCTTACCTTAAGGTGTACTTGCATTCCAATAGACATCTTTCACATATCTTTGCTGTGCAAAAACAAGGAGTCTGAAACCTGAGGCTAGATAGAAAAGTGATAGTACAGGATGTCATACAATTCAAGAAAAACATTTATTTGATCCATATAAATTATTATCTTATTCCGTTCAATCTTGTATTTTCTTTTTTGTTTTCTTTATACAATTTTTACATACATCCCAATCAGAAATCATGACACTCTGCCAACTATAACGATCGATTAAATGTTCGCATAACGTAGGAGATCAACTGTTGATTACCACCGTCGGTACAATGTTGGGAAACAATGCGACAACCTTATTCCGACTGTGGAAAAAGTAATTTTCTGACAGTGGACGTACAAGGTCTATCCAGTGTCTATTCAGTCCCGGTAGTGGATTGTAAAATACCAGCGTTCGTACAACGTTGGGTGTACAACAGGTCCAATCTTCTTCCGACTGTGGAAAAAGTAATTTTCGGACAGCAAATGTCCAAGGTCCACCCAGTATCTAATCGACTCTGATAATTAAAGCTGTAACATACCAGTGTTTGTACAAAGTTGATTCTACACTGGTAGTCTTCTTTAAAGTAAGTATTTACCCCTAAAACATGGATTTAATAATAAAAGTATATAACCAGTATTTTTGAAATTTTGACTGCCAACGTTGAAAATATGTTGGTTACCAGTATTGATAGAAGGTTGGAAACCTGTGTTGTACCAACGCAGTACACCGTTATCATTTCGACTGTCCGCCGACAGCCGGATCCGATAGTCGGAAGTTGGTATCCAGCGTTGGATTGATGTTGGTCCGATTGTTAATTTCTGCTTGGGATAACTCCTGTATATAAGACTTTCGTATTGTAAAATGACATTATCTAAAACACTGCTGTCATATAAATATATATGATTCTGGTCAAAGTATCTTTTATATTTTTCAACCTGCTTTTTTATTAACAAAGAACAAATTTTTTAAACATAGATACATTATTTAACTTACACGAAATTCGTCTCTGACGTATACAAGTAGCAAAATCATCATAAAATTATTCCGTTATTTAACTGATAACAACATGATGCTTAATAACTGTATATATATGGCATATTATGATCAAAATTTGTCACAAGAAATTTTTGGAAGCCTGTTAACATGAAGATTCTCAGCTCTGCTCTACTTTGCGCATTGGTGCATGTGGCGTTTTCAATAGGTAAATTCTTTTTTTAATTTAATGGTGTGATGCTTTGAAAAACTTTATTTCTTTGAAGCAACTTTTAATTTCAACCGGTTTTTATAAATATTTTCAATCAATGATTGTCTTCCAATTTTATACTTAATTGTTTCAAAGCCGTGAAACAACCAGACCATATAATCGATATGGTGATTATTTTATCAGTAAAAAATTTTTGTTCTTATTCAATTTGAAAAACCTGAAAATTGACAACCTTCCTTAGTGAATTCACAAAATTTTGACTTGATATTTTATTTTGCATGGACAAACGTTTATAGACAAAAAAATTACCATACATACATTCAAGGCAAGTTTATAATATTGTAAACGTGAATTAAATTTTCTCAAAGTTAATGAATTTGTTTTTGGTTTCAAATGAAAAAGGGAATTTAATTTACTTCAGGCTTTATCGGCCTTAAGCCACACATTCTCATTGTAGTACTCGCGCCTCGCGCTCGATTTTTATTTTATATCCACTGGAGCCACGTTTGCATTTAAAAAAATTTCATGAATATAATAATTTTTTTTCTTCCAAATACCTTTAAAACGAAAAAAAATCGTAGTATTTATTTAAGCAAACCATTTTGAATTTCAACAGATTTTTCGTATCTCACACATTTTGGTTAAAAATGGAATTTTTGTATTGATTTTTTTCAAGTTTTAACATACTATAACTTTTATAACTTTATTTTATTTGGAAAATGTTATTGGGATAATTTGTAGAGATTTATGAGCTCTATCAGAAACTAGTATTAGATCAAAAGGGGATAAGGCGCAACATTTTTGAAAAGCGTATTGTTTCATTTTCGAATTCCCCTACCTAATCCATAAATGTATATAGCCATAAACAAAAGTGTGGTATTCGATATAGTTAAAAAAAGTTCAATCGTTGAAATTGGCTTACGAGCAATCGGTACTTGAAAATGAGAACGTTTCTTCGCTCTTTTGAAAATTTTGAAAAATGCACCCTATCTCCTTTTGACCGCTGCCCATCATAAAAGGAGCTGTTGAACCAAGTAGAAATGAAGATAGTTTGACAATAACCAAGCTGATTTAAGTTGCAGTAAGTAGAAATGCAACTTGATACAGAGGTATTCAAGAAAAATTTTAATCAAATTTATCAAGATTGGGCGGCCCTCGTTGAGAGCAAAAGCTGCAGGTGAAAGTATAAAAACAGCCTTAGGCGGTTAATTTTCGTATGAAATGGAAAAAAGGTGTATCTGATGTCCATAGGTGGTGAATTGTGTATTTAGAACAAAATAAAAATTAGATTCAATTCATAAAATTAGGTGAACACTGACATCAAATTGGTAAATAAAGTAATGTTGCATATATCAGGTGTACAAATAAGTTTCCGCCGCTTGACAAAAAATGGCGTCACCAGTACGTTTTGGTTAAAATTGACAGATGTATAACGTCACTATCGTAAGGTTGGACATCTGTCAACAACGAAAAACTGATTCTACAGCATGACAAAACTTGGCCTTGTAACGTGGTTTTTCTCCCGCTTAAAACTCACCACGCACAACTACGGTACCTCGCGCTAAGAACGCCTAATTACCTCTAAAGTTACCAAAACTTTTGCCAGGCACAAGGCCTTTCTTGGGCCAGTTCGGAAAGTCACACTCAGCCAGAACGTAGAGCTACTAAATACCTACCAAAAATTTCCAAATATCTCCAATTCTAATTCAACCTTAAATTTTCCTAGCACGAAGTATACCGGCCGTGCCGCTAGCTCAGCCCCTTAATCTGGATGGTGGGGGGTAAACACCTGAAATGAGACTCATCATTTTACATGGAAGTATTTATTTAACAGTTTATTTTATACCATCAATTGTTATACAGTAAGCGAGAGCGGCCTATAATGACGCGTGTTGGCTAGTCAACGAATTACAATAAAGTCCTGCAAAAAAAGGGAGGGGGGGTTGAAAATAAAAGGGTGGTGCCAAACCGAGAAATGGGGGAGGGGGGGTGCTGGTAATTAGCACGAGATTAAATAAGTCTGGGGGAGGATGCCTAATAGTTGGGGGGAATTTCTATCTTATAGACTCAATAATCATGTGGGGGGGGGGGGCTCGCTTTATTAGAAGTGCTCCAGGGCTGGTCACATGACGCTTTGAATAACTCAGGGTCCAGCGGGGGAACCTCGGAGACGTACGCAGGCTTATCCCTGTTATGTGTAAAAGGGAAGGTTTACAATAATTGAGTTTACAAGCACGTGTCGTGGAGATTCCGTCGCCAGCAAAGAATACAGGAATTCATACCTTAATACCACTCGCTTTTGCCACTCACTCACTTTCCAAAAAATTCCGTCAAAGAATCCTCAAATTCGTCAAGCTCTCCCTAACTAGCGATTCATATATCGGACTCTCTCTGTCTTTTACTGTATGACAGGGAGTAGTGCTTTGTAGTGCTAACTTCGATTTCTTTGGCACGGAGGGCTTGTGGAATGCCTGTATGTCCTCTAATTGGTCTTCTCGACGAACGTGTAACCCACTTCGGCTGCCATCTTGACTCTCCGCTTCTTACTCAGCGATCACGTATCCAACGTGGTTGTGTCCTTCTCGGTTTCGTGTCTTCTCTCAAGGTGAGTCTCAGGCGGTGGTTTTAACAAAAAATCAACTTGATCTCTATAGTTTTACATAATAGTCGATAAATTAACGCAAATTTTCCAGTCCTGGAGCAAATTTTAACCTACGATCCGTAACGAGACGTAAATTGGTAAGTTACCGAAAGCTAAGAAATTTTACCCAAATCTGCTTTAAATTAACGAAATAACCCTCAACAACCATCCAATTCCGTTCTTGCATATCTGTTACGGCGGAATTATGTAATATAGCCCTCTTGTGATGTGCAAAAATTTTGCAACATCACAGCCTCACGTTGCCAAACCGTTGCCGTCCGATTATTACTTGTTCCGGTCGTTCAGCAGTTCCGCTCTTATGAAGACATCGAAAAATGGCTTGATTCGTGGGTAGCCTCAAAAGATGAACACTTTTACCGTAACCGTAACGATGGGCAATACTTTGAATGATTCATTTGTAACCATTTTTTCACAATAAAGTTGCATTTCGATTTAAAAAACAGCGAGAACTTAGTTACGCACCTAATATATTCTTTTGTGTGCCAAAATGTCGAGTTTTGAGCCGAATAAGCGTCATTTGCGGAAACTTTTGATTTACTTTTTCAATTTGAAGACAAAGAACGTAGCGGAAGGGCAAAAGTGTACGAAGACGCGGAATGGGAAGCATTATTGGATCAAGATTGGTGCCAAACGCAAGAAGAACTTGCACATGGACAATACTTCGAATAAAACATAAGGTTCCGTTCTTTCACAGTAAATGCCCAATTTTTAATAAAAAACGGCGGACACTTATTTGTACATCCGATAAATATACTTGCAACTTTGTAAAATCTTAGATTGGTCGAAAAAACGTCCCCTGGGAATTAGAATTGAAAATTATAATAATAATAATATTAAAGCAAACACAAAATATTAAATTGTGATTAGCAAACATTTGAAAGAATATGAACATGATGATGTCAATCACTGTTCCAACGAGATGATGCAAAAATTTGTATAAAGAAAATAATGGTTATGAAAGACCTTTTGCATAAATGTGTTATGGTATGCGCAAAGTAACGTGTTTGAGGCCATGGACCAAGCAGGTCATGTGACAAAAATTATATGTTAATCCAACCATGTAAGATAACTTTTTTTATTTATAAAATATTTGGTTCAAAATTTGATAAATGTATCAGAAGATAATGAGGAACGTCTTTTAACTTCGTTTTAGTGAAAGCTCTACAATTTATTTCAATTTAAAATATAAAATTGAAGTGTTATCATCAATTGCAGTTCAGTAACTAATTTCCACAGAGAATGAAATATAGTCTTAAAATTTTGGCAAATGAATCAAAAATTACTGAGACAGGTCTGTTATGCCCTTGAATATTTGTAATGATATAAATAATGTTGATAAAAATAAGTAATTTTAGCAAATTTGCAGAGTATATAACCGATAATGTTAGGCCAGTGCCGCAGAACTCAAGTTCTCGCGGGTGATAGAAACAAATCTAAGTAAATTTGAACAGCGTAATTTTACACATTTATGTCGATTTTAAAATTTTCAATCAGTATCCATCCCCTCTTTCTTAAGGGGGGAAGTCCATGTAAACGCCTTAAAATCAGTCATGTTTTGAAAAGGTTTTTGAAGGTGATAAAATAATTTTATTGTTTTAAATTTTTAACATAACTTTATTTAACCTTTCTAAGGTATAAACAAATTTTTATTTTTGTATTTCCTTCCAAAATGGCGGTTCAGGATCATTTTTCGTCTGTTGTCTTCGGCGCGAGGTCCAAAAGTGCTCTACTTATCACACATTAACCATTGATCTGAAAGAAAAAAATTAAAGGACCCCGCATCAAATGTACAGAAAATAGCGTTATGATAAAAAATTGTAAAAAAATTTTTATCTTGTATTTTCGAACCTGCAAACTAAAAATTCTAAAGAAAAATGTCAGAAAGATGGACAGTTTTTAGACAAACACTTGTCAAAGTTTCGATTTTTACATTATTTTAATGGAAAAATGCTTATTTTACCAAAACGTTTTTTTTCCTCAAAAACTCTATGATAGATTTGACTAAAACTTTTATATTTTGACGATCAGGCGTAGCGAATCAAAAGATTCATACCCACGAACTAGAAAGATCAACGATTCTTTGGATATACACTATGTTTTTGGGGGTGTTTTCGTACCCTAAACATCCAAGTAACATATGTAAATCATCATTTCTTAATAACTAAAATCAATATAGATTTTTATTCAACCGCTACGATATGAAATAAACGACTTTCAAATAAGTACAAGGTTGTTTTGTTATCCCTCGAACATTGAATCCGGAATATGTACATGTCTTAAAAACTAAAATCACTAAAAGTTTTCTGATTAATCTGTGAGGATATAGGAAATCATATTAAAGTAAGTAGAGATTTTTTAGACGACAAGGATATGTCTGAATATTTTTTGAATTTTTTTTGTTCGAATTTTTTATTTTATTTTTTTAATCATCCCTTAACGGGGTCGTCTACCTTCCCGCCTGAATTTCGGGCGTATTTTTGACGATGGATTGCGAAAAAACTACACATGATATTGACACAAAGTTTTTTTTATTTAATTAGTACATCATTAAAATTTAAAAAATTTTTTTTTTCTTTTTTTTCGTTACCTTGGCCTTGACGCGTCCTTGAATCGATCTCTGCCGGTGCGACACAGTAGACTTTGTGGCACGATTTCTCAGCTTCAGAGCCTTGAAACATGAAAACAATCATATTTTTTACTTTTTACTAATCCGACTACGATAACATACAAGCTTTTTGAAAGATTTTAAAATTTAACAAAATGGCAGCGATTTGAAAAAAAAGTTCCATTTTCTACCCTGTTTTTCTAGCTTAAAAAAGCTGTAAAAAATTTTTAAAAAATTTTTGTTTAAAAAGCTCGTGTCTAATCATAGTGAGACGTTTTTTGAATACGAAACAATTTACAGATTTCCAATATCTTCGATAGTTCCGTCAAAATCGTGCCAACAATTTTAAAAAACACTACTTTCGAGAAAACGCGTTTAAAGATAAATTATGAGGTCAGTAGTATTTGAACCAGCATGTTTTCGAATAAATCCTTCATAAGGCATGTTCCTTATAGTGTCTAGATTCGAAATAAGCAAAAAAAAAAAATCGATCTTTTGAAACCGCGAAGGTAGAAGACCCCCTTAATTAGAGAAGCGGATAAGTTAACATTTCGTAAGAGATAAATCTTCAAATATTTTTACATTCTCATCATGGATGAGAAGGTATTGGTTTTATGTGAAAAATGACTTTCGAAATTTTCATCAAATCTTTACGTTTTGAGACCCCCTGAGTCAGAAAAAATGGTTTTTACGAAAGTGTCTGTCTGTCTGTCTGTAGTAGGTCGTGTGCGGCATAACTCTCGATAGAATTATCAGATTGAATTGAGCTTTGGTACACTTTATCGGAGCTGAAAAAGTAAGGACAAGTTCGTTAACCAGCCACATCCAATCAAAATTGAGGGATGGAGCACTACTTTTGTGTTTTTGAAAATAATTTTTTGAAAAAATCAAAAATTCCAATCCTGGTTTTTGATAGTGCTCATAAATCTCTACAAATTATCCTCATAACATTTTTTGATTAAATCAAAATTAGAAATGTTACAGCATATTCAAATTCGAAAAAAGTCAATATCAAAATTCCATTTTCCAGTTAAATTATACGAGATACGAAAAAACGTTATGATACAATATTATTGAATACATAAAGACCTACAAATTTGAATTATAACATTTTTTCATAAAATGCATATTTTTCTTTTTAATTAAAAAAAAACTATTGAAAATCCAAAATTCAATTTTTTAACAATAATATTGGAAATACCAAAAAAACGTAAGAATACAAAGTTGTTCGTTTCAAAAAGATCTACAAATTTTGTCTGGCGCAGTTTCTGAAAAAACATATATTTTTCGTTTCAATTCCAAAAAATACGATAAAAATGAAAAAATTCCATTTTTTAGACAAAATATGTGAAATACAAAAAAAACGTTTCAATGGAAAATTGTTTGCCTAAATGAGGTCTACAAATTCTGATAAAGAAATTTCGGGACAGGATGTATATTTTATGTTTTGATTTTTAATATTGAAAAAATTCGATTTTTTTCACCAAAATATGTGATACGAAATAAGCGTTGTTCTGCAAAATCGTTTCCTTAAATAAAGTCTACGATTGTTTTTCCTTTTTAGATATGTGGAAGAAAGTAAATTCTTTTAATCATGTAATTTATTAAAAAGTTATACTGAAATATATACAGAAAATCGAGCGCGAAGCGCGAGTGTCATGATGAGAATGTGTTCCTTAAGGCCGATAGAGCCTTAAGTAAATTGAATTTCCTGTTTCACTGAAATTCAAAAAGAAATTCAGTGACTTTGAGAAAATGTGTAATTCACATCATCTGTAATATTATTATAAAATTGGTTTGAGCTTCAGTATCAAAATATAAGAAATAAACTTAAATGTATGCGAAGAGCACAAGACCGAGCGCGAAGCGCGAGGTCCAGAAAGAACGGAGCGCGAAGCGCGACGATCGAATCGCGCGCCCTAGGCGCGCTCAAACTTGCGAGCGAAGCGAGCTGCGCGCGATGAGAATATGCCCGCGAGGCGGGCAGATTTTTTGTATTAAGAATCAGGTGAACAAAATAACTTTAAAACATATACAGGAAGCGTCTTTTAGCAGGATTTGCATTAGAATTTATTGTCAGGGTAGTTTAATCATCCCTAAGGGAAATCGATACTTATTAATAACCTGATTACAAGAGTATTTTTACACGGGAAGTTTAAATATTCATAAACACAAACTTGCACCAGCCTGTGCAAACCTGCTCTAACTTGCGTAAAGCGAAGATGTAAGTATAGTTAACTTACTCCTAAATAATAAAAATAATAATAATAATAACTTACCTAGAAATAATAATTTCCTTCCTTTCATATTTAAACGATGTGAAACCAACAATTAGTACAAATTCCCATAGCTCCTTATCCTTATTACGAGTATAGTATCTATAACTTAGGGATGATTAAACTACCCTGACAATAAATCCTAATGCAAATCCTGCTAAAAGACGCATCCTGGGTATGTTTTAAAGTTATTTTGTCTACCTGATTCTTAGTACAAAAAATATTTGAACATTTATCCTGTAGGAAATGTTAAATTATCCGCTTCTTTAATTAAGGGATAATTAAAAAAATAAATTAAAATAAAAAATAAAAAAAAATTCAAAAAAAATTCAGACACATCCTTGTTGTCTACACCTTTTCTACTTATTTTAATATGATTTTCTACATCCTCATAGATTAATCAGAAAACTTTGTGTGATTTTACTTATTAAGAAATATCAATATTCCGGATTCAATGTCCAAGCGATAATAAACCAACCATGTACTTATTTGAAAGTCGTTACATCCCATAGTAGTTGATTAAAAATCTCTATTGATTTTAGTTACTTAAAAATGATGATTTCCATACTTGGATATTTAAGGTACGAAAACACCCCCAAAAACAAGCTGTATACCAAAAGAATCGTTAATCTTTCTAGTTCGTGAGTACGAATCCTTCGTTTTGGTAAGTCTGATCGTCAAAATATATAGCCAAAAATAGAGGTTTTAAAAAAAAGACATTTTACTAAAATAAGCATTTTCCATTAAAATACATGTAAAAATTGGAACTTTGATAAGTGTGTATCTGAAAACTGTCAATTTTTCTTACTTTTTTTGAAATAATTGAATTTTCAAAATATTACAAAATATTTAGAGTTCGATGAATTCCACATGTACTGAGTAGTTGAGACTTTTCTTGTGAACTGCTCGCAAGGATTGAAAAAATTATCAGCAAAATTCTGGAGTATTTTGGAATTGGGCTGTTTAAATTAAATTTTAAATATATTTGGGGGTGACTTCTACATGTGGTGAGGTTTTGAAACATATTTTTGACCCTTTGGCATCAACTAAAAACATTTCCAGAAAAATCCTGGTGTACTTTGAAATTAGGGTGATTGTATTGAATTTTGAAAATATTTATGGGATACTGGGGTGAGTTCTACATGCACTGAAGGGTTGAGACTTTATGTGTGCCCCTTTGGCATCAATTGAAATCATTATCAGCAAAAACTGGGCGGATTTTTAAAATAGGTTGGTTTTGTTGAATTTTAAAAATATTTAGGGATAGCTTGGGTGAGTTTCAGATTCGATGAGGGGTTGAAAGATCTTTAAGAAGTTTTCAGGGTTGTACGCGACTATTTTTTGTCATAAAATAGTAGCTTTCATGCATTTGAAAATAAAATTATTTTTCGTTATTGATTAATGTTAGGAACTTCAGACTCATTGCTTAAGGGATGGTAAAACATCCCCTAAAATTAGGTCAAAACATATTCTTGCTGTGTACGCTTCCTCTACTTATTGGAATGTCGTTTCATACAGTATCAGTTGAATAAAAATCTCTATTGATTTTAGTTACTAAGAAATGATGATTTACATATGTTACTTGGATGTTTAGGGTACAAAAACACCCCCGAAAACATGGTGTATACCCAAAGAATCGTTGATCTTTCTAGTTCATGGGTATGAATCTTTTGATTCGCTACGCCTGATCGTCAAAATATAAAAGTTTTAATCAAATCTATCATAGAGTTTTTGAGGGAAAAAAACAGTTTGCTCAAATAAGCATTTTTCCATTAAAATACATGTAAAAACCGAAACTTTGACAAGTGTTTGTGTAAAAACTGTCCATCTTTCTGACATTTTTCTTTCGAATTTTTAGTTTGCAGGTTCGAAAATACAAGAAAAAAATTTGTTTACAATTTTTTATCATAAGGACATTTTCTGTACATTTGGTGCGGGGTCCTTTCTTTCTTTTTATAACATATCAACGAAAAGGATAAACCTACAACACTAAAAAAAACATAAAATTCAATATAAAATAAAGTTCTGAAAAATAACTTAGAATTTTGGGCTATTTTTTCAACATTTTTGAACCCGAAAAAGTATTTTATTAACGCGAAATATCTGAACTTTTAGGTTTATCCTTCCGATAATAATATAGAGAAAGGCCTCTCAAAATTTCAGACAAATCGGTCGATAACTTTTCAAGTTACAACACGATAAGTTTTTAAAAATACATTTTCGAAATAATCGCGTTTAAAATTTTAGCACAGTATAACGACCAGTTTTAGTTACTTGCCGATTAATCTGCAATCCCAGGTCAATACAATAGTCCTTCTGAGTCTTCAAAAAACTCATTTTATTCAATCTGTTGCTGTTTGCGAACTGAACGATTTTTTGAAATTTTTAAATGGATTTCCCCACTTAAGAATGCTTGTATATTTAAACATATTAGGTGTACAAATAAGTTTTGAGGGATTGAAAAAAAGATGGCGTAACTAGTATTAAATCGCATAGGACCATCTTGTAACCAAATTCATGTTAATGCCTCACCATTTTCCTCTAATAATTAGTATGTGTCATTTCGCTGAAATGTAAACAACACGCCTACTTTGTGCTCTAACCATGTCAACTTTTGTGCCAACAAAACAACATTTGCGGGAAGCGCTGCTATTTTGCTTTAACTTGAAGAAAAGTGCAGCTTAAGAACATCGATTGCTATGTGAAGCATGTGAGGAATATGCTCTTTCAATAAAAACATGTGAGTATTGGTTCCGGCGTTGCAAGAGTGGTGATTTTGACACCCATGACAAAGACCGCGCAGGGAGGCCAATAAAGTTTGAACACGCTGAATTGGAGACATTATTGAACCAAGATTCATGCCAAACTCAAGAGAAGCTCGCTGAATCGCATATTGGGTTCCGCATGGACTCAAGCCAAGAGACATCGAACGCCGTTTTTTCACGTGCGAACAACCGCTCCAAAGGCAAAATCGGAAGGGTTTTTTGCATTGAATAGTGACGGGAGACGAACAGTGGATCCACTACGATAATCCAAAGCGCAGAAAATCGTAGGGTGAGCCCGGCCATGCATCAACTTCTACGCCCAAATCGAATATTCATGGCAAGAAGCTAATGCTGGGCATCTGGTGGAATCAGCTCGGAGTGGTCTACTATGAGTTACTCCAGCCTAACGAAACCATCACTGCGGAACATTAGCTACAACAATTAATGCAATTGAGCCGAGCATTGAAGTTTAAACGCCCCCAATATGCCAAAAGACATGACAAAGTGATATTTCAGCACGGCAACGCTCGGCCACACGTTGCTAAGGTCTTCGAAGAAACTTTAGAATCACTTAAGGTGGCTTCGGCGTTTTCGAAAAAAATTACAGATTGCTCTGAAACTTACAGATTATCTCAATAAAATATGCTAGATTCATTTGGAAAAAAGAAATACCGTGGTTGACGATGTCATTGCCGAAAAAATCGATACCGAAAAAATGTCAGTTTAACACGTAGTCTTATGGGATTCCTCATCAAAATCGGCGAAACTCCGGAACAAAATCACAAGTCCCCATAAATCAAATATATAATAGTACTTTCGATTTCGAGGAATCTATTAGTATTATAAAAACAAAGGGTTGACGACTTCAATCAAGAGAAAATTGCGAGAAAAGTACAGAATATAAAAAACCGCCTCGAGGTGAATCTAATAAATTTTTACTATCGCTTTTTTCAGGGGACATTTCCGCGATTTCTTACCCTTCTACTCAGATGTAACTATAATACATATGAAAATTAAAAAAATAAGTAGCAATGAGCATTCATGTAACACGTGCCCCCACGGTGCCCCTCACTTCATACAACATCAAACGCCGAAGCCACCTTGACTGGGAAATCCTACACCACCCGCCGTATTCGCCAGACATTGCTCCTTCGGACTGCCACTTGTTCCGGTCGATGGCTCATGGCCTGGCTGAGCAGCACTTCACTTCTTATGAAGAAGCCAAAAAATTGGTCGATTCTTGGATCGCCTCGAAAGATGAGGAATTTTTTAAACGTGGTATCCGTATGCTGCCTGAAAGATGATCAAAGGTAGTAGAAAGAGATGGGCAATACTTTGAATAACATACATTCTACCAATTTCTTTGAATAAAGTTTCAAAATCACCAAAAAATCCTCAAAATTTATTTGTGCATCGAATAATTCAATGCTTTTGAATCTGCCTTATTATAAAAATTTTCTTTTGCCTGCAAGATTTAGATGAATGCTTTGGTATTTTGTATCAGAGTGGACAGCCTTTTGCCAGTGCAATCTTAATCACAGTTGATAATGCCATATCTACGAATAATTTTGCATGGAGCACAATTTTTTCAAATAAAGTTGAAATTCTATTTCGACCTAACATGGGTCATCGTAGCTTCAAAATTCTGGTAAGAAGTCATCAGGAATATGCAGATCAACATGTGGTAGTCTTGAAAGTGAGTAATTCTAATGAGACAGATTTTGTAATGATATATGTATACAAGACAACAAAATGCCGAAATTTACTAAACTTTTTTAATTTAAAAAATTACTATATAGCTTCAGTGGAGTGTAGAAATAATTCCAATTGATTTTCATTACCCATTGGACTTGGCACACATAGCAAATAACGTGTATATAGAAGAAAAAGTCCAGGTGTTGTCTTGGTACAAGGATAGTGGTGGAAGTAAGTTTGATATGTAAAGCAAATAACTGAAACTTTTAAGGCTCATTTTAATTCGTACACTAACTTTAGCATTAAGCTGAATGAACACATTTCTCTCTAAATTAGAATCAGTGGAATGCACTGCGAAATTATTAATATTCGCTCAAGTACGCAGGACCGCTCACTCTTGCACTAACCACGGAACTCCGCACATTTACTTCTAGTACTGGCATAAATCCTTATTTATAATCGGAGTAGTACCATGCCGGTTATAATGATTGGCGTAAGGCCGACTTTTCAAGCTAGGTTAGTCTATATAGACTATTTCGCAGTAAATTTTACTAATTCAGACTTAGAGAGTGTACTCAATATGAAACGGTGTAATATATCAAACGCCATGTGCATGCCTCTATGATTAGGAAATTATTTCTAAAAATTGGTTGTCAACAAAAGAAGTTGGTTATAGCTTTTTGTAAAAATCGCTCTCTAAATCTGAATCAGCGAAATTCGGTTGAATATCAGCTATAACTATACCACTGATTATAATCAGCTTACATACGCTGACGGACTAGTGAGATTTAACTGACTTATCAGCGTATATATGCTGATTGAAATCAGTAGCATACTTATCGCTGATTCATATTCACAGAACAGATATGATTGATTCAAGTAGACATTATTATGGCTAAGAACGTTGAAAAAAACATTAAAGGTATCGCAATTATGATTCAGTGGTCAAATTTTGATTAGAAGGTGTAGGAATAAATACAATAATTTTATTTTGCAGCGATAAAAACTAGAAAAACATCATTTACCTGTCATTGAAAGCAGTGCAGTGGTTCACCATTTGTAGAAGTGAGATAATAGTAGTTGCGTCTCACTCCAACCAATAGTCAACCTTGGCAGTTGAGATAGATGGTCCACCAATTTTGAGCAACTGCATTGCCTTTAGTGACAGGTATACGGTATTTTTCTAGTTTTTATCGCTAAAAAATAAAATTATTGTATTTATTCCTATACCGTCTAATTCAAATTACGCCTCTGAATCATAGTTGCAATGCCTTAAATGTTTTTTTACCGTTCTTAACCATAATAATGCGAGGTCAGAGAATGGTCAGAAAACAGTCAGAGTATTCTCTGACCGTTCTTTCAGCCGGGTCTGCTAGGGTAGCTAACGCTCATGTTGTTAATTGATTGAAGCTCGATTCTCTGGCCCGTGAATCTCATCTACACGGAGAAAAGTAAACCTGAATAGTTACCACCGAAATCATAATGGTTGCTCCGGTCACCGCAATTGTTGGGCAGAAATGATGTGCTTTAGCTATTCTGCGTTTGCTACTGTCTTAGCCCGAAAATTTCCTTCTTAAACCGTAACCACTACTCCGCGAAACCAGAACATGATCTGGAGGAATCATTACTGCGTTGACAGCAACACTTAATCCTCTATACCGAAAGCGTTTCTCTCAGCGCAGTTCTCGTTGCATATAATATCGTCAGGGGCGCCACTGAATATTAACAGCTGAGAACATTGTGCAGAGTATTTCAGGTACGCGTGCCATGTTTGTTATATACCGAAAACCGACATTAAAAAAATATTTGAACAGAAAACTGCGCTGACGAAAACGTTTGTGGATCGACTGCAGTAATAGTTACTGCCAGGACCGTAATAGTTACTGGGATTTTCGTTCTGCACGGAGAAAATTTTGGTAAATCCACTTGCCCAACACGTAGAACTGATGCTCTAAACACACGTAAGGATCCTCTAGGAAAGGATGGAACAATGTTCCCCCACTGAGCCCTCCGAAATGACAATTGGATCGGAAGTGACGTCATACACATTCTTGATCGTCTAAAACAACAACACGTTTTGAGGTTAGTTTTAGGAGCGAATACAGTTTCCCGTATATTATAGCGTGAATATTATAGAAAATGCTGTCAACCAAGATATTTGCGCGGGTAGGTGATAAAATCCGAAGCTTCACACGATCTGTTTACATGTTACAGCTATCTTAAACCACATGTCTATTGCCCTACACATTTGTATTAAAATAATATCACAGAGGTAATACCCTAGCGGACCCGGTTGAGAGAACGGTCATAGAATGCTCAGACCGTTCTCGGACTGTTCTCTGACCGTTCTCTGACTTCGCATTATTATGGCTAAGAACGATATAAAAAACATTTAAAACATTGCAATTATGATTCTCCGATCAAATTTGAATTAGCAGGTGTAGTAATGCATACAATGATTTAGTTTTTCAGAGATAAAAACTAGGAAAACATCGTATACCTGTCATTGAAGGCAGTGCAGTGGCCTTCAATGACGAGTACATGATGTTTTCCTAGTATTTATCGCTGAAAAATAAAATTATTGTATTTATTCCTACGCCTTCTATTCCAAATTTTGTCATGGAATCATAATTGCAATGCCTTAAATGTTTTCTTTATCGCTTTTAGGCATAATGATGCGAGGTCAGAGAACGGTCAGAGAACAGTCAGAGAACAGTCAGAGAACGGTCAGAGTATTCTATGACCGTTCTCTCAACCGGGTCCGCTAGGGTAAAGCAGCGTTTCATCAACATTATTGTTTCTATTGAGAATCGAATTTTATAAAACCGTGAAAAATAGAATTATTTCAAGGCCATGAAACAAATTTTCAACTTGGTACCTCATTTTGCAGAAAGTTCGATAAGGGAAATATAGGCAAAATTCTGTTATCACATATAGTGACACACTCTCCTGATAATTAAAATAATCGACAAACTGTTTTCTATAAGAGCCGAATAATATGGTTATCAACACATTTATTTACCTTACAGGAATACAGGTCGAGCCTTTATACCTGGTAGCTTCCTTCAACGAGTGGGATGGTGGCTATACAGCGCAACTTCCCAGTGGACTCCGTAGAGTAAGTAATAAGTATTGGAATTCTTACAAAAAATCATATGACTGGTGAATATGTATATCTACTGCAATTTATATTTTGTTTCGAAAAGAAAATTGAATTTCAATTTTTTAATATTTTAGAATTTCAAGGGATGTGCTGTAATTCAAGGCTTCAAAATTGTGGGAATTGTTTATGATAACAACGACAGTTTTCTTACATTTTACAATCTTGCTTCTTTTGAAAGTTGCTATTCAACCCCTCGCGGAACTACGATTGCATCAGTTTTGAATCATCAATATCCTTTTATTAGCAGAACAGGAAATTAATAAGCATGAAGAAAATGATGTGAAATTGTCATGAGTTAATGTAAAAATGAATTCTGGAAAATAAAAAATTGAACATAAAAAAATTAATTAAACACGATTTTATTTATCATAAAAATATATAACCCATTTTCAAACTTATGTGCGACTCCAATTTTAAATTAACACTGATGAAAATCTTAATAATAGCTTTCAATTCAGTTTATGATACAAATTATAAGTTTATTCAAAACTAAAATAAAAATTGTTAATGACATTTTATCTATTATTACCATTTAGAGAGAAAAAACTGAAAAATATTATTTTCACTAAATAAATATTCAACAATGACCAATAGCATATAAAGTAGGATATAATTTTAATATTTTCTTTTTGAAACCTTATTGATGTAGAAACTTCTGTCTTAATTTCTTGGAAGGGCGTAAAAATAGGAACCAAGTTGGTATGAATCAAAACTAATTCCTATGTTTAATAAGTCAACGGATTTTAAAAGATTTCGAGCAATTGTTTCAAATGTTGGAAGATTTTACGAAATTACCATGTTTGTGACTCGCCCGAGTAAGATTGTTTTATCTCATCTCGAACGCTGCGTGGTAAACTATTTCATTTCAAATCCACCTATTTACTTTATCTTAACTTCTGAGGTTGCTTATAAATTTTATCAACTCTGATTCGACATATGATATTTAGGAAACGAGCTATGGCAATGTTTGAGGCTAAACTAAAAATCGAAAAATGAAAAAAAATTAGATGAAAAATGATTATATTTTATATGTATATTGTATGTACGTTGTAACGAATTTGTATCTCACTTGACATTTTCTTCCCTTTCTTTTTATTTTAATAGTAAAGGCGATAAAATTGGATATAGCTGATATCGGAAGTTTACAAGAAGCATAAATTCGGAAAGTGGTGGCATTTGACAGCTTTCTAGAAGAAGGTCAACCTGACATAAGGATTATGGATTTTTTCTTTTCTTGAAAATTTGATTAACCTTTCAGATGCCTAAAGTGTATGAACTCTTGCTTGTGTCGAATCAGCTCTGGTAATTGAATTTAATGGATAAATCTGCCTTTTAGTGCCATTGAGGTTAGAAAGTGTCAAGTAAGGATTGTAAGATTTTATTGGAAAGTTCTGCAAAAAAGGAGTAATTTCTTTTTCCAGAAGTAAACTTCCGAGTCGCGAAGCAAGGTCGAGAGTCGCTGCCCTAGCGGACCTGCTTGAGAGAACGGTCAGAGAACACTCTGACCGTTCTCTGACTGTTCTCTGACCTCGCATTACAATGGCTAAGAACGATTTAAAAAACATTTAAAACATTGCAATTATAATTCCGTGGCGAAATCTGGAATAGAAGGTGTAGAATTAAATACAGTAATTTTATTTTTCAGCGATAAAAACTAGGAAAACATCATATACCTATCATTGAAGGCAGTGCAGTGGTTTACTATTTGCGGAACTTCTCCACTGTCAGGATTGACTATTGTTAGAAGTAAGACAAAAGTAGTTGTGTCTCACTCCAACAATAGTAAATCTTCACGGTGGAGACGTTCCGCCAATTGTGATTCAAATTTGATCACAGAATCGTAATTGCAATGCTTTAAATGTTTTTTTATCGTTCTTAGCAATAATAATGCGAGGTCAGAGAACAGTCAGAGAACGGTCAGAGTATTCTCTGACCGTTCTCTCAACCGGGTCCGCTAGGGTGAACAATATTATCATCGGCCTAGAAGATTTTTCGGATTTAAAATCGGGAATATTATTAAGGGGGAAAGTCCATGTAAACGCCTCAATATCAGTCACATTTTAAAAATGTTTTTGAAGGTGATAATAGTATATTATGCGCCTAGGCGCATAATGAGGGTTATTACGCGACAATGCTCGCAGGATGTCGTAGCCAAGGCGTAGTCAAGACGTAGCTGAGACGAAACCGTGAGGAAGCCGAGACGCAATCAGTCCTGCGAGCATTTTAAGCGAGTCTCGTAATTACCCGAATTGTGTGCATTGGCACATATTCTATTTTATGTGACTTCGGTGCGTAGACGAGTTTTTATGCGTACACTCGAATCTAATCTAGTATTCATCATGATTCTCGTCCATTGCACTTGATATTTCGCGACTAGTTCCTGCCATTTTGATTTTCTCGATCTTGTGTAGTAGTAGCGTATTGGAATAGAGCATGCGCAGTTCAAATGTCCAAGGCTTTGTCAGTACGGTGCCAACGCTGTACGAACAAGAAGTAGAATAATAAGAAGATTACGCTCCGCTGTATGGTTATAGGCACATGCGCAGTTCAATTTCTACATTACATTCCTCTGTATCTGGTCGAGAGTATTCGTCGGAAGAAAATTTTGAAATTGAATTTTGGAATCGTAATTTCAAAAATATTTTTGATATCAAATTCTTTTAAGTTCTCTTTTTGAGGTAACTGATTCGAAATTTTGAAAGTTCGATTTGTAGTGGATATGTAAAACGAAGTTATATAATTGTTTTAATAGGAGTTTCATGTAAAGGAAAGGAAGTAAATTTAATAGAATTTTGTAAAGTTAATAGAATTTTGTAGATTTAATAGAATTTTGTAAATTTAATAGAATTTTGAATTCGTGATTCAGATGGTCCTGATTATTAGTTTATTCGGAAATGGATTTTAAGATTAGAATTGTTAAATCGTGGGTCTTAAATAGACTTTCAAGTAAAATTCGTGGTTAATGATTTGAAAGGCTTCTGAGATTTCGGAATTATTGGGAATCAAGAGATTTTCGCCGATATTAGAATGTTCGAGAATAATTGAAGAGTAGGATTTCTCGGTAGTTTCAAATAGTTTTTTTCTCGGAAAATTCTACTAGTTGATTGAAGAAAAATTACTGGCTGCTTAAATTGCGCTGTATTTCTGGAGTGATTGGAAACGTTACTTGGGAATTGGAACTATTCAGCCTAGATCCGCTGGAATACTGGTTTCATTTTAGCTTGGATTTAAGATTGAGTGGGATATTACTTCGCCATCCTATCGGAACTGTGGACACGCCGAAGCGCCGGAGATTTTGTTTGTGACCTAATATTTTGTTCATGCGCGCGAAGTATGTGCTTGCCGGAAGAAGTAAGGACGTTGGAAACCGCCGATCGAATTATCGAGTGGATTGTCAGACTATCGGAAACCGATTTGATTGACGCACTGATACGGCATGAACTCTCCGTGGGCGGCACTAGGCCATAAAAATATAAACGGCTTAAATGACAGTTGCTGCTCTATAGGGATCTCTCAGATAGGTAATCAGTTTCAGAAATCGCTTCCAACGCCACACGGGGCAGTAGGGATGATTTAAGTGGCCGGAACGTTTTGTGACATTTTCCGAATTGGGTCATGGCGCCACTACATCAAGGATAGCGCCCGCTACGCTTACGGTGCCGTCAGGCTTAGCGTTAGCATACGGTTATGCGGACATTTCGTATACCGGGCCACGTGATTCATTTCATTTACCTGACCTGATATTCCCGCCTATGTGACTCTCACGGGTATCGGGTGAGACGGACGAAGAAGATGCGCGACCTGGCATGATGGATATACCACCTTCCGAGGAACATCGAGAGCCATGTTTTCAGGATACGGTACGTGGAGGTCAAGGTAAACTTTACAGGGCGAGAAATTTCAGCCCACTTGTACTGTAGCTGGAAACGGACGTTTGGGCCTCCACCTTAACCTGGATACTAACCTGGAGACAGTCAAATCGACTGGGGTTCCAGATGAATTTCAGGCCCTTGAATATTCATGTAGACCCCGAGCCAAGGACGCACCGTGATCTGGACCAGTATAACCGACCTCCAGGTAATATGGTAGGAGGAAACTAAGAACATTACCACGAGGAGACAAGATTGCCCGAACGTAACCACATGGGTGGCTACCCGGAGAATCGTGGTTTAGGACTTACCAGCTATTGGTTTGAAACGCGGCGTGAGATTCAGGACTTGATCCGATTCGTGTATAATTGAAAGATCTCTTTCAGCGGCAAATCAGGAGTTAGCGCCGAAGATTTCTTAACTCGATTAGAAGAATGCCGTGGAATTACTTCCATAAATGATGACGACTTGCTGTGAGCCCTACCGCTGTTGCTGCAGGACCTAGCCTTGTTGTGGTTCCGAATAAGGACAAAAAGGTGGCGGAGTTGGTTGGAATTTAGGACAGACTTCAGGCGAAGATTCGGTGACTATAACTTCGTGGCACGTGTGTGAGAACAAGTTTCAAGTCGAAGGTAAGGTCCAAAGGAAAAAGTAGATGACTATTTGACCCATTTGGAGGGATTGATCGCGATGCTGAAGAACGAAGTACCATTGGTCGAGCAATTGAATTGGGCCTATCGTAGATTGAGACCGGAACTTGAGAAGATAATTCAGAGGATTGATTTCCGAGATTTTGATGAATTGGCCCAACTAGGTACAGGGTGCGCCATCTAGACCTTCAGTATTTCAACATTGAATAACTCTGTTGTTTTTCAGCCGATTTTGACAAATGAGCACGATTCCGAAACGTCATTCAGTACCATTTTAACCATGAGTTAATACACACCAAAAGAACGCGCCGAAATCGTAGCGTTTTACATTGAAAACAATCGTTCATTTGTGAAAACTGTGCGTGCTTATCGTAAAAAATATGGGAGAAATTCAGCACCTTCAGACAACACAATTCGCAGTTTGGTGAAAAATATCTTCGAGTATGAGTCTGTAGCAACTCGCCAGCGTCCCATTCGATCGCGTCCGAGACGCTCAGATGAAGTTGTTGAAGCAGTAAGAGACAGTGTTGCCGATAATCCAAATGTGTCGTATCACCGCAGATCTCAGGAGTTGAACGTGAGTGGAACGACTCTAAGGAGGATTATGAAGCACGATCTTCATCTATTTCCATACAAAGTTCAACTTACCCAAAGATTGTTACCAACGGACAAGTAGCGTCGCTTGCAATATGGAAATGTTGTCGCAAGAACGATCGATGCCGAGCCTGATTTTTGGAACAAAATTTTGATGACGGATGAAGCTCATTTCACCCTCTGCGGCGGAGTCAATAAACAACACTGTCGAATTTGGGGAACTGAAAACCCACACGTCATTCACGAAATACCACTGCACGATCAAAAAGTCACTGCTTGGGCTGGAGTGTGCTCAAAAACCATCATCGGACCATTTTTTTTCAAAGTTGGAGAAACCATCGACGGTGCACGCTATCGTTGGATCTTGGCGCACTTTGTGAGTCCGCAAATGCGTGAAAAAGGTCTGACGAACTTCTATTTCCAACAAGATGGCGCACCTTGCCACACCGCAGGCGCTACGATACAGTTCTTACAGCGCTAGTTCCCGGGACACGTTGTGTCGAAAAACTGGCGATTTGGAGTGGCCTCCTCGTTCTCCGGATTTAACTGTACCTGAATTTTTTCTTTGGGGTTATTTAAAAACCAAAGTTTATGCCAGCAAGCCAAAGACAATTGACGAACTTAAATGTAACATACGAGCCGAAATAGCTGCTATATGTCCGAAATGCTGACCAATGTTATGCATAATGCCCGAAAAAGAGCTGCTTTTTGTGTATCGAATGGAGGTGGTCATTTAATCGACGTTCTGTTCTATAACTGATTTGAAATAAATGGTAAAGTATATCCTAAACATATCTTGCTCATTTGCCAAAATCGGCTGAAAAGTGTCGTAGTTATTCAATGTTGAAATACCGAAGGTCTAAATGGCGCACCCTGTAGAAGGTGGGAAATGACGTAGTCAGTGACTGAGGAATACCGACCCCCACCACCTCCAGAAAACTCCTCCCTTCCTGAATTTGCGTATCGAACGGAAACCACGCTGGCTACGCATAAACGGACTCCATTCTCGGTGGTTACCGAGACCACACCACCTCCGAGAAACTCGGAAGGATTAAATCGCGAAAACCAAATAGCGAAGACCAGGAAGGTAGAAACGGAAATAAATCTAGGGACATTGGCCGTCAAACAGGATTCGCGAAGAATAGGTTTGAAAAGAGCAAGGAATCCGAGGTTAAGAGGAATTTGGAAGGTACTAGGGGTGACTTTAAGGTGGGGGGAGGTCAGCAACGTCCGGATACGCCTGCTGGAAAGGCCCCTAAAGACTCGAAAAAAGAAAAAGATGTCATTTGCTTTAGGTACCAGAAACCTGACCATTTTCGAATAGATTGTCCCCTGCCGAGGAAACTAGTGTGTTACCGCTGTAAAACAGAGGGTTACACGATTAAAAATTGCCCTTATTACTCGGGAAACGAGGAAAAAAAGCAATGAAACCGGTCTACACTGCCTCTCAACCTTCCATGACTGACGTAAAGTCCGATTTAGGCATTAAGGTTAGTCTCGGATGCTCTTTGAAAGTCTCGGGTCCAGTATCTCGGGGCCAGAATATAGAGGCGTTAATATGTCTGGAATCGACGAATTCGACTTGGTAATTAACGATCGAATCGTCAATGATATTGAGGACTGTGAGGATATTGTGAGAGACTTAGAAAATTCGAAGATGGGGAATTCGGAAGAACCACGTGAGCTCCCGTATGACAGTATAGATTTAGCAGATGATAGCGAGGAGTCCGCGAATACAGAAGATTTTCCAGTCTTGAGACTTTGGTAGGGAAAACTGGACCTGACGTGACTCGTTTAACTCCGAGTAACTCGGTTGGAGTTTTTACGGAGGAGACACCTCACTCGGGCTCATTAGATTTTGTTGAGGCTGAGTTCCAAGAGAGTGAGGGTCTGAAAACGGAGTTTAATAATGGCATCGTCCTTACCGACGAAGTTCGCGGTAGAATAAATCTAGCCGTGGAAATAGGATCGGTTACCCTAAATGCTTTGTACGACCCGGGATACATTATCCACTAGGACTTTTGTAAGAAATAAAGTGGGTTAGAAGATTCTGGATAGTACCGGGAAGGAGCTGGACGGATCGCATAAATCGATGATGATAGTAGCCAATGGATCTATGCAGGTTATCGAGGGAAAAGTTTAGTTACCACTGACCATTGAAGAGGTAACTAGACTTTGTGAAGTTAGATTTGCAGAGCACCTCGATGCCGAGATGTTCTTGGGGTTAGATTCACAGGCTGAATTCGATATGTATTTCGGATCTTGGTTAAAGAAAATCTTCATGCCTGATTAGTCCGGAAGACACAACCCTTTAAAGGCGTGGTTGGTTGAAGAGGAGGGTCGCGGTGCCATAGCAGATTTGCTAGACGAAGAACAGGGGAGACTAAAAGAACTTGTGGATAAAAAGCTTCCTCCTAAAGTCGAGGGTCAGCTTAAGGTTACTCATCTGGCAACGCACTACATAGATGTTCAAGTGCACTCTCCTATAAAGCAACGTTACCGAGTAGTGTCTCCAAAGGTTCAAGAGGCCATGTATCAAGAGGTAGATCGGATTTTGGCCGAAGGTGTTATTAAGGAGTCTTTCAGCGACTGGTCAACGTCGATCGTCATGGCGAAAAAGGCAAATGGTGGTTACCATCTTTGTCTCGACTTCCGAAAATTAAACGCTATTTCGAAGAAGGATGCGTATCTGCTACCGTATGTGTCGGACATCCCTTCGTTTCTGAATTTTGGCAGAGAGCATTTGCCTTACCGTTCGCTGCGCAACGAGGTCAATGTAAAACAGCAGCCAAGTCAACTCAGGCCAACTCAGGCCAAGTACTATGACAAGCATAGACGCGAAAGACTTTGCAAGGTTGGTGATTTGGTCCTCGAACGCAAGGTGTCTTGTCCAATAAAGAAAAGGACATCGTGGCTAAATTATCCAGCAAGTTTTCCGGGCCCTATTAGGTGGTCCGACGTCTATCTCTCGTCGTATTCCGCTTAGTAGACGCGAGGGGCAAGAACACGGGCAAAGAGCACGTCAGGCACTTGAAACCCTACGTCACCAGCACTGATCATAGCGGGGTTTAAGAAGTCTTTAGGAATATGAATGTAAAGTAAGAAATTAAGAAGATTTAAGATGGATAATCAAAGATATGTTTTTTAGCACTGACTATGTGTAAAATGTATTCATTATTTGATAACAGTGCCGGGCATGAAAATTCAAATATCTCAGAGATTATATTAAGCGAAATATTCACGTTCATGCGGTGAATTCTTGGAGGCTTGTTTTTGCAATATAATATTCAGTAAGGATTAATATTGCAGAATACAGCACTTGTATGCGTGAAAATGTAAATTAAGTTTGTTCAAATCAAATCTAGGGAGCTCAGAAGAGGGCATGAATGGATCTCTTCATCAGAGTGTGTCTTCACATGCCTCGAATTCGGGAAGTGAAGAACAGGACGCGAATAATCAACAAGATAGTGAAGACTCTTTGAATTTATCCTCAGAAAGCAAGGAAGAAAGCACAGATGAAGACCATGAGGAAGATTTTCATGATGTAAAATTGATTGCTGGTGACTCTGATAGTGAAGAAGGTGAAAATGAAGACCTTGCGGATATTCAACGTTTGCGTACTTGGGCAATCAAAAATAAAATAGACCAAGCTCATGTAGACGAAGTGCTCCAAATTCTGAGAGCCAGATTATTGCTTGTATCGATTCTGCAGTGCACGTAAACGACGTAATTAAGTTGAAATTCTCTGTGGATGGTCTTCCGCTTAATAAATCAGTTGGCGATGATCAACTTTGGCCTCATCTATGCCAAGTTCATTTTAATCTAGATATCTATAAACCATTTCCAATTTCCATTTTCTGTGGAAAATCAAAACCAGCAGTAACGAATTGTATTTTGAAAACTTTGTTGAGGAAAGCAACGAATTACTGAGGGACGGAATAATAATAGCAGGAAAACAGTATACTGTACGCGTAAAATTTTTTGTGTGCGACACTTCAGCGAGAGCATTCTGCAAAAATACGGTTTACCATGGTGCAAAAAATGCTTGTGAAAGGTGCACAGTAGATGGAACGAAAGGAAACTTGCCTAGCACTGTTTATCCTTCAAGAGATTGCCCTGAAAGATCAGATGCATCCTTTAGAAACCAAACGCAACCAGATCATCATAACGGACAAACAAATTTACTGCAAATAAATCCTCTAGTCAATATGATATTGAATATTGTAGAATTTTGTGTTCGGACGATATTTGCATTACATTTAATGCGTATACTAAAGAATATCTACGAGCTTTTATCAAAGGCTTGAAAGTTTTTTACGGGGCAAAAACACAAATCCTAAATGCTCATCACCTAATTCATTTAGCAGATAATGTAATTCAGATGGGATGCAGCTTAACTAGAATTTCGGCTTTTGCATTCGAGAGTTTCTTAGGAAAACTAAAAGAACGATTAAGAACTCCATATAAGTTGCTAGCCCAGATATACAGAACACTACACGAAGAAAGTTTAATAGTGGAACAAAAACCTAAACTACCTCCTAATATAGAGATTTTAAAACGTAGTTTATATTACTCACATTGAAATTTATTTGTTATTTGATATTGAATTTATTTTTGTAGAAGTGTCTAATTTATTGAATTAATAATAAAAATTATTTATGTTAAAATTTTAAAAATATACATATAATGTGTAAAAAATTAATGATACGTATATATATTTTATATGCGATCAAAAAACGTCTAATTGAACTTACGATTTCGAAATTTAAAATACTTTTATAAAATTTTCAGAAAATGTTCAATTAAAAAATATTGATTGGGCAGTGCTTAACGATCGAGGAAAGTAGAAGCTTTTCAATTTATTTAGAATTTAAAAGTGACAATTGATTGAACCCTTAAATACTTGTTAGTTCACTAAATACTCTTCCGATTCTTCGTCAGAAAAAATTGTAATTGTTGATAATAAAAATGTAATAATTTCTTGATTTTAATTAGTAGGTCATTTGAACTCTTAAAATTATTTCCTCAATTTTAACAACTTTCTGTACTTCTTTTTTTATTGCATACCCAGTGGTAGGTTCCGCATAGATACGTTGGTGGCAGTATGAGACGCCATAACGTTGAAGTGAGTTGGAGTCGTTAGAAATTTCGAGAGAAAAAACAAAATGTAAAGACAAAGGAAAGGTGCGCGAAGTAACCTGTACTTAATTTACCTTTTCATTTCACTTTATTCGACACAAAAATTTCAATCTTATAAAGAATCATATATCAGCCTTCTCCGATTTCCAGTTTTTTGGTGCTTTTTGCAGTTTTTGTGGCAGTTAAAAAGGTACACGGAGAAAAATAGTTGAAGTAATTTTACTCAACTCTGTCGATTAAACTTGGGACATAAGGACATTTGAACATCTATTAAATCCTAGTCGGGTAAAATCAATTTGATATATACCTAATTCACCCAAAGTGAATAACAATAAGCGTTACATAGGGAATAGTAAGGAGTTGAGTAAAACGTTATCGACGGCAGGGCACCAACATGCGTCAGTGGGTTAACATGAAATGTATAAGTATATCACCGACGCTTGAGGTGCCTCAAACCGTAGTTGGGTAAAATGAGCATCGGGCGTATTATTTGAACTGGCAATGGTATGCTTCTCTCAAATAAAAAAAAATTCTTACCTCGAGCCTGCCAATAGTCATCCGGTACATACATAAACAACTTACAAATACATTCACACCATTCGGACGTAGCCAATCATATTTCAAATTACAAATACACTTAAACATATAACCTTACATATATAAACCTAATAACTACACTTATATATAGTACGATACGCTTTCGTCGAATCACGCACACGCTTGCTTACAATGCTGAGATATGAAATTTGGAACTTTCTTATATAGTGACTGCATGAGTTATTCAGAGCTTGTGAATTAATCAATTATTATAACTATGATTATTGATATATATATTATAATTATTAAATTACATTTAATATGATTTAGTGAAACTAAATTTTCAAATGTACATTAAAAAATTGCATTATTATTAAGAAGTATCTTGTATAAAAACATTTAAAAGAAGGTTCTTTTATTTTCTGTGTTTTTTATTTTCAAAATATGGAATTTAAATTTGTGAATTCCAAATTATTATTCTGCCTGAGTAATTTATGTGATATTTCATATTTTATGTAATACACTTATAGACTTTGTTTTGTTTAAATTTTCATAATATCAATTTAATTTTAAGAATTTAAGTTTTTGAAATTAAAATTTTTTTATGTATGCCCAAGGAGCAGATTACTTTCATTCGTTCCTGCGCGAATAGATGTAGCTGTTGGAATAAATCTTGCGATTCACGGTTTACTCAACTCTCGATTGAAGCGTAGAGTAGAATGAACGGAAAGCTCTACTATTTTTGTGATTTAATAAAAAATTGGTTTTTTATAATTATACTACGAGTAATAATATATATATTTAAACATTTTTAATGCACGCTTTCATACTTCACCCTACAGTTCTGAATTTTACTCAACTTTGATTCATTTTCGAACATTTAATATATCACAAATAAATACAGTGATACTAAATAACTTCTAACTTGTCCTTATATCCCAAATTTGATCGGAAGTTGAGTAAAATTACTTCAACTATTTTTCTCCGTGTAAGTGCAAATATAGGATATATAGCACAAAACCTAGTTTTAAAACGTTTTTGTAAGTTGTATTCTAATAATTTTTGCCTAGGTGTTACATTATATGATTGATACTGATTTTCCACTGTTTTCACGTTTAATAGTATATTGCATTACAAGGGACGAAACACAGCGATTGCAAACGAGTGTGAAGTTTGCTGCCCGAGCGAAGCGAGGGCTGCAGTCACATGAGTTGCATTCGCGGTGTTTTGTTTCGAGTAATGCATACTATTTTTCATAGCAACTGTTTTGAGAATTTGATTTTCGGTACCTGTAAAGCGGGACCAAAGTGCGGTTTGCAACCCTACCTTTCAATTTTCGCCCCTAGGGTTGAAAATCGCAGTTTTGTCCCGCTTTACAGGTACCGAAAATCGGATTTTCAAAAGTGGCGCTATGAAAAAATATTTAATTCATTCTAGTTTAGATTTTCTTTAATTTGATATTTTTAAATTGTAAGTATGAAATAGGTAACTATTGTTTTTAGAAATATGTCGAGTATCAAGGATGAAGATGACTACCCTTATGAATTGGTTTCATTTATTGGGTACGAAGATGACGAGGTAAGAGCTCTTGAAGGTATTGTTTTAAGTACGTGGATTTCTTTCAAAAGAAGTAAGGAAATCCATGTCACTAAGTGTCCCCTCCTCCTTATAACAAAAGTACTCTTCTTGAATTAAACAAGCTATTAAAAACTTTGGGAGATGCTCCCGATTATCATTTTCTTCGATTGAGAGGGAAAAAATCAACAAGCGAAAAAGGATGTCCTTTGTCAAAAATACACTACTTGAAAACAATACTTATAGTATGTTTAATAGTATTTTTTTTATTACCTCTTTTTCATGTCTAGCAATATAACTCAATTTCTATTTCTAATACACAGGTTTCTCCAGGGAGAAGACTGTACTCATAGAGGTTCATGAAGCTGTCGAAACAGAACCTTCTCCAAGAAAATTAAGATCTGACAAAGATATCAGTAATAAAGAAAGTAAATCAATTTTCTACAGAAAATAAAAATACACTCTTTTTTAATTGAGTTTACTATGCATTTTATTTTAATTTGCAGATTTGGAGAAGTGTTTAAGCAAAAAACTCCCCAAGTTTATTTATTTGCGTTCAAGAAACTAAGCCCAGGCTTTAGCGGTGATCTGATTAAAAAAGCCGTTTCTAAGAAGAGTGGCAAAGTTGTCAAGGAACGCTCAAAAACATTTTTCAACAGTGAGTAATTTTAATAGTTTTCTAATACGAGTACTTACAAATTATAATTGCTAAAGAAAAAAGTTTCTGAAATTTATATGTACCTTCAGATCTGTATGTTCAAATGAATGAAATTTTTATTTGATTGATTTGAAAATCAAATCAGTCTTAAATTCATTTTTACTATACAAGGAAATTAGTGTATTAGTGTAAATTATTTATAAAGAATATTATAGTATTCTTTTGTATACATTTTAGCACCTATCCTTGAGAAAAACGATGAATTTCTTCCAATATTTAAAGGAGTAATTACTGCTGAAGAAAAAGGTATCAAAGTAGTATCATGGCCAATATTCATCGATCTTTCAATTTACTAATACGCTACTGTTTAATTTAATTAAAAGGTAACATAGTAATACATTATTGTTATTATTTATTGTATTTATAGAAAATGCCGGACTCCTTTTTGTGCAGGTGATGAAAGCACTACACATCCTTAATCTAGATAATCAGGAAATGAAAAGAAAGCTGCAGGACATTGAGGCTATGCTAGTTGCTAACGGTGTGAATCTAGATCTACCTCGCACTTTTGGCGAAAAACATGAATTGTCTTTGCCCATGCCGAATCTAGAGGCTTTCCAAGAATTTGACAATCGACTTAAATCTGATTCTTCTTTAAATATGAATTTGTAGGTTCACAAATTTGCATAATATTATTTCAACAAATGCTTTCATATATGTACATTTTAAACAATAATATTTATTTAAAATTGTACTTGTAATTGTGTGTAAAATTTATTTATAAATTGTATATTTAAAATGTTGTCACAACAACAAAATTTATTGTTGTAAAGAATCATGATTATTTTAATTTTGAGGAAACAAACTTTTAACGATTTAATAGACAGAAGTGGCATACAATCTCGAACTTAAAATAGCATTCTCAAATGTTATTTTGCGAGAGATCTTATGGCTCTTTTTAACGCCGTTAAACAAACGGAGAACAGGGCTTTCATTTTCCAAGATACGGAATTCTATAAGTATATGCTTGGTATGGTATTTATTATATCATATTTTACTCAGCTTCTATTCCAAAACTACCTGTATGGTTCAAATTTTAACATATGTGCTTCGAATTTCAGATATTATTACGAAACCATACAAGCTGATGGACAAGTAATTAACGGAAAAGGAGTTTTTAAAGTCGCTAGGACCAGTAATAACAAACTCCATCGACTGGGGGCGGTTATCGGGCTCTAAGAGCAAACAAGAAACCACATTTGAAAGATTCATCAAATCCAGATGGAGATATTGTAATGCTGGAGAAAGTGTACGATAAAGAAATAGAAGTGTTGAACAAATAAAAAAGTAAAAAGTAACAATTTCTCTATTTATTTATGGGCTTTAATTGGTTTCATAATTAAATATACATATTAATTCCGAATCCAGATTTAATGTAGGTTTACTAGATATATCTAGGCCCATTGTATAGCTTCTACATAGTCAAACTGTCTTGTTGCTAGTCAATCCGAGCGATACATTTCGATATAGTCACTGGACAGTCAATCTGTCTTGCGCCAGTACAAATTCTAGACGGACTTGACTGATTCGGTACAGCGCCTAGAAAATTTTCGACACGGGACATTCCACGCTTATTAAGTGCTAAAAAACATTCTATCCACGCGAGTTGGACTTTTAATATACACACGGATTTAATTTAAATTTTTGTCCTCGTGAATGCTATATTCATCTACATTAATCCTTAAGAAATATTATATCGCAAAAACAAGCCGCTAAGCCCTCAACTCTTACGCGTGAACATTTTGCTTAATATAATCTCAGAGATATTTGCATTTCGTGCCCGGTATTTATATCAAATAATGAATACATTTTACACGTATTCAGCGCTAAAAAACATTTTATACACGCGGGCTAGTCTTTTAATATATAGTAAAACCTCATTTATCCGTACACTCATTTATCGGGATCTTCACTTATCGGGATCTCACAACCTCATTTATCGGGACATTTTGTTTCTCCTCCAGCCACGACTCCTTGTACATAGTGACATGAAGTGGGGTAAGGTGAAAGCGTGGTGGGACTCTCACCATGAGACTGAACGTGGTAGTGGGAGCCCCTCGAAATCCCGATAAACGAGGTGTTTACATTTCAAGGGCGTCCCAATAAATGAGGTTTTACTGTACATATAATCTCAGAGATATTTGAATTTCATGCCCGGCATTGTTATAAACTAATGAAAGCATTGTAAACGTATTCAGCCTTACAAAACAATTTACACACGAGAGCTGGACATTCAATATACATATAAAGTTTTCGTAATCGCATATGTATTTTATTCTGCTGTATTATTCCGCTACTGATATTATATTGTACTATAAGTTTAGTATGCACATAAAGTTATTCATTTTTCACGCTCTGTTCTTAAATAAAACATTTCGGTGCTCCTTGCGAAATATTTTAAACGTTGAAATCTACTACCTAATTACTTAAGGGGGGTTTCTACCTTGTTGGGTCAAAAAGCTATATTATTTTCTCGAATTTTTCGGGAGAAAAGTTAAAAAGATAAACACTTGAAATTTTGGCTATGTATTAAAGTAATTGTATTAATGCATGAACTAATTTTTTCACGGGCTACATTCGAAGGGGGGGGGGGGGGGTCGGTAAATGGCGACGCGTCTGCGAGGAATTGTGCCATTTACGGAACTTCTCCTGCCAATAGAGAATAGAGATAGAGACACAAAAATAGAACAGTTTCTTACTGTGCATATCATTACGCATCTCTTGTACCAGAATCATTCACAAATCTTAAAAAATGAAAGAGTTATGAGCTATTAAAGTTAAAGTATCGATTTTTGCACATTTTTTCTTGACATTATTGTTTATAATAAAAAAATTTCCAACACTTTTTGTTGATTCTGGTACCAAACATTTTCACACTTCTGAAACACGCGTGTGCCAAATTTCATCGCGATTGCTCGTATAGCGCGTCCTGGAGGAGTTTCGTAAATTTGGAAAATGTGGTTTCGAGAAAAACGCTTTGAAAGTATTTGTGTCACGATGAGCGAAACCGCCGATAGCGTGATCAAAATCAAAAAGTTATATTTTTGCGTCTCCACCCCGAAAAACATTATCTAAGAAAAGACAACCCCTTTACGATAAGATTTCCCAACGAAGAAAGCGACTCCCGCGGGAATCAGTTTCCCCGCTGAGCCGAGTTCTCCGGGATTCCACATCACTCTCTTCGGCGGCCGATAACTTCTCTAATTCTACAGATTGCGACTCAAATATTTTTGAGAGAATTCTTGGAACATATATCTGCCCGATAAAGCAAAAAAGAAAAAATCAATTTTTTGACCCAACAAGGTAGAAACCCCCCTTAACATATAATTTGGGGGCGTTATATACGTTAACGGGACTTTTATATTATATACAAGCCGGTATTCAAATCCCTTTGTGCGGTTTTTGTTTCCAAAGTATAGTAGCAGTCTACTACAAATGATACACGCTTAGCTAGATACCTATCAGTCATAAAATTATTTGTACACTATTTATGGGCCCTGAAAATTTTGGCGTCGGATATTCATTTAACCAGGGCGAGACTGCCGAAGAACTTCCCAGATTTCTCTGCAATTTATTTTCTAAAGTGAACTGGTGATCTTCCAGATTCTTTAGTCTTTTTTCATGAATCATTATCTTAGTAATTAAATCTGCGCTTAAGCAGTGAAGTTCTTCGGATGCGTCACTCAGTGTATTTACTTTAGCCTCTACATCTCTTACATTTTTTTATAATTCTAAGTTTTTAGCCTGGCATTCGGCTTTACGCATATGCATAGAGCTATCTATTCTATTCACTAACAGATAAGTGAATCCCTTAATCTGTCTGTCAGTACGCAATTTTAAATCTGATATTTTTTTCGAATTTTTCTTCACTTATTCGATTACTATAGATTGATTATTTGCTAAGCTTTTAATTTTCACGCCTATTCATTTTAACATTAATAATATTTGGTCTAATTCGGCGATATCTTCATCGTCCGAATCAATTATTTTTTCTGTGCGCAAAGATAATTAACGACAAATTCAGCGCTGGGCTTTGTTCTTCAGACACATGATAATTGAGGCTTCGGATTCTACAACCGACGGAGCGCTTGGCCTAGTAGGCAAAAGAGGGGATACCGCAATGCGCGAACTTTTTTTTCATTTAAATAAAAAATTCGGAAAAATGATAAAAAAAACGTGGCAGTACATGTCAAGTGTCATTTCGCATATTATTTCTCCCATACATTTTTGTGTCAGAAATCTAATTTTTTTTTATAATCGAAAAAACCGTATTTTTTGAATGTACGAAATCAATCGATTTTTTACAATCAACTCGCTGTTTTTCGTACAAATTAGTCCGGAATAGTCTGAAATTTTATCAAGAGACTCAAAAAACCCTAGAACTTCAGATGTTTATATTCAAGATAAGAACATTTTCAATTTGTTAATAATTTTTATTATAACAGTTACGGCTGGTTAAATTCTCATTTTTCATCTTTAAAGAAAAAACGTATGCTAGGAAGTTTAGAGTTGAGAGAACTTTCAGTGAGAAAGTTGTTCAGCAGGCTTTCAGGCAGTTTTTTAATATATTTTGAGATTTTTTAATCCAAAACTGCGGTCAGGATGGGAATTCCTTTAACTGCGTTCAAGCGCACCGATACCGTCAAGAGATATATCGATCGAACGCGGAGAAAAGGAGATGCACCTACGCCGAGAGCATGCGATTCGACAGAGTTGTAACATCATTTTTGCGGATTCGTTTTGCTTATTTATATCTATTCTGTAAAAATTATTTAGAAACACTCTAGACGAATGGGAATAAATTATATATATACACTTTATAATGGCAATAGTATAACAAAGTTTGATCATTTATCGTTAAATATACTTCAAAATAATCGTTATTACAGATTTGGTGGTTAAATATTGAACATGAGCTCAAAATTTGTCGAATTTTTGAGGACTAATACATTTTGTAAGATAAATACCCGAAATGTTCGTGAAAATGGAAGACAAGCAACCTATTATTAAAAACATTTCATTTGACAGATCAAAATTATATGAATCAAATGTAATAGAATTATGATGCTGATGATAATGTTATTTAATTGTTATTCGAACATTAATACTTTTTCGCAGGCTCAATAATAATTTGTACCAAAAGTGTACCTTGTTTCTGGCTTTCTTCCCGATATTCCGGTTCCACTTTTCAGGATTCTTTAATCTTTTCCTTCCAACTTGAAGATTTCTTTCTTGGGACATTTTCACGATCACAGTAATAAATTTTTGAAATTTTTTAACTTATTTAATGTAATAAATTACCGTTGTTTGCGATTAATTACATGTTTCTTCTTCAAATGTAAATCATAAATTGACTTAAAAAGAATAAAAATAAAGAAAAGCTTGAGAGTATTTTTTCAGAAATTTTATTCCGAACCGGCGTAAGCACACAGAGAAAATTTATTTGTGGAAATTAAATCAAAAGTTGAATAAAGCTGGGACATAGTGGCTTTTTGAGAAAATTAAAATTTTCTTGCGTATTCATTCAATAAGAAATTATAAACTTTAATCAACTATTCATGATTTACCTTCGAAGAGGAAACATGTAGTTAATCGTTAACAACGGTAACTTATTACATTAAATAAGGTAAAAAATTTCGAAAATTTATTACTGTGGTCGTGTAAATGTCCCAAGAAACAAATCTTCAAGTTGGAAGTAAAAGATCAAAGAATCCCGAAAGTGGAGCCGGAATATCGGGAAGAAAGCCAGAAACAAGGTACACTTTTGGTACAAATTATTATTGAGCCTGCGAAAAAGTATTAATGTTCGAATAACAATTAAATAACATTATCATCAGCATCATAATTCTATTACATTTGATTCATATAATTTTGATCTATCAAATGAAATGTTTTTAATAATAGTTTGTTTGTCTTCCATTTTCACGAAAATTTCGGGTATTTATCTTACAAACTGTATTAGTCCTCAAAAATTCGACAAATTTTGAGCTAATGTTCAATATGTAACTACCAAACCTGTAATAACGATTATTTTGACGTATATTTAACGATAAATGATCAAACTTCGTTATACTATTGCCATTATAAAGTGTATATATATCATTTCCTCCCATTCGTCTAAAGTGTTTCTAAATAATTTTTACAGAATAGATATAAATAAGCAAAACGAATTCGCAAAAATGATGTTACAAATCTGTCAAATCGCGTGCTCTCTCTTTTTCTCCGCGTTTGATCGATATATCTCTTGACAGTATCGGCGCGCTTGAACGCAGTTAAAAAAATTCTCATCCTGACCGCAGTTTTGGATTAAAAAATCTCAAAATATATTAAAAAACTGCCTGAAAGCCTGCTGAACAACTTTCTCACTGAAAGTTCTCTTAACTCTAAACTTCCTAGCATACGTTTTTTCTTTGAAGATGAAAAATGAGAATTTAACCAGCCGCAACTGTTATAATAAAAATTATTAACAAATTGAAAATGTTCTTATCTTGAATATAAACATCTGAAGCTCTAGGGTTTTTTGAGTCTCTTGATAAAATTTCAGACTATTCCGGACTAATTTGTACGAAAAACAGCGAGTTGATTGTAAAAAATCGATTGATTTCGTACATTCAAAAAATACGGTTTTTTCGATTATAAAAAAAAATTAGATTTCTGACACAAAAATGTATGGGAGAAATAATATGCGAAATGACACTTGACATGTACTGCCACGTTTTTTTTATCATTTTTCCGAATTTTTTATTTAAATGAAAAAAAAGTTCGCGCATTGCGGTATCCCCTCTTTTGCCTACTAGGCCAAGCGCTCCGTCGGTTGTAGAATGTCGGGTAAATTGACGCACTAATATTATAATCTTCTCTTGCCACGTATTAGTTATATTTTCATAGATTTAGAATTACATTTCAGTAGCAAAGGTTGATGAAAAGAGGTAGTTATAATTTGAAACTAAATTTGAGATAGTATATCAAGATATGTGAAGTTTTTTATACCTTTATTCACATAAACCAGCCAAAGTTAAAATATATTTTATATTTGTACAATAAAATACTGGAAATTGTGGATATTTAAGTGAATATTCAAATTGAAATCATTTTTATAGAGAATTATTTGAATTTGTAATCAGAAGTATATACAATTATTAACTTTAGAAGACTTATAAATAATAGAAACAATCAATCAAAAATACAAATTTTTTACTTACATTGCTTTCACATCTTAAAATCGAGAAAACTTTCAAAACACTGTCAGACTGCAAATTAATTATTAAAAATCGCTTTTAAAATGCCTTAATACCTCAAACTTAAGAAAAAAATTTAACCACTGATTGTTCCAATGAATATAACCTTACAAAGTCGTTACATCAGTTTCGCGAACCACATTACCTACCATGTCACAAAAAATCTCAAGAAAAAGATTAGCAGAAAAGGCCAGCAACATTCAAATTTATATATCCATTTATTAATAATTGTGTACTTACTATCTTCTTTATATTTTCAATCATAAACATCCGAGCACTTGACTTCAGTCACCGGTTTCCAGAAACACAACACGTGTGCCAACTTCACCTCTGATTTGAATCTCGTATGCGCCAATTTTGCCGCAAGTGTATCGTTCATTAATTAAATACTTTTTACGTAAAATACTTATTTTTTCATACAAATATTCTATCCTAATCGTAAGATTAATTATCAAAGATTATAAAATCGTTGCATTAATCTAATTCACCTTGAATTACTATTATTTAACGATTTAACTCAATGGCTTCGAACATAACCATTATACCAAAAAACGATTAATCGCAATAAAACTGTATTAAGCAATTATATTTTTATAATGTTTTCTATCAAATACATATCATAGAAGAATGCACACGATAGAACTATTTTTATTTTTTGTTATGTTATCATTTTCTGAAAAATAGGGTGCGCCAATTTAGGCGACGCGCCAATTTCGCCGCTTCTCCCCTACCTAATAAAACAACAAAAAGAAAGCTTTATCTCATGTCTGCAACTTGTATTGGTTTGTTAATTAACTTCATTAATTTTTTTTTTTTTATTCAAGCGTCAAAGTCGGCTGAGTACTGTTAAAAGCCGTGGTGACTGTTGACATTTGGGATATAATAACCTGCAAGGCAAATTCCTTCACCTTACAAGAAAATTTTAAAGTCGAAATAAAATTAATCCACGCGGTGGCAAATAATTTTTGTCCAAAAGACATGCGAATTTCATCAGGATATCTGGGTTTACCAAAACGAATACGCTAGGATATCGTGCGAAAAATACCCACAGAGTATACACATTTTTACTTTTCTAAACAACAAATTTTAAAATTTCATGAAGTTTTCTAATTCATAAACCTTTGTGCCCCACGTTGGACGCCAGTTGAAACATTTCGCTTCGTTCAAATTCTAAATTTTAGTACTCCTAAGAGGCAATTTTTAACATATTTTGGTTCAATTTAACTATTTAAAACTCGTGACAGGGTTATACGAAGGAAAGAAAATTTCGCGCAATCAAACTCTTTATTTAAACGAGTCCATTTCTTTTATTTCCTTTTCTTTTTTGTTTATTGTTTATTGGGAGTGCCACATTCACTGTGTCCCTCTATATGATAGTGCACAATACAGGTAGTACGAGTTGAGCCATCTAGGCGGATGGCAAAATGGAGGTACCATGAATTCGAGCAAGAAACGCTATTCTATTGAATAAATCCCCTATTTAAAAAAAAAGAAGAGAGAACCCATTGGTCTCTAACTAAAAAAGGGCAGGGAACATTCCTGATCAGGTTCTCCAGGTAATGTTCGTATGATACTACAATGCATACGACCAAACACCGAGCCCTCGATCTATTTTCGAACAAAGTAATAGCACTCTACCTTTATGTGACCGGAGTGAATTTTGAGATTTTGAGGATCGATAACCAAGTTCGTGAGCTTTGATTTCCACTTTCCTGGTCGATCCCCACTTTAATTAGATGCGCGCGCGATTATCGACCACGACCTAGGATAGTTCAATCGATTAATTGAAATGCATTAGAAGATACGTGCGCGTTAGAGGGAAAAAGCGTTTCACATGTAGGGAGAAGAAAGTGCTTCCCCGCTGAACGCGTTTCGCCTAGTAGGTAAATTGATCCATGCCTAAATTAAAGGGTGTCCTTTTCGAATGCGGATTTAAAATTTGTAGATCTTATTGAAACGAACAATTTTGCAAACTTACGGTTTTTTCGTATTTTACATACTACACGGAGAAAAATGGAGTGTCAAACTTTGAGCGTCAAAATTTAGGTATGTCAGTTTTATATTGCAGATAGTACCACGTACTATCTATCATTTTTTCTTGATACTCAGGAAAACCATAATTTTATAGTCTGTTTGAATATCGACAGAATTTCAGGTTTACATTCTGAAATAGTTAACCTGTCAACACTTACACTCCGAGATAATCGAGCTAACGCTCCTGAGATACTCAGGTTTACATTCCAGGATTCTCATACACTCTGGGAAAGTCAAGCTAAACATCTAGTTTTTACACTTCACAGATAGTACTTTACACCATGTAGAATGTTATCCCATAGTTAAAACTCCAATATAATCAGTTTCACACTCCAGATGTTCAAGCTAACAGTTCAATTTTTTCCGTGTATTGTTAAAAATTGAATTTTGGATTTCGAATAGTATTTTTTTAAATTAAAAAGAAAAATATACATCTTATGAAAAAAATTTACGATTTAAACTCGTATTTCGTATAACTTAACTGAAAAATGGAATTTAAATATGAACTTTTTTCAATTTTTAACATATTGTAACTTTCCTAATTTTGGTTTAATCGAAAAATGTTATAAGGATAATTTGTAGAGATTTATGAGCACTTTCAGAAACCAGTATTAGAATTTTGGATTTTTTCATAAAATTTTTTTCAAAAATACAAAAACAGCTCTGACTTTAACAGTTTTGGTCGGATGTGGCTGGTTAACGAACTCTTCCTTAATTTTTCGGCTTTGATACAGTATGCCAAAGCTCAATTCAATCCGATAATTCTCTTGAGAGTTATCAAGTATACGACCTACTACCACTACAGACAGACAGACACTTTTGTAAAGACAGTTTTTTCTGACTTAGGGGGTCTCAAAACGTAAAGATTTGATGAAAATACCGAAAGTAATTTTCCACATAAAACCAATACCTTTGTCACGTACCCATGACTATTATTATATTCTTTTTTATTATTTTATTTGTGGCGCATGCAAGTTTCGACATTTTCGCGATTCTTACAAAATGTATTTTCAAAGCACAAAAATGTCTTTTCACATAAATATTCTGCCTACGTGACAAATGTACAAATCAGAATATTATTTTTTACTCTTGTTAATATTCTCCGTATTTATTGCGCACCTAAGCAGATGATCGACAACTTCCTACTAGTTTGTCTTTTTACAGCTTAAGTAGTATATTGCAGGCGTACCGAGCGTACCTAGGCCGACGTTTGTCAAGATCCTTACTTTAGGCTAATCTTTATTAGGCTCGCCCTTTCGGCGATACTTTTCCTAAAATATAGTTTCTCACAAATAACCTTTTTATGTAGCCATCCTTGCTTACCACTCATATAAAGTTACCATCTCTCCTACTTTTGTGATTTTCAGCTAGGAAGACCCGTTTTCGAATTGTAGGGCCAGCCAATCAGTACTTGCCGCCCAAGAGTTAAGCAGGCCAGCAAATAAATATCTATTTTACTATATCTTATACAAACGTTTCATTTTATTTACCCCCCTCACGTATAACACCTGAAAGTGGTGACCCCGACGTGATTATAGCGCAGTGAGGTGATCATGAAGGTGCAAAGTGCAAGTTTTCTCTTTTTTCTCGATTTACAGAAAACGAAACTCAAAAAAATGACAATCAGCGTGAATGACAATATCTTGGTGGGCGGTTTCTTGAAGGCGACACAAGAAAGCGACCACGTAAGTGCAGTGAGCCAACAAAACTTACGCATTCCACAGTTTTGGCCTCATAAAATTGTGCTTTGGTTCAAGCTGCTAGAGGCACAGTTCGCGACCACGAGAATCACGAAGGATGAAACGAAATTCAACTTGACTATCGCGAATTTAGGCGAAAAATACATCGAGCAAGTTGAGGACATCGTAATCAACCCTGCAGACAACGGAAAATACGAGCATTTTAAAAATGAGCTCGTTAAGAGAGTAACCGAATCGGACAGTTCGCGAGTGCGCAAATTGATGGAAAGTGAAGAAATCGATGACAGATCTCCTTCCCAGTTTTTCCGCGATTTGAAATAACTGGCCATTCCATCGATCCCTGACGATTTTATCCTCGCTATGTGGAAAACTCGATTACCAGCGAACACCCAGCGAGTTTTAGCGGCCACGACGGAGATGAACGTGACGGCGTTGACTGAGATAGCTGACCGGATACACGAGATTCGCCCGGAACACGGACGTACCGCGGCAATAACTCGCGACAGCGAGATCCACGAAGTGCGTGAGGAATTTAAACAGTTACGACTTCAAATCAGTGCCATTGTGAACAATCGACAACGTTCTGTTTCGCGTTCAAAGGAACCGAACTCGGGAAACGAGTAAAGCCGTGTGTGAGAGCAGCACTCAACAACGGTTTAAGTTCTCGCTGCATATTCGTAACGGATAAGTGTTTAAAAGTATCTTTTCTCATAGAAACTGGTTCGGATCTGTGCGTGTATCCTCGCAGCAAAGTACGCGGACCTGTAAAAAGTGCACATATGAACTTTTCGCGGCTAATAACACTCGCATTGCGACATACGGTACAATCGCGGCGGAGTTAAATTTTTCGCTCCACTGATGTTTCAAGTGGCGTTTGGTAATCGCGGACGTGAGCACGCCTATAATCGGTATAGACTTTTTATCATTCTATGGGTTGCTCATTGATGCGCGAAACAAACGACTCGTCGATTCAATTACGAGTTTATCGACAGATCTGTCCGCACGGCACCTCGAATCATCAGAAATCGCGAATATCAAAACAATAGGTGGTCAATCAGTTTATCATTAGCTTCTCGCCAAGTATCCTGATTTAACTTGTCCATCTGTATTCGGAAAGGAGACAGCCAAACATAGTGTGCAGCACTGTATTAAAACAACGCCCGGTCCACCTGTTTATTGTAAACCTCGACGTCTCGCTCCTGACCGTTTCAAAGATGTCAAAGCCGAATTCGACCTCATGATGGAACAAGGTGTTATCACGACCCTGCGTTGAGTACCGCGCTCTCAACGCACGCACCGTTCCTGACAGGTATTCTCCACCACACATCGAGGATTTCGCGCAAAGACTCCACGGAAACAGGTATTTTCTAAAATAGATTTTGTAAGAGCGTATCATCAGATCCCGATAGCACCGGAAGATATTGAAAAACGGCCATCACGACTCCATTCGGCCTTTTCAAGGCGACTAACATGATGTTTGGATTGCGTAATGCGGCTCAAACTTGTCAAAGGTTCGTCGAAGAAATTACTCGTGGTTTAGATTTTGTATTCACTTATATAGATGATTTTTTAATAGCGTCTAAAAATAATGAGCAACATTATAAACATTCAAACATTTTGTTTGAGCGTCTAAACAAATTCGGCGTTGTAATAAATTCGGCTATGTGTACTTTTGGTGTAAATGAAGTTACTTTCTTTGGATACACTGTCAATATGCCAAACAGCTTCGAGGTTTTCTGGGTATGATTAATTTTTTATGTGCCACCGGCGCGCAAACTCGTTTTTTCGCTACAGTTAACAGTAGCGCGATGTAGTATATTGCGATAAAGAGGAATGAAATGTAACAATTGAACTGCGCATGCGCCTATAGCCATGCAACGGAGCACAGTCTTCTTCTTCTTTTTCGTACAGCGTTAGCACCTTACTGGCAAAGCCTTGTACATTTGAACTGCGCATGCGTCTATTAAAATCCATTACTACTACACAAGATCGATAAAATCAAAATGGCCGGGACTAGTCGTGACATATCAAGTGTAATGACTAACGCCGAAAACAACTACAATACTAGATTACATTCGAGAGTACGCATAAAAACTCGTATACGCACTGAAGTCACATAAAATAGAATACGTGCCAATGCACACAATTCGGGAAATTACGAGACTCGCGACAATGCTCGCAGGACTGATCGCACCTCGGCTTCGTCTGGGCTTTGCCTCAGCTACGTCTCGGCTACGCCTCGACTACGCCTTGGCTTCGATCTCCTGCGAGCATTGTCCCTCGTCACGCAATAACCCTCATTGTGCGCCTAGGCACGTAATATACTATACCGCCGTTTTATACCCGGCGCCGCTAAAATTTTGCAGCCGCTTAATGACCTGTTAAAGGACTCCAAAAAGGGCAACGCGTCTATCACGTTGACAGAAGAAGCGAAAAATGCTTTCGTACAATCTAAGAACGCTCTCGCGAACGCTACGTTATTAGCTCATCCTATAACATGCTTGCCGATCAGCATCGCGGTAGATGCATCTGATTTCGCGATAGGAGCAGTCTTGCAGCAACGCGTAGGTAATGCATGGCAACCCTTAGGTTTTTTTACAAAGAGACTTTCTTCTGCTCAACGTAAATACAGCGCGTATGATCGCGAATTAATTGCAATATTTAGTGCAGTTAAACATTTTAAATACGCCATAGAAGGGAGAAATTTCATTATCTTTACAGACCATAAACCGTTAACTTTTGCTTTCAACCAGAATCTTGAAAAATGCTCGCCGCGTCAACTTCACCATCTCGATTATATCGGACAATTTACAACAGGTATCCGGCATATTAAGAGCCTCGATAATTATGTAGCCGATGCATGATTTCGTGTTGAAGCAATTGCAAAAACGGTTGATCATAAAACTTTCGAATCAGCTTAAAACGACGACAGCGAGTTACGCGAAATTTTAGTCTGGAACGAATACTTTGAAATTAAAAAAGGTAAATTTTCCAGAATATAATGTAAATATTTACTGCGATATTAACAACGATATTCTAAGGCCATATGTACCAAAACCTTTGCGATGACAAATTTTTAACTATTTACATGGACTTTCTCATCCAGGCATAAGGGCTTCTCAAAAACTTTTGGTTTCACGTTTTGTTTGGCCATCGATTAACAAAGACTCAAGAAACTGGGCACGAGAGTGTATTGCATGTCAACGATGCAAAATTACGCTACACGTATCAGCTCCTGTCATGGATTTCGAGAATCCAGCCGGTCGATTCAAGCATGTACACATTGACATTATCACCATGCAATATTCGCAAGGTTACAAATATTGTCTAACATGCATCGATCGTTTTTCTCACTGGCCGGAAGTCATTCCTATCGTTGACATGGAAGCATCCACCGTCACGTCAGTCTTTTTATCCACGTGGATTTCCCGTTACGGCGTACCTTTAAGAATTACTTCGGATCAAGGGCGCCAATTCGAGTCAGATTTGTTTAAAGAACTTTGCAGGATGTTAGGAAGCAAACATATTCGGACGACTGCTTATCACCGGCAATCAAATGGCATAGTATTGTAGAACGATTACATCGACAATTAAAAGCAACGATCAAGTGCCACGATTCTGATAACTGGGTCGCGATTTTACCCATTGTCTTGCTCGGAATTCGCACAGCTGTCAAAGACGATTTAAAAGTAACAGCAGCCGAAATGATTTACGGTACAAACATCCGTTTACCTGCAGAATTCTTTTTGCCTACTGATTTCGAACCAAACTCTCAATTTGTCTCGCGTTTAAAAAGACACTTCAATGATGTTAAACCACGTCCTATCGTTCGAAATGCTATTGAAAAATGTTTCGTTTTTAGAGAATTATTTTCCTCGCCTTATATGTTCCTCCGTCACGACGCAGTTAAAAGTCCCTTTCAACCGCCTTACGACGGACCGTACGAAGTATTCGAGCGAACAAACAAAAATTTTGTTATCAAGGTTAATAATAAGAATGTCAGAGTTTTGATAGACCGACTTAAACCAGCTTTTATTATACCTAACGACTGCAACCAATATTCTTCGAGCGAAGGCAATTTTCGTGAAGTAATTGTAGAAACAGAAATGGAAGCGAAATCGACCACAGAAAACCATGCTGACCCTAGCCGATTTTGTTCACGATCCGGCAGGAATATCCATTTTCTCAAACGTTTACAAGCCGGATTTCGCTAAAACATCGAACGACATTGTGATAGGATAGTCCTAACATACATTCTGTGTATTTGCAAGACTAATATAATATTTATGCATTACTTATTTATGAATTTATGTAAACATGTATCACATAATGAAATGTATTACGCGACATACTTATTTTTTTTCGAACATTTCGTTTTTATATACAGGGTGTCTAAAAATTCCCGGGACGGTTGGATATTTCCCCAGGTAAAATATTTTTCAAAAAAGTGAAGGTCATTCCTGAAGTAAATTTCAACGAGGAATTCAATGGTGACCTTCGATTTGACCTTAAAGTTGACCTTCATGTCTTTTTCAAGGTCAAATTTGTTTTTTTAAACGGAAATCCCCTTTTTTTACATCTGCAATCGATAGAGCGGAAAATTCAACGTTCAAGTACGTACCCAAGTCATAGGTCAATTGTAACGTTCCAGGTCAATCAGAGGTTATTTGAAATAAACAAAGTTTTCCAAGAGGTCAGTGCAATTCCTGAAGTATTTTTCAACGGGGAATTCAATGGTGACCTTCATTTTGACCTTCAAGTTGACCTTCATGGCTTTTTGAAGGTCAAATTTGTTTTTTTTAAATGGATACCCCCATTTTTTACAACTGAAATCGATAGAGCGAAAAATACTACGTTCAAGTACGTACCCAAGTCATAGGTCAATTGTAACGTTCAAGGTCAATTAGAGGTTATTTGAAATTAACAAAGTTTTCCAAGAGGTCAGTGCAATTCCTGAAGTATTTTTCAACGGGGAATTCAATGGTGACCTTCATTTTGACCTTCAAGTTGACCTTCATGGCTTTTTGAAGGTCAAATTTGTTTTTTTAAATGGATACCCCCTTTTTTTACATCTGCATTCGATAGAGCGAAAAATACTACGTTCAAGTACGTACCCAAGTCATAGGTCAATTGTAACGTTCAAGGTCACTTAGAGGTTATTTGAAATTAACAAAGTTTTCCAAGAGGTCAATGTAATTCCTGAAGTAAATTTCAACGAGAAATTCATTGGTGAGCTCTGTATTGATCTTGTTTACAGCGTTTTCAATATTGTAAAATCATATGTATGGGGAATTTTTCATTAAAAGTTCCAGGAGTTCTGCTGAGAGTTCTGTTCCTCCCCAAAGAGTTATATCGAAAAGTCCTATACCGTTTTTCGATACTTAAATCAATACCTAAGGCCTATTACGAGTACATACTTACTATCTTTCGCTAAAAGATTATTATGGCGCAAGCTAAACTTTCGGAACGGGAGAGGGTATCTGTATTAATGATGCGTGGTTGGGGAGATCGAGTTCGATCTTATGATCAAGTTCGTTTGCTTTTTAATCGTACTTTTCGTAATGGAGAAGGGTTAAATCCTGTCTCAAAATCAACAATTGAAAGAACTGTAAGGCGCTTTATGAATCATGGATCCATCAAGGACCTTCAGAGAACTGGTCGGCCAAAATCTGCAGGATCTGAGGAGATGCAGATGGACATAGCCCAAGCATTTGTTGAAAACCCACACCTTAGTTTACGTCGAGCTAGTGATGAGCGTGATGTTGCTCCTGAGACAGTGCGAAATATTTTAAAAAGCATTCATTTCCATCCTTACAAAGTTCATCTGGTACAAGAGCTCAATGAAAACGATCCTGATCGTCGGGTTGAATTTTGTGAAATTATGATGGACAGAATTGATAGATATCCTCTTTTCTTGTACAATACAGTATTTTCAGATGAAGCTACTTTCACTTTAAAAGTTGAAGTTAACAGGCAAAATTGTAGATATTGGTCCGACACAAATCCTGATTGGATATTGGAGAGTCACACACAATATCCACAAAAGAATAATGTTTGGGCCGGTATCTTGAATGATACATTGGTAGGCCCTTTCTTCATCGATGGTAATCCCAATGCTCGTGCATATGAAGAGCTTCTCAGAAACCAAATTGTACCAAGAATAAGGGAGATTACCGGCGATAATTTTCAAAATATTTGGTTCCAACAGGACGGAGCAGCGGCTCATTACGGTAGGGAGGTTCGAGCATATTTGGATACTCAGTTCCCTCATAGGTGGATTGGAAGAAAGGGTGAAATCGAGTGGCCTGGTAGATCTCCTGATCTGACGCCTTTCGACTATTTTCTTTGGGGTTATTTAAAGAGGAAAGTATACTCAACGCAACCCCAAAGCTTAGACGAATTGCAGAATCGGATTCTGCAAGAGGCTACTTTGATTGATAGGGAGATGATTCGTAATGCTGTAACTCATTTTTACAATCGCATAGCTTTTTGTCAAGAAGCTCAAGGTTTTCAGTTCGAACATCTTCACTGAAGCGTGAGAGGCAAGGGGACTCACGCTAATCAAGCACCCCAAAAGGAACAGAATTTACTACATCCACGTCGTTTTTCCTGGGTAATGCTAAAAGTAAACGTAAAGTGCTTGGAAAAAACGTTGAAGATCATCACCAAGATCAATACAGAGCTCACCAATGAATTTCTCGTTGAAATTTACTTCAGGAATTACGCTGACCTCTTGGAAAAATTTGTTAATTTCAAATAACCTTTAACTGACCTGGAACGTTACAATTGACCTATGACTTGGGTATGTACTTGAACGTCGTATTTTTCGCTCTATCCATTGCAGATGTAAAAAAAGGGGGTTTCCATTTAAAAAAACAAAGTTGACCTTCAAAAAGCCACGAAGGTCAACTTCAAGGTCAAAATGAAGGTCACCATTGAATTCCTCGTCTGCTATTATATTGACCCAAAATTCATAGAATTTTTTTCATTTCTCATTATTTTGGCACAGGGTCAGATTCTTTTTATTTTCTTCGATTAAAATTTTCACTATTCGATATAAAAATACTCAAAAAGAAAACAAGGCAAACGTTTCGGCCACATATGGGGGCCCTCTTCAGTGCCATAATATCAAAAGATTAATTCAAAATTTCTGTAAAATTTTGATAATTAAAATAAGAATTATCATAAAATTGAAAAACTTATCTCATAGCTTGCAATTCAAAATGATGTAGTCCAGTATGCAGCATCACGAATTGAAAAAATATTTAGAGTTCACTGTGAATAAAAAACCGGATAACCAATAAACCGGAAAACATAAAAAATTTTGCACACGAACCGACCGCAATTTGAAAAAAAAAAAAATTTTCATTAAAGAACGATGCCGAATTGATTATCAATGGCAGAACGCGAACAAGGTTTACATTTTTAAAAACTTTTCGTGGAGACTTTGTTACCGGAGTCTCTTACAGAATCATCTGAACTGTTTTCAAAACCGACTCGAGACATGTGGCTTTGCTGACCGAAAATTTTTTTATATAAGCAATCCTAAGAGGTTCTTTTCCTCCTTGGATAAGACTATTGTCCTATACCTAGTTAAGAAATTCGAGAATGAATTTTAGGTCAATACTATATAATAGCAGACATGTTATCAAACATGTCACTTTAAAATCTTAAAATGGCACATTTAGTATAAAGGTTGAATATATCATAGTTCTGACCATTTTCAGAACAAATTAAATTTAATAATACTTTTTAAAATGTGATACTGAATATCACGAATACTAAAATTGCATTTTCGTTACTTTTTAAAGATAAATGTATTATTTTTCTAAACATCTCAGAATAAATCTGAATGCAGTAATAAACAACCTTCAATTTTTTTATTTATTTCTTAACATACTCAAATAATATTGAGTAAAACTACATGTATAGATATTATAATAATTTATGTTTCTGTAATGCCTTGCTTGCAAATTCAATATTAAATGAATTGTCCGTGAAGCTGATATAAAAAATCGTTTCTTGAAAAATACACGCCTGTGTCCACTCTCTACGACCAAGTTTATCAAATTGTAAGTCAATTGGCACGCGCCTAGTCTACACTCTTAGAAGATGTGAGTAAAACCTACACTATGAAGAAGATCACCTCGACTAATTACACAGACTGGAAGAATCGGCGTGACACATCAACGAAGCACACAAACACGCTGGCCCATACTTTCCTTCAAGTGTATTAAATTCATTCCAACGCTTCTCTAACTTTTCGATACATTTTTTCTTTGAAATTGAAACATGAGAATTCTGCCAGCCGCAACTGTTATAATAAAAATTATTAACAAATTGAGAATTTTATTATGTTGAACATAACCATCTGAAGCTCTAGGGTTTTTATTTCAGACCATTCCTGACAAAGGGCATAGCCGGGTTTCCATGTGAAATCGGCCTTAAAACCAAATCGAATTTCGCATCAAACATATGGAAGGGATTGGGCAAGAGATAATTGTGCCAAATTGTCAGATCATTATCTGCCATTTTAAATGAGTAATGGCGAATTTTACCATTTTCGAATTTTTTTTTTGCTTAAATTAATCATAGGAAAGTTTTGAAAAAAATCGGGGTTGTTTTTTCCAATAGAAGACACATTTGTAAATTTTTACAGATTTTTTCATGCATAATTCGCGATGCAAAAAATTGCGAAAATTTTTGCACGCAATTTTGTTCATGTTTGAATTGCGCGACCACTCTTTTGAATTATTCTATTCATTAGTTACCTATCGATGATTAAAACAGAATTTTTTCAGATTTTTGCAAGGTGTGGACGGGGGTAAAAAAAAATAAAAACCGTCAAAATACGCATTCTTCCAACATCTTACTATTAAAGCACATTTTATAATAATGGTAGACAAATGAAAAAAACAATTTTATTTGGTAATCAATCTCTAACACGGTTTAATGCTGAAATTTTTGCAAAAATTTGCAAAATATTTTGCGAATTTTTGTTGTTGCGAAAAATCGAAATTTTTACATGCATTGTGAAAAAATAGTTGATTGTCGTTATTCGCTAGTCGAAATAGTGCTGCTAAAATTATCTTTTCGTATTCTTGAATATTTTGCGAATATACAGGTTAAATTAATTTCTCTTTGTTAAAAATAACATACTCATTTTACCATGAAGGACATCGAAAATACCCTCAAATCGTCCTCTATTTACTTTACTTTTTGAAATTTTAATAAGCACAAATAATAAAAAAAGATCGTAAATTAAATAAGTAATTAACATGGATTTCTGGATAACAAAAAATTTTTAGCAGTTATTTTGCATTGCAATACGTACATTTTCGTTACATTTTTGTATAAAGTTTTGCCCGTTAAAAAATTTAGTCGAATTTTTGCAAAAATTTCAGCATTAAACCGTGTTAGACATTGATTACCAAATAAAATTGTTTTTTTCATTTGTCTACCATTATTATAAAATGTGCTTTAATAGTAAGATGTTGGAAGAATGCGTATTTTGACGGTTTTTATTTTTTTTACCCCCGTCCACACCTTGCAAAGATCTGAAAAAATTCTGTTTTAATCATCGATAGGTAACTAATGAATAGAATAATTCAAACAACCCTGATTTTTTTCAAAATTTTCCTATGATTAGTTTATCTAAAAAAAGAAAAAAACGAAAATGGTAAAATCCGCCATTACTCATTTAAAATGACAGATAATGATCTGAAAATTTGGCACAATAATCTCTTGCCCAACCCCTTCCATATGGTTGATGCGAAATTCGATTTGTTTTTAAGGCCGATTTCACATGGAAACCCGACTATGCCCTTTGTACGAAAAACAGCGTTGATAGTAAAAAATCGATTGATTTTGTACCTTCAAAAAATACGATTTTCTCCAATTATAAAAAAAATACAGTTCGGACACAAAAATGTATGGAAGGAAAAATATGCGGAACGACATTCAATATGTACTGACATGTTTTTGACCATTTTTTCGAATTTTTTATTTAAATGAGAAATAACACTGCCCTTCCAACAGATGTTCTAGAAGCCATAAAGCCAATCTGTGAGGACTTGAGCAAAGACGTGCTTTTGCAGTGATGCCTTGGAGGATTTACGCAAAATAATAACGAGAGTTTGAACCAACTTATTTGGAAAATCTCTCCGAAATCAGTGACCGGTACCTCAACCGTTGTTGAAATCGCAGCATATGTAGCAGCATCTACATTCAATGAAGGCTCTTTTGCTCTGTTGGCCTTTTTGAATGAAAGGGAAGTCTCTACAGGACCAAGTGCTCACGAATGGGCTACGAATAACCAGGGCGAACCAACGAGCTGCGCATGCAACTAAAGAAGAATGAATTAAACATAGGCAAGAGCAAAAGGATGCTGTAGACATTTATTAATGCTTAATTTTGGATTTTCTCGTGTTCAAAACTTCACAACGTTTTTCTCGCAAACGACATTTTTGAAGTCGGTGAACTTTATAACTAAAAATGTACTCAACCGATCCTTTTTAAATTTGGTACACTATTTCTACACATAAATCGCTAGGTAACAACGGAAAGTTTTTTTTTGTTTAATACTTTTTTTAAATTATAAAACTTGGTACGTTTATGCAAACGTACCAAGTTTTATAAATTAAATCAAGGGTCAATACAATCTACCACTTTTTCCAAATTCTACAATAACAAATTTACCAATTTTTTAAGCAAAACTCGCGTTTTGACTTCCAAATGCTGCCCAAAAATCAAAAAAATCAATAAAAATAAAAAACTCTCCTATGTTACCTGCGGAAACATGTCATATTTTTAACGTATTTTGATTTTTTTGATTCAGATGATCCTGTAACATGTTATGCTGTTCACCGAAAAACAACTTTTTTTCGTAACGCCTGTGGAAATTTACTGCCAACGACTTCATTATCATTATTTTTTATTCAAGATTGTTTCAAACATAGTTCAAATGCTGTACTATCACATAGAATTTAAATAAGGAAACCAGCATTAACCGTATCTCTTAAAAAAATTGTTGCAAACATGCTGTTTTTTTTACTGTCGGACCCCCCCCCCCCCCAAGTTGATGCGTCATGTTCTTAATAAATAGATACTTTCATTACTAAATCTTAAGTCAAATAAAACTAACAATTTTTCCATTTGAATGCAAAATTCAAATATAATTACTTTGATTTAAAGTATTGAGTTATTGTAAATAATAAATCCAGTTTTTATTATAATTTCGACTGTACTTTGAACAACAATGAAGCTCTGTTAATTTATCTAAAAAATTATGTAGCCGTAAAATACAACCGAAAGATTTAGTTAGTATAACTAATCTGATCTTTGTGTTGACCTTACTACCGCTCTACAGGGAATCAAAGTAATTCTCAAGTGCGTGTTTTACGAAAAAAATCCTGATATATGTATCATAAAAGAAAGCAGATATTTGTGAAAATTTTAAACCGAAAATTAGTTAATTTTAAATTATATTGTTACTGTAAATTATATTTTCAATAAAATTTACGAGAATTCGAGCCTTATACCGTCAACATTTTTTCGATTATAATTACTGCCTATTATTCTGATAATGAGCTTATTGTCAATCTTTAAACGCGTTTGAGATTCAGGTAATTATGCGTTTAATTATTCGTACATTATGTATCGAGATTGAAAGATATATGTGAATTATGATTTTAACAATTTATGAGTAGACACGTGACTGAAATCTGCATATATATATGGCATATTATGATCAACATTTTGTACAAGAAAATTTTGGAAGCCTGACAACATGAAGATTCTCAGCTCTGCTCTACTTTGCGCACTGGTGCACGCGGCATTTTCAGTAGGTAAATGCTTTTTTTTGTTTAATTGTGTAATGCTCTAGAAAACTTTATTTCTTTGAAGCTACTTTCAATTTCAATCAGTTCTTTTTAAATATTCTCAATCGATGATTGACGTTTAGCTGTACAGTTAATTGTTTTATGGCCGTGGACCAACCAGACCATACACGGAAAAAATGAGTACTGGGAAATTTACATGACAGAGTGCTTGACTTTCAGATACGTTCAAAAGTTACATAAAACTAGAAGTAACGTTCTTGTACAATTAGATCAATAATCCTGGAAAAAGTATAGAACTTTCCAAAAGTATTCAGTAGAAAGTCCGTGAAAATTCTGAGTATGCAAAATGTATAATTTCTATGAATCATTTGAAAAATTAAAGTTCAAAGATTGGATATTTCTAAGATTTAATATGAAATTCTGAAATTAATAAAATGATGTATTCTTTAGAAGTATAAATTTTGACAGTACGTTAGTGACCGGTTTCGGAGGGTGCAGTAACTGTTACGGTGCGAGATGAGAACGGGAATCGCAGTAACTATTGCCGTCCTGGCAGTAACTATTACTGCAGTGGATCCGCAAACGTTTCCGCCAGTACACTGAGAAAAAAGATTCTTAGATCCAAAGAAATGTATTTAATTGATTCCATTTCTTTGTATCAAACAATTCGTTACCCAATTCAATTAAATATTTTTTAGAAGCATGAAACGCGTGCTTTGATTCAAAGAAATAATTTATTTGATAGGCATTTCTTTAAAACAAAGAAATATTTCTTTGCTTGTGAATGTGAGCGAATTAACTCAACCAATTCATTTCTTTGAAACTAAGTACCTAGTTTATTTGAATCTTGTTTTCGCACTCAAAGAAATATTTATTTGATTCAATAAGTCCTATTTTTTGAATTCAACAAGACGTATTTGAATCAAATAATTTATCCATGGATGAATCAAGCTTTAGGTTTTCTTGAATCAAGGAAATATTTATTTAATTGAGGCATTCATTAATTAATTTAGGAAGATATTTATTCGATTCAAAGAGTTGATAAATGTATATCAATGTAACGTTTTTTATATGAATAAAATATTGTGTTTACATAAATATATATTTCTTTAGTTGAAAGAAATGTTTTTTGTGAAGAGTAGAATGGAAAAATTCATTCAAAAATGAACATTTATTTCAAAGAAAACAATATTTTGTTGAAATGACTGCAAGTACTTTCAGTTAAAATAAATAATTTCTTTTATATAAATGTTTGGCATCATTGTTACAATTGTCAATCTTTTTGAACTTTCAACATATTTTGTAGAATTAAATCTTTATTAGATTTCTCCTAGGAAATATCCGCCTACATTATCAATATAAAATAATTTAAACCAAAAAAACCAATTTTTTAAAAGAAAGAAATATTTTTTTGAAAAAACTGTAGATATTTTTCGTTTAAAACATTTGTTTATTTAATTTAAAGGTTTGCCATATTTGTTATGATAACATATTTTTTAAACTTGAAACATATTTCATATAATTAAATGTTTATTGGATTCCTCCTAGAAAATATTCGCTTGCATTATGAATATGGAATAATTTAGACCAAACAAACCATTTTTTCAAAGAAAGAAGTATTTTTTCGGAAAAACTGTGGTATTTTTCGTTTATAAAATTTGTTTATTCCATTTAAACGTTTGGCGTAGTTGTTATGATTACATGTTTTTTAAACTTGAAACATATTTTCTATAGAATTGAAAATTTATCATTCCCGTTCTAAGAAACATTCGCTCTCATTATCAACTTGAAATGTATCATTCCAAACAAATATTCGTCCTAACGTAGTATCCATTTTTTTCTATTCAACTGTTTTTCATAGTTGATATAAACATACATATACATACTTTCAAATGTGAAATATATTTCATAGGGTTGAAGATTTATCAGTCTCTTCAAAGGAAATATTCGTTTTGATGCACAATATCAAATATATCATTTAAAACTTAATTCAATTATAATTACTTTTTTATTTTTCACTTAGGTTTTTTAAATTCAATTGATTTTACAAAAATTCAAACAGCAAAAGTCTTGATAAATTTATAACATAAAATCTCAAAAATCTACACAAGATTTAGATTTTACATAAATTTCTTAGGAACAATAATAATTTGGAATTCACAATTGTATAATTTATATTTTGAAACTATACAACACAGAAAATAAAAGAATTTCCATTTAAATGTTTTTACACAAGATTCTTGTTTATATTAATGTAATTTTTGAATATATATTTTAAAATTTAGTTTCATTAAACTTCATACGTATAGTTATAATAAAAATGTATACTAAATATTAATTAATAATTATATTATATATTTATCAATAATCATAATTATAATAATTAAAAAAATATATTTTATGATTAATTTATAAAAATAGTTGATTTATTTTTACTTGAGTGAGGCTCAAAAGCTCTAGTCACGACACATTTCTCTCACAAGCTCTGAATAACTCTTGCAGTCACTATATAAGAAAGTTCCAAATTTTACGTCTCAGGATTGTAAGCGAGCGTGTGCGTGATTCGACGAAAGCGTATCGTCCTATATATAAGTTTTAGTTATTAGGTTTATATTTGCGAAGTTGTATATTTAAGTGTATTTGTGATAGAAAGTATGATTGGCTGCGACTGAATGGTGTGAATGTAATTGTATGATGTTTATATATGTATGTATCGGATGACAAATGGCAGGTTCGAGGTAAGAATTTTTTTGTTATTTAAGAGAACCATGACAACGTTTATACTTGACTCCTTACAATTCATGAAGTTTATATTACTTTAAATTTAAGAAATATTTCTTAAATTTCAAAATACGTTTATTCATATCAGTAACATCTTTTTGACACAAGTCTCTAACTTACCATAGGCAATATTATCGTTCTTTGCATCCATTATTACTCAATACACTTTACTACTTGACCATTTTAAACAGTAAATCACATCTTCAGAGCAAATAATTATTTAATCCTACCAAAAATTATCTCCTCATTTCAAAGAAATATTTCTCTCAATTTACAATTCGCTCATTACAAACAAGGAATCAGATATTGGAATGGAAAACAAATTTACTTGAACCAATGCAAATTTTTTTGAATTAATGTATTGTTTCTTTGAAGATGCATCACATCATTTTACATCAAAGAATTCACTTCTCTTATCAAATAATTGCTACACAATGTTAATAACATATTTATTCAATCTAATGAAGATTTAATAGTACTAGAAAAACATTTTTTTGCTTTAATTATTCATTTTTTAAAGACAATAAAAATATTTCTTTGATCTAAAAAAATATTTATTCGTCACCATCCAGCTCAACCATTTATTTGAATCAAAGAAATATTCTTTGATTCGAATATTCTTTTTTCTCAGTGTATAGTTTTCTGTTCAAATATCTTTTTAATGTCAGTTATCGGTATATAACAAACACCGCTGATATTATATGCAACGAGAACTGCGCCGGGAGGAACGTTTTCGGTATAGAGGAGTAACTGTTAAGTGTTACTGCCAACGAAGTAATGATTCCTCCAGATCACGTTCTGGTTTCGCGGAGTGATGGTTACGGACTAAGAAGGAACTGTTCGGGCTGAGACGGTAGTAAGTGCAGAATAGCTACAACACAAAATTTCTACCCAACAATTGCGGTCAGCGCAATAGCCATTACGGTTTTGGTGGTAACTATTCAGGTTTACATTTTTCCGTGGAGGCAGGTTTGAAAAGGTTATGACGGAGTCAAACAGAAGCGAAAATCAAAACAAACGGCAGTAGCAAACAGTAGATCCTGATCACCAACAGAGTCGACCTTATCCGTCTCCTGTCGGGCCGTACGGGTACCGTAAATACCGTATACTTCAGGCTGCCTTAGTTTATAATAAGGGGAGCTTATTCGGGCCGTATACGGACCTTATCAGGGCTGTCATCTTCATTCAAGATAACGCCAGACCGATTATCATTTATTCCGTTCACTTCAAAACCATTTAAATAGAAAAACATTCGATTCAAATGAGGCTGTCAAAAATGAGTTGATTCAGTTTTTTGCCTCTAAGAACCAAACTTTCTACGAAAGCGGAATTATGTAGCTGACTGAAAGATGGCAGTGAAAATGTACAGATTCATTCAGTGAAAATTTTATCACTGATTGGATCAATAAAAGCGACTGAACGAATCAGTTGTACGGATTACTGATTGAATCAGTGAAATTAATCATTCTTTAAATTATTGATTAAAAAATTTAAGGGTTTTAAATAAGTATTTCAAGTTGACTCTCTTGCAAGTTGCAATGGAAATATTTTATTACGAAATAAAACAATTTATTAGAAATAAAAATGTTATATTTCATTTCATATAAATAGAATAGAACGTCAGAAAACAAAACTTATACTCGAAGTATACCATACTGGAAATTTGCTCAAAAGATTTCGGCTGTTACCAATCAGGTCTTCCCTGAAGAGTTTTTCATATTCTTTGTCAATCTGAAATGAAAAAATGAATTATGGTTAATATAGAACGTACATTTTTTTAACTGGTTTGATTTTTCCCTTTGAAAAAATATAGTTAACACATAATTTATATATATGAAGGCATAAGAATGTTCTGCATTGTAAACGTTACCATCATTCCATTATAATGAAATAATCTCGGATATTTTTCTGCAATTTCGTTGATTGGAGGGCTATCATTAATTATCCAATCACGTCTATTTCCAAAGGTTTCATTAAGGCACGACTCGACATCCGTTTTTTTTTCCGGTCGTGGCATTGTCAACTGCATCCAACTAATCTGAAACAGAAATAAATTATGGAAGTTGATACTGATTTTGAAAAATGTTTATTACATATATATTTTCTTCTATATTTTAAATTAAATTGATTTTACATACTCTTTCTTCCAAATCTTCATCGCTTAAACTCCTATTAGTCCCTTCGACAACCTGTAATTTATTCTTTTCCAAAGCTGCCTTAACTTTCGGTGTGCAGTATTTTTTTTTGCTCGGGTGGCAGAGATTTTCTCGCATTCCAAAGCCTATGTTCGATAAAGCCCTTGCTTGTTTTGATATCGAAAAAGTGTTCCTAAAAGCGAAACCCATTATAGTCAATAGTATATTACATTACAAGGGGCGAAACAGAGCGATTGCATGAGTGTGAAGTTTGCTCTGCCCGAGTGAAACACGAAATGCTTTCGCTGTGTTTTGTTTCGAGTAATGTGTACTACTTTTCAACGCATCTCTTTTGAGAATCTGATTGGCTGAAACTGTGGAGCGGGTTGAAACAGCGACTTTCAACCGTAGGGTTGAAAATCGTAGTTTCAACCCGCTCTACAGGTACCGAAAATCCGATTTTCAAAGGAGGCGCTACCCGTGTAGAAAAATTTCATGGCGTTGGCCAGCGCCATACCAGACTGTCTGGTTTCCAGTTCTGGCGCTGACTATGAGACTGGTCTGGGGCTGGCCAGAACTGTAACGTTTTTGTACGATCAGCCGCTAGTCAGCAGCTGGCCAGCCACAAGTTAGCGGCTGGCCAGCCACAAGCCATAGGTTGCTCAGCCTCAAGCCAGCGGCCGGTCAGACACTAGTCAGCGGCTAGTCAGTCACTAATTTGCGGCTGGTTAGCCTCTAATTAGTGGCTGATCAGCTACTAGTGAACAGATGGCCAGTTACTAGCTGGCTGCTAGTGAGCCGCTTACTGGAATGAATAAAATGTTATTTCATACTAGGATAAGGAGAGTTCACTGTTAAATAAAAAAATTCTGCTTGTTTTGTACTATCTTTTTATTGCTAACTGTGGAGAAAATCAGTTCTTTAACAATATGTTATAAAGTTGACGAATTCGGTGCTCCGTTGGAATTATGTGTTCCTTTTTTATGTTTCCTTAAGCGTCGGAAACCGTCCCAATCCACCGCGTTTGAGATCGTGTTTCCCAAGCTTTTATAAAAGTCAGTCTCCGTAAGCCCAGCATTATTTTTTCCCTTGTATTTAGAGAATAAAAAGGCTGCAATTTAATTTGAAGCATAAAATAATATAGAAATATAATCCTTCAAAATCATTTTTACAAGAACTTTTGAGTAGGGGTTTAATAAATGATTGGGTGTGTATGTATGCATGTTGGTTTGGATGTGAAATAGGGTGGTCCAAAAATGCATTGCGAATTTTGTTTTTTGAATTTTCATATTTTCACCCCACAAATTTTTTGGATTCCCAATAAAAGTAAATACGTATTTCTTTTTATTTCGAAATGAATTAATACTCAGGGGTTGCTCAAAGTCCATAAAGTTTTACATGTATTTCTTATGGGAAAAAGACGTTTTTGCAAATTTGAGATGGAATCGTGAATATTGGATGTATCGAACTGTACCTAGCATGTTTATATTCAGAATCAATCGCAGAATACAAGAAATTCATTCATTTTTCATTCAATTTTACGTGAAGCTTGTTATAAACAATAATATATTGTTTAAACAATTTAAAAAACATCAAAATATCTTTCAAAAATAATATCTTACATACTAAAAACAATTTGTTCAAAGAAGAACCGAAAAACAAGACTAAACGCTAGTAATTCGGAATCTCATTTTTGCAGTTATGGAGTTTTTTTTGGGGCCCTCAAAAGGAAGCTATGGGGTTCAAATTCAGAAATGAATTGATTGCTTGTATTCTGCGATTGATTCTGAAGATAAACATGCCTGTTACAGTTCGATACATCCAATATTAACGATTCCATCGCAAATTTACAAAAACGTCTTTTTCCCGTAAAAAATACATGTAAAACTTTATAGACTTTGAGCAATCCCTAAATATTAATTCATTTCAGAATAAAAAAATACGTATTAACTTTTTTTGGGATTCCAACAAATTTGTGAGGTGAAAGCATGGAAATTCAAAAACAAAAATTGGACCACCCTAGTGTGCATGGGTGAATATGGATGTGTGTGTGTGGGGGGGGGGGGAAGCTGGAGAGAGAAAGACATGCAGGGAGTTAAGTTAGCAGGTTTTTCGTAAACTAACGGGCGGAGGGATTGCCGAATTTATTACGCTTTATGATAAAAGAAGAAAACTGTAGTTACCTTTTATGACCTTACAGAACTCTGTGTTTTTGAAAACCAACTTGTTGTCCGTTTGCTTTTGAGCTGTATATTTTAAGATTACATCCCTGGATATATATTGACTGGTCATATTTTTTAGCGTTCTTGGCAGGTTTTCTTTATGAATTAATTGCAACAACGTCTCCTTCTAAAAAAAGCCAAACATATTATTGCTTTGCTCAATTTGCACAGTCACAAGAAACTAAATATTACATTGGTTCTTAATTAAAAAATTGTAAAATATTTTTTTTAAATACTGAATTTAGCGTGTACTTTATTGCTTAAATTTTTGTTTATTTCCTATCCTAAAGTAAAAAGGGTTGAATTTTAAAGAGAATTATATGTATACGTACGAATTCTTTGCGGAACGGCTTTTCTTTCAGAATCATATTATCCATATCTTCGAATTCCTGTAAAGTATTTAATGGCAACTCCAACTCATACTTCTCAGCCAAGTCTTCGGCTAGAGATCCCAATAAATTATTCGAACTTGAGTTTCCAATGCTCAAATTTGCTATTTGTTTTTTTAGCTCTTTTTGTTCGATGCTCAGGACGTAAATGCCTTTTAAGATGCGTTGAAAAAGCAGTACAGGATTAGCTGAATAAATATAATAAAATTATAATACATTATGTTATAATAAATTTATAATATATTAAAAGTTTAATATGCGCAATGCAAATTGGAAATTTGTGTGGTCAATAAACTGCAGCTAATAAAATTATCCAATTTAATATATAGGTAATGAATATAATCCCAATTACTACAAATTCATTTCATTTACCTTGTTCCTCTCTAGAAACTTCGGGATTCAAAACGTGCCTTTCCATATCAGCAAAGTCACTTTTTCCTGTAGTAGAATCATCTGTAAATTAGAAAATAAGTAAAATGTATAATATGTAGCAAAAAAAAAATCAACGAAAATGCTTAGAACTTATTTTTACTTTTTTTTTGTGTAACAGTTTGACTGCGTTAGACAAAGCTGCAACACAGAACATAAGTACATTTTGAAACAATTTCGAAGCAAATATAATTCTCTTTCGAAAATAACATTTTACAATTAAATTATTGAGTAGTTAATTTTTTATTTAGAGCCATAGTTTCATCATATTTGAAGATTGCATTCTTAGAATGAGAACGCGTGTCGTAAACTATAATATATATAATACAAATCTAACAAGCGGCTTCAAAAAAGAAAAAGCTCAATTAAGAATAATAAGGTTAATAAAAGTGATGTTAAAAAACGATTTCTTCAAACAAACGTTCAAATATACAACTATCAAGTATGTTTGTCTGAAAAAATCGTTTTTTAACATCATCTTTATCAAACTTATAATTCAATGGATATTCAGAAGATAAAACATCACCTTATAATTATTTTAATTAAGAATAGTTTGAATTGATCGTACTTCGTTTTCCACCCTTTTTGTATTTCGACGATTCTGCATTTTTCACATGGAACTTTTTTGGTGGAGGACCAGTTGCAAAATCCGACTTTTGGGACTCGCTAGAAGCTGAAAATATAAACACAAAACAATATAAAATATCAATTACGTTTAAACAAAAAATTTCAAAATAATAATTACATCTGTTCCTGGCTATTTCTGACTCAGTTTTTCTTTTCCACGATCTCTTATTTTCTGCAAATTTAGTTCACATTTTAGTATTAATTTCAATTAGAAAATATGAAATCATATTTAGCTTGGTACTTGTTTTTTCCAGAGTAACTTTGTGAATTACAGTCGATGCTATCAATACTATTAACGTCATCGCTATTTAGAATATCACTTGCAAAGGTTTTGGACACATCTAAGTCTAAAAATAATCATCATATTTAGTTACAATGTACAACGATTACACTGTAGGTAAATTTCCAACTTTCAAAATAACACAGCGTGGTGACTATCGCCATTGGTTAGGTATTCATGAGTAGACTTTATGTGCACAGCCATTTGGCTAAGTTGGCGCTTGTTCTCAAGATATTTAATTATAAAAATATGAATTTTTTTTGTAATTAAATATCTTGAGAACAAGCGCCAACTTAGCCAAATGACTGTGCACATAAACTCTACTCATGAATACCTAACCGACGGTGATAGTCACCAAGCTGTATTATTTTCACTCCCCTAAAGTGCTATAGGCATAATGTAGGCACAAATAAAATCTATAATACTTATAGTCGTCTCACACATCATTTAAACAAATTTCAAACTAAACAACGCCTCTTTTTAAGTGGATAAAATAAAATAGTAAATTCTTTTTCTATCTTACCACTATTTCGGTTTGGCGATGAAGCAGTGTCTTTTTTTTTAGCTCTATTATTTTCCATGGAAAATTTACTACTGGATAATACCAGGTTAGGTGCCGAATTCAATAAACAATCTTGCTCATCAAGATCCACTCTTAGCTTTTCGGGTTTCACTCTCTTAACTCTTGTCCCTTCTTCTGCTTTTTCTTCTGGAGACTGATCGGCATCAGTTGTGTAGACATACTCTTCTATTGCTAAAAGTTCAACTCGTTTTACAGCCTCTAAGTATGTATCTAAAAAAAAGCAATCATTTTCGACTTCAAAATGGGTATTAAAATAGAAAATTCTTGGACAGATTTGTTACAAAAATATAAAAAATCACTAGAATAAATTTAATCATGGATTTTAAACTTACCTGCACCTCCCCTTAATTCTACAGAATATTCGGGCCAAATATCCAACAGTGCGTAACAGTTCTTTACAAGCTTATGGAGTTCGCGTGTATTCAATTTATTATACGGAGGTGGAGGGAAAGGGGTTACTAAAGATCCCATAGTCTTATTGTATGTGACCCAAAACCCAGGAACAACGTCAACTGATTTCTTTTTATCCATTTTATTTTCCTGAATTGTATTTGCATCGACAAAATTAGCGTTCTCAAGACCAGTAAATACAATAATATCGAAAAGATATCCATCATTTCTGGAACCTGTCGTAATATGGTAAAAAAATTTATATTTAATTCAAAATATAGAAAAATGATTTTATGCACAAATAAATACGCAGGGTGGTTACTCGAATATGAAAAAGTTCCATAAAATTTCGTGTCTTGCAAAAACTTTTTGAATTCAACAATAAATCATTGAAAATTGTAAAAATTCAAAATTTTTAAAATTATATAAGCTCCAACTAAAAAACATTTCACTATTCCGAACTAGATTTTTTTAAAATAATACGTATTTAAAAGACAAAGTTTTTGAATTTAAAATGGTACAAATGGAATTATTTCAAATTAAACATTTTTAACAATGCATTTTGTTTAAAATTAAACCTTTCAGAGTTGTACAGTTTAAAACTTGAAGCATTAAAAATTCGACAGATTCCCAACAAGGAATTTAAAATACATTAAATATTAGTACCTTAAATTCAAAGTTATACCAACTGCATCCTAAAATTATTCAATTTGTAACATTTTCAAATCGTAATTTATCATCTACTCGAACAATTTTGAAGGCTCTTAATGTAATCTTACAAATCTTCAGGCGTAAATTTTAAACTTGAGAATAATAAATTATTTAAATACTATGAACTGCGGAAAGTGCTGAAATAAAAGAAGGAAAAAAAGTAAGGTTACTTTAAGAAAAATATTTCTGACTTGGTGACCACCTTATTTACGATTATTTAAGTTTTATATGATTTTTTTTTCTTGAAAACCAAAGTATTAAATCTTCAATTTTGCTTTTGCAAAAAACTTTTTGCTTTTAGGTTGCATGGAAAATCAGTAGCATGTAACTTTATCATCAAGGTCACGACACTTGAACAAAAATATTTTGAGAATTTAAGTTCTCTTTTTCCCTGGTGCAAATATATGTTTTTCTATCAAAAATAATGGTCTGAAAGTGTACTTAACCTTAAATTGCATTGACTTTAAGAACTCAATTCGGCATTTTTTAACAGAAATTAGAATTGTGAAAAATGGAAGCACAATAACGCAGGCAAAATTCAATAAAAAGAGTAAATATTGAAAAAATGTAATTGACATGCAATTGTTCCTTGTGTTGACGCGCGTGGAAAATTTTGGTACCTTTTTTTGAAGACATTCTTCTTCGTAGACGTGTTAAATAAATTACTACAATACCGATATGTAGCCAAAAAGTAATGCAAATACAATATGAAAGCACACCAAATATTCGAGTCTTGACGCGTTCTCCTCTAAAATGTACAAGTCACGTGACTCTATGAGGTTTGCCGCACCGAATTTATTTTGCTACTCTCCGATTGGATGATATCCGTTACATCAACCAATGGGTCTTTAACATTGAGACTATGAACTGTATCTACAAGCGAAAGTAGAATCTTGAGGTAGAGAAGAAGTATGGCTACTCAGTTCTGAAACATGATTGAATCGCCGATTCCCGCAACATTCAAATTTAGCAAATAGAAAAGATCGAAGAGGTGTCACGTGGTTCTAATCTTCAGCTCACAACCATCACTTATTAAATGCGCGAAATTGTCCTCATTCAAATAAATACATATTTTATTAAGTAATTATACTTTTTCATTAGATATTTTTACTTCGTTGACAGTTAAATTAGCTTTATAGAATGAAGGACGGATTGCTTTCATTAAAAATGAATGCACAGGAATTTTAAGTTCGAATTTCTACAGCAAAGAATTTTTTTTTCAATAAAGCTTGTAATAAAAATATATTTAATTATGATGAAAGAGTTAAACTAAAGAATGAAATAAAATCAAATGACTTAAATTTGAAATTTGTTAATTTAAGATTTTATTGATTTTCATATGTTTATACAGGCTTTTGTGATTTTTAATTTTTTTTTTTTAAATACAAATTTACATTTTTATTATTATAGCTTTTACAATTTCAACAATTTGGTTTTAAAGTAAGTAGAAAATTTTTTTCTAGGTTCAAAGGAATCGAATGCCCTACAATAGTCATATATCCCTTTTACCATAAGTCAAGAAAATTAAATTCAAAAATAAAATTTAATTTCGGAGTATGCTTTAATTCGTTTTATCTATTATAATATTAAAGTACGTTGTTAAAAAATAAAATTATTTATTAGATACCGACGGATATACTGAATAAGTAAGTAAGGAGTAAGTAAGTAAGGAGATACTTTTTTCTGGTCACGCAATAAATGTTTATAAAAACTTGTTACTATATGAATTTTTCGAAACTTGTAAAAAAAATTTCGTTCGCCACACATAAACTTCTTTGTCATGGAATGCTGACCAGCGCCAGATCTGAGCCAGGCCAGAACTTCCAGACTAGCCGGTCTGGACATTGCCAGACCTGGGCCAGATCAGACAATAGACTGCCATTAAATTTTTCCACACGGGTATGAGATAGTATATTACATTACAAGGGGCGAAACAGGGCGATTGCATGAGTGTGAAGTTTGCTGCCCGCTCTACTGTCTTTTGTCTACGTTTCGAGTTTTATGTAAAGGCGAATTAAATGACTTTCAACGCCAAACTTGCAACTGAATTAATCAGTGAAAACAATCATTGGATGAATCAGTCATTTTATGGTCACTGATTTATTTCTGCGAACATTTTCACTGATTTCACCAGTAAAATAGCAGAAACCACTGATTTTTCAGTGAATACCTACACTACTGATTGATTCAGTGAAAATCTCACTGATTCAATTTTAGAGAGTAAAGAAATCGTTTCTTTTAACCCATACTTTATCTCAGACGTTAAAAAACTATTGAATAAATTAAAATTTTATTTTTAATTATAAAATAAATTAATAATTTCACGTTTTGCATTAGAATAACGAAAACAGACAATTTAATGACATAAAAAGACAGTATTAAAAAAAAATGCGATAAATAATACATTTTACATATTTAAGTCAATTTTTGGGAACGCTAGTCGTCCCTGCCAGAAGTAAAAAGATAGAAATCTTATCCTTTTGAATTATTTAAAATCTTTATTATAGAAAAAAATAGAGATAATTTATCAAAGTCTATCTCTTTTTAATTCTAAATTCACGTCTATCTTTTCTAATAACTACTTTTCTATCCATTCCAATCCTTTTTCTATCATCCTTAATCTTTTTCTATCTCTTTTTAAATATAAATTCACGTCTATCTTTTTCAATCTCCCCTTTTCTATCTCATTCTATTCTATATCTATCAACGTCAATCTTTTTCTATCTCTTTGCTAATCTTAATTCACGTCTATCTACTTCAATTTCCTCTTTTCTATCCTTCATCTATCAACGTCGATCTTTTTCTATCTTCTTGCCAATCTAGTCGATGCCTATCTCTCCCTATTAAAAATTTTAAACTCCTATCTCTCATTATCTCTCCTTACAACAAAAGAAGATCAGTCTACTACTAAGATATTTTATATTCTTTTTCTATAAGGGTGATTATATTTTATGGCCAATGAAGCAATAGTCTTCCCCTATGTAAAATGGACACAATACTTTTTGGAACTGCACTCTTTATTTCATGGTAAGAATAGATACCGAGGGATATAGAGCGAGATTAAAATTTGCACTATGGGGAGATAAATGAGCGATAGAAAAGGATACAAGTGGTCGATCACGAAAGATAGAGAAAAACATAGATACTACTTCAGTCGTCGGATAGACTGAGGGATAGGAAAAGATTGATATTACCAGACATAGGGATAGAAAAAGACAGATATTCCCGGTCACTCTGGATAAATTCGGAGATAGAAAAAGATAGAGTTTTGCGGATGCAAAGTGATGGGTTAGAAGAGATAGAAATGTTCTGTCTTTCCCCATTCCCCAGTTCCTATCTTTTTCAATCTTTTTACTTCCAGCAGGGATGGAACAAACTTTGTCAAGAAATAAAATAAAAATCAGTATCCATCCCCTCTTTCTTGAGAAATCTTGTATATTTAAATATATTTCAATGCTTATGAATTTGTCTGATTATAAACATTTTCTTTTTCCGGCAAGATGTAGACGAATACTTGGGTATTTTATATAAGGATGAGCAGCCTTTTGGCAGCGCAATCTTACTCACCGTTAAGTATGCCATATCTACTAATAATTTTGCATGGAGCACAATTTTTTCAAATAAAGTTGAAATTTTATTTCAACCTGACATGGGCGTTCATGGCTTTAAAATTGGGGTAAGAACGTATCAGGAATATGTAGATGATCATCTGGTAGTCTTAAAAGTGAGTAATTCCAATAAGACATATTTTGTAATGATGTATGTATTTAAGACAACAGAATGCCGAAATTTACTAAACTATTTTAATTTTAAAACTCAAAATTTAGCTTCGGTTGGGTGAAAGAACATTTCCAGATGGTTTTAGTGTTCCGAGGAGCTACTCACACATAGCAAATTACGTGCCTGTAGGTAGAGAAATTCGAGTGTTGTCTTGGTACATGGATGATGATGAAAGTAAGTTTGATATGTTAAGCGAATAACTGAAACTTTTAAGGCTCTTTATAATTCTCACACTAACTTCAGCATTAAGTAGTTCTTCATGGCACTAAATAAAACAGTGGTTATTCCACTATTTTGGATTTAGAGAGTACTCTTTATGAAACAATGAAATATATCAAACGCTATGCGCATGCCACAATGATTTGGAAATTATATCTAAAATTGTAGTCAACAAAAAGAAGTTATAGCTTCTTGTTAAAATCATTCTCTAAATCTGAATCAGCGAAATTTCGCTGATTATCAGCTATAAGTATACCACTGATTATAATCAGCGTCATACGCTGATGAATTAATGAAATTGAACTGATTTATCAGCGTATATACGCTGATTGTAATCAGTGATATACTTATCGCTAATTCAAATTTACAGAGCAGATATGACTGATTCAAATAGACTGTCTAACGCTCATGTTGCTAATTGATTAAAGCTCGATTCTCTTAAACCACGTGTCTATTAATTTACACATTTGTATTAAAATAATATCGCAGAAGTAATAAAACAGCTTTTAACTAACACTATTGTTCCTATTGAGAATTGAATTTTATAAAACGGTGAAAAATAGAATTATTTCAAAGCTATGAAACAAATTTTCAACTCCGTACCTCATTTTGCATGAAAATTCGATAAGGAGTTCTGTTATCACATACAGTGACACACTCTCCTCATAATTAAAATAATCGACAAACTGTTTTCTATAAGGAAAGAATAATATGATTATCATCACATTTATACATTTATGCACCTCACAGGAATACATGTCGAGTCTTTAAACCTGGTAGCTTCCCCCACTAGACGTGATGGTGGTTATACAGTGCAACATTCCGAGGGGCTCAGTAGAGTAAGTATTAGAATTTTTACGAAAAATCATAAGACTGGTGAATATGTAAAGGGTGATCAATTTAGAGGTATAGGATTTTAAATTGAAATAAAACAACGAAAATTCAAATTAATAGGGCAAAGTGGCAAACTTTTTTATTTTTGACATTTATTTTTTAAAAATAACCCCTTTCAAATGTTGGCCGCAACTGCGCTTTAATTCGTCCATCCATAAACACCAATTTTGAATGACTCGCTCAAGGACTTCGGTCGGTATCTCGCTAATAACTTCAGTAATGTTGGCTTCCAATGCCTCAACAGTAGCTGGTTTATCCACAAAATATTTAGACTTTACATACCCCCACAAATAAAAGTCCAAAGGTGTGATATCACACGATCTTGGAGACCAATCCACCGGTCCGAGACGAGAGATAAATTGCTCACCGAAACGACTACGCAGTAAATCCATTGTTTCACGGACTGTATGACATGTAGCGCCGTCTTCTTGGAACCAAATGTCGTGGAGATTACGGGCTTCAATTTCCGGCATCAAAAATCGCCCAAGTAGTGCCATAAGATAGGCCAAGTTGTTGAGATCAGCGCCGAATCGATTCTTCCGGGTCTTCGGCAAAAATCTCATTTACAGCCGCAATATTCTCTACAGTTCGGGCTGTACGTGATCTAATCGGTCGAGTATCATCCAATAATGTTAAATTATTCTCGAGTTTGCCGATGGTATGCCGAATAGTGCGTTCGGTAGGACGATTATGTACACCATAAATTGGCCTGTGCGCGCGATAAACACTTTTCACAGAGCGTCCATTTTCGTAATATAATTGTGCGATTTGTAAACGTTGATAAGGCGTAAGTCTTTCCATGATGAAATGTCAATAAAAACTGAATAAAATTGTATATTTAGTTTGACAGTAGTCACGCGTGACATGTCAATAAAACCCTATTGGAAAAAGTACCTCCAATTTGATCACACTTTATATCTACTGCTACCCAGATTTTGTTTTCAAAAGAAATTTGAATTTAAAACTTTTCAATATTTTAGAATTTCAAGGGATGTCCTGTAATTCAAGGCTCCAAGATTGTGGGAATTGTTTATGATTACAACAACAGGTTTCTTACATTTTACATTGTTGCCTATTTCGGAAATTGCTATTCAAGCTATAGCAGAGGAGAAAGAAGAGATTAGAAAGCATGAAAAAAATTATGTGGAATTTTCATGAGTTAATGTAAAAATGAATTTTTGAAAATAAAGAATTGAACATAAAAAAATTAATTAAAAACGATTTTATTTATCGTCAAGATATATAATCCATTTTCAAAATTATGTGCGACCCCAATTCTAAATTAACGCCAATGAAAATCTCAATAATAGCTTTCAATTAAGTTTATGGAAAAAATATTAAGTTTATTTAATACTAAAATTCACATGTTTAATGACCTTTTATCGACTATTTCCGTTCAGAGAGAAAAACTGAAAAATAATAATTTTATTTAATAAAGTTTGAAAAATGACCAATAGCGTTTAAAGTAGGATGTAAGTTTGATATATTTTTTTTAGACCTTATTGATGTAGAAACTTCTGTCCTAATTCTTAGAAGGACGTATAAATAGGAATCAAGTTGATATGAATTAAAACTAATTCCTATGTTCAATAAGTCAACGGATTTTGGAAGATTTCGAGGAATTTTTTTAAATTTTGAAAGATTTTACCAAATTATCATATTTTACGGGTTTTCAGAAAATTTTAAAAGATTAAAAGTATTATGAGAGAAGTAAGGAACTTTTCACAAACTTTCAAGTAAATTTTGAATATTTTTAATAATTTCAAATTAATTAGTTGAGTTTGAAATTTTTGTCACTGCCTACATTATCGGAGGATCACTAGTCGCGTATCAGATAGGATACGTTGTCGACAGGTGTCCTCGTAGACAATTTCAAACTCTTATATCGCAAATAATGCAAATAAATTCAATATTCAAAGAATTTGAAAATCTTTCTGTGGAAAAAATGACGCTTTCGACTGCGCTGGGATTCGAGCCCAGGTCTTTCGATTGCCGGTCGTCGAAAGACCTGGGCTCGAATCCCAGCGCAGTCGAAAGCGTCATTTTTTCCACAGAAAGATTTTCAAATTCTTTAAATATTTTTAATAATATCAAGATATTACAATAGTAAAGTGTTTCAAAAGAACAAAAATGATTCTAAGAGATGTAAGATGAAAAATAAAATTTGCATTGCTAATTGTTTTTTATCTAAAACTTTCTATCAAATATGTAGTAAATTGATAGCCCTGAGCTGCTTTGTAGTAACTCGTCCGAGTACGATTGTTCATCTCATCTCAAACGCTGCGTGATAAACTAAGTATTTCAACTTAAACGCGTCTTTTTACTTTGTCTCAACTTCTGGCGTTGCTTATAAATTGAATCAACTCTGATTTGACATATATTCAGAGAACGAGCTATGGCTATGTTTGAGGCCAAACTACAAATCGAAAAGTGAGTTAAGATGATAAAAAAATGTATTTCGAATGAGATCAATGTTTCAAGATTACGTAGAATAGATCAAAGACAATAGATATTTTTGCATAAATTAAAATTTCTTCTGAAGTGAAACCATCGTCGTCAAATTAATGCTAACGGCAAAACATATTTGTTTATGTAAATCTTTCTCAAACGTAGTGATTCAATATTTTCAATTACAATCAAAAATTACATTGCAATAAATACCTTGATAGATCAAACAATCCGTTAAATAAATTGGAATTAGAAAATTATAAGTTAAATTAATATTTCTAAAAACATTCATATTAGTCATATGAAAGATTCAAATTCAAGAAGTGTATAAATTAAAAGATCTTCATAAAATTATTCAGGATGTCCAATGTTATATATAATTCATGTGTTCCCGAGAAAAAAAACCGATAGAACGCGCGTCTCTTTGAATTGTGTATCTGTCATTTGCATATTCAGGAAATAAAAATTCAATCGGATGGTGACACTTGGAATCTGCCATTTGTGCGCAATGTTTTAAATCTGCCATTCGACATTGGTTAAATCGTTAAGTGAATAGGGTTGAATAAGACTGATTAACCTTAAATAATTTCTAATGGCAATGTACGATTCATTGATGTTCGCATGAATCGGTTGAAATTCCAAATGAAATGGAAGTCTTAAAAGGTCACTCTGAATAAGAGAAATACAATAAAAACAGAATGCGAATTGTATTGTAAACGATTGTTCACTTTAAATACATTATTTTCTATCGGAAATATTGGTTTTCAATCTGTTAATGCTGAAATTCCAGTGACAGATACGCAATTCAGAACACCTTAAAGCCCATTCAAATTTAACGCAAGTGAATGGTTTTTTGTTTCCTGGATTGATACACGGAAAAAAATTTGGTAGAGATGCTGCAACCACCGTGAAGTTAGCACCCCGACTATGAAAATTTCGATTTTTTTTTTATGGAATCGTTTGATGGTCTTTTGGTGGCGTTTGGTAGTCTACTTTTGTCGTTTGGTGGTCAAAATTGAAAAAGTTATAAGGTTTTCAAAATTGGGGTGCACCCCATATTTTGGATTTTTTCAAAAATTCTTTTTGATATCGTTTAGTGGTCGTTTGGTGGCGTTTGGTAGCCCATTTTCAACGTTTGGTAGTCAAAATTAGAAAAGTTATTAAATTTGTAACATTGTGATGATATTCTCAAATTACAAGAAAATTTTATTAATAGTTTTTTCAAAGTTATTTTGTCGTGTTTGTTATTTTATTTTGAGTTTTTTTATATTAACATTAAACGATTTGGTTTGATTTCTTAATAAATATCAGAGAAAATATATTGTTTTTTGAAAAAATCCAAAATATGGGGTGCTACCCATGATTTTGAAAACCTTATAACTTTTTCAATTTTGACCACCAAACGACAAAAGTAAACTACCAAACGCCACCAAACGACCACCAAACGATTAAAAAAGGAATATTTAAAAAATTCCAAAATATGGGGTGCACCGTGAAGTTAGCACCCCAATTTTGAAAACCTTATAACTTTTTCAATTTTGACCACCAAACGACAAAAGTAGACTACCAAACGCCACCAAACGACCACCAAACGATTCCATAAAAAAAATCCAAATTTTCGGTAGGTATACATTGTACCATAGTTTTAGTTGCCCAAAGTTTCAATTGCCCATAAAATCACCAGACGTCACTATATTTGAAAAGCAGTGTTAGACAAAGATTATGAAAGGAATGTGTTCGCAAAAACTGCGATGATTGCAAGATCCAGGATTCCTGTACATTTCCTTGAAGCGCTCTCTACCGCCTATATTTGATATATACTTGCAATTTTTGCCAACGCATTCCTTTCATAATCTTCGTCAAACATTGAGCAACTAAAACTATGGTACAATTTATACCTACCGAAATTTTCATAGTCGTGGTGCTAACTTCACGGTGGTGATGCTGCACTACCTCTAGTGCTCCTTCGTCACTACACTGGAGGGCGACTGCAACGCTCTTTATAAGTTAGCAGGTTTACTTTTTTGTGGACTAACTGACTAAATATAACGACTCAACAGTCAATTACTTTACATGCACCTTCCGGTATACCTGAAACCTTTGGAAGCAAGGAGCGTGTGGATTTTGCATTGCTGGTTAAATAGGGTATGGTGAAAGGGCACCCTGAATACAGGAGAAGGTAGGAGATCTTGATATAATTTGTTGAAACCAGCTTTTGTTTGCTTTGGACTTTGGTCGCTTTAATTACACGAGCTTGGATGCTTTGACTTTGCTTTACTCGGTTGACCTGGCATGTTTTGATCACAAGTTGTGTCTGGGGCAGAAGGGGGGGGGGGGCGCGCAAAAGCGAAGCAATCTCACCACTACTCCCTGTAAACCGAAAGGGGGTGCCGAAAAGGGGAGAGTCTCGGCTGACTCACGAGGATGGAGGGAATTGCTCGGTTGTAGCGTACGGGTACATGAATGATCAGGGGTCATCCCTATCGGATAAGGCAGGAGAAGCTTCCACCCCCATTGGTGTGAGCGGTGGTACTATCCCGGGCTTCCAGGGTCCCCTGTTCTGGAGCAACCCTGAGGGCACGATGAATACGAGATTTGACGATAATTCTTCCGCACCATTTATCGTGTTGTTAGAATCCCGAATACCTGGTAAGAGTTTGGTCAGATTCAATCTAATTGCCTTGGGGGACTTGATAGACACAATTATCAAGGATACTAAGAGACAGATCTTCCCTAACGGCCGCAATCAGGCCAAGGTCTTTTGTGATCGTTGGCAGGCGGCCATCGTCTTAGTGGACTCTGCCGCCCTGCGGGATTTCGGGGTGCATGCTTACATTCCAGCATCCTTGGTACAAAAGAAGGCGTTTGCTCGGAATATCCCGACGGAGTACTCGGCGGCTGAACCAAGTACGAGGCTTGACCCTGGCATGCTCTCCAGCATATTGTCTATTCGTCGCCTCACCTTGGATGATGGTTCTGCTTCGGACAGGGTGGAATTTGTCTTCTCCAAAATTAATATACCCGGGAAACTGAGTCTGGCTAGCGTGGTTTTTGACCTCACTCCCGTTATTCCTCGACCAAAGCGGTGATTCTGCGGTCAGAGATTTAGGCACATGTCGGAGCAGTGCCGGTCCACACGAGCTACTTGTGATTTCTGCTCTGAAGCACATCCCTCTCGGGATTGTATCAACACAAAGTATCCTAGTAGCCTAGTGTAATGCATGTTAGTTTTAGGTTAACTTCTCTACACTTCCCAGATTAATTCGCTGATTTTGAAACCGACTCTTGCCTCCCCTTTGGGAGCCTTTTTGCTCTTCCTTCTTGAATGGTACCGGCTGACTCGAGGAGATTATTGGTTGGGTGCGGCTGGTTTCGTTGAGGTTGTTTCTTTCATTTGGGCATGGGTTCGCTAGGCCAGTCCCCGGGTGGTCCCTAATTCAGACTGGCCACCTGGAATGCTCATAGTGTCTATAACAAAAGGCCTGAGATCGAGGCGCTTCTTTATACGCAGAGATTGAATGTGTTGTGCGTTACAGAGTCTTGGTTGAGGCCGGATGATGTCTGGGAGGTTCCTGGCTTCACGTCTTATCGGGCGGATAGACTGTATGGGCAGGGAGGGGGTGCTCTCATCCTGGTGGGACGAGAGTTCTTAGATGTCCAGAATGGTTGACATGTCGGGATGGAGGAAGGAAGTGAACAGCGTTGGAGTGGTCCTGGCCACAGCACGGGGACCTGTTGCGGTCCTGTGCGTTTATGCCCCACCTGGACCAGTGATTGAGAGGGACGAGTGGGCTTCCTGTCTGGGCATGATGAATCCGTATTCCGAGGTTTTTTTTTGTGGGGACTTTAATGCGCATCATGTTAGTTGGGGCTGCTCCCATTCCACGCTTCGGAAGTCTGCATTGTATGAGGCATCTCTCGAGTATGATCTGATTTCCATTAATGATTCGAGTCCGACATATATTCCTGGTGATGGGTTGTCCCCGAGCAACATCGACCTGATTTTTTGCCCATTGGCGTTACCTTGTATCGCGAAGGTTGAAGTCATCGACGATCCATTTGGATCAGACCACCTGCCCGTGGTGTTAGAGCTTGTCTCGGCTGTCTCTGCTGTGTCAAGGCGGACGAATCGCATCAATACCGGCGATGTGAGCTGGGCACGGTTCCATGAACACCTTGAGGCGGATCTGCCGCGGCTACGAGGATCCCTGGAGGCTGGTGTTCCGCCGTCGACAGTTTACGACGAGTTTGTTCGGATGGTTTTGGAGCATCTTCGTAGCTGTGGGGCTGTTAGGCGTGATGACCCGGCAAGGAGGAGGAGGACTCAACCTCTGCGGTGGTCCAAAGAATGTTAGGATAAGGTTAGGGAGAGGAGGAGAGCCTACAAGGCATATTATGAGGAGCAATCACCGGAAAAGAAAGCTGATTTTAACAAAATAGACTCAGAAGTTAAGATCTTCCTAAGTAGACAGAAGCGCTTCTCTTTCCGTGCATTCTGCGAATCCATGAATCCTTCTCAGGGTATAAGCAAGATATGGGGCACACTTAGGGCGCTCACATCAAGAGCTGGTGCATTGAGAACTAATGTCCTCACTGACACGAACTCCCCTGAATTTGAATTGCTTAGGATTGATCTTGTACGAGAGGAGGTCCCACCGGTGGATATTCCGCTGAGAGACGTTGGGTTGCCTGCGGAGCAATTGGATGTGTCATTCTCCCGGACGGAGTTTGACGCTGCGATGGTAGCGTGCAAGGCCAGGTCAGCGCCTGGTTTAGACGGCATCTCGTACGAGATCTTTAGGAGGTTTACGGAGGAGACCAGATCCTTTTTGCTTCGTCTATTTAACGGTATGTTTCAGACTTCATCATACCCTGCCTCCTGGAGGGATACGTATGTCATCTTCATCCCGAAACCAGGAAGTAAGGGATACAGACCAATCTAGCTGATTTCTTCGGTGTGTAAACTCTTCGAGAGGATGGTGCACAGAAGGCTCGAACATCAGGCGGAGCACTATAACTGGACTCCTAACTACCAATTCGGCTTTATGAGGGGCAGATAGGCGGTTGATGCGGTGGCTATGGTGACCACGGACATTCTCCAGGGATTTGGGTGTGGGGAATCGGTGGCAGCAGTCTCACTTGACATCAAAGGGGCTTTTAATTCAGTGCTCCCTGTGATTCTTTCTGAGCAACTCGGTCGCTTGGGGCTGCCGGGAAGAATTCATAATTTTATCAATTTCAATACGGCTAAGAGGGAACTGAGTTTTTCTGCCGATAGCTCGGGCACTAGAACTTGCGGCGTTGAAGTACCCGAGGGGGGCATTCTGACCCCGATTCTCTTTAACATCTATACAAGCCGGATTATCGATATTCTCCCCCTTGGCATCCGCTATGCAATGTATGCGGACGACCTGTTCCTTTACACCAGGAGTCGCATGATTGAATCCGCTAGAGATGAGTTGTCGGGTGCGCTTAGTCTAGTTATACCGTGGCTTCGAGCTTTAGGATTTGAGATCTCTATTGGGAAGTGTCAGTTCTCTGTCTTCTCCAGGTCAAGAGCCGACTTATCGGGCCTGGCCCTGTCAGTGGAGAATCATGAATTGCCATGCTACAATGGGATTAAATATTTGGTGGTGATTTTGGATAGACGTCTCACTTGGGCTCCTCATGTTCGCATGATAGCGGAGAGAGCAATCAGAGCGGTGAATGAAATTCGGATGCTATCTAGGGTCAGTTGGGGAGTTACACCATCCTTGCTCCTGACTGCCTATCGCAGCCTGGTCCGGTCCACGCTGGAGTGGGGCTCCCCGATTTTTTCATTGGCATGCATTCATTGGCAGTCTGTCTCACTGTGTGTTGATGTGGATTTAGAGTCGGGGTCGGTAATTAAATCCTCGGAGAACCCTGGCCAGGCTTGTGTGGAGTTCCTTGGTTAGCGGTATGCGGATTTCGCCATTATTTATACGGACGGTTCAGTGGATCCGGTGAGTGGTGGCGCGGGGTGTGGTTTTTATGTGGAACGTGATGATTTCAGATATGGGTTGGCGCTGCAGCCATTTACCTCGGTCCTATTAGCGGAGCTGTATGCTATTTGCAGAGCTGTTCATTATTGCAGCCGTTTGGGAATGAGTATGGTCCTGGCTTTGTCCGACTCGTGTAGGGCGTTATCCTGTCTTCGGGACTGTTTGGCCGTGTCCGTCAGAAATTACCTTGTTTATAAGATTGCCCACATTCTTTTGGGTCTGAGGGACCTGGGCAGAGTTTTTGAATTTATGTGGGTTCCGGGACACGTCGGTATAGCCGGTAACGATGCGGCTGATCGGGTCGCTCGGGCCCCGGCGGGACTGCCGTACCGCATTAGATATGGCCTTCCCTTCTGTGACCTCTTCGACCCGGTTGGGCGCGACTTTGAATCATGGGTTAGGTTGCTGTGGCCATTCTCAGGGTTAGGTGGCGCCTCCTGCTCGCGGTATTTTCGGCGGATTACATTTAAGTCTGTTAGACCATGGTTCTCGTCCCTGAGTCTGCCCAGGCGCTCTGTCTGTCTAATCACGAGGCTGCGCACCGGTCAGATATGTTCGGGTGATCATTTCTTGAGGATGGGGTGGGATCTGGAGGCTGAGTGCTCCCGCGGCGCTCCTCTGCGGGATCTGGATCATGTCTTGCATGAGTGCCCTGTATTGGCTGAATCCAGGCCTGGTTAGTACGAGTTTCTCACTAGGCGCTTTCCCGACCGCAGGCCTGAGGAGATCCCCATAGAGTATCTGGTGTTTGACTCAGGACCTGGGGTCGTGGGAGCGCTGACTGGACACTTGGGGCGTGGTGACCGTGTGTTGTAGGGACCCGGTGGGGTTGCTACTCCGACGCGGCTCCGAGTTTCCGCTCCCTCCATTCCCTTCCCGGAATGGACGGGGCCGAGTCAGTGATCCCAAAACGTGGGAGCTGGCGGCCCCCACTATAGACCCCACCAGCTCATGGCTTCTTCCTCGCTCGACTGCCATAGGTTGGTTGAATGAGGAAGACACAATGAGCTCGAGGCATCTATAGTGGGGGCTGCCAGCTCCCACGTTCTGGGATCACTGGGCCGAGTTTCCTGGCGCCTAGCCTGGATTGCGGGTCGCTTCACGTCGTATGGATGGTTACTTCTGAAGAGCAAATGTTTGTTCCAGCTTGAGCTCTACGTAGTTGTTCCGACCATTGGTCTTCCGAACGAGTTGTCATTAAGTGAAGAGGAAGAAGTTCCTGGATGGATAGTATATTGGACTGTTCTATAATAGATTAGTTATATTGGGCTTTTAGCCCCACGTGGATGTTCTGGCCATTTGCTCACTGAACAAGAAGCCAATAAGTGAAGAAGAAGAAGAAGAAGAACTGTCGCATTTGAAATTATAACTGGATTTATTGATCATAATAACACAATACTTCAAGTCAAAGTAATTATGTATGAATTTTTGTTTCAAATGAAGAAATTATTAGTTTTTATTGACTCCAGATATAACAATGAAAGGATCTATTCTTTAAGAACATTATATATCAATTTAATAAGGGATCATTAACGCAATATTTGGAGAAAATCAACAATAAATATTTTTTTTACTTCAGAATGTTATCAACTGCATCAAATTGATTTGTAATTTCCATTATATACTACTATACTAGGCATTCATCATTAATTTATTTTTAAAAATTCTGTATAAATACATTTTTCGATGGCAAAAATCGAATATATAAAAAACACATCGTAAATACGATGATCGTCACGTGTTTTTTGTTTTATATTTCAGAAAAAATTTTGAGTTAAACTGACTGTGATTTGCTGAAAACATCTTTTCAGTAGTCGTAACCAAACTTTCCTTTTATTGTTAAAATTAACTGAACTACTTCAGTTAATGTTACGAAATTTTTCTCTGAGTGTGACTCCCAGAAGGTGGACACATTCTCATCTCATACTCCCTTAAATCTAATAAATAGTTTCTCTACTAATTCCAATCAGTGTCTCAATCTAAAATATCAACATTTTATTCACAGAATTCTCAGTGAATGTGACTTAAAGCAAATGATTCTATAGCCATAAATAAGTCACTAATTAAAAATACTAAACAAAATTTCAACTTATACACACGCTGTTCAAAGAGTTGCAACTCACGAATCTTTTAATTAAAATTCTATTTTATCGTTTTATTTAGTCCACAATATTAGCAAATTTATTCTATATAATGAAAGTATTACAACAAGAAAGAAACAACTTCTTCAATAAAATGAATTTTAAACAGAGAATGATATATTAAAGAAACAAAAACGTGATGTTTTTTAGATTATAATTTGGGTAAACTTAACAAATAATATACACAGTTGATGTGTACATTACATCGAGCTTTTATTTATTGAAAAAAATACTATTTACATTGCACAAATTTATCACCGACGAATAAAAGATTAATCTGACGAATTTCATTACTTCGGTTTTTTCAAAAAACACAAAGAAAATACAAGTAAAAACAAGTAGAAACACGGTTCAGATTATTTTGTGTAAAAAAAAATAATTTAAGTAAAAAATTCTTCGGGAACAACCTTACGTAACATTATTCATCGATTAATTATCTAACATAAAATCAGAATTTGTTTGTCAGTTACTGAACACTATCCTTTTCTATTATTATCAAGCGTGCGCTAAATTACGTACCTGTAGCGAATTTCACTTTCAACTTATAAACTATTATGAAATGTGCGTTACATAAATTATGAAAATAAATTTTCATGTGAGAATGAGCTTGATCTATCATCTTGAGAAATCCTAGCATAACTAATTATTTCACTTTAAGTACAGAATATAATAGTTATTGATTTATATGCCTTTGATATCAATTTCTTCTCAAACTTTTAGCGAACTATCTTATTTTCAATGATTAATGAAACAAGTGATCTACCTATTGTGCAGAGTTTAGTCAAAAGTCGTTCGTAAAAGGTTTTTATATAATAATTTCGAGCGATCAAAAATTGTACGCTTTGAATAAGAATAAAATAATGAAATTTATTTCTAATGCTTTCGATGTTCCTTAATTCACTTTACTTTAATGAAGTAATTTTAATTATATACTTTAGTCACAGCGTATATTTTATTATGAATTACTAATACGTAAATGGACCCATGATCATTCATTGTTCACTGATTTTGACTAAATGCGATCAATACGAAATAAAATCGCATACTGAAAAAAAAAAATAATAATAATAATAATAAGTATAATCGAGAGAGTCGCTACTAAAGCTCCAATATATTCTATAATCAGCTCAATCTCTTCGATATTTATTCATCAATACGTACGGTATATAAAATAGCAATATTCTTCCGATTGACCCATTGATACGAAGAATTTCGGAAAATATCTGCAATTTATTTATGCGATGACAGTAAAATTTCATTATTGCTTAAGATTAGCACTTTATGTATATAACGTTATACACATAGTGCGCTTCGAAGATTTATAAAACAGCCGAAAAAACGTGCTGCGCTAATCTACGCGTGTTTTACGTCGTTTAAGTCGACATAACGTCCATTATCACGCAAAATAAATCTTTAAAAAACATCAAGCCACTTAACGTTTATAAAAAAAGTATAATCGTTATTCTAGCATTTGATACTTCGACATTACACGATAACAATAAAGTTATTAAATAATCATTAATAGCATTCTAGCCTAATACCCTTACATATCAAGCGCGGTGTGATAATAAATTCCTAGAAACGAACTTTATAAAGTTCAATTGGAAACAAAACAATCCCTGAAGAGGGTGCGAAACTACGAAATGGAACATGAATATCAAGTTTTTTAATACATTCTTATGATCCATGGATATTTTTGAAAGACGCCTGATTTTTGAATCTACGGTGTGCCGATAATGTAACAAATTTTAAAACGAGATGCTATTTGAATCGAACGCTCGCAGACAACCCAGTGGTTCTATGAGTAGAAATCATAAAATAAAAAATTTCATTGTCACGTATAATCAAGCACAAACGGCGAAGGCTCAAAGTTCTCGAACGTAGAGCAGATATTATTGTAAAAATACCATTTTTAATATCTTTGTTAGTGTCGCGACTACCCGAAAATTTTGTTGATTTACGCAAAACCTCGCTTCTACGCTTCTATAATTTATAGTTAAGCGACCAAAAGCACTTAAATACATCGAAACAGATCTATTGTCAAATAATTGGTAGTGAACGGAAAAAAATATATAAAAATTAGTGGAATACTCCTTGAAATTGAGATGCAGTTAATTAAATGATTTACGTAATTAGACGGTGGTTATTAGCGAGATTCTTTGGAGAAGTTTCACAGTATTCGGTTCAGGAAAGGGTGCGTTCATCGCGCTTCCTTTGCGGTAAGTTTTTCTATCAGTTCTTGAAGAGGTGCCAGCTCTCTTCTTTCAATAAGATTGAACTCCTAAAATAGAAAATTTTTTTACTCGCAATCAAAACGTTTTACAATATTTTTAAATCACTGGTATTTTTTCAATTTAATGCATTATTTAAAATTTCTAGTACCTAATTTCATGTAAATGCCCCATTAAAAGAGTTCCAATAAATTATCTCACCTGAACAAAGAATATGAAGTGCTTGAAAGACGTATTTAAATGTGCTTCTTCACCCAGTTGAACGACTTCGCTGAAATGCTGATGATAGATATGGGCATAAACTCTAAAAAGTCGCTTTAGTATTGTCTTGGCGATCGAAAGGAAGTTTTTCGGAAAAGGTATTCCTACAAAAAAATAACCTAATAGTATAAACTCTCGCACGAAATTTCGCCTGCTACTAATCCGATCTCAAACAAATGCTTCTAAACCAAAATGTCTTACCAATTTTTGAAGGGAAGAGGGTTTCATCGTCTAACTGATCTTGCACCCACGTCATCAAATAGTCGATGTACTTCGGTGCTGAACACTTGATTGGTTTCTTTACAGTGTGACCATCTGCCCAATGGTATTCGTATTTTGGTCCCGCCGACATAATTGGACAGCTTTCTTCTGTGCAGAATTCGGTGATTGTGCCATACAACATATTGATTTGGTTAAAAAAATCAACAGCTGCAAAAACAGAAAATAAATGTTAGATATTTTTATTTTTAGCTTCCAAAAAAAAGTAGAAATTTGAAAGATTTTCTTACTGTTGACAGCGACCCATTCGTTTAGGTCTTCTCCTTCAGGAAGCATGACTGCAAGTCGCAGATTTCCGGAACCGAGAGTAGCAGCTGCATGTTTCATTAAGTCATACTGATGTGTCCCCTCAGGAATGTTCTTCTTCGGTTTAAAAGTTTTTGAAGAACGGCTTCCACTTTAAAATGTAATTAGGTATTTTAATAATGGACAAATTATAGATGATTTTGAGAAAACAGAGTATAGTTGAGCGTTTTTTACTGGTTGAATTTAATCCCTTTTATTTTCTGTACTATCGCTGAAAATTATCGGCACGCTTACTTTTAAGCGGTTACTCGAGTTTTTTTATATTTTTATAATATTTAAATGCAATTCTTTTATCTACAACAGCAAGAAATCTATTAATATTCTGCGTCTAATAAGTCTAACTTAAAGGCAATATATCAATTTTATAATTATATATTGCAAAAAACATCAAATTAAATTTTTTTTTTCAAAAACATTATCAACTCAGAAAGTAAATAAAATTTGGTACAAAAAAGTTATAAAAATTAAAATAAAACGTGAATTCTATACATTCATTAAAAAAATATAATACATATTTCTTTTATAAAGAAAACATTTCACAACTATCTTAATAACGTAACGGAATTTACAACTAAAATAAGTTCAAAATTATATTAGCTTTCGTACTTTTATGAAAAAACAAATGTTTAATTCAATACTAGTAAAACTTTTAATTTAATATTAGGAAAACTTTTAAAACATGTACTAAAAAGTAAACGAACCGATAATTTCAAGCAGTAAGGTAGGTAAACATTAAAGTAGATATTAAACATACGAAAGTGCAATTTTCAATAGAAAATAGTTTTCGCCTTAATATAAAATAGAATCTAATTGATATTTAAATTCAAAACTTTGAGTAATCTCAAATAATTCGAATTCCAAATTTGGTCGTTTACTAATTTCAGAATTCGAATTCATTCGGATTTCTTGAAATTTTTCTATTTTTAATATTCCAATTTTATGAATTTATATTTACAAAATATTTCATTTAGATCTCTGTGATAACTGAATAATGCTTTACTATATTCAAATTTCAAGTAATTTTCTCTACTTCAATTTGCTATTTGAATCATGTGCGATATTCGTATAGTGAAAAATATAAATATGATGCATGAATAGTGAGCATGTACACGTAGGTATTTTATAAGCATAAATATTTTATATTCAGAACAGACAATATAATATATGGTACACACATATAAAAGACAAACAGCAGAACAATTAATACGGTAAAAGCTATACAAATATGGGACGGACTCATAATGAAAGTACTAAAAAAGTTTTTTATAGCGAGGATGTATTGTTTAATTTTTTTTAGGAATGACTATCGAAAAAATAGTAAAAAATAATTTCAAGTTATTTGAAAGACAGTTCTTTGAGAATTTAAAGAGTGAGATTTTTGAACAATTTACAAATATTTCAATGCATGAAAGGTTGCCTTAAAAGAAAATATATCAGTGTTTATTGTAAAGTTACATCAGATTTGAGTCTTGGCCTTCAAATCTGAGTGCTAAGATGACCTCATAACATTATCAAACTAATAAGCTCTTCTAACCTTTAAAGTGAAGGACAGAAATTAAAATTTTGTAATTTAGGAAATCCAAGAGTATGACTTAATGACAGTAGTGTTTAGTAGTTTCTTAATAATTTACAATTTAATTATAAAATATAACAAATATGGCGAGATATATGAGCGATAGTGCATAAATATTTACGAATTGGAACATTAACCTTGAAAATTAGGAAAAAGAAAGTGTGAAATCTGTTCTAAATTCTATCCGAAACTTTAATTGTGATTGTTAAAATAATGCCTTAATCACTTTATTACATTCGACAAATCAAACACAACAGAAAATTAATCTTCATACTTCTCTTTCCTCCCTTAGTGTTAAAATAAAGATTTAAAAAGTGTTAGTGCAGATGACCAGAGACCCCTTCCAATAGATTAATAAAGCCAGAGAGATACGAAGGCAAAAAAAAGAAACAAGATGAAGTGGATAAAAAATAAATAGCACAAAACCTGTGAGGACATAGAAGACGAACGAGAAGCATTTATCAATTTTGTAGCGGTGCGTTTATCGCACGTCGTCTGGAACAGCTGATTAGAATAACAACTCCCGAGTTGCTCCGAGTCGATCAAATCCACGCAACAATTAGACTAGCATCGTTTTATCACGGCTATGTAAACAAAAAAATGGAAACTGCATAAGTGTATTTATGAATACGTGTTTCCGAATCTATTTCTGGAGCTGAATATTGCGTTTTCTTCTCAAGCAGGATGATTCACAAACAGCGATTCGTTTGTCTTTGAGTTTGAGTCATTAAGATTACGCGAGCAAAGGTGGAATTGAGGGAAAAATAAAAACTAAAAGTTGCTCACGACAAAAAAACGAGCGTAGAATAAAGAACCGATAACCGTTCTCTATTTGAAGACGAGGAAACACGAAATGAATAAGTCTTTCGCACAGGTCAAGAACCTGAATTGGCAGAGCGCTGCTCAGAAGGGGAAGGGGGAGAAGAGTTGTTCTACTGTCGTCTTTCTGTCAATTGCACGACCGGTCTGCCTGGCCAAGATTATTATCCTTCCTCTTCTTCTTGGTGACGAAATGAAACACAACGAAAACAATAGCTTCGAGCGCACTGTCGAAAAAAACTTTGACTGCTCAAACACATGCTCTCTCGGAGATTTCAGCCTTGCCCCGAGAGCTGAAAGAAAGTCTGTTAACAAACGGAAAACTCACAATAGGAAGCTCATCGTGCGCCCGCGCTTGATCTGTCAACGAGCGTAAATTGAAGAATCAGCTGCATAAAATCTCTGGAACTCCGCAGCCAAAAACTCTTGATGAGAAACTCTTTCGGGTATCGACTCTAAACAGAGAGGCTAGATCTGCAGTTCCGGAACTCGTATCAACTTTCTTGTTTCAGGATGGTAAGCAAGCACTTGCTTTCCTGCCTTTCCTTTACCTCACTAGCTCCGGGTATTGGATTTGTAAGAGTAGAGTCACGTCCCTTTGTGGCAAGTGATGAGAGTCTGTCTGTCTAATCTACCGTGATAAGATTACCAGATTCAGAGGATATTTCGATGATAATGGGTATAAAATTCCTAAGGGTAAATTTATTCTCCGTAAATAAATGACTAGATGATTTAAAAATTGACAGTGATAAAGAAGAGAAAGGTGAGACACGACTTTGCTAAGAGGTTAGCTTTTCTATATTCAGAAAATGTTTTACTCGTTTTACGGTTTTACTTATGGCGCTGCTAATTTCAGTAGAGCCAACCCTTAATCTTAAAAGCAAAAATTTAAATAAACTCTCGAGAGTATAAATATTCTTCTGTTTATTTTTTGATCTTATTCTATTAAAAATATTTTTATATATAAAATAATTTTATAAAGTTTTAACATTTTTACGATTCAAATTTCTATACTTTTTATAAAAGAATGTTAAAAAACTCAAAGTTTTAAATTTCGCGCTTTTAAAAATAATAGTGATACATGCGCATAGATTAGCCAATCAGAAGTAAGTTCTGAAACCCGGAAAGACAAGCACCGCTTCCTTTTGACAATGTGCGTCACTGCTGGTTACTGCGCCATTTTGCCAATCGGTTAGATTGGTTTTCGTCAAAAAGCGCTTTGTTAGTGATTCAGAATATCTCAAGTAGTAATTAAATTTGCGTAAAAATTACGCTTTCTAAGATTTTGCTGCCGTTAAGTCAACTTTTCTTCTGAAAAAATATTCAATAGGTGAGTAATATTTAATTTCTTGGTCATATAAATTGTAATTTAATTTGGTGAAAAAATCTAACTACTAGTTTATAGTATTTTCAATTCTTCTTTATTTTGGAAAGTTATACTTTTTCAGCTTTAAAATTGCAACTAAATCATTAGTATTCATAAATACTTCAAAATTTTACTGATATAAATATATATTCTTGCGAGAAAACTACATATAGTTTTCTTTAAGCGCGTGGCGTGTGCATGGATATGATTGCAATTTGTCGGCGTCATTCGCACTTCTATACATTTCTTTGCATTTGATTAAATTCCGATAAAAGTAGCTTCAATTTGGAAAAGTCTTTTCAGCGAAGTAATCAATTTGATACTACGGAAGACAAGGAAGTTTAATTTGCAAATATTGTTCTTTTCCTTACATAATTGAAATTATAAGTCAATTTTACTCCATTTAATTTCAGGAAGAAGATTACACGGCAACCAAAAATACTAAAGAAAATAGAACAATTTATGATGCATTTCAGTGTATGAAAATTTTTTTTAAAATTATTTAAGTGAACAAATCTCCTTTGTGAAATTCATTTGTTTGTATTATACACTTGAAAAAAAGTAAAATCACGTCAGGTTGTGTTAACTTTTTACTGCGATTGACATGGTAATTTCATGATTTTTTTTTTCGTTATTTGCGTAGAATTCAATATAATTTTATCAATATTTCAATACAAATGTAATTCTTACATGTGAATCAGTAGACATTCAAGTGCAATGTTGCAAAAATATTAATTTGCAACGCCCGTAGAAGTAAAAATATCACAATTTCGTAATTTTCTGCGCAGTAACTTGTAATTTTACGCAAGTCCGGTAAATATTTGTGCACTACAGTGTTATTTTCCCACGCCAATTATTGGTATTTTTATGGAATTTAATATCTCATTTTTAACAATATAACATCAATAAATAAAGAAGTTTCATATTTATTGGCTATGTAAAAAAGTCATCTTTTTGTGTTAACAGAATTTTTCGAAGATGTCGAACGGTAGCGGAGATCACGAGGAGGAAGGTTACGTGGTTAAGGTTAGAGGCTTGCCGTGGTCCACCACCGTAGACGAAATTATGAAATTCTTTGGAGATTGTAGCATCTGTCATGGTAAAGCCGGTATTCACATGACGATGTCTCGAGAAGGGCGTCCTAGTGGGGAAGCATATATTGAAATGGAGAGCGAAGAGGATATCGAAAAAGCTTGCAAAAGAGACAGAGACCACATGGGCCATCGTTATATCGAAGGTGAGAATATCTTCAAATTAATTTTTATGTAAACTCACATAACAATTAAAACATCCGTAAGTGTCTAATTACCAAAGATTTTTATTTTCCATTTCTGTCAAAAGTTTCCCAGTTGTAATTGTTTTTTATTTATTTTTATTTTTTGAGAAAAATAATCGAAAAGTTTACTTCAATGTTTCATAATAATGCAATATCTACAAAATTAGCACATCATGATAACTAATGAAAACTGTTTGAGTCATGACTCATTTAGATCGCCCATTTAAATGATTTTTGAAAACTTTTCTCATTTTGCTTGAGTAATTTGTATTTGATTTTTCTATTTCTTTAAAAGTAATGAAAACTAATTCTTGGAATTTTAAAATTAAAATAATATAATTAGTTAAATAACTACAAGGAGACAGGTTGAAGTACAAGTAGAAATTGTGAAAACTTTAACATTATTTATCAAAGCTATTAACTGATGAAATTTTCTGTAAGCTAAAAAGGTGGAGATTGTTCTATCTATTTATTTTTAGGTTCTTTATGTTTTCAATAACAAATATACAATATTTTTTAATTAGTAATTCTTATAACAATTACAGTTACTATAATTTAAATATAAACGAACCATTTTTATTGGGATTTAATAATACGAAGGAAAATTGATACTAGTTTTAGGTAATAATATTTAACATCGATTATTAATAGTGGATATAATTATATTCATTTATATTAAAAGTTACAAAATATAAGTTTCATGAATGAATGTATGAAGAATTCATTTTTTTTAGATACGGCAGTGTTAGAAAATCATTATTCATAATGAAAAATTATTGTCCTTTCAGTTTTCAAAGCCAAACGAGGTGAAATGGAGTGGGTGGTCAAAAGGAGCGGATTGAACTTAGAAAACGTAATGGATGACGGATGCGTCAGGCTGCGAGGTCTGCCTTTTGGTTGTTCTAAAGAAGAAATAGCACAATTTTTCTCAGGTATGAAGCGTAAACTTCTAGATTATAGTATCATGACTCTTATTTGTATACTTTTAATTTTAATTCTAGATTCAACTTTAAAAGAGAAAATTTTATTTGTATATTCTATTTTCCTTCTGATTCATTCTTCATCAAATATCGGAGGGAACTTAATGCTTTTGATGGCTAAGGCTCGATTGTTATTTTAAAAAGTCGTAAAGCCAATAAAAGCAAGTCTTTTATCGCCAAAATCATAAATAATAATTCTAATTATAAAAAATATCAACACTTTATTAAGGAAAGCAAAATTACTTTAATTTTTTTCCCTTCATTTAATTTAAATTATACTTTTAAAAAATTTTAGTTATCTATTTCAGCTCTTTAATAATATTAAGACTATAGAATCATATGTTTGAAACATATATAATGTGTAGATATATTACAAGTTTTGATTTTCATATATCACTTATAAATATTGCAATCCCTTTTTATTGTAAGCTTGTATCCATCGTCAGCATTCCCTCCGTTTTTCGTGCAAATAACTGGAGCTTCGGGTCAAGATTCAATAAATTTGAATACAAATTGTATTAATGAATGCATGCCTTACATTATTTAATTATTTGCCATAACTCTTGACTCATAAGTATTGAATAGGGTGTCAAAAAAATTGAAGCTTCTGTCTTTCGAAAGATCACCCCGCCGAATTATTCTTTCCAATGAAAAAATAAAATACACTACTATTTTTCAATTCATCCCAACAATTTATTTAATTTATAAAATATGAGAATTAATTTATTTTTAATGCATACTTCATGTTGAAAGTTTCATATAATAGTTGCAGTCAGTCAACCCAAAAATTTTCTTTAACAGATCTTTAAGAATCATAATTTTTTCATGGGAATAATTTATAGCGGAATTACATTCGATAAATCAGAATTTCATTTTGTTTTGCATACCCTAGTGTTGAAGAAACGTTTTAAAGTAAAATGAATGAAAAGTTGATTCGTCTTAAAAAATTTTAGACGGAAAAAATACAGCTCGTTTAATTTCGCTTTGTAAGGGTTTTAATATGTTGATGATATTCTAACATATAATGGGCGTTACGCTACAATGTCGTTGTTTGATTATGTGTGGGTCAGGGTTGGAGATATTGCCGAACGGGATTTCGCTACCAACAGACTACACGGGCCGCAGTACTGGGGAGGCTTACGTTCAGTTTGTTAACAAAGATGTTGCGGAGCGCGCTCTGCAGAAACACAAGGAAAAGATAGGACACAGGTGGGGCACTGATGCTAGCTGGGTTTGGGTATACTTATGATTTTTCAATATCATTTTATGATTGTAGTATACATAGGCTTATAAATTCCGTTACTCATTAGAGCAACAGAGTATTATTTGTTTTTATTTTTCAAGATAAAGGCAATTTTTTTCCAAACAGGTCGTTTTTCATGAAACAAAACAAAATGTGCCAACTATGACACGTCACCGATATCAGGTTTCTAAATCAATGTCCTTTTCTCATTTCTTCTTTTTTCTCTTTCGTTTTTCATAATTTATTTCAAGTGGTCGCTTCATGCAATTTTTATTAAGGTTTTTTTCTTACTCCATAAAGGATTGGGCGAACTTCAAAGAGTCACTTTTTCACTGCTCAACTCTGATCGAATGATTTTTTTTTATGGTCAAATTTTATAAGGTTAAGTGTACGGTAATGTGTTTTATTTCGTTTTGAATTTGAGAAAAAATTCTATTAAACGTGCGTAAGCAAAGTACTGTTGGCCCTACTGAAACCTATGGGTGGGTGCTGGGCGGGCGGTACCCCCTTACACCATCTTCAAACCCTATGGGAGGTGGGTAGGGCTACCCTAAGGCATTTCAACGTCGAAGGGTGGGCACGACGGAGGTGGTAACGAACAATTTAATTCACTATATTAATTATATTGCCAATGCAAGTGCACTTTTTATTGCATCTTATGCATATTTAAATTCGAAAAAAAAAATTTCAAACTTATCAGGATGATGACTAAACTAGGAGTTTTGTGAATTTCATTTTAAATTATTTGTTCTTATATGTATTCAAACATTGATAATTCATACAACAAAAATATATGCTCAAATAAAAAATAATAAAGTTCTGAACTTATCAATTTTCCATGAAGATACTGCATAAATAGTGGAAATTTCTATATCTTTATATTTTTTTCAAGGACAAATTTTTGTAGAATCGTAGTAACTTATCGGTGTTATTGTACTTTTTTATTGAGGTTTGCATGAAATGATAATTTATGACTTTATATTCACCGGAAATCTGAAATTGTCTGATAAATCATCACCCTGTTTTATCAATCTCAAAAAAAAAAAAAAGATACTTTGTAGGCTTTTAATTCACTAAACATGAACTCAAAAGTTTTTAATAAAAGATTTCCTAGATTGGCTTGGAGATCAAGGATTTTGAAACTATTTTTAGGGAAATTTATAATTAAATATTGTGATTTGAAACTTGCGAAATAAATTGACTTCTCAGTAAAGTGCACTTGCTTCTACTAGCATAAGTTTTCTAAGAAAAAAGTAAATAGCCATCTATCAAATAAAAGGATAAACAGCTGTTTATAAAATATAACATCAAATTAAAAAACAAAAAAGTGTTTTATTTAATTATTTTAAAAGCATTGAAACGACTAACCAACTCGACCTAAAATATTGAATATTTTTGAGAGAAATGAAATTAAGAATAAAATATGGTGACGTAATAGTAAAAGAAAAATCTACAATCATAGTTGGCGAAATTGAATAACATAATTGCAAAGGCACACGTTGAGCATAAACTCTTTCATAATTATTTATAATATTTGGGCACAATATTAACTTGAATTTCAATCAGGTGTAATTAAGAACTACTGGTTGACAAACTCTAAGCAATAATTTTTTCTTTTTGCATGAAACGCTAATTTTTTAACTGTCGATCGTCAACAGATATATCGAAATCTTCCGAAGCAGTTTATCGGAAGTGCGCGCTAGTATCGGGCCTAAAATGCGAGGTGGCCCAATGAGTGGATTTAACCAAAGACCAGCTCCTTACGATCAGCGCGACAGATTTGGTGGAATGAACCGCTTCAGTAATAATGGCCGAAATACAAGGAACAGAGGTAAGTTTCTAGACTCGAACTACATGTTCTAATAAAGTGTGATGTTTTTTAAAATTAACTTCATGTTTCTAGATTTTGACGGAGGTCTTTGGGGAGGCAGTGGAAACAACTTCTCCCGTGGTAGCGGAATGGGGATGCGAGGAAGTGGAATGGACATGAAGGGGGGTGGTAACTTTAGAGGAAATAATGACAATTGGAATGGTGGAGGCGGAAATTCTGGCTTGCATTGCATTCATATGCGAGGACTTCCTTTCAGAGCCACAGAACAGGATATTGCAGACGTAATTATTTCAGTTTATTAAACCTAAAATAAAAATACTGCAATACTAATTATTTCTAGCAGCCAATTCATCAAAAATCAATTAAATATCATTTATAATTCATAAAATAAAATCTGGCAGCGGTACTTCTGATTATATTACAAGGGATAAGCTTCGCTTTGTCAACGGCCCATCATCTTAGATCGTCTAGATTCTCGGGCTTTGTTTTGTACACTTTACTTTTGGAGTAACCCCACAAAATATAGTTATGTGGTGTCAAATCTGGCGACCGGACTGGCCATTCTATTGGGTTCTTTCCACTTATCCACCATTTGTTCTCAGCATATTTTCGTACTTTTGAGCAGTTGATTCATCGTCAATGAAAAATGGCCCAAGTACGGTATTATCCAAGATACCTTTCCAAGCATTTACTTTCTGTAGATATTGCATATGTTGCATCAGAGGACGCGTCAATTCAAGGCGCCTTTATTTAGTTCGCGTATAAGATATTAAAATCATACAACTTTTGTATTCATCTCTTTTTAGAAATGGATTCCTTTCAAAATACTTCACCGTCCCGTTTTTTTATACACCTTGTACAATTCTAAAATAACAATACTGATTTATTTATTAAATATAATAGATATAGATAAAATAAGAGTTTTATTGAATAAAGTAAAAAAAAGGAATAATTTAACGTAATACATTCACCCGCATAAATAGTTAAGTTAAAGTTTCCTAATTTTTTGTAATTTTAGTTTTTCCGACCACTTGTGCCAATCAACATCCGGATTATCCTAGAAAACAGTGGACGTGCATCCGGAGAAGCTGATGTTGAATTCGCAACACACGAAGAAGCCGTTAAAGCCATGTCAAAGGTTCGTTGATGTACTTTTACAATCAAGAAATTCTACGTTTGTAACTAAAAAATAAATATCCAAGATATTCTTTTATCGAAAATAAAATGTGCGTTTTATAAACTTTAGTTCAAATTTTCTATTCCAGGATAAGAGTCACATGTCTCACAGGTACATTGAGCTCTTCCTGAATTCATCTAGTGGACCGACCGGTGGCGGTGGTGGTGGCGGCGGTGGCGGCAGCGGCGGTGGTGGCGGTGGTGGTGGAGGAATGTCCCTCGGTGGAATTGGTAATTTCTGCGGTTGTAAGTATTCATATTTATAAATTAAAACAATTATACTGCTAGGAAATTATAAAACGTTTATGTCATTTTGGTAAAAGAATGTATAGTATATGAAAAGTACCTCACGGTACCCAAAAGACGTTAAACTTCAAATTTTTTAAGTAACATTAATAACTCTAAAAATAACCAACATTCTAAAGGTTTTTGAACTCATTTTAAAAGTACATCTTAAATAATATTTTTTTAACTTATTAATAAGGATGTCAACTTTATGCATTTGAGAATGCTGAATCATGCGATAAAATTTTGAATTTTGAATATGCGCATTTAAATACAGATTTATGCATTATTATGCACCATAAATTGATTTACAATAATGATTTTGTAGCAAGGGAAGGGCAAAAACGTTTCATTGCTAATAATCTGGTTGCGTTCTCTATCAAACAGCTTTCAGCACAAAAATCAGGATAGTTTAAATTGTATACAACAGGAAAAGCAATAATATTGCAGTAATTTTCTAAATTCAAGCAAAAGCTGAACTCGAAACATGAACATCGTAATAAATAAAAACTTTATAGTTTTACTTCTAGCAATTAGAAAAAAAATCATTTATGTATAGAGTACACACTTTAAATTTTCACGACTTTATATCCTAAGTTCAGTTCTTGCATGAATCTAGGGAAAGAGCTCCACAACTGTTCTATGTTATTTATTATAAAAATAGTACAATGATAACTTATTGTCAAAATTTGTTCAAAAACTTTTTAAAACTGTATCCTATCTGATACGCGACTAGTGATCCTCCGATAATGTAGGCAGTGACAAAAATTTCAAACTCAACTAATTAATTTGAAAATTAATTAGTTTTAGTTACTGGTGTTTTTGAAAAAATAATAATGAATTTGATGTTTTTCTTTGCATTTTATTATTGTAAAAGTGATATTGCCTTCAAGTTAGATTTGAACGCAAAATTTTTAAAAATTTCTTGATATTAAGAAAATAAAATTTAATTTAATATGATAAAAATAAAAAGTCTGTTGAAAAATAAGCGTACCGATAATTTTCAGCGGTTGTGTACTTTGCGCATATTTTTCCTGATAAAAGTCATCGAGTGAGCTCCTTTTCACAAAATGAAAGCTTGGCTTGAGACTTCGCTTCCATTCATTACAATGTGTACCCGGTTACATTATCTTTTTTTTTATTTTTCAGCTGGCCTGGGCAATAATTTCAGAGGAGGATATTCACCAAACAACCGTGGATATGGCAACAGTCAATTAGGAGGAAGCAACTACAACAGCTTTTGAGCCAAACCTGATAGTTGAACTCACTTTTGACGATAAAAGTATTGAAAAACTTCTGGAAGATAAGCAAACATCGCCAGTTGAAAATATAACTGAGCTCGCTAAGTTCTTTTTTATGGAATTTACGCATAGGAGATCAAATTAAGGCAAATTAGTAGTTACTAGGTTTTTTTTTCTCAAGGAGAAATGGATCGTATTATCTTACGATCAAGAAGCGAGTGTAAATTCTAATTTTAAGAATTTAAATGATCAAAAGTACCTCCGAATTACTATAACAGCAGAATATCAATATCGTTGTAAAATTGTATTCGAGTACTGATAGAACTTGAAATAGAATGTTAAATGAGATACTTAAATGTGGGTCCTTTTAAAATTGGATGAAGATATCAGTGACTGGGTTTGCTGAAATAATATATCTAGAAGTAGATTTGTAAATCAAATTACCAAGTGAACTATTTGACTAATGAATGTTTATATCTAAGTAAATACTAATTTTTTTACTTATGATTAACTCTTATGTTATTTGTACCTTTCGAATAAAGCACACAGTACGTTTTGCAGTTCAGCTTGATAAAAAACGTAAAATATATTTGATAGTGACAAACAAATGTATCTACAATCACTGTTTGTGATAAATTTAAATATTTTTACCAAAGTAATTTATATCGTTCATAAAATATTTCCCATTACATTGAAATATTAAACTCATTATCCTACAATAAGTGAATAGAATACTGCACATATGCGCCTGTGTTAGAAGCTTTATATTTTTTACGCTAAAAACAAATCATCACGAACTAGTTTAAATTGAATACGATGTTCGAATCATGTGATTTAATATGGAGAGAAGTAGTCACTGTACATGTATATTATACTGCACTTGATGATAATAAATTGTGTAAAACATCGACGACTCGTGGCTCTGATTTATTCTCTTTTTGAGAGATATTTTTAAAATTAGATTGTAGCTTTGAAAGTGAAGATACGTTTGAAGGTCGGTATTTGAGTCTTGCTTATCAGCTTTGATAGGATTCGAGTAATTGTGTTATCTTATCAGTTTGGTCGTTCCATTGTACTCGTCAAAATATATTTTTTTCTTTATTTTAGATGTTTGTGTTTCTTTGAAGAAAACAGGAGAAAAGTACTTTCGCGCGCAAGTTTTTTTGTTGAATTACGTGCTCAGTGATTTATGTTTGTTTTTGTGACTGATAATAAAAATAATCGTGGTCAAATTTGTGTGATTATACATCAAAATGTATGTGGAACTGAGCTGATTGTTTGAAAGAATATCAACAGATAAGTTTGGTGATTAATCCTTTTATCGCATTAAAATGTAATCTTTGATCGAGATTTATTTATTTTAAGAACCATTCATTTTTACATTTTCTTTTAATTCTAAATTTATTTTTAGTTTAATTAAAATGAAAGAAAACTATCAACGTTATATATAATATCTTGCTATTATTATTTAAAAACAAAAAGAAATATTTTATAATTATTTCATTTGTGTAAAAGTCAGAGACAGTTTTAGAAATTGCGTGTACATTCACTTTCTTTAAATTAAGAATATCTTTTGTTATGGTTGAAAACATTGGATTCCAATAATTAAGCAATTTATAACTGCATTTCCTTAACTAATTCAGTCTTATATTTATCGATAAAAAAATGAATGAAAATTTAAAAATAAAATACCTAACACGTACCTAATTACGAAAAATAATTTTTAACAATGATATTATATATAAAATTTGTATTTTTGGTAACTCATTGAGTAGTTAGTAGGACTTCAAAAAATACACCCACACATTCAAGACAACTTTACCTGTTGACTATGTTGAGTTATTTAGGATCTGACATAACCTGTTTCCATTTCTGTTTCATTGCTTAGTGTTAAGTTTACAGTTATACATAGCAAGGAGCATTCTCGGTTAGGATAAAAAAAGTTTCTAATGTATAAAGCTGTTGCCGTTATAAATAAAAATAATCATTTCCGAAAAATGTAAGTGTTGAGTGATTACTTTTCTTGATTCATAAATCAAATATAGAACATAAACAGATGTAAATGTCATATAAACAGCTGCTTTGTGATCTGTCAGCCTCTCGCCAAAATATGTATATAAAATATTAAAATATTATAATTTATATACAAATGTTAAACTGAGATTACGCGTTAATAATTTCTAGTGTGCAAGTAGTATTCAAAATAAACGATTTACAGCTTATAATTATTTTTACTGGATTTTTAGTTAACGTAAGTAGAATCATAGAAAACAATTATTTTCTATTTTTATCGTTGCATGTGACCTTTCCTTAATACTACTTTCATCTTGAACAGGTTTCTTTACTTTTAAAATAACTGAAATTATAATGAGAACGTAAAAATATGTTTAGAATTGATTTGATTGTTTTTCCTCTATTTCTTTAATTTTATTTAAATTTGTATTTCATTACATATAATCTTTATTTCTTATGCTTATAACTTTCTTTTGAAACTCTAGAGCAGTTTTCGAAATGAAATTTTATTTAATTTAATAATTATTCAATAAATACTCACAATTAACTAAACAAGAATTAAACGTTTCTTAATATTTTGAAAAACTTATCACGAAGTGAAAATGCTAATTATTATTCCAGGTAATGCAATTCAGTTTTCAGATAGAGAAAACACATTTCTTTATTAACAATAGCAATGCCTGACAATGCAAATGCCAAAGATGATGAGATTGAAAGTGAACGAATGTTGGATCAAAGGTTCGTTTATTTAATCTATTTGCATTTTTATTAATGTACACATAATAATCACAATAATCTCTGTCTATAGACATATAGATTCAACTCTACAAACACAACAAATTCCAAAGCAAACGATAAAATATGTACCAGGACGTGGGCCATCTCGATATGATAATGCACTACGAAATCTTATACCTTTGCGTCCAAAAGCACGGTAAAATATTCTTTTATTATTTAAATAAAAATTTAGAGTTTAGTACCAACAAGGTATGCACTTAAATTCATTAAGAAAATCCCAGCTATCAATCAAATACATTTTTTTCCATATCAGTTAATACAGCGGCTTTTTACTATTTTTTAAACAAAAGCCGACTTCATTCCTTTTTTGCACTGAAATTAAAAAATAGTTTAAAAAGATTGTAATAAGGAATTCTATCGAGAATTATATTCTTTTTTATTAATCAATTGAATAATCATTTTTTGGTTTTTCCGGTCTAAGTGACCACCTTATGCTTATTCACTTTTATTAATTTTAGTCTTGAATACACATATTTTTTTCAATTTTAGGGAAAAGGAAAGACCACCCGAAGAAAATGTTGGTTTGTTTTCCTTTCTCTACCTAACTTGGTTCACCAAATATCTCTGGAAAGCATATCGTAAGGGAATTGATGAATTCGATTTGCCCAGTTTATCCCCATATAATACTTGTGCTTACAATTGTCAAAGGTATAAAAATATCTCACTTTTTATAAATAATTTTTAAATATTCTCTAGTAATACATAAACTTATCTCATAAATTCTTATCTTTTGCGTACATTAAACCCTGTCGATAGAATAAAACACGCTTTTTGGTTTTTTGCGGAATTCTCCAAAACCTATTACTTTTCTTACTTGATATTTATTTGTTCAACAATGATAAAATGCTTTTTTGCCGTAAAAAAATAATGGTTTTTCCAGAATTTCGCAAAAAAGCAAGAGCGGCGGTTTTTTTTCTATCGCCAGAGGAAACAACTTGAGAGATATTTTGACCAATTTCTTATATATCTTTGTTTCTATATATGTAGTAAATAAGAACATTTTAATATAAAAGTAGTTTAAAATAATTATTCTCTGTAAATTATACATAGTTTAAGTTGAAATGGTTTTTATTCAAGATTTAAATTTGTCGCGAGCACTTTTGGTAAGCCTTTTGTATTTAAAATACATGAAGTAACAAGGCAAAATTTTTAAGCGGTCTGGCGAAACATACCTTAATTGTCTCTTTTTATCCCTAAGAGGTGCAAATTCAAGCATAAATGAGTAAGCGAGACAGAATAATGTGGAAAAACGGTAATTGCTTTCCACATGGTCATGTCTTGCTTATTCTCATTTGTTTGAATTTGCGCCTCTTAAAGAGGGAAAGAGACAGCCAACCCTGCTGGAAGTAAAAAGATTGAAAAAGATAGGAACTGGGGAATTGGAAAAGATAGAAAATTTCTATCTCTCCCAACCCATCACTTTGCATCCCCAAAACTATCGTTTTCTATCTCCGCACTTACCCAGAGTGACCGGGAATATCTATCTTTTCCTATCCCTTAGTCTATCCGCCGACTGAAGCAGTATCTATCTTTTTCTCTATCTTTCGTGATCGACCACTTGTTTTTTTTCTATCCCTCATTTATCTCCCCATAGTGCAAATTTTAATCTCTCTCTATATCCCTCAGTGTCTATTCTTACCACGAAATGAAGAGTGCAGTTCCAAAAAGTATTGTGTCCATTTTACATAGGGGAAGACTATTACTTCATTGGCCGTAAAATATAATCACCCTTATAGCAAAAGAATATAAAATATCTTAGTAGTGGACTGGTCTTCTTTTGATGTAAGGAGAGATAATGAGAGACAGAAAGAGAGTTTAAAATTTTTAATAGGGAGAGATAGGCATCGACTAGATTGGCAAGAAGATAGAAAAAGATTCACGTGAATAGATAAAGGATAGAATGAGATAGAAAATGGGAGATGAAAAAAGATAGACGTTAATTGAGATTAACAAAAAGATAGAAAAAGATTGACGTTGATAGATGTAGAATAGAATGAGATAGAAAAGGGGAGATTGAAAAAGATAGACGTGAATTCAGATTGACGAATAGATAGAAAAAGATTAAAGTGGATTGATAAAGGATTGGATGAGATAGAGATCAGGTGATTGGAAAAGATAGACGTGAATTTATATTGAAAAAGAGATAGAAAAAGATTGAGAATGATAGATAAAGGATTGGAATGGATAGAAAAGTAGTTATTAGAAAAGATAGGCGTGAATTTAGAATGAAAAGGAGATAGAATTGGATAAATTATCTCTATCTATTTCTATAATAAAGATTTTAAATGATTCAAAAGGATAGGATTTCTAACATTTTACTTCCAACAGGGAAGGGATATTTCACCGGGCTTTGTATTAGAGCAGAGTCAATTTCGTCTCTTGAAATCAGCAATTTGTTTAGAATATAGACAAAGTCATAAGTTTTCAAATGCAGTTGGTTTTCAAATATTTAACTAATGTTTCTTATCGCTGAATTAAAAACTGCCCGTTTCTACGAAATCATTTTCTTTTTAAGTAAAAAGTTGAAGGTTCCTGAGGTGTACCCATATGTTATCATTATTAAACAACAAAACTAATTATCATTTAAACTATTTCAGATTAGAAATTCTCTGGAAGGAGGAATTAGGTAGAAGAGGGTCAGATGGAGCATCGTTTACTTTGGTTGTATGGAGATTCGTTCGTACCAGAATTCTTCTTTCTTCTTTTTTATACGGTTGCTCCGTCATTTTTGGATTTTTAAGTCCTGCAAGTAATTTTTTTATAAAAGCCATGAAACTTTGTTAAGAAATTAAAATTAAGTCCTTAACTGTATTTTTAATTATAGCACTAATCAATAGAAAATAAAAAAAATCTTTAATTGTACAGGCAATATTAATGCGAAAAATATTGGAATATTTTCAAGAGACTGAGGCGCCGTCAACAAATGGAATAAAATGGTCGCTAATCCTGATTTTATGTGAACTCTGTCGCTTGACATTTATCAATTGGAGTTGTACTATGAACATTATAACGGCCAGAAGACTGAAATCCGCATGTTTAGCTTTACTTTACAAAAAAATTATTGGCTTGAACAGCCTTGGAAACAAGAGTACTGGAGAGGTAAGCTAAAGTTATAATTACAAGAATCACATTTAGTCATCCCTTTTTCCGATTTTTGTGAAGTTTCAAATAATTCGTTCAAGAATTATCATAAATAAAACTCATGGAATCCAAAAATGTATTTAAATAATTATTATTCATCCTTAGTTTTTTAAAAAGAAAAACATATAAAACACTGAATTAAATTCATAATAAAATCCCATATCTTTATTTATTTTAATGAATGGTTTCTAGCTCATAAATGTGTTTTCCAACGATGGACAAAAGGCCTTTGAACTAATGATTTTCGGTCCACAAATCGTTGGTGGTCCAGTGGCCACAATTTGTGGAGTAATATATATTTTGTGGACACTCAGCTCTATGGCTCTTTTGGGCATGCTGATATTTTTTTTTTTTTACATATTTCAGGTAAAAAAGGAATCAAATTTGTTGTACTGGTTTAATTTATTGTGAAAGTTGAATTATTTTTTGTTTTTTTAGTACCTGCTGACACGCATAATAAAATATTACAAATCCAAGTGCATAAAAGTTACTGACATTCGAATAAAAACAATAAGCGAGATTTTAGATTGCATAAAGTTCATTAAGCTCTATGCCTGGGAAAAATTCTTTACTCGTGATATTTTTCGTAAGTACCCTTTTTTATGATAAATAAATCATAAAATTTGTTTATAACAACGTCTTTAAATTTTTCATATTTTATATTTCTGAGTTTTTTAGGGATTCGTCAAGAAGAGAAAAAGTGGCTTTACAAACTCGCATTTTACGATAGCATTACTATTTCTTTAACGCCAACAGTTTCAATAGTAGCCACTATTGTAACATTCATAGCTCATTTGTCAACTGGAGAAAATTTAACGGTAGCACAAGTACGTAAATCTTTTTAATTACTTATTTATACTTGAAAAGAAATGTCAAGGGAAATCAGAGATATTATCTTTTTTTATTTAATTACTATACATTTTTATTGTAATGCATATCTGCATTTCAGGCATTTCCAATTTTGACAATCATTGGCATCATTTTAATACAGATGTTCTTCGACCTTAGAGATGGTGTTCAAAGTTTTACCCGTGCCCGTGTTGCTTTTAGCAAATTCAAGGTTCTCCCAAAAATGTCAAATGAAAAATTGCATTTATTTAGTAGAATGTTTCTAACCATACTTAATTTCTATAATATAACACAGTGATAAAAATAGACTTACTAAATTTCCTGAGGTTGTGGAAAAATCTTGAAACCTATGAAACTGCTGTAGAAATGGCGTTTAGGTTCATAAATAAACCTCCTGTAATCTATACATTATAGGGTGGCCTAGAAACATAAAATTTTAAGTAATTAGATTGCACCTTGATTTTTTTCAAAACCTTTGAAAATGGTTATCATACAAAGCCAAAAATTTTTCAAATTAAGTCAATCAGACTCATCCGGATTTTATCGATTATTTTCATTAAAAAAGTAATCCTTCAACAGAGTATAAATTTTAAAAGAGAATATCTTTTTGAAAAAAACCCTGCATCATTTATTTGTGATTTTCTGTATCAAAGTTTATTTCTATATAAAAAATAAATTCCAAAGTAAAAAATCGTATACTAAGCATCCTCTAAAAGTTTACATAAACCTATTGAGTAACACTTATATTTTACTCAAAAAATACACAAGAACTCATAATGAATTTCGGGCAGGAAATTTTATATGTCCCCACTTAGGTTATTTTATGTTAATTCCAGATATTTTTTCTGTTGAAGATTTAACAGTAATTATTTTTTATAATTTCGAAATACAATCACCAGATGCATTATAATTATTTAAAAGTTAATATTTTCGCGGCCAATATACTATACATTTATTTTGAGTCATCTGCTTTAGGGGTAATTTTTGGTGGAAAATGAAACTAAATCCTACGAAAAGTTTCTGCTGTATAATAAATATCTTATATTTTGATTGATATATTGTTTGCAATGATACTGTAAATACTTTTACATAAATCTGATGGGTACATATTAAATCATTCTTTCATTTTTTCAGGTTTTTCCACTTTTATCATTCCTTAATGTACAGACTCGCAGTGCTCTCATGGTTGTTTATTATGCTCTATTAAACATTGTTGAAGGGAATATAACATTCAACAGATTTAAGGTTTCTTTCTACTAAAATTAACTTTTTCTGAATTACTTTTATCTGGATGTATAACGTCGCAATTTAATATTTTCAGTTTTGTCTGGAATCTTCCTTTCTTCTCGTAATGTGTACCTGCAAAACCAAATATCTTTCAAGTAAATTAAAATAGTTCGGTATTCATTACTTAATGAATTAAAAACCCTGCTTTTGATTCTTTTTTTGCATGAAAAAAAATAAGCTCACTCTTTTGTAACTTTCATGTTTGCAAAAATAATGTAAAGAAATTTCAAAAGCTGTGTAAAAATAAACCAAAGCTACTTTTATATTTTTCTATCACTTTTTTCAATTTTTTACGTTCCTCTTTTCTAATTTATGACTAATCTTCCTTTTTCTATATGCATTTGGAATTTCCGCATGCTTGTTTAATTTCTATTCTTGGTTTTACGTATCTTTAGTTTTGCTTTTTGTATTTTTAAATGCTTAATTTATTTAATGGTATTAAATTCGACTATATTATTTATTATTTTAAATGAATATTTTTGAGTTCCTTTTACTGTAAATAGCGCTTTTTTGTTTTATTTGAATTTTAAAACCTTTTGCTTGATTTACTTGTAATTATTGAGTTTTTACTGATTAAATTTGTATTCTATCAGAGTGTGTTATTACTTGAAGAAACCAACTGTCACGTATCAAAACCGATCGTCAGGTCTCAAGCACTTGCCATCATCAACGGAAAATTCGTTTGCGACAGTTTTGAAACTCGAGCTCCTTCAAGTACTTCAATTAATGAGTAAGTTCAAAAACATTTTTTGAATAAAAATTCATATGGAATCTATATGAATGTAATTAATCTTTTTCTTTTCGTTTCAGGGAGGGAAAAAAATTAAAGAAGAATAAAAAGAAACGACTTATTTCAGAGAACAAGCGAGTTGAACTTCTTTCCGATATAACATTGGAAGCCGCTAAGGGTCAACTAATTGGAATTTGCGGTCACGTAGGCAGTGGAAAGTCAAGTTTGCTTTTAGCAAGTTTAGGACATTTGCGAATGATCGCTGGACAAGCGATGAGAGATGGTTCTTGTGCTTATGTTGGTCAAGAAGCTTGGATCATTAATACAACTTTTAAAGAAAATATACTATTTGGAGAAGTATTTGACCCTAAACGATATTATAGAGCCCTTTCTACATGCAGTTTAAAGGAAGACATAAATATGTTGCCAAGTGGTGACGAAACTGAAATTGGAGAGAGAGGGGTGACTTTGTCTGGTGGACAAAAACAAAGACTTGCTCTTGCAAGAGCATTTTATGCTAATCGGTAATTTTAAATATGGAATAACACTGAACATTTTTACATAATTTCTCTGATACCAAAGAAAATGTCCACGAGATTCTTCAGATGTCTTGCATTTATAAAAATCTTATCTTTTAGGGACATTTACTTCCTCGATGATCCATTAAGCGCCGTCGATGCTCATGTGGGACTCTACATATTTGAGAATTTAATTCTAGATGCTCTAAGCAACAAAACTGTACTTCTTGTAACTCATCAAGTTCAAGTAAGTTTTTTTAACCCATTATTACCCAAGCGAAATCCAAGCTAGATAGCAACAAACTAACTATTGGATCACTGTCAAAATGAAAAAAAATTTACCCGTGTTTTTTATTTTTGCGATTCCAATTGTTTATGTGAAATTATTGAAACAAATTAACAAAAATTTTGCAATTTCAAAACACTAATAATGTCAATCAATTCTACGGGAAAAAACGAGTCGAAAACTTATATACCATTTTTTTGTCAGATTCTATTTTGTTAGTGTATTATCGTTAGAAAATAAAATACTCAGGTTTATCCGGAAATCAAGATTTTATTCGAACCGATTGCACAAGACATTTAGGCATGATTTTTTCTGTGTTCTTTGCAGAGAGAGATTTTACATAGTGAACAATAACTTTCAGTGTATACAGAGCAGTTTTCTGCTTCACATTTGTGGTGTTTACCAATAATTATCTTGTGTTCGTCGTCCACACCAGCTGAACTAGCAGACCTGTTCTTTCGTTTAGGTCGATCTACATTTTCGAATTTCTCAATATAATACTCACAAACCTCTTCTACAATATCCTTTGTACCCCTTCTCTCATCTGGATGAAGCTTGTTATAAATAACAGTAGCGTTGGATAAAGCAGCTTGAATGAGTCTCAGGAAGAGACACCATGTCCACTTTTTACAGCGAATTGTCGGCACGAGTGCATTGCAATGTTGATCATGGAGATCGACTCCGCCCATGCACGTGTTGTACTTAGAAAATGCTTGAGGGAAGAGAATTTGCTATTTATATTTTTCATGCCATCTTTCCATCTCAACTTTCGGCTCATCTCCGTATTCAGTGGAAAGTACTGATACTGGTTTTGAGTCCATTACAGTTATGTAATTCAATTTTGAATTCCCATCGTGAAGTGAAATAGTTGTTCCTCTAGCTGCTTTTTTTGGCATATCAATTTTCGCTTTTAAGCGAATTTGTCGAACTGTACCGGTTGCCGCTAGCCCAATTTTTTGCAAATGGACCATGAGATCTAGAGAGGTAAAAAAATTATCAAAAAATAAATGATACTTTTTGAGTTTTTCTCTTTCAGTTTTTTCCAATAAATTCTGAAGTATTTTAAAAACGACCCTCGATTCTAAACCAACAGAAGATAAAGGATTACGTGCATCAGTGCCACATTTGCTTATATATATATATATATATATATATATCCAAATCATAAATGTATCCATCAAAAGAGCATAGTGCCCACAACTTTATCCCGAACCTAATCGGTTTATTCCTTATGCATTGTTTGATGCTGAATCTCCAAAAATATTTCACCATAACTTCATCAATTGCCAGGAAGAAGTCAAAAAAACCATACCTCATGCAATTTTCGCGAAACAAATCATACAAATGTCTGACTTTCCAGACTTTGTCATCTTTATCTTCGTCTTCGAGTTTATAAAACCTTATGTACTTTTTTATTTTGACAAATTTTTCTCTTGGCATGAGATTTTTTATTATTGGACACTGTAAGAGCCGTTTATTGGACCAATAGTCAGACTGTTGTTTCCTGCAATTGATTATCGTAATCATTATGATCACGATAAATCGCTCCAAATAATCCACATTCAAATCGAAGTTATTCTCCGTTGTAGTTTTGATAATATAGTTTTTCATCGAATGTGAAAAAAATAATTCAAACAATTCTAATGAATTTTTTGATTAAAGTTCTAAAATAGATGAAGGATCAAAAGTATCTGCGTCGGTATCTGGGAGATCATCATAACTCGAGACATTTTCACGCCACTCGTACTTGTGGTTTGGTTCCAATAACTTCTGCGTACTAGTATAAGAACTTTTTATCTGTTCAGAATGTCCTGCAGGAAGCAGATGAGATAAAATTTCTTCTTCTATATCACTTTCTGTTGCGTTATCGGAATCTGAACTTTCATCTTCATTTGGAACAAATGCAATGTTGACATATTGATCATCATCGTTCTCATCAGCTTCAATCATATCAGACAAATCTGCAATTTTTCGCCTCCGCATTGTAACAAAGTGTTGTAGTGTAGAGGATAGAAATTATCTAAAAAAACCTAAAAACCGATTTTTCGAAACCTAAAAGTCTAAAAACCGATCGTTTAGGGTTGCTTTTAGTTAACAGATTACATCTGTACATAAAAATGGTATATATGGTAATTTCGCATAAACAATTGGAATCGCAAAAAGAAAAAACACGGGTAAATTTTTTTTTCATTTGGACAGTGATCCAATAGTTAGTTTGGTGCTATCTAGCCTGGATTTCGCTTGGGTAATAATGGGTTAATTGATGAAATCAAAGTATGTCAAATAATTTGCGCTTCTAATTTACGTTTTAGTATTTAAATCGGTGCGATGACATTTACGTGATGCACAATGGGAGAATTGTTGAACATGGACATCATAATGAATTGATGCACGCAGATAAAGAATACGCTGCTATGGTTAAAAATACAGTAATAAAGTCGCAAGATAGTTCGCCAGAAGAGTAAGTTTAAATTATTTTTATAAATTAGAATATAAAATTTTTTAAAGGACTTTTTAAAATTGTATTTTCTCATTAGTGATCAAGATAGTGAAAATCAAGAATCCGGATCAGAATCAGAATCAGAATTGAAATTTGAGCATAAACCAAAGAATTTGACTATGAGAAAAAGTTTATGTGATGAGTACGAGACTGACAAAACAGATATAATTGGTTCGTTAGAGAATTATTACTTTTAATTTAATTAAAATTTGTTCATAAAAGTTCATAAAATAATTTTGAAAATGTAAAAAATTCACCTTTTTAGGAAACAATTTAACTATAAAGGAAAATATGGAACGTGGATCAATCTCAGCAAATACATTTCATGTTTACATAAAAGCTGCTGGAGGATATATAATTACTTTGCTGGTGTTTATAGTATTTCTCCTGAATGTAGGAAGTGTAACATTTAGTTCATGTTGGTTGGCATTATGGTTAAAGGAAGGAGGTGGAGTGAGTACATTATTGAAAGTGATATCATAATGGTTTTAAACTTCTATTATTAGATATTTTTAAAAATTACTTTTAGTTCGATCTTAAATTCAAGACATTTCTTTAGAACTCATCCATATTAATGGGCAATGAAACAGTACAATCAAACAATATAAATGACAATCCGAATTTCAATTATTATCAGACAATATATGCAAGTTGTATTTTTGTTATTCTGCTCACAAGTCTCTTACGAGCGTTTGCAATTACGGGTGCAACTGTAAAAGCGGCTACTACCTTACACAAGAAACTGTTTCTAAAATTGGTTGGATCGTCTATTCGATTTTTTGAAACCACTCCTATTGGAAGAATACAGAATTTGTTCAGCCACGACATGGAAGTAGGTGAGTTTTTTATTTTCACTTTCATATTTAGTAATTTAAATTTGCAATTGTAGTAACTTTTTTTATTTTAGTGGACAATAATATGCGAATAACGCTTGAAATGTTTATCCAAAGTATTCTTACTTGTATTATTGCTATCTTGATTATTTGTTTGGTATTGCCTTGGTTCGTGATTCCTCTAATAGCGTTGGCTGGACTTTTTTACTTCGTTGGCAAAATATTTAGGTAAAAGAATAGAATTTCTGTGCAAATTATAGTATTATAAATATTTTAAATATAAAGTATTGAAAATTTTTATTTTTTTCAGGGTGGGCGTGAGAGATTTAAAAAGATTTGAAAACGCATCGCGTTCTCCTGTTTTTAGTTTTATTACTGCGACAACTCAGGGACTTCACACTATACGAGCATTTAATAAAGAACAGGAGTTTGTTAACAAGTAAATTTACATTATAGCCTTTTATTTTGTAATTCAAACTAAGCTTACGTACACCCTAAATTTATAATGGATATAATTATATAAATTTTTTACAGATTTCAAGAATTACTTGACCAAAATTGTTCTTATGAATATTTTCGAAATTTGGCATCAAGATGGTTGGCGATTAGGTTTGATGGTTTATCAATAGTTTGTTCTTGTATCGTTTTGGTATTTGTGATTTGCCTCAAAGGTCAGGTAGCACCTTCTATGGTAGGCTTAGCTTTAGCTTTCGTGGCGCAAACTTCAGGACTTTTTCAATTTTCCGTAAGAATCATTTCGGAGCTCGAGACTCGATTTGTAAACGTGGAGAGAATTTGTTACTTCTTGAGGGTAAGTACATGGAATATTTTTCTTAAACAAATTTTAATAATCATTAAAAATTTTAACTTAAAGAATTTGAAATCTTTCTGTGGAAAAAAAGACGCTTTCGACTGCGCTGGGATTCGAGCCCAGGTCTTTCGATTGCCGGTCGACTGCTCTAATCACTGAGCTACACAGGCGTCCGACATCTCCTTCTCCACAGGAAGATCTCCTAATATCACCTCGTGGCTCAGCCTTGCGACTATAAATTATTTCAAATTAATTAGTTGAGTTTGAAATTATGGGAGTTTTTTTTCAGAATTTGAATAAACAGTCTGATTCTTTTTAATTGAATTTATTTCATAGGTAATGGTAAATGAGAATAAAAAGATCAAAGTTACAGTCACACCTACTGAAGAATGGCCCACTCAAGGCACAATTGAATTCAAGAACGTACAAATGAGATATGACGAAAATTTACCACTTGTGTTGAATAATATCACATTTTCTATTAAAGATGGAGAGAAAATAGGTAAAAACGATTCTTACTCAACATTAATAAGGATAAACTTCGTTCTGAAATTAATTTTTCATCTATAAATCTCATAAGGTATCGTTGGAAGAACTGGAGGGGGTAAAAGTTCTCTCGTCGTCGCACTTTTCAGACTTTGTGAACTTTCTGGTGGTAAAATCACAGTCGATGGTATCGATATATCAAAAATTGATCTAGAACTTCTTAGAACTAAACTTTTTATTATACCGCAAGATCCTGTACTGTTTGGTGGGACAATTAGGTAACAAATTTTTCATTAATATTTAACGTACCCTGCTAGAAGTAAAAAGATTGAAAAAGATAGAAACTGGGGAATTGGAAAAGATAGACCATTTCTATCTCTCCCAACCCATCATTTTTCATCCCCAAATCTCTATCTTTTACCATCTCGGCACTTATTCAGAGTGACCGAGAATACCTACCTTTTTCTATCCCTATGTTTATCCGCCGACTGAAGTAGTATCTATATTTTTCTCTATCGTTCGTGATTGACCACTTGTATATTTTTCTATTCCTCATTTATCTCCCCATAGTGCAAATTTGAATCTCTCTCTATATCCCTCAGTATCTATTCTTACCAACGAAATGAAGAGTGCAGTTCCAAAAAATATTGTGTCCATTTTACATAGGGGAAGACTATTACTTCATTGGCCGTAAAATATAATCACCCTTATAGAAAAAGAATATAAAATATCTCAGTAGTGGACTGATCTTCTTTTGTTGTAAGAAGAGATAATGAGAGATAGAAAGAGAGTTTAAAATTTTTAATAGGGAGATTTAGGCATCGACTAGATTGGCAAGAATATAGAAAAAAATTGACTTTGCTAGATGAAGGATAGAATGAGATAGAAAAGGGGCCATTGAAAAAGATAGACGTGAATTTAGATTGACGAAAAGATAGACAAAGGTTAAGGTGGATTGATGAAGGAATGGATGAAATAGAGATCAGGTGATTGGAAAAGACAGTCATAGATCTAAAGGGTTTTCCAATAGGGACATAACAATTTCGTATCTTTATATGAACGCACCCTTAAACTTTTTTAATGAATTGTCAATGTCAAAACGTTAGTTAAAGTTAACATTTTCATCATCGTAAAGTTCACGAACCAGCAACGTTTTGAAATTATTAAAAATTACTACCGAAATTCTGAGTTGGTGGTCGCTACTTTAAGAGCGCTTACTCCAATTTTCGGCCGTAATAATCGTCCCACCCGACAAGCTGTGCGTGCTATAGTGAATAAATTCAAGACCAAATTTACACTATTGGACGTTCCGGTGCCAAAAAGACGTCGTATTGTTCGAAGCGAAGAAATAATCGCAGCCGAAAGGGCATCGATTCAAAATGAGCCAAATCAGTCGATTCCACGTCGTTCTCAAGAATTGGGCATCGCTCAACCGACACTGTGGCGTATTATGCGAAAAGATCTTGGCCTACATGCTTTCAAGATTAAATTGACTCAAGAACTAAAGCCACTTGATCATTTAAAACGCCACACAGCCACACAGCATGCGTCACAATCGATTTATTGAAAGGCAAATTTGGTGAACGTGTTATCTCGAGAAATGGTCCGGCCGAATGGCCGCCTCGTTCATGCGATCTAACGTCATTGGATTTCTTTTTATGGGGCCATATCAAGTCACTGGTCTATGCCAACAAGCCAGCAACTTTAGATGACCCCAAAGACAACATCCAACGCGAAATTGCCAACGTTCCGGTCAAAATGTGTGCCAGAGTGGTGGAAAATTGGGCCCAAAGAATCGACCGCTGTAAACGGGCTCGTGGTGGTCATATGCCCGATATCGAATTTCATTCATAAAATGAAATGCTTGCACTACACCCACAATAAATTTGAACTCAATAGCTCAAATATTTCTGTATTTTATTTATAGATAAAATTGTTATGTCCTTATTGGAAAACCCTTTATATTGGCAAAAAGATACAAAAAAATGCACATGAATAGATAAAGGATAGAATGAGATAGAAAAGAGGGGGATTAAAAAAGGTAGAAGTAAATTAAGATTAACAAAGAGATAGAAAAAGATTAACGTTAATAGATGTAGAATAGAATGAGATAGAAAAGGGGAGATTGAAAAAGATAGACGTTAATTTAGATTGATGAAGAGATAAAAAAAGATTAAGGTGGATTGATGAAGGATTGAATGAGATGGCGATCAGGTGACTGGACAAGATAGCCATAGACCTAGATTGGCAAAAAGATACAAAAAAATTCACATGAATAGATAAAGGATAGAACGAGATAGAAAAGGGGGGATTAAAAAAGATAGACTTTAATTTAGATTGACAAAGACATAGAAAAACATTCACGTGGATAGATGTAGAATAGAATGAGATAGAAAAGGGGAGATTGAAAAAGATAGATGTGAAGCTGGTTTGACAAAGAGATAAAAAAAGATTGACTTTGATAGATGTAGAATAGAATGAGATATAAAGGGGGAGATTCAAAAAGATAGACGCGTATTGTGATTGACTAATAGATAGAAAAAGATTTACATGAATATATAAAGGATAGAATGCGATAGAAAAGGGGAGATTTAAAAAGATAGACGTGAATTTATATTCAAAAAGAGATAGAAAAAGATTAAAGATGATAGATAAAGGATTGGAATGTATAGAAAAGTAGTTATTAGAAAAGATAGACGTGAATTTAGAATGAAAAAGAGATAGAATTGGATAAATTATCTCTATCTTTTTCTATAATCAAGATTCAAAATGATTCAAAAGGATAAGATTTCTATCTTTTTACTTCGAGCAGGGTACAGAAACTAAATTTAAAATATTTATCTTCCATATTTACAAAATAGACAATATTGTTTAATAAATTACTGTTTTACTCTAGAGCTCACGTGGATCCTTTTGGAAAGTACAAAGATTTAGAAATATGGACAGCCCTTGAAAAATCTCGTCTAAAGGAAAGAGTGGCTTCTATGCCTGGACAACTGACTGAACCAGTGAAAGCTGGTGGAAGTAACTTAAGTATGGGCGAAAGACAGCTTTTGTGTTTGGCAAGAGCGGTATTGTGTCGAAGCAGAGTAAGGTTTCAATATTAATATTTGTTTAAAGTTATCAGTGTCAAGCATTCTAAGAATAATTTGAAATACAGATACTAATACTGGATGAAGCAACAGCTTCAGTGGATCCTGAAACGAGTTCGGTCGTCGATCATACAATTCGAGAAGAATTTTCAAATTGCACTGTTATAATAATAGCTCATCGTTTGCAAACCGTTGTTCAATGTGATCGAGTTATGGTCATGGAAAATGGACAAATCGTTGAGTTTGACAAACCAGAAGAACTTCTTTCTAATTCGGAATCAAGATTTGCTAAAATGGCCTCTAGTGCAGAAGAATCATCTAAAAACTTTTTAAATTAAGGTTTTTATTGTGAGTTTGTCATCAGATCATAATTATATACAGGAGTACATATTTAATACCTGTTCTATATTTTTATGAAAAGTTCTATTAGGCATTTTTACTTTTATAAATAACTAACTTACTTTCATCGAACTCTGAGGCAATTGTTTTCATCGAGAATGCAAAGGAAAGATCTTATTTTTCAATTTTTGCTATAAAGAAGCACTTTTTGAAAAAATATTCGAAAATGAGATCCCTTTCCATACATTTCGAATGAAAGCAATTTCTTCAGTGTTAGACGAAGTGATGTGAGCTGTTAATACCTAATTAGGTATACATATTCACTTACATAAAGAGTCAATTTCATTTTGTAGAACACCATTAGTATTACTCACATTGAAAATGTATGGGAAGTGATCTTAATTTTCAATTTCTATTCTAAAAATTTTATTGCAGAGATTGAAAAATAATATTCCTTCCCATCCATTTCCAATGGAGAAAATCTGCCCATAATATCGTAAATGCGAATTACATTTCCTCAAAGTTACTAAATTTGTTTTTGATTTCAAATGAAAAAGGAAATTAAATTTATTTAAGGGGGGCGCCCGCCCTATTCAGCACGTCAAAAAGTGGTCATTTTTTGGGATTTTTTTTCACTCGGAAAATAAAAACACACACGAATAATTTTTTGCATATATTTAAAGACATGTTTGAACTACAAAAAAAGCATTTTGTCAAGAACTAAAATAAAAAAATGGCGGACTTAATGATGGGTGCGTGTGGCGTGTCGCGGCGGACGGATTTTTCGCAGTACATCGTGGAGCCCAAAGTTTTCACCTGAAACATGCAACCCAATTTTTTTATTATTCAGCAGGCTTCCCCCGAGTGCAAGAATGTCAGCAACTCCAAAAAATTTGATTTCAAAATATTGAAATCACGTCTTGAAAAAAAAGTGCTTTTTTTTCGTCATTTTTGGCTGCTAAATGTGGTTAAAAAGTGTATAAAAAAACTTTTTTTTTATAATTTCAGACATTCATGCACTCGTTTATTTAATAATTTACAAAAAACTTTTTAGAAATCGAAAATCGGTTTAGTAGTTTTTTCACAATCGTGTACCGCAATTTGGAAAACATAGTTTTGAGAAAAATCGATTTAAAGTTTCGAATTAGTGGTTCGCACCCACCGCGGCCACAGCGCGCCCGAACTGTGGGTGTCACAATATTCAGAGTTGAGTCATAATATTTTGAGAATATACTTTCAAGACATGACTCAATCGATTAATGGAAAAAAAAAAAATCGATTTTTTGAAAATGCTGGATAGGGCGCCCCCCTTAAGGCTCTAGCGGCCTTAAGGAACACATTCTAATCATGATACTCGCGCTCGATTTTTTTACTTTATATCCATTAGAGCCACATTTGCATCAAAAATGTTTAATAACATTTTAATAACATTCTTCATTAATAAACAAAAAATATAACTTCCATGAAAAAATAGTCACCAGGAAATTTGTAGATTTCTTTGAGATGAAGAATTTTTTTTCTTAACATTTTGACCGTATCTTATCTTGGCAGAAAAATGGAATTTTTTATTTTTACAATAACGTTTTTTAAGGATAAAACCAGAACCTTTTTGGGCCCTCAAAAAGTGTGCCAAATTTAAATCCAATCCGATAATTCTATCGAGAGTTATCGTGTTCACAGACGCTGGACAGACACTTCGTAAAAACCGTTTTTCTGGCTCAAGGGGTCTCAAAACGTAAAAATTTGGTGAAAATTCCGAAAGTGATTTTCCACATAAAACCAATACCTTCTCATATGGTGAGAATAGAAAAGTACCACCAGTGTTCTATGAAGTGAAATTACCTGTATATGAAAGTGAAAATGCCTAATTTAAAATATATAATAATCTGTGATCTTCGTATTTTCTCATCCTTGTGACAATTACTATCTATGTATATTATCTAATTACCAAACAATGCTAAGTGCTTTTTAAAACACCTTTATTTATACAATTGATTGATATATTTATATCAGAGGGTTGAAGAATTTAATGTATATTTTCTACAATTTGTGAAAAATAATGCTAATAAAATGTATAAAGTAATTCAAAAACATTGATCAAATAATTGTAATTCAAATTTAAATTTTGAGATCATTATTTTTGATACGGGAATTTTGGAAGATGTGGCTTTTCGCTATTTTCATTGTAACACCATTTACAGGAATTATTTTCAGATCTTTTCTAAACAAAAAAAGTTTTGTAACAATCTTGTGAAAATCATTTTAGAAATTTCCGTGTAACTTTTTATCTTGATAGATATTTAAAGTGTCAAAAACGAGGTTTTTGAACTTTTCAGCCTATTCCAAAGGTTTTGGCGTTGGCTGAGTTTGAAGAAATATTGATCCTAAGAGGCCAGTATAGGGGTTGGTCCAGAGGGGTGTGAGAATTGCCTGGTGCTCATGCTCGATTCTATTCCTCTCAGCTGGGCTAGTTGATTCAGTCGCTTAATCATAATTAAAAAAATGTTCGCCGACACGCCGCAAACATGTTGTTATTAAAGATATTTATACCAAGTTAAGCATTGTCGTTGTTTTTATCCGAGAGATATGTAGTTTATACGTTTTGCCTCCGAGGGCAGATTCTTTTTTCGACTGACAAGTACCAGAAACGGTGAGTGGTCAAAATGAATTCTCGCTGGCCCCAAGTTCTTCTTCTACTGGCTTTCCAGCCACTTGACCCGAAAACTTAAGGTTCGCTACAATGCAATTAAAATGCACCATCGAAGAACGGAAGATTACTTTTCGCCCGGTAAGAAACAAATAAATAGGTAATTACTTTAGTAAGCAATTTTTTTTTAAGCGGCAACACCCGTTTTTCCAAGACAAACATGTTTTTATCGAATTCACCAAACAAGATTGTGAAAAACTGGTTGCGTTTAATCGAAACAACCCCCCCAGGAAATAAAATTTACCCAAGAAAAGTACACTTCCTCCCCTTCGATAAAAAATTCATTTGACAAAGTTTTAATGAAAAGAATAAAACTGAGAACAACAAACTCATTCTGATTCAAATTTTAAAATAATTTTTCAGCTAATGTTTTGACAATAATAACGGTGAAATTTAAATTGCGTTGACGTGAGTACAATAATTTAGTGGATATGTACCTTTTCTATTATGATTGTTTTCGTGTTGACTTTTGCATTTTTTTCTTGTATTCGTCACGATTGGGCTGAAGTTTGTAAGATCTCGAGTGACGAATTTTTTTTTCGTCGTATGATCTTCAAAACAATCAAAAATATGCAGAATAGTGATTTTCGACAAAAACCAAATTTTTTTTTGCAAACAAAAAATTTGATGTTTGACCAAAATAGGCCATTTATGGACGAAATTGTCAAATTATCTTGTAAACTAAAAATGAGACATATATATGGACTATGGTTTTTAGTTTCAGTCACTTGAACTATTAAAATAGAAGCGGGAAACACATTTTATAATATATATATATGTCTATTTTTTAATTTTCGAGATGCTTTAACGAGTTCGTCCATAAATGATTTGCAACCGAAGTCCATATATATGTCTCTTTTTTAGTTTACGAGATAATTTGACAAGTTCGTCCATACATGGCTTGTTTTGGTCAAACTTCAAAATTTTTTTTTGAAGAAAAAAATTTAGTTTTCGTCGAAAATTACTATTCTGCATATTTTTAATTGTTTTGAAGATCATACGACGAAAAAAACATTCGTCACACGAGACGTCACAAATTTTAGCCCAATTCCGTCACGAAGTTTTCCCTTGTGTATGTAATAATCGTTTTTGTTCATAAAAATATATAATTGCCAATCGTTTGAAATTGTCTACGTTTTAAATATTGCTGCACGATGCTTATACAAAAGTGTAGGCCTTAAAATTATAATCTTTTCAAACCAAATTCTTCTTTTTGGAGTAATAAAGCTATATATCGGCGAAATCTCTGTATTTCTTTGTCACTCCATATTGTCCATTTTCCCGAAAAAATAGCACTGGATATCATAAACTTTTTTGAGTCTTTATTTATTCTAAAAAGAAGAAGTTTTAATTTTTTGGTTTTTATAAATTTCTTCCAAATTCATAATCATAGTTATTAAAATAGATTGAAACATATTGAACATAGATTACACCAAAAACATATGCCTTTTGAATTTAAAATAGATTTATTAGAATAGTTAAATAATGTTTTATGTGAATCATAAAATTTACATTTAACAAATTTACTGAAATTATTTTCCATTAGTCGTGTGCAATATAAAATAATATGTATTTGTAATTTATGCGTTATGATTAGTTGACTGTGAGTTATCATCAAATGCTTTTAAGAAAATTTTAGATTTTTCCCTTCCATGTTTATCACTGTTGCAGTAAAGTCCTCTTAGCACAAAAAAATTTAGTTCTGTCAAAAAAGAAGGACAAGCAAATGATTGAGAAAGTAGAAATTGAATTGACATCAAGTTTAATAAAAACTTGTTGACTTCACGTTCTACTTTAGAGATTTTGTGCACACATTGATGTAATGTAGATAAGTTATTCGTTGGTATATACATATATATTTGATATACATTGCTCCTTTTGATGACTTTGTAGAAGAAAATAATTGGGACCGATTGATCCGATGGACCCCATTTCAAAAACATCATTGAAACCGATTTATTAATCGGATTCAATCGGGCGAGACCATTTTGAATCCGATTAATAAATCGGTTTCAATGATGTTTTTGAAATGTGATCAATTGGATCAATCGGTCCCAATAGGTTCCAATTATTTTTTTCTACAAGGGTGTCTAAATAAAACTTAATACGTGTAAAACAGGTGTAATTATCGATTCATTGTACTAAAAATGTAAGAATCAAAATATTTCGATGGAAAGTTGTAACTTTTAATTCAAATTTTAAGACAAGTGTACTTGTTGCATAATTGTTATAAGATTGTAAAAAATGATTCATGATGGAAATGTAATTTGTAATTAAGAATTATAATTATAAACCATTCCGGATACAGTTTTCGAATCATTCCGAACCAATCCAAAATTGTTTTAAATCTCGTTCGATGCAAATCGGTTCAACATCAATCTGACTCAATCCGAATCAATCTGAGGTGGGATTGATCCAAACTGCATTTCCAATCCGCATTTTTCTCGTCTCACATTCATCCGGATTGAATGTTTAGTTTAGATGAATCCGGCCTAGGATTAATTTGGATTGAAAATTTGATTCGAATTCATTCTAAATGAACGGGAATGAAATGGATTGAGCTGGATTCATTTTCAACAAATTTGCATCGAACGAGATCCAAAACCTTTTTTTGGATTGGTTTGGAAACAGATTTTGGAATGGCTCGGATTCGTTTGGAACCATTTCAAACCAATCCGAAATTGTTTCAAATTTCGTTCGATGCAAATCGGTTCAACATCAATCTGACTCAATCCGAATCAATCTGAGGTGGGATTGATCCAAACTGCATTTCCAATCCGAATGTTTCTCGTCTCGTATTCCTCCGGATTGAAAGTTTAGTTTAGATGAATCCGGGCTAGGATTAATTTGGATTGAATTGATCCGAATTTTTCTCGTCTCGTATTCATCCGGATTGAAAGTTTAGTTTAGATGAATCCGGGCTAGGATTAATTTGGATTGAATTGATCCGCATTTTTCTCGTCTCACATTCATCCGGATTGAAAGTTTAGTTTAGATGAATCCGGCCTAGGATTAATTTGGATTGAAAACTTGGTTCGAATTCATTCTGAATGAACGGGAATGAATTGGATTGAGCTGGATTCATTTTCAACAAATTTGCATCGAACGAGATCCAAAACCTTTTTTTGGATTGGTTTGGAAACAGATTTTGGAATGGCTCGGATTCGTTTGGAACCATTTCAAACCAATCCGAAATTGTTTCAAATCTCGTTCGATGCAAATCGGTTGAACATCAATCTGACTCAATCCGAATCAATCTGAGGTGGGATTGATCCAAACTGCATTTCCAATCCGAATTTTTCTCGTCTCGTATTCATTCGGATTGAAAGTTTAGTTTAGATGAATCCGGGCTAGGATTCATTTGGATTGAATTGATCCGAATTTTTCTCGCCTCGTATTCATTCGGATTGAAAGTTTAGTTTAGATGAATCCGGGCTAGGATTCATTTGGATTGAATTGATCCGAATTTTTCTCGCCTCGTATTCTTTCTGAATGAACGGGAATGAATTGGATTGAGCCGGATTCATTTTGAACAAATTTGTATCAAACGAGATTCAAAAGTTTTTTCGGATGTGTCTGGAATGATTCGGAAACAGATTTCGACAAAGTTCCCAAGTATCACATGTCCTTAAGTAGTTTCTATGTAATGGAATTTTTTTTAAATTGATGGGCTACATACAAAATAAGAAATATATATTTATATGTCTGTGTTATTTTGTATTCTTGGGTTGTACGTAAGATTAAAGTTTTAATAGATAGGGTGAAATATTGTATTAATTGTTATTGGTATTTACTTGTTTTTTCTTCATATTTTTGAATATTTTCACTGAATTTTAAAATCATTTCACCTTGTGCAACTGAATTGAATTGAAAAGAATTTTTGACGAAATTCGACAATTTTACAGGCCTCACCATTGCGAATATAATTCCAATTATGATGTTGGGGCGGAAGCAGAGCCTCAAAGGGGAACCTGTCCTGGCCGATTATGGCCCGGAGGAGTTCCTCAATGAAAGTGCTGATATTGAGTGGGTGAACAAGGTGAGAAAAAATATTTGAAAAGCTTCAAAATTAATAGCTAGCGAATATAAAATTGTAACTTTTATTTCAGCTGTGGGTGCGGAGATTAATGAGGCTTTGTGCTCTTGTCTCCTTAGCCTCGGTTTGTCTGAACACTCCAAAGACATTTGAAAAAGTACCGCCCCTTCAATATGTTACTTTCGTTTGTGATCTCGTTGTTACATTTCTTTTCACTGCCGAAATGATTGCCAAAATGCATATACGAGGTATACTCAAGGTAAGTTCAATTTTTTCCCTACCATCAAATAATATTTAATTATCAATTATTTTTAAAAAAATGTAATTCATTATTGTAGAATAGCTTTAACTTTTTTGGAAATCTATTGAAAAGAAAAAATAATTTTTTAGGTATTCGTGTGATAAATTGAGATTTACTTTAATTGATTTCAACATTTGGAAATAGGAAACTCCAAACCGAATTTTAAAAAGTCTAAATTCACCATACCCATGTATTTTGAAATTTTGAAATTATTTATTTCAGAATGTTCTTATTTTTTGGGAAAAGCTTAATTGTTTTTTCAATTTGTAAATTAAATATTGACAAGTAATTTGATAAAAAAAAAGTTTCCCAGCATTAACGAGTGTTCAAAACATTATAAATCTGATTAATTGATTTTTTGATATGATTAATAATTCTATTGAAAATTATTTAATTAAAATACATACCTATAGTTTAAATAAAGATTTTATTATTGATAAACTTTAAAAAGCAATGAATTTGATTTATAATGTTTTTTCATCGCTCATTTATTTTGACAAAATAGCAACTATTTTTCTCTTCAAACTAACAATGAGTAATAATATTTCATAAAAAATAATAAAAATATTAATTTTATCTCAAAGAATAATCTCTGTCAAGGACAAAACAAAAAATAAGAAAAAGTAAAATTTTATACATTCCAAAAAATGGTATTTTCAGAAATAGAATGGTATGTTGTTGGAAAATTGGCTTTAGGGTCCATAAAATGATTAAGTCAAATTTAATCAAACGTTTCGGCTCTGATCGGAGCCCTCATCAGTGATATTTATTAAAATCTAGAAAATACAAAAAAGGTGACCCTAAAGCCAATTTTCCAATAACATATCATTCTATTGATATTAAGGGTCAATACAAGGTACAATACTTTTAATTTTCAGAAATTTTGTGAAAATAGTTTATTAATATATTGTATAAAAATTAATTATATAGATAATATAATATATATATAAAATAGGTATTAATCATAAAATTATGAACAGAGAGACAAATCGTACTTGAAAGACCACTGGTGCCAGTTTGATGCCAGCATGGTTCTGTTTCTTTGGATATCAGTAATTCTCCAAATGTTTGAGATGCTAGGCTTCGTATTGAAATTTAGTTATGCCTCAGTGATGCGAGCTCCACGACCTTTGATAATGATTCGATTTCTACGAGTCTTCCTCAAGTTTTCCATGCCAAAGGCTAGAATTAACCAAATTTTCAAGTAAGAATTTAAAAATAACACTTTGATGACTATTACAATACACTATTGTCATTTTAGAACCCATGTATAAATAGTCCTTCTTGGCGACATTAAAAGTAGGACTCCTGGCGAAAGTATCGGATTGAAATTCATTCCGAATCAATCAGAACTATTCCGATTCATTCCGATATCTGCATCCGACCCGATGCGAATCATTCCGAAGCAATCCGAAAAACCAAGTTTTCAATCCAGATCAATCCGAGTCAAACCTATCTCGGATTGTTCCAAACCGAATTTTCAATCAGAATCAATCCGAATGAATCCAAGGTCGGAATGATTCGGATTGATTCGCATTGATCTGGATTGAAAACTTGGTTTCGGATTGGTTCAGGTACATTCGGATTGATGTCTCGGAATTAATCGGATTAAGTCGGATTGCTTTTTGACCATTTTTCATCAAACGAGATACAAAACGTTTTCCGGATTGGTTCGGAATGATTCGCATTGGCTCGGATACAGATATCGGAATGAATCGGAATAGCTCTGATTGACTCGGAATGAATTTAAATCCGATACTTTCGTCAGGGGCGTTACTCGGGCGCTTGTCGGGCCTGACCAGCCCTCTAATGTCGACCCGTTTCAAGTGAGGCCAACTGGATGGATTTCTACATGGAGACCTTCAAATAAAATCGCAATTATATGTTTTAATGATAAATAACTATTTTTCAGACGTTCGAGTCAACAAATCTACAATGTCACACTTTTCTTCTTATTTTTTATGTCCCTGTATGGCCTCCTGGGTGTGCAATTTTTTGGTCAACTAACAAATCATTGTGTTCTGAATACAACAGATCCAAAACACATTACAATAAACAGCCTAGCTATCCCGGATACTTATTGCTCGACGGATCCAGAATCTGGATATCAGTGTCCTGCAGGAATGACTTGCATGAAATTAGAATTATCTAAATATATTATGGGTTTTAATGGATTTGACGAGTTTAGTAAGTCATATTTTTCAACCTTATTTTTATATTAGGATTTAATTAAAAAATCAATTTTTAATTATTACTGTCTGCTAACAACATTACCTCTGGTATAAATTTCGGATTAAAAAAATCACTATCTGTTTTATTCCACGCTATTCCGAAATCTGTTTTCGAAGCATTTTGAATTCATTCAAAATTCAGAGGATTCCTATTCGTCTTAATACGGCCTAATTCAAAGTTATCAATGGGATTCTATTTTACCCAATCTTTATTGAATAACTCCATCAAAATACAATTACTTATGAAACTTTATTTTAATTAATTTATCTAAAGAAATAAAAAACTCATTAAATAAATTAACGGAGAGATTATACAATTTGACTTAATCTGAACCGTTTCGCAGAAAAATCTGAATAAAAAATAAATATGAAAAGTGAAGACTTGTAAGAGATGTACGAAAATTGGCAAAATTATTTCAAACGTGGTAAGAGATAGACAATCACTGAAATTTTTTTGGAGTTTTGTGAAAGAGGGTGAGCCTTGAATGCCCCTCCCTGCTGGAAGTAAAAAGATAGAAATCTTATCCTTTTGAATCATTTTGAATCTTTATTATAGAAAAAGATAGAGATAATTTATTCAATTCTATCTCCTTTTTATTCTAAACTCACGCCTGTCTTTTCTAATAACTACTTTTCTATCCATTCCAATCCTCTATCTATCATCCTTAATCTTTTTCTATATCTTTGTTAATCTAAATTCACGTATATTTTTTTTAAACCCCCCCTTTTCTATCTCATACTATCCTTTATCTATTCACGTGAATCTTTTTCTATCTTCTTGCCAATCTAGGTCTATGGCTATCTTTTTCAATCACCTGTTCTCTATCTCATCCAATCCATCATCAATCCACCTTAACCTTTGTCTATCTCTTCGTCAATCTGAATTCACGTCTATCTTTTTCAATCTCCCCTTTTCTATCTCATTTTATTCTACATCTATCAACGTCACTCTTTTGCTATCTCTTTGTTAATCTAAATTAACGTCTAACTTTTTTAATCTCCCCTTTTCAATCTCATTCTATCCTTCATCTATAAACATCAATCTTTTTCTATCTTCTTGCCAATCTAGTCGATGCCTATCTCTCCCTATTAAAAATTTTAAACTCTCTTTCTATCTCTCATTATCTCTTCTTACAACAAAAGAAGATCAGTCTACTACTATGATATTTTAAATTCTTTTTTATAAGGGTGATTATATTTTATGGCCAATGAAGTAATAATCTTCCCCTATGTAAAATGGACACAATACTTTTTAAAACTGCACTCTTCATTTCATGGTAAGAATAGATACCGAGGGATATAGAGAGAGATTAAAATTTGCACTATTTGGAGATAAATGAAAGATAGAAAAAGATACAATTGGTCAATCACGAAAGATAGAGAAAAAGATAGATACTACTTCAGTCGGCGGATAGACTATAGGATAGGAAATTATAGATATTCCCGGTCACTCTGGATAAGTGCGGGGATAGAAAAAGATATAGTTTTGAGGATGCAAAGTGATGGGTTGGGAGAGATAGAAATTTTCTATCTTTTCCAATTCCCCAGTTCCTATCTTTTTCAATCTTTTTACTTCCAGCAGGGAGCTAACTCATCCAATAAAAATTGCAGATCATTTAGACGCTTAAAAAAGTTAATCGGATTGAATTCAGACCAACAGAGGGAAATGGTTCGAAAACAGATTTTTAGGCAGGGAGAAATTGAATGTAATAAAATCCTGCCTGAAACTGGGATTAGGATTGGGCATATGGTTTAATTAATTTTATTTTCAGCTACCAGCATCTTCACAGTTTACCAAGCTGCTTCTCAAGAAGGATGGGTTTTTATAATGTATCGTGCAATAGACAGTTTGCCAGCCTGGAGAGCAGTTTTATATTTTAGTACAATGATATTCTTTTTGGCCTGGCTTGTGAAGAATGTTTTCATCGCAGTTATAACTGAAACTTTTAACGAAATCAGAGTACAGTTTCAGCAAATGTGGGGTGTTCGAGGTCATATCAGTAATAGTTCAGCATCTCAGGTACAATAAATTAAAATCAAGTTTTAGCTGATAGTTTCTAATCCATCCATTAACAAGTCAATAGATCCAAATAGATCTATATAGAATTTATATTGGCCTCTGTTCGTCCCTATTGGTTTCTATTGCTCTGCCAAATAAAAAAATGGTTGGGATCTCTTTAGATTTTCCATAAATGGAATTCCAAATAGAACTTATATTAACTACTTTTTGGAATTCTAAAAATTATATTCACAAAGGCGCGTGCAATTAAAATCAATCAGAGATCAGCAAAGCTTATCCCTGCTGGAAGTAAAAAGATAGAAATTTTATCCTTTTAAATCATTTTGAATCTTTATTATAGAAAAAGATAGAGATAATTTATCTAATTCTATCTCTTTTTCATTCTAAATTCACGTCCATCTTTCCTATTGACTAATTTTCTATCCATTCCAATCCATTATCTATAATCCTTAATCTTTTCTATCTCTTTATCAATATGAATTCGTGTCTATCTTTTCCAATACTTACTTTTCTATTCCTTACAATCCTTCATCAATCCTCCTTAATCTTTTTCTATCTCTTAATCAATCACAATACACGTCTATCTATTTCAATCTCCCCTTTTCTATCTCATTCAATGCCACACGTATCAACGTCAATCTTTTTCTATCTCTTTGTTAATCTTAATTCACGTCTATCTTCTTCAATCTCCCCTTTTCTATCTCATTCCATCCTTCATCTATCAACGTCAATCTTCTTCTATCTTCTTGCCAATTTAGTCGATGCCTATCTCCCTATTACAAATTTTAAACTCTCTTTCCATCTCACATTATCTCTCCTTACAACAAAAGATCAGTCCACTACTAAGATATTTTATATTCTATTTCTATGAGGGTGATTATATTTTATGGTCAATGAAGTAATAGTATTCCCCTATGTAAAATGGACACAATACTTTTTAGAACTGTACTCTTCATTTCGTGGTAAGAAAAGACACTGAGGGATATAGAGAGAGATAAGATAGATACTACTTCAGTCGGCAGATAGACTAAGGGAATGGAAAAGATAGATATTCCCGGTCACTCTGGATAAGTGCGGAGATAGAAAAAGATAGAGATAATTCATTTAATTCTGTCTCTTTTTCATTCTAAATTCACGTCTATCTATTCTAATTCTTACTTTTCTATCCCTTACAATCCTTCATCAATCCTCCTTAATCTTTTTCTATCTCTTTTTCATTCTAAATTCACGTCTATCTATTCTAATTCTTACTTTTCTATCCCTTACAATCCTTCATCAATCCTCCTTAATCTTTTTCTATCTCTTAATCAATCAAAATACACGTCTACCTTTTTCAATCACCCCTTTTCTATCTCATTCTATTCTATATCTATCCACGTGAATCTTTTTTTATCTCTTTGTCAATCTAACTTCACGTCTATCTTTTTCAAACTTTCATTCTCTTCTTATCCTATGCTTTATCTATCCATGTGAATTTTTTTCTATCTTCTTGCCAATCTAGGTCTATGGCTATCTTGTCCAATCACCTGATCTCCATCTTATTCAATCCTTCATCAACCCACCTTAATCTTTTTCCATCTCTTCATCAATCTAAATTCACGTCCATATTTTTCAATCTCCCCTTTTCTATTTCATTCTATTCTACATCTATCAACGTCAATCTTCTTCTATCTTCTTGCCAATTTAGTCGATGCTAATATCCTTCAGTCGGCGGATAGATTAAGGGATAGGAAAATATAGATATTACCAGACATAGGAATAGAAAAAGATAGATATTCCCAGTCACTCTGGATAAGTGCGGGGATAGAATAAGATAGAGTTTTGCGGATGCAAAGTGACGGGTTGGGAGAGATAGAAATGGTCTATCTTTTCCAATCCCCCAGTTCCTATTTTTTCAATTTTTTTCTTCTAACAGGTATATTTGTGCCTGAAAAATTTGTCCTTTTCTTTTACTTTATTCTGAAAAATAATGGATCTGATTTAATACAAGAATTTTTACTATAACTCGAATGATAAAATTTGATACAAATTATAAATTATCTTGTTCAAAGATTTTTATGTTAATTTTATAGATTTTAACTGGCGATGACAACGGCTGGAAACTAATAACCCTGGATGAAAATAAACATGGTGGAATGGCTTCGCCTCTCTGTCACGCAATTTTGCGTTCTCCACAATTTCGAATGGTCGTGATGTGCATTATTCTTGCAAATGGCATCACAACTGCAACTATGAATTTCAAACATGACGAAAAACCAAGGCACACTTACTACGCTAATTATTATTATGCTGAAATCGCATTTACTATCCTTCTCGATTTGGAAACTCTCTTCAAAATTTGGTGTTTGGGTTTTCGCAGTTATTATAAGCATTCAATTCACAAGTTCGAATTACTTCTTGCTATTGGAACTACTATTCACATTATGCCTTTTTTCTACCTTTCTGGTTTCACGTACTTTCAGGTAAATTTATTTCTTTTAAATGGCAGGATGAGGAATGATTTTTTCATGAAGTTCCTTGTATTGTGTAGGTCTTGAGGGTAGTGAGACTTATCAAGGCATCACCAATGCTGGAAGACTTTGTGTATAAGATTTTCGGCCCTGGGAAGAAACTGGGTAGTTTGATTATATTTACAATGTGCCTGCTCGTTATATCCTCCAGCATTTCTATGCAGCTCTTTTGTTTCCTCTGCAACTACACGAAATTCGAAACCTTCCCTGAAGTAAGAAAATCGGATTTTAATGTAATAAAAAAATAATCATTTTTATCTCTATTATTAATTATTATAATTTTTTAATTTGCAGGCTTTCATGTCTATGTTCCAAATCTTGACTCAAGAAGCCTGGGTAGAAGTTATGGATGAAACCATGGTGCGAACTCACGAAACAATGGCACCATTCGTTGCTGTTTATTTCATCCTTTATCACCTTTTTGTGACTTTGGTAAAATTTTCTCCTCATTAAAATTATTCAACTTTCATCTTATAAAAATGTTCTTTTTTTTCTAAAAGATATTAGTCAGTGTTTCATTGGAAATTTGTTTTGAAAAAGTTCAATCGTCGCGCTCGATTTTATATGCTCTTCAGACTTATTTCAAATGAATCGACAAAATTATCCGTCAATTGGCGCTTTTAACTATTTTTTCAGAGTCTAAAAGAAACCTCTTTTTCGGTAAACAGTCTATTTTAGTACAGGTTTTTATTTAACGCATCAAAAATTCCACTAAAGAATAAAAAATTCTATTTTTCCACCAAATCATGCAAAATACGAAAAAATATTCACAAGAAAAATTTTTAGCCGAAAAAAGATCAACAGAGCTTTTAACTACTTTTCGAGACTAAAAGTTTTTGTTTCAATCTTTAGTCACATAAAGCGCTATTAAAAGAAAAAACTCCGATAAAGTATAAACGGAAAGAAAAAATAATTAACTATTCAAATAAAATTAAATAAGTATATTAAATTCAGGTCAGGACTGCTTATTCAGATATTGCAAAATAAAGTACAAATTGTATTATTTATTATAATTTGTTCTTCATTTTGCATCAGTCTTTATTCGCAATTACCCTAATTATGATGAGAATGTAAAAAAATAGAAAAATCCATTCTGTTTTAGATTGTATTGAGCCTTTTCGTCGCTGTGATATTGGACAACTTGGAGCTCGATGAAGATATCAAAAAATTGAAACAACTCAAGTTTCGAGAGCAGAGTGCCGAAATCAAAGAAACCCTTCCCTTTCGGCTTAGAATTTTTGAGAAATTCCCTGACAGTCCTCAGATGACTTGTTTACACAAAGTTCCTTCAGATTTCAACCTCCCTAAGGTGAGAATTTCAATTGTAGACTTTCAGGCAAAGAACTTTAGCAGCCAAATATGAAATCCATGCTTGATAAATAAATAATTACAATTTTTAATTAGGTCAGAGAGAGTTTTATGAGACAATTTGTTTATGAAGTGGAAGATGAAGAAAATGAGGGAACGAAAAAAGTTAGTGAAGCTTTCGATTCGAAAATGGTATATCGAAAGCAAAGACCAGTAAAAATTTTAAATGATCCACCAAAAGTCAGAAATGTTGTAACACCCTTGAAGAAAGCAGCTGTAACATACATAATTAAGTAAGTTTATTGAAAAAACAGAATTTTCTTTTGTTAAAGATTTTAACTATTTTCATTATTGTAGTGACTCAAACAACCAGAGATTAATGTTAGGTGATTCGGCAATGATACCAGTCCCTGGAAAAGCCCTATTGAAACCTCAAGGTACAGTTAGCAGCGCAAAACAACTGCGAATTGATCAGAAAAAGTAAGATTTTTAATTGCATAATAACATTGTAGGTGAATTTTCAACTTTCAAAATAACACAGCGTGGTGACTATCACCATCGGTTAGGTATTCATGAGTAGAGTTTATGTACACAGGCATTTGGCTAAGTTGGCGCTTCCCTGCTGGAAGTAAAAAGATTGAAAAAGATAGGAACTGGAGAATTCCAAAACTCTATCTTTTTCTATCCCCGCACTTATCCAGAGTGACTGGGAATATCTATCTTGTTCTATCCCTATGTCTGGTAATATTTATCTTTTCCTATCCCATAGTCTATCCACCGACTGAAGCAGTATCTATCTTTTTCTCTATCTTTCGTGATTGACCACTTGTATCTTTTTCTATCCCTCATTTATCTCCAGATAGTGCAAATTTTAATCTCTCTCTATATCCCTCAGTATCTATTCTTACCACGAAATAAAGAGTGTAATTCTAAAAAGTATTGTGTCCATTTTACTAGGTCTAGAAGTATGAAACCGGAATTTTTTTTGCAAAAGTTACACGTCTGTTGCATGAAAATGATCAAAAATATTTTATTCAAAGTAACCTCCATTGCTATTTACACATTTTTCCCACCTCTCCGGAAGGTGATGAATGCCACGCCAATAAACTGTTCGTCTTTTAAATCAAACCAGTTATCCACCCATTCTCGTACATTTTCGTACGAAGTGAAGCGTTGTTCAGCGAGAGCGTGGCACAGTGATGCGAACAGATGGTAATCCGACGGAGCCAAGTCTGGAGAATAAGCGGCGCAAGCACCAGTATTTCCCAACTGAACTTCTCGATCGTTTCCTTGACCCGATTCGCTGTGTGTGATGGGGCATTATCGTGAAGAAAAATGACTTTGTGTTGCCTTCTTCGATAATCCGGTCGTTTTTCTTGTAATGCTTGATTTAAATCGATAATTTGCTGTTGGTAGCGATTGGTGTTGACAGTTTCACCAGGTTTTAGCAGCTCATAATAGATAACACCCTTCTGATCCCAGTCTTCGAACTTTTTCGGTGGTTTTCCACGATCTTCGTTTCTCACATCAAAATTACCACTTTTGAATTTTTTAAACCACTCGAAACACTGTGTTTTGCCAAGAACATGTTCACCGTAAGCTTCGACAAGCATTTGATGCGATACTGCAGCAGTTTTTTTCAAATGATAACAAAAAACTCGACATGTTGATGCTTGTAGTAAATACACTGGTATATCGAACTTGGGTTGTTGTCTACTGGAAATATTTCTCAGCTACTAGAGGGAGAAGATGGCGCTGCAGAAGCGGTCGCACGGTCCCTAAACTGATGGCAAGCACCATCAATAGGGAAATTCCGGATTCATACTTCTAGACCTGGTACATAGTAGAAGACTATTACTTCATTGGCCATAAAATATAATCACCCTCATAGAAATAGAATATAAAACATCTTAGTAGTGGACTAATCTTCTTTTGTTGTAAGGAGAGATAATGTGAGATAGAAAGAGAGTTTAAAATTTGTAATAGGGGGATAGACATTGACTAAATTGGCAAGAAGATAGGAATAGATTGACGTTGATAGATGAAGGATAGAATAAGATAGAAAAGGGGAGATTGAAGAAGATAGACGTAAATTAAGATTAACAAAGAGATAGAAAAAGATTAAGGTTAATAGATGTAGAATAGAATGAGATAGAAAAGGGGAGATTGAAAAAGATAGACGTGAATTTAGATAGATGAAGAGATAGAAAAAGATTAAGGTGGATTGATGAAGAATTGGATGAGATAGAGATCAGGTGATTGGAAAAGATAGCCATAGACCTAGATTAGCAAGATAGAAAAAGATTAACGTTGATAGATGAAGGATAGAATGAGATAGAGAATGAAAGATTGAAAAACATAGGCTCGAATTAAGATTAACAAAGAGATAGAAAAAGATTGACGTTGATAGATGTAGAATAGAATGATATAGAAAAGGGGAGATTGAAAAAGATAGACGTGAATTTACATTGATGAAGAGATAAAAAAAGATTAAGGTGGATTGATGAAGGATTGGATGGGATAGAGATCAGGTGATTGGAAAAGACAGCCATAGACCTAGATTGGCTAAAAGATATAAAAAGATTCACGTGGATAGATAAAGCATAGAATGAGATAGAAAAGGGGGGATTACAAAAGGTAGACGTGAATTCAGATTGACCAAAACCTAGAAAAAATTCACATGAATAGATAAAGGATAGAAAGAGATAGAGAATGATAGATTGAAAAACATAGGCGTGAATTAAGATTAACAAAGAGATAGGAAAAGATTGACGTTAATATATGTAGAATAGAATGAGATAGAAAAGGAGAGATTGAAAAAGATAGACGTGAATTCAGATTGACCAAAAGATAGAAGAAGATTGACGTTGATAGATGTAGAATAGAATGAAATAGAAAAGGGGAGATTGAAAAAGATAGACGTGAATTCAGATTGACCAAAACCTAGAAAAAGATTCACGAGGATAGATAAAAGATAGAATGAGATAGAAAGGGGGAGATTCAAAAAGATAGACGCGTATTGTGAATGACTAATAGATAGAAAAAGATTCATGTGAATATATAAAGGATAGAATGAGATAGAAAAGGGGAGATTTAAAAAGATAGACGTGAATTTATATTGACAACGAGATAAAAAAAGATTCACGTAGATAGATAAAGCATAGGATGAGATAGAGAATGAAAGATTGTAAACGATAGACGTGAAGTTAGAATGAAAAAGAGATAGAATTGGATAAATTATCTCTACCTTTTTCTATAATAAAGATTTAAAGTGATTCAAAAGGATAAGATTTCTATTTTTTTACTTCTAGCAGGATTTTCTCGAGATATTTAATTATAAAAATATGGATTTTTTTAACCTGATTTTTCTTAATTTTTTGTATTAAAAACGTCTAAATAATTGTTGAATCAACTTAGAATGTTGTAAATATTTCTTTTTGTATTGGAACTTAATCGTAGCTACTATAATCTTCCATTTGATTGAGCATTTTAGGCATTTTTTATTCGTTTTAGGCGCTATTTCGTGTTTTTTCCACTATTTTTTCAAATATGAAAAATTTAGTTTAAAATCGAAAAAATAGTGGAAAAAAACTCGAAATAGTGCCTAAAACGTATAAAAAATGCCTAAAATGCTCAATCAAATGAAAGATTATAGTAGCTACGATGAAGTTACAATACAAAAAGAAATATTTACAACATTCTAAGTTGGTTCAATAAAGATTTAGACGTTTTTAAATAAAAAAATGAAGAAAAATCAGGTTCAAAAAATTCATATGTGTTATTTTTACTTCCCTAGAGTGTAATTATTTGTTTATTACAATCATGGTTAACAACTCATTGCATTATAGATCGGTACGTAGAAGTGTTCGTAGTGGCTCGATAAAATTGAAGCAAACTTATGAACATCTTATGGAAAATGGTGATATTGGAGCCATAAACAGAGTCAGTTCATCACGAAGCAGACCACATGATCTTGATATAAAATTATTACAGGCCAAAAGACAGCAAGCAGAAATGCGAAGGTTAATTTTATTAAACTTATTTATGTTAGAATAAAATTATTCCAAACTAAAATTATAAAATGTTTCAGAAATCAGAGAGAGGACGATCTTAGAGAAAATCATCCTCTTTTTGACACACCACTCTTTGCAGTTCCACGTGAAAGTAAATTTCGAAAAATCTGTCAGCTTTTGGTCTACGCTCGATACGATGCAAGATTAAAAGATCCTCTGACTGGAAAAGAGAGAAAAGTCCAATACAAAAGTTTACAGTAAATACACCCATTTGAATCATTTTAATATTCAATAATTTTTAATGAATTTTTCATCATAATTTTAAAATATTTCAGCAATTTTCTTGGACTTGTCACGTACTTGGACTGGGTAATGATTTGCTTTACCACACTTTCCTGTATATCAATGATGTTTGAAACTCCAAAATATCGAGTAATGGAAGTGCCGGCTTTACAAGTCGCAGAATATGGCTTTGTAATTTTCATGAGCATCGAATTGGCTCTAAAAATTTTAGCAGACGGATTATTCTTCACTCCTAAAGCTTATATTAAGGATGTTGCCTCGGTTTTGGACGTATTTATCTACGTGGTAAATTGCGTTATCAATTTTTTCTTCTTGATATATATTTAATTAATTCTTGTTTCAAATCCATCAGAAACTTTAAATTTCTTTAATTTTCAGGTGAGTCTCGTTTTTCTCTGCTGGATGCCAAAGAGCGTGCCACCAAATTCTGGTGCGCAGCTTTTGATGATTTTACGCTGCGTAAGACCCTTGAGAATATTCACTCTGGTACCTCATATGAAGAAAGTTGTTTACGAATTGTGTAGAGGGTTCAAAGAAATATTATTGGTATCGACTTTGCTGATACTGCTGATGTTTATCTTTGCGAGTTATGGTGTGCAGCTTTATGGTGGTCGACTAGCCCGCTGCAATGATCCCACAATTTTAAAAAGAGAAGAATGTGTCGGAGTTTTTATGAGGAGGGTTTTCGTCACAAAAATGAAGCTTCAGCCTGGCCAAAACGAAAGCTATCCATCTATTTTGGTGCCACGAGTTTGGTGAATTTGAAACTTTCTGAAGATGAAATAATGTCTTATAAATTAATAAACTAAATCAAGTAATAATTTATTTTTCAGGGCGAATCCTAGACGATTCAATTTTGACAATATTGGAGATGCGATGCTTGCGTTATTTGAAGTTTTATCCTTCAAAGGTTGGCTGGACGTTCGAGACGTTCTAATTAAAGCACTTGGTCCTGTGAGTTATTTTTTCTTTGAGAAAATTCTAATTCTGTTTCTCGTGATCTCTTAATTATAGTAATAATCTTATCTTTTTTCTTAGGTTCATGCAATTTATATTCATATATATATTTTCCTCGGCTGTATGATTGGTCTCACACTTTTTGTGGGTGTCGTTATTGCTAATTATTCAGAAAACAAAGGCACTGCTTTATTAACTGTAGATCAAAGGCGATGGTAAAAAAATTGAAATTTATTTTACTCTATGTATTAAAAATTAATCACTAAGTTAATTCTTTTTTTTTAAGGTGCGACTTAAAAAAGAGATTGAAAATTGCTCAACCTCTACATCTTCCTCCGAGACCAGATGGAAAGAAATTCAGAGCATTTATATATGATATTACTCAGAATATTTATTTCAAAAGGTTCATCGCGATTATGGTTCTAACCAATAGTGCACTCCTTTGTGTCTCGGTACATTTACATATTCAATATTTTAAACTGTAATTATTTTTACTTAATATCTTGAAAAAAACAACTGATATTAAGGAGGTTTGTCCATGAGTGAAGTTGGTTAGAAAAACGTCAATTAGTACAACTTAAGATAATGTTTGATAAAATATCATATTCTAAAAGAAAATGGTTACTTTACCAGAAAACAATTGTAAAACATGAAAAGTTCCTCTTTTGATAACAATTGCTGATGCTCAAAATTCCCTACAAATTCTTTTTTAACTTCAATCGCTGTAGCGTTGTTAGTTTTAAAAAAATTAGCTATAATTGAAAAGCATAAAACTATACATTATTTGTGGTGGCAAAGTCTTAGAAACTTACTTAATATACAAAATAGCTGAAGTAATTGAAGTCTGATGATTTTTGAATGTTAAGTTCGGAAAAAATGCATAAAACTTTGCTAAAAGGACAATTTTATTATGTTTTTACTTTTTCCTGAAAAATTAAATATTTTTTTATTAAAAATACACTTATTAGTACTAATAATGTCATAAAGTCAGAATGAATGACCTATTTCTACCTTATCTTCCCTATAACACTAAACTCCTTAAATAATATTAAAATTTTGTTCTTCCTTTCAAGTGGAGAGTCGATCAAAAACACACTGAAGCTTTAGCGACTGTTTCGACAATTTTGACTCTTGTATTCCTGGTAGAAGTTATAATGAAAAACATCGCTTTCACACCCCGTGGATACTGGCAGTCTAGGCGGAACAGATACGATTTACTGGTAACTGTAGTCGGCGTAATCTGGATTGTTATTCATGGAACCATGAAAGTACGTAATGATTTGAAAATAAATCTGATTCTACATAATTATTCAAATTAATATAAAATAATAGATTATTATTTGACATTTACTTGAATGTGTTTTTTTCAGAACGATTTATCCTACGTGATTGGCTTCATGGTCGTAATACTGCGATTTTTCACTATTACTGGAAAACATACGACTCTTAAAATGCTCATGCTAACTGTTGGGGTTTCAGTCTGCAAAAGTTTCTTTATCATCTTCGGAATGTTTTTGTTGGTATTCTTTTACGCTCTGGCTGGTACTATAATTTTTGGAACTGTTAAATACGGCGAAGGAATAGGACGGTAAGTTTCAATTACATGTGATTGAAATAAAAATTGAAACAAGATGAATTTTACTAAAAAATATAATTTAAATAATCTTACTTTTAGACGAGCCAATTTCGAATCTCCTGTAACGGGTGTAGCAATGTTGTTTCGAATTGTCACAGGAGAAGACTGGAATAAAATCATGCATGATTGTATGGTACAACCGCCTTATTGTACACCTGCTCCAAATTACTGGGAAACAGATTGTGGAAATTTTCACGCTTCTTTGATTTACTTTTGTACTTTTTACGTCATCATTACATACATTGTTCTAAACTTACTAGTGGGTAAGTATCAAATCAATTTTTTAAATAAAGAAGTAAAAGACAAGTGGAGTTAAAGTTTTACTCTCACACAAAGACTCTTGAAGTTCACTATCCGAATTTGAATTTTAAGGAGCAAAATTTTGTTATAAAGAAGAATATGCTTCACTCTTTTGAGCGAATTTAATATTTGAATATTAATTTCATTATTCCCCCTAAATCTGAACTTCTAAAATTAATCATGTTAGGCAGCTTTAATATGACAATTGGTCAGATGAGGTTGGTTAACGGAATCATCCTATTTTTTTGGGCTCCGATAAAGTGTACCAAAGCGTATTTCAATCTGATTATTCTTTCGAAAGTTATCTTGTCCGTAGACAACGACAACAACAACAATGAGATAGAGAGATTGACAGACAGGATTTAAAAATCCTTTTTCGGTTTCAGGGGGTCATGAGACATGTACATTTGTACAATGAACTTCCTTAGGATAATGAATAATTCTTGCATGGTTTTTGTATTACTTTTTTGGTTTTGGGATATTTCTCAAGATAAACTTAGGGTAGTTCGGTCACGAAAATTAGGCCTCAGGAAAAAATAGATAATTTTGCTTTCAAGAATAGCAATATTATTATTGAAGGGATCTTTTAAAAGAGAAAAGATTATTTTCTGTAAAAACCATTTGAAATATAGAAAAATAATGTATTTAACAAATTTTATTTTTAATTGCACTTTTTTTCATATCGCTTTTTACCAAATTTTTTAAAATGGTGCGATTCTAATAAATCGTGGATCATTCTATCAGGGAAAAAATTCTCTACAACTTGACCGTTTCTAATTTTTGAAAATAAATTCTTTAATGGCTAAAACTATTAAAAAACAATTTTTCAAAAGAAATTTTTTATAAACAAATTGCTCAATTTGATAATAATTGATTCATTTTCAAAAATTGGAAATGGTAAAGTTGTAAATATTCTTTTCCCTCGAAAAATGATCCACGATTTATTATAATTGCACCATTTTTTAAAATGTGGTAAAAAGCGATATGGAAAAAAATAACTTGAAAATAAAATTTTGTTAAATACATTATTTTTCTATTTTACAAATTTTCTTATAGAAAATAATCTTTTTTCTTTTGAATAATCCCTTCAATAACAATATTGCTATTCTTGAAAGAAAAGTTATGTATTTTTGCCTAAGGCCCAATTTTTCGTGACCGAACTACCTTAAAAGAGAGACAATTATATAAATAAATTTAACTTGGAGTCGATTTTTACTTTGAATACTTTTAATTTGATCCCCACCAGCTTTTTGTTGCAAAAAATCTTAATCTACTTAATTTCCCTAGCTATTATCATGGAAAATTTCTCGTTGTTTTACTCAAACGAAGAAGATGCGTTATTGTCATATGCGGATATCAGGAATTTTCAGAATACATGGAACGTTGTTGATATTCATCAAAGGGGAGTCATACCAGTCAGGCGGGTACGTTTTTATGCAATCAATGGATATAATCTTAAAAAAATGTTTAATTTTTTTTAGAAATTTGAAGGCTGCCGAGTTTGAAAGCAATAAGTTGATAAAAAGTCTGTTTTAGGTGAAATTTATTCTGCGGTTATTAAAAGGCAGACTAGAAACCGATCCTCAAAAGGATAGATTGCTTTTCAAGTACATGTGTTATGAACTTGAACGACTGCACAATGGTGAAGACGTCACATTTCACGATGTCATCAAGTAAGTTCGAATTAATTGAAGTTTTGTATCAAATATGTCAATTAAGGTAGTTGTCGTGCCAAAAATCAGTCTCTGGAAAAAGAAGTTTTTCTATGATTTCAAGACTGGAAATTATATCATCAGCCGTGTCATATGTAAGGAAAGACACTCTTTTTAATGAAAAAATTTAAAAATTACGAAAAATAATTTTTTAATAATGTTTTTTGTAATAGGATTTTTCCTTACTATCGTTTCTTACCAATTTTTTGAAAATGATTGAAGTTTCTTAAATCATAGCTTATTTTTTCGGGGAAAATATTCTCTACAACTTAACCGTTTCCAATTTTAGAAAATGGATTTTTAATGATTTCAGCCATTAAAAAATTTATTTTCAAAAATTGGAAACGGTTAAGTTGTAGAGAATATTTTCCCCGAAAAAATAAGCTATGATTTAAGAAACTTCAATCATTTTCAAAAAATTGGTAAGAAGCGATAATAAGAAAATATCCTATTACAAAAAACATTATTAAAATATTATTTTTCGTAATTTTTAAATTTTTTCATAAAAAGAGTGTCTTTCCTTACATATGACACGGCTGATGATATAATTTCCAGTCTTGAAATCATAGAAAAATTTCTTTTTCCAGAGACTGATTTTTGGCACGACAAATACCTTAATCAAATATTATTTGTACATGGACACTCACTTTTCTGTACAGTATGCTGTCCTATCGGTCAGTGGATATCAGAAAAGCGCTCCAACTTGAAGAACTACTGGCTCGAGAAGAATTCGAATATATTATCGAAGAAGAAGTTGCGAAGCAAACAATCAGAACTTGGCTTGAAGGCTGTTTGAAAAAGATTCGAGCCGTTGGGGTGAGAAATAAAGTAGATTTTTATAATATTTAGTGCTAGGCTTTCTTTTATTTACCTTTTTCGTTCATTTAGAGACAGCAAAATAGTCTCATTGCCGGTTTGCGAGCAACTAATGACGCTGCAGCTCAGCAACAAGATCATGTAGAGGAAAAAGCTAAGGAAACTACTGTGGATCATCGTGAGGAGGAACCAGAGCAAAAAGTACGTTTGTTTTCTTTTTCTTTGTCGGGAAAATAAAATCAGACAAAATTATAATGTTTAATCCCAGTTTTGATTTTAAACAGCAGAATTTCAAATAATCTAATTCAATTTTTTCAGTAATTAGTAGTTGATGAATTTGAAAAAATTAAAACTGGTTTTTGCAGGATACCGACGGTTTGCGACACAGGACCAAAAAACCTGTAGTTCTTCCGAGATCCGACAGCATCGGTAGCGGTTCTGCAAGAAAATATCTCGCTCCAACATTATCTGATCCAATTTCGGTGAGAACTGAGAAAGAAAAAATTGCTGCTTCTAAAAAGAGAAATAACAGACCCCCACGTAAGTTTCTATTATTATTAAAAAATTTAGTGAATTGATAAGTGGCCGGTTTATTTGTTTGAAGTTTTTTGCTTGTTGAATATTGAAATGTATTTTCAAATTAATAATTGCCTTTTCTTAGCTGTGGTGAAAAACAACTTGCCACATTTGACAGAAGGAACTGAACAGAATCGTCAGCCTAAAGAAACATTCAACGCAAAATCGTCTCCTCCTAAAGTATCCAATATCGTAACAGAAGTTCGCGATTGGTGGCGAGAGCAATTGGATTACAATAGTGACACTAGTGATGACGAATTGTGAATCCAAAAAATCTTTTAATTTCAACTGGGAAATTTAAGTTCAATCCAAATCCTATAATTTTTCCTGGTTTTCAGAAACAAATGCCTAAAAATTAAGCGTAAATTGCTGCCTATAAATATTTACAAGTATAATATTACAGGTAATTTATTGCCTGCTCGAAAAACAAGAAAGCGAATAAGCAATGATGAGGAGAGAAAACCGACTTTAGCTAGAATTATTATTTTGTATCATAAAGTGTGAGAGGAATGAAGAGCCGACTTTAGAATCGGATTTTTTGGAAAAAATGTTTTTAATGAAAACTCAGATGTAATATAACCGGTTGTTAAGTTTTTACGAATTATGATCATTTCGAATGAAGTGTGCATCGAACTACAGAGGATGAAAGTTAGAAAAGTTCAATGTTACACCTGTGTGAAAAAATAGAAACGTAGAAGTAGGTACGTGGATTTTTTACAAGAACTAGATATAAATCTAAATAATATACAAATACAAGATATTATCAATAATTAAGGGTATTGAAGAATATAACCATTAGTACAATGTGAATAAGATTCGAGTCAACGAGCCTTGATAAAAAAACTTGATTTAAAAAACCTTAGTGAGTTGAGTCACATAGATTGGGTAATTCATTTTTCATTTTTACATTGCCGATCAGCGAATTTAGAGTCAATGTTAATTTAGCCGAATTTTTATGAAATTATTATTGTAACATTACTTTATTTTCAGACCTGTACTAAAGTAAATAATTAAGGATGCCATACTTTTATTTAAAACTTTAAATTAATACTGAGATCAGAATTTCCTCGATTAAAAAGTTTTTTTCACTAAATGGTTGCAATAATTTCACATGAATTCGGTGCTTTCGTGAAAAAACGTCGATTGTTAAGAAGGATGAAAAAGAGAATGATAATAATCGAATACCTGGAGTGTTCAAGAAATGTGGTAATGCCGCCTTAGATATTTTCCTAGCTAGAATCAAAGTTATGAAGATGAATTTTGTTAACCTTCCAACAATGTTTGAATGATCTATTTTTTACGAAAGTCGCCGTCCGTGATTTATTATTCGTATAGCTTCGTGAAACCTGGATAAGGTGTATTTATTGTATACTAAAAAATCATTGTTGGAACAAAAAGTGAGAAACCAGAGAGTGAAAAAAAAAATGTGAAGTAACCGTTGCGGTTAAAGTTAGACAAGTATTTTGGTGATTGCCTAAATGTTAGCCAATGAAGATATATTATAGTGCGAGTATTTATATATTATACACTATGAGTTGATTTTATATACATATATATAAATATATATTTACACAAAAAGAGGACATACGTAGATTAAACGTTTACGTTGTCATGATGAATGTTATAATTGTTACCTAGTTTATGTGTTGCATTAAAATGAATAGGGCTAATAAATGTTATTTGACTCAATAACTTGACTAAAATTATTGGGCAAGGAATTACGGAAGTATTCACCTCTTAGAAAAAGAATTATAACTTTTATTTCATAAAGTGTCGGTCCCTACTTTTCATATTAGCCTACTAGTTAATTTAACAAAGTTATGATTTGACTATACATATTTAAAAACAGCGAAGTGTTCTACATAAATCATTTACCTCGAGTAAATAATTTTCTTAGAGTATTACATAATACTTGGAAATAAAATCAATTAATAAAAGAGTGATTAGAACTTAAAACGCAACTTGCAAAGTACAATAATTTAAATTCAGCTTGTAGAATTGAAGAAAATATTCCAGAAATTTACAATTAATAACAGTAGCACATTCTAATTTGAAAAAAAAAATTGTTTATAACAAAATCGTCCATTTGGAAAAAAATTTAAAAACATAATTTCAAAATCTCAACAACTTTATGCTAAATCATTAGATTAAACCTTAAAGCAATACAAATTTATCGAGACTTATTAAATGAACATACCAAAACTGCATTTATATAAGAAAAACTTGTCCATCAGATTCCATTATTTGATTAGCTTCAGTCATTTTGTTGATAGCAGCTTTGATTTCGCCTGAAGTAAATTCTGGTCTGTGTTGTACATTGATGTAGTCGCGAATTGTTGCTAATGACAACTGGGTGGCATGCTTATCATTAAAGAGTTTATGTAATAAAGTTCTAAAGATCTGGAGTCTGAAAAATAAAAAACATTCATTCATGTTATTTTATAATCATAAATTACCTTTATTATTTGTTTCAAACTTAAAATTACTTATAATCCTAGTTGCAAATAGATTTTCTATCCTAATTATAATCATAAAGTGAAAGATAATTAAAATATATCACAAACCTTTCATCAGTAATGACAGCCGGTTCTTCTACCTCCATAGGAGTTTCTGCAGCAACTGATCCATTCACAACTGGAGCAGAACTTTCTCCTATTTGTGAGCGCGTAACTCTACGGATAGCATCATCCACGTGAGAATCATCATCACTCTCATAATCATAAGGATCATATCCAGGTTCACCAGGAGCAACCCGTGTTTTTCTAGGCTTCTTTTTTTTGTTGACTGATTTGTTGCCAGATTCGTCCTGTTCACCTTCAGAACTTCCATAATAACTATCACGTCTTCTGCGCTTCTTTTCTTTCTCGAGAATGCGCTTAAAGTATGCGAATTGAACCAATTCAATCGCTGCGTTTGCATCTTCCTCCTCAACATATTTCGAAAGACGAGCTTTCGCATGGGCAGTTGACAAACGAATCAAAGTTTCCAAGGTACGAGCAGTTATAGGTTGTGTCTACAGAGATTTTTGAAATTAAATTATATTAAGTGTAGTTAGTTTTCGTCTTTTAGTCGTAAGTTTAAAATTATAAGAGAATAATTCTACTTACTCTAGCCACATCAGACTCCATAAGATCTTCAGAACGAAGTTTAGAATATTCGTCGGCGATTGCCTTGCTTGCCTCATCACTCAAAATTGGTTTCATGCAACGAGCAATGTGAATGTATTTTCTCATAAAGTTAATGGTAAGAATTTGATCACTAAAAAATAACAACTTTTATATCGAAATTCGATTTTAAGAATTTAAGATCTCCTTTTTTTAAGTTATTGAAAAATTAAAACTTACGTCTTGGAACGTAAATTTCCATGCAGCAGTGGATCGTATTTTTCGAACACTGAGGAATCTTTTTCTTCTATTTCGGGGGCATCTGGATTATTTGTACTCAGAACGTCCAAACTGCTCGTGAAAGGCAATGCTTCCCCATCTTGCTCAGAAGGATTTCTGTACCTGTGCATCCTTACAACGTGGTCACTAATAATATTATCCTGATCAGAGTCCACGATATCTAACATCACGAAGAGTAAATCAAAACGAGAGAGCAACGAGTCCTGCAGTCCGATATTTTCCATCGGGGTTTTGTATTGATCATACTGTACATAAAATAATAAATATTTAAATATGCTAAATAAAGCAATTAAAATAATTAGATTATTATAGAAAAAAAAATGGAGAATGTAAAAAAGTAGCTTTCTTGAGTTTTATTTAGGACATAAGCCATTGTAAAATGTCTTACTCTTCCATAAACAGGATTAGCAGCTGCTAAAACAGAGCAACGAGCATTTAAGCTCGCATGAATTCCAGCCTTAGCTATTGTTACTTTTCCTTGTTCCATCACCTCGTGAATAGCTGTTCTGTCAATATCAGACATTTTGTCAAATTCGTCAATGCAAATAACTCCTCGATCTGCCAAAACCATAGCACCAGCCTCTAATCTTCTTTCTCCAGTTTCTTGATCTGATGTTACTGCGGCCGTCAAACCCACACCTGATGATCCTCTACCAGTTGTTGGAATGGCTCTAGGTGCTGTGCATAATACGTAACGAAGAAGTTGAGATTTCGCAACTGACGGATCCCCGATCAAAAGAACGTTTATGTCCCTAAAGAAGAGACAAATATAATTGATCATTTAATAGTGAAGAAATTTTAATAATAAGACATTTGATTCTGATCCTCACCCTCTGAGTCTAGTTCCATTTGATAATACCTTCTCATTCCCGCCCAGCATCAGGCACAAAATTGCTTTCTTTATATAATCATGACCGTAAATGGATGGAGCCAATGATTTGCTCAGGAGTTCAAAAATATTTCTTCGTGAACCGCGTTTGGCCATCTTTTTGCACTTTGCAACGTCATCGTGGGAAATCGTAAGTGTTGTTTCCTTGCTCAATTGAGTAATGTTGTTTGCGATTAAGATTGTTCTGTTGAGAAAACAATATTCTTAGCTTAAATTGATTTTCATTTTTTTTTCATTTTTTTTTTCATTTTTATTTGAATAAGAAGTCTTAAGGTTGTTACACTACTGGGTTAAGTTAATTTTTTTATTGTCATGATTTCAATTTATTACACAAAGTCGTTTACTACCTTATATTTTATTGTGAATTAAAATTTAAAAACTTTGAAGTAAGTTCTCTTTTGTATATCTACGAATGTTATGACTAAATATTGTCCAGTCAAATTAAATTAGGATACCTGAAAGTACCAGTTGTGTACCCTCCCTGCTTTCCCGGAAGGCACCTGAAGTTGCCAACAATTTGTACTCTATCTCCTGGTTTGCAAACGTCCACCAAATCATTATCACAAACTATATCAACACTACGTGGTAATTGACCGGCTGGTGCTCTCTCAGGCATTTCTTGAACGGACAGAGTTTGATGGTTTTTATAAGTGGAAAGACCATATTGAGTTTCTAGTGGATTTCCATCTTCATCCTATAAATGAGAATTTTATAAAAATAAAACAGTGAGATTATTTCTAAGAATTAATCAATTAAATTACTTTAGATGGATAAACTGCTGACGCGGGAAAAGCATCATATGATGTTAAATCACTGTAAACTCTTTCAGTTACGGCCTTTGTAGCTGCGCAGAAATGAACGCTTCTAACAACCTTTGGTCTTACCAAAGAACCTGAAAAATAAAATTAAAGATTACATACTACACCTTAGAAAAATTATCGGATTGAAATTCATTCCGAGCGAATCAAAGTTATTCCGAGACATTCTAATCTGTTTCCAAACCAATAAGAAAACGTTTTGTATCTACTTTGATGAAAAACGGTCAAAAATCCATCCGACTTAATCCGTTCAATCCAAGGCATCAATCCGAATTTCAATCCGATACTATCGCCAAGGCAGCTAAATACTTCAAGCAAATAAAATCATATTTTGCAACCTTACATTTTGTAACAATGCCTTCTAAGCAAACAAGATTCCCCAAAAATCTCGAAGTTAAACTTCTTGGAGTAACGTGTCTGTTTCCAAAACTTCCTTCAAAACCGACGAAAAATTCAATATTTCCTTTCGCATATTCTGTGTCAATTGAAGCAATAAATTGTTTCAGTGCATTCTCAAAAGCCATTTGTTCTTCAAAGGAATTTTCTAGCAAGCTGAAATTTGATTTTTGTTAATATATATAAAAAAAAACTAATGAACCCCTTCCTCCCACTCCACCAATTTCTGATTTCAAGTTCCGGAAAAATCTTGAAATATACTCTCAACCTTCTATATTCAGGGCTTAATAAGAAAAATTCGATTCGAATATTTTTTATAACAATTGAGGGGCTGGATGCAATAAGGGGCTTAGCGCTCGGATCTCCTCAAACGTGACGTCTCGGTTACCGATTTTCCGAAGTCAAGAAAATTAAATTTAAAAAAATCTGCCCGCTTCGCGGGCACATTCTCATCGCGCGCTTCGCGCGCAGCTCGCTTCGCTCGCAAGTTTGATTGGATGTGGCTGGTTAACGAACTTGTCCTTACTTTTTCGGCTCCGATAAAGTGTACCAAAGATCAATTCAATCTGATAATTCTATCGAGAGTTATGCCGCACACGACCTACAGACAGACAGACAGACAGACACTTTCGTAAAAACCATTTTTTCTGACTCAGGGGGTCTCAAAACGTAAAGATTTGATGAAAATTTCGAAAGTCATTTTTCACATAAAACCAATACCTTCTCATCCATGATGAGAATGTAAAAATACCATTATATTCAGCATTATTTATTTTCTTGACTTCGGAAAATCGGTAACCGAGACGTCACGTTTGAGGAGATCCGAGCGCTAAGACCCTTATTGCATCCGGCCCCTCAATTAAACTTTTCCAAAAATACAATATCCTTAATTAACAAATCTCATAAACTATTAGTCGAAAAAGGTTTAAATAGGTGACATTTTAAAGGTATTTTATATATTGTTTTATATTTACCTGAGTGCTCTTTTTGGATTTTTTCTTCGAAGATCATTAATGTTCACAAATAATCGGCGTTTGTTCTCATCAATCATGTTCTTTACCAAAGTTGTGTATATCCCTTGATCCTCCTATATTGAATCAAATTTAAAATTTAAAATACGGTGAACTTCATTGTAAAGTTTTCAATATATAAAATAATTGTAAAATTAAAAGTCAAAACCTGAAATTATATCTAAGTAAGAATGAATGTTGTTTAAAATGTTTTAGAAATTAAATTTTATTCACAAAAACATAAGTGAATTAATCAAAATTAGTAAAAAATAAATAATACTTATATATGTAATAAACTAATTATTTCACATAATGTAAAATGATAAAAATACTTACAGCATCATCCAGAAAATCCATATACTCTCGTTCAATAATTTTAATTCGTTGATCCGTTTCAAACTCGTCCATGGTGTTCGAATTGTGTAGAATATTTTACTCTAAAAATATTATAGCATCAGATTAATAAGATACTTAAAATGAGAATTATTTATTGTGAGCGAAATAAAAACATAAAAATAGAATCCCTAAAAAAATAGTATTGTAAACAATGAAGCATATATACTTATGAATTAAAGCACGTTCATGAAAAAGCAAAGATTGATGGAAGTCGCAATGAGTCGAACGGGTGGGAACAAAGCAACCGAGCACCGAACAGGATTGTCAAGAATGCGCGGGAAAAACATACTTTATTAACACAAAATTTTTGGTAATAACCAGTCACAAAACTCATTTCCATTATATTAATATTTTGATTGGTTGAAATTGCGCATGTCCCGCATTACCCTGTCCCACCCGTACAGCCGGTACAGCCTGTCTTTTGTCGCTTTAAATACAAACATAACCTCTATCTATATTCCATGTTTCATAATATTATGTACATCGTGTTCATAACTTTTATAAAATTATTAGATTGAATTTATTTATGTCAAAAATTATATACATAAATTTGTTTTTGCGATTATTACGAAAAAAAAAACAATTGAAAGGTGAAATTTCATAAGGGGATAATCCACATTTTTGTAATTTTACTGTATGGAGAAAAAACTACTATTTTGTTTTATGGATTATTTTCAATCTTTCCAAATCTTTCAAATATTTGCCGTTCAGCTTTATGTCCACGTCACGACCCTTTAAAGTTTTTGAGAGGTTATCTCGAAGGGCATCAAGGATTCATAATTTTGTTTGTTTATTTATTAAAATAATTGATTCCATGATAGAACAATTAACGCGCTCCAACGGTCTTAGAAATAAACGAAATTCATCTAAACTATGCACAAAAAAGTTCATTTAATAATCAGTGAGTGATGTTTTGTGAAATCGAAAAGTTCTATATCCTAATTCCGTTTATTTATTTTTAAAAATGTTTTTCAGATTTTTATTTAATTTAAGTTTCTTGTGAAAATAGGACAAATAAAGTTTTTGAACATCATTTACAAGTAGAAAAAATATTATATTATTATTTCACTTTTAATATTTAATCAATTATTTTAATGATTTCAACAAATACCGTTAATAATGAATTAGTCTATACCTCCTTTTTTGTTGTAAAAATTATCAACTTTTCCTGCAAATAATGTTTCAACGTTTAAAATCGAACATATTAAAAAAGTAATAAATATATTTGAGCATTCTAATGACCACACTAAAGTAAGTCACATTCGCATATAAAGTATACAATAAGTAGTAAAAATAATTGTTTTTAATTTAAATCATTAAATTGCCTGTAAACAAATTCCGAGCTATCCAGTTTTTTTACGATTATGAGCAATTTCTTCCTAATTGACTTCATCTTCCGACAAACCAGTGTTGAATGAATACTAAGTGAAAATCTTTATAGATGTTAAAAAAAAATCTTGCATCCAACTTTACTTCAGTTTATTTCCATCCGTGTTTATTTGCTCTATTTTTTGCTCTTTTGTTGAAAAAGATCTTTCATTTTGGTAAAAATTACAGGAACAGGATTACCCAATAGGCCTGAGAATTTGGAAATTTAATTAACACTTAAAACCTCTTAGATCGAATTTATATGTTATCTATAATATCACGAAGTGTAGTTCCTTAAAAAAATATACTTCGTTCTATTGTTTTCACCGTTTTTACTGCGGTTTCTAATAGAAGAAACTAATTTGATTTTTGTTCACTATTAACTACATTATAAAATACATTTTAAAAACACGCTGTAGAAAAAAGTTAGTTTGTTATCAACAAAATTAACTGGCAAAAAAAACTATAAAATCTCCTTTAAATCCATAAGATTAAACGCAACAAAAGATAGATAATTGATGAAATAATCTTTATATCACAAATGCATAGAAATAATACGTAAAAGTTTACATAAGCTTACCAGATTGTTCAGATTGCTTAAAAACAAAAAATGATGAATTTCAGAAATTCTAAAATTGTAATTGATTATTAGGCTGATTCACAAATACACGTTGAAATAATTTTTCAAAATTCTTATAGGTACTCTCACTCACAAAATTAATTTCAAATGACAAAACAATGGTGCGCTTCAAATTTTTTCTAAATTGATTAATATATTCCCCTTTTTTATATATATTTTTTATATTAAACTTTTTTTTAATATACACCCTTTTTAAAACCATTTGAAGTTCAAATGATTTTGGAAATTTAAATAAGTTTCGTTGGTGGGAACAGGCCGAAAACAAATTTAAAAATAAAGGAAACCATATTGATCATACATTTTACGGAAGTCACGATTCAAGTTTCTGAAATATTATATGCGATAAAAGCTGCGGTAGCATTGACAATACACGGTGGAGTGAATCTCACAAACTTTATAGTATTGTTTATATTTATATAAGTCGACGAAAGTGTGATTAACACTCCTAGAATTACAACGGAATATCCAAACCAATCCGTCAATCTCTGAGGGTTACAGTATCGTTTGAAACCTCTAGGTTCCGCTACAAACATGACTTTCCTTCGACGTTGAATGATTTTATTAGCTTCCAAAAGTACAGGCTGATCATCTACCTTCTGCTTTCTAAGCTTCAAATCTTGTTTTGAAAAACCTTCATTTTTGAATTCATCTTCGAGATCAGTGAGCTCAGCATCATCTTCGTCGTCTTCGAAATAAGCATAAGAATACCGATGAGGATCTGTGTTTTCATCTAGAAAGCCGTGGTAAACTGATTGAGAATGAATTCTGGGATCTGAGGAAGTCTCGTAACTAGATTGTCTTTGGGAACTGGAAAATACTTCCGGGGTGGAAATTTGACCAACATTCTTTTCTATCAAGCCTCGTGCTCGAATGTATATCAAGGGAGGAAGTATAAATACCAAAGGACCAGTTAGTGAACCGCCGATTAGAGCCATTACTATGTCAAAACGAGGTACTGATTCTCCAACTGCAACGCCGAGGAAAACTACCGCTGATCGCATTGCACAGCGCTTCCATCCGAAAGCTAAAATTAACAATTTGACCTTGCAATAATCTTAAAAGCGACGATATTACAAGTCGATTTTCCAAAATAAGGCTTTTTTGAGAAAAGATCGAGAGAAAAAAACTTACATCTTTGGATACTCCATTGATCCTCCAAATGTTGAAAAAGGGCAGAGTGTCCCAATGCGCTAGAGAAACATAACTGAAGTGCAGCTATTAAAATTGCTGCTCGAGTAATATTACTAGGAGAAACAACTTGGAGTACATTGGCTGTTGTGCTACCACCGTATTTAAATACTGCTAAACCAGCTGTGATACCAAATAGAGTGCCACTAACTGTAAAAGAAATTAAATTATGATTTGGGATTTGAATTCTTAAATAAGTCAGAACTCCTTTTTATTCACTCGATCTTATCTTGAAACTAATTAAACTCAGAGTAAAATAAAAAAAAATCAAGCAACAATGTAATTTTTTATTTGCAAATGATTAAATTTTCTAAAATTCTATTTCGTTATTTTCCATCATTTCTGCTTGACATTTCCAGATATTAATGGTTCTTAGTTTTAATTCCTAAAATGAAAAATTAGAAATGGAGTATTTGAAATAAAATATTTGAAACTAAGAATTTATATGCTTATAATTAAATATTTATTTTTATATTATCATAATCATCAATGCGAAGTTATTGGTTTGATTTATTTTACAATACTGCGAACTTTTTAAAAAAGTTTATATCGAATTCCATAATGAAATTTTTTTAAATTAATACTATTATAATAATAGATTAAAAAGACGATCCAGTTGTTGGGGGTTAAAAAATAAATGAAACTCTAATCTTTGATTAGTCATGAGCGACGTTTCGTCTGTTTCGTTGGCTTGGTTCGCCAATCTCATCAGACTAAAATTTTGAAGTTTACATTTAAAACACAGATAAAAAGAAATTAAAATATAAATTTGACAATCACATGGTACGTCCAAAAGTCAAAAGATAACAGTTATAATTTTACTTTTGGACGTACCATATGATTGTCTAATTTATATTTAAATTTTTTTCTATCTGTGTTTTAAATGTAAACTTCAAAATTTTAGTCTGATGAGGTTGGCGAACCAAGCCAACGAAACGTCGCTCATGACTAATCAAAGATGAGAGGTTCATTTATTTTTAACCCCCAACTGGATTGACTTTTCTATCTATTATTACATATTATGGAGAGTGATAACTCTACATATATTTAAATATAATATTATATTTCAATTGCATTTTAAAGTTTAAATTATAGCCTGCTTACTTAGAAAAGAAAGAATGACAGCTTTGTTAATATTTTGTGGGTGCCTCATATCCACTTGAATAGTCATTAGCGTTGGATGCACATCAAATTGAAAAGCCAGCATGCCATATCTATAAAACCAAAATAAATGTAATTGTTACGTTATAAATATATTTTCTAATAAATTATATAGATACTCAAACAAATTACCCTGAAATTAATTTATCCCACGTTGGTGATGTTGGTACCGGAAGTACGTTCAGCGTGCGATCGTCTACAATAATACACCACCAAACCAAAACTGCGGTAGAACCAACAGCCAAAGTCGAGAAAGTTGTTAACCACCTACTCAAGACATATTTTTATTAATTTAATTCTCTTGATATCGCAAATAAGATATAGTTGCTTATAAATTTAGATTACATTAGACGAGAAACATAAATTCAAAAACTTCTGAAGAAATTATCCTAATAACTTTTTTAATCGTAAAATTGAGACATCTGACAAGAAATAGTAATAAAATAGTTATTCTCTAACTTCATATCTCGAGGACTTCCAAGCCACATAAGCGGACACAAAAGAATTCCGACAACCAATAACCAGTAACAAAAAGACAGGTCAAATTCATTATCGGATACTTTCAATCCGAATAACTGGAGATTTTGTGATGCTGCAAATATGAAATATAATGTATAATTAAACGATTAGATTATCTATGTATTATATTCTAAGTCTGAAAACAAAATATTTTCTATAATTGTTTTTCAGTAATTTTTCTTTTCTGGTCCACTTAAAGCATTAATATTATTCGATGTAAAAATTTCTATATAATGTTAAAACATGAATAAATATATTCTCAAAGTTTTATTGAAATTAACTTCATATTCTTAAAAAAAATCTTTAAACTGCACTTTGAAACAGTTAAAAAATGGAATTACGGCTCTAAGGTGGAAAATAGTTAAGTTAACTACAAATTTTAGTTTTAATTCAAAATATTTGTTTTCTTTTTGCGTACCTACTAAAAGATTGGGTATCCCACAACCAAATACTGTAAGATCTAAGAGTATTGTAACGAAAATACGAGCTCGTGGTCCTAAAGTGAGTTCCGTTACAGCTGCTAGGGGGTAGCTGAAAATATATTTTCCATTTAATATTCAAAATGTTTAATAAAATACTTTAGTATTTGGATCTATTTGATAGTTTCCTTTTCCAAATGTTTATTTTCGCATGGTAATATTTTTGGTTTTTATTTTAAATTTTAATTTAATAATTGCTAATAGCTTAATGAATTTTAATCTCCCCAATCTTTAAGCTTTCTATTTTTCAAATTTCAGGCATTACAGCCGTTTCGTAATTCAATTTTTCAGTAAGATAGGTATTATGTAAATGTTAATGAATATTATTATTTTTTAACACGGTTTATTTGATAAGATAGTGTCGTGTGTTTTTAAATGTTGAAAAGAGAAATGAGAGACTGGCTGTGATCCCTGCAATTTGAAAATCATTGAATTGTTTTCACTTCTTAATTGTATAAGATTTAATTTAATAACTTTTTTCAATTTCTTAGATCATTAGTTTCTAATTTTTTAATTTTACAATTTTTAAACTCTCAAATTCACGTATTTATACATTTCGAAGGAGCAAAAAAAACGAAAAGTTAAAGATTTAAATATTAAAAACTGAAATATGATTAGCAAAGCAAATTAGTAAAAGTTGAAAAATAATATCTTTAAGATTCTAAAATTAGAAATTTAAAAGATTAATTAAAAATTTAACAATTAAAGTTTTTTAAAATTTTTAAACTGAAAAGATTTGAAAATGTTTTTAATTAAAACTTAGAAAGTAAGAACATTGACCATTTCAAAATTTGTGAGTGACAGTATGAACTTGAACAAACATAATTATACAATTTAGCGATGAAAATTAAGAAATAATTTAACTTATATTTGTTAACTGAAAACTTGGGTAATAGTCATAACATTCAAAAGATGAAATATTTGCAACTTTTCTCTTTCAAATTGTAAACCAAAAATATAAAATTCTTTAATCGGAAGAATAAAAGATAAGCCTTTGTAAATTATATTCATTTCCTAATTTTCTAGGTATACATTATATATTAAACTTAATTTCCTTATAAATTCAGGTGAAATAATTTATCTAAGCCAAAAAAACTAATCTTACCGATTTTTCCGTGAAATATGAGGATCTAAAGCTGTAGCGATAATCCATGATTTTCCAAGTAAAACAGAAGTATAAATTTGAAGTCCAAATACGACCAACACTAAAGGAATTCCGTACAACCCTGGAAGTTAATTAAATAATATTTCAATTGTAGGTTTATAATTAATTATGTAACTTGATCTTTAAATATTGGAAATGTGATCAAATAACTCACATGAGTTATTAGTTATATAAAATTCCATAAAACTCACCACACTGTACGATGGCTCTTGGAAGAGCAATAATAGGAAAGACTCCGAAAATATCAACGATACAGAGGGTCGCAAAAAGCACCGAAAGTCCCGAGTTGACCTCCTGGAATAAAAGAGGTATGCTTTCTCTATTCATGATACTTTTTATGGTTTCATCTGATTCTGTTAGATGTTGAGAAGACAACAACATAGACCGGTTTTCACTGATTCGTGTTCGTAACCCGATACTATTGAACAGACTCGGATAATGTAACTCATGGGAGAGGCGGAAAACCCACAAGTTCTTATATTTTGTATAGCCACAATATGTAAATTTACCATAGTGAAGGAAAATAAATGAACAAACCACATGAAAAACTTTTCGAAACAAATTTAAACTCATTTAGAATCAGGAATTCACCACATCTCTCAATTAGAGAAACTGTGATCGTCATTAATAAATTATTTTTTAATTTTCTGTTGGACAATTTATAGATTCTAATAAACTTGTAACTTAATTTGTTTCGATAAATTTTGTCACTGTCCTACCAAGTTATCCTGTATAGAACTTGTTTATTTATAAAACAATGTTCCCTATTAATTCATGAAATAATAACTTACATAAACTTATAAATACTCTAATACTCTTTAGAAAAACCGAATTGGTTAAACATACAAATATTTTACAACATTGTAGGAAAAAAAGGCCAATGACAAAATTGGTTCAGTGGATATGCGTTTAAGTTTCATCAGTTTCGTAAGCAGGTGAGGCTGGTGAATAAGTAGGACTTGTAGGGGAGTAACCGGGCACTGGAGGAGAATAAGTAGGACTTGTGGGTGAATAGCTAGGACTTGTAGGAGTGTAAGTTGGACTCGTTGGCGAGTACTTGGTGCTAGAAGGTGAATATTGTGGACTGGAAGGTGAGTAGGTGGGACTCGTTGGCGAATAGTTGGGACTGCTTGGCGAGTACCTCGTACTGCCTCCGGCTGTGTGTTGTGGTGAACTTGGAGAATAAGAAGGACTTGTTGGAGAATAGGTTGGACTTGTAGGCGAATAAGTAGGACTCGCTGGTGTATACCGTGGTGAAGTTCCAGCAAAAGATGGAGAAGTTGGAGAGTAGCTAGGACTCGTTGGAGAGTATTTTGGACTGCTTGGAGAATAGCTAGGACTCGCCGGCGAGTACTGAGGAGAACTTGGAGAATATGAAGGACTAGTAGGTGAGTAAGATGGAGAAGCGGGTGTGTAATTTGGAGAACTTGGAGAGTAGCTAGGACTCGTTGGAGAGTAACTTGGACTTGTTGGCGAGTAGCTAGGACTCGTTGGAGAATAGCTTGGACTAGTCGGTGAGTAACTCGGACTTGTTGGTGAGTAGCTAGGACTCGTTGGAGAGTAACTTGGACTTGTTGGCGAGTAGCTAGGACTCGTTGGAGAATAGCTTGGGCTAGTCGGTGAGTAACTCGGGCTCGTTGGTGAGTAGCTCGGACTCGTTGGAGAATAGCTAGGACTAGTCGGAGAATAACTCGGGCTGGTGGGCGAATAACTAGGACTAGTCGGTGAGTAACTTGGACTCGTTGGTGAGTAGCTCGGACTCGTTGGTGAATAATTGGGACTTGTAGGCGAATAGCTAGGACTGGTTGGAGAGTAATTCGGACTCGAAGGAGTCATGCTAGGAGAAGTTGGCAGGTAAGCAGGAGACGTAGGTGAGTAACTTGGGGATGCACCACCGGCTGGAGACATTGGGTATGGACTCATGCTTGGTCCTGGACTGCCTGGACTGCCTGGTTGTGGAGAGTAGGCGGAGTATGCTGGAGATAATCCTGATGCATCTGAAGCTCCTGATGGCGAGAAACAACCTGCTCCTGGTGTCATTCCGCTTTCTAAAGCTTTAAAGATAGCAAAAAATGTTTATTGAATGTAAAGTATTAAAACCGGGAGAAAATAAAGACAAGAAATAAAGCAAGGATTGTCTTACCCGGTGACATACTGGAGGCACCATATGCTGGAGTTGCTCCTATTTGGTTCCAAGGAGTCATTCGAGGACTCATGCTTGACACTGCTGCAGTGCCACAGAACATTCCTGAGCCGCCCATTATATTTGCACCAGCCACCATGGGGATTTCCATACCTGCCTTACATTTTTCGGCATCGAGTAAGAGATCAAAGCATCCTGAATAATAAATGTAAACATTTTTATGAAAAATCCGATCTATGAGTGGGTTGCAGAACAAACCATGCGAGCAAGGACAAACTTGTGTGAATTTATATTGCTGTCACACTCGCACTCATGGCCTCCCTGTGTATTATAAATAAGAAGATTTTTAAATTTTACCTGTGCCAATACGAGGTAATTGTCCCATGATGATATTTTCAGATACACCCCTCATTGGATCATTCTCGGCGTGAGATGCAGCATCTAGCAAAACATCTACCGTTTCTTCAAAGGAACATCTGCAAAGAAAATTTAAGAAAATTTTTAATCATATTTCATGGAAAGTAGAGTCCTATCGAAATAATATCTAAAATCCTTACCTCATAAGAGCTCCAGTATCCTGCCTATTAATACCGTGACGAGTGATGGCCATAAGATGACCTTTAGCAGTCATGACATCACAAAGTAATGCAAGATGTCGATAGTTTACGTAAAGTCCATAGAACTGAAGCACAGCGTTCATTTCTTTCTCCACCGATTTTCTCACAGCCTCGATACCCAATACTTGGAAAATTTCACAAATGTCGTTACTGAATGTCCTTACAGGATCGACATCTCTCTCGCTCAATACTTTCATCAGACTTGTTCCATCAGTTTCGAGCAACCATTCAGCTATAGCTTTAAACTCTCCAGTATCTGTTATGATAATGCGCTTCTTGGAATCAGTTTGTGGCAAGTGCATATACACTTTACCAATAGCTTCAATACCCTGGAGTGTCATATCACTCAACATATTAGCTTCAATACACCTCAAAAACATATCATCCTCCATTTTATCTACAGTCTCTTCTTCTGTGTCTTGGAATTTATTATCGTCGCTGTTCATAATTCTGATACGCAGAACTAATTTTTCAGCATTGTCGTCATTAAATATACAATTTAAATCATCGCCAAAACCAGCATTTATCTTCTCAGCGATCTGTTCCATGGTCAATTTCTTATCAGTCATTCTCTTTCTATCCAATTCAATACGAAGTAACCACGGTGAAATTCTCGTCGGATCAAAGTCAGGCATTTCATAGTAAACGTTAACAAACTCCTGATCTTCAGCGATTACCGTGTTTTGTGGATCTGGATCATAGTAGATAGCAGTGTTTGCAGTAACTTTTCTCAGAGTTGTGTGTTCCAAACGACATAGAACGTTCTTTGCTTTCTCAGCATCTCTTGCTGCAGCGCCAGTCAGGAAAACTGTTAGAGACGGAGCTTTGGGTTTCTTACTTATGTTGATAATTTCCTTTAACCTGGGCACTCCCAAGGTTACATTTTTCGAAGAAACCCCTGCGAAATGGAATGTGTTCAGCGTCATTTGAGTCGCGGGCTCTCCAAGAGACTGAGCAGCTAAAGCACCAACCATTTCTCCAGGCGAGACTTGTGCTTGCTGAAACCTCGTTTCAATTTCTCCAATTAACCATTCAAAAGCTTCACTCGATAGCCTGAATTCTTCTGAGACGCATTTCGTACACAAAGTAGATCTAACCAGGCACTGGAAAAGCAAAGTCGCGTTTGCATTAGCTTGTTTACTTAATCTATCTTCGCCAGCGACGATTATACATTTTTCCAAAAGGTCCTTTACACCTTGAATAACCCTTATGGGACTTAAGTCAGTTGGTCCTCTTTTGTTAATGTGGAAAATTTTCTGTACATTCCAGATCATTCTTTGCAAGTTGCAAGGAAGTACGACTTTAGATTCTCCACTGGGGAAAATTTCCCTCAGAACCGCTCGATCCCTATTTAATTGTTCCCATTCCTTTTCCAACTCGGATATAACTTCTCCAGAACCCATCATTTCCCTTACGATTTCTTCGTTAAATATGCGTCGCAAGTATCTTTCATTTGTTGGATCGAATTTGAATTTCTTCTCAAAGGCTTTGTTACTCAATTTAATCGTAGGCAAGTTCTGGAATTCTACTGCTTCTCCACACAAACCATCCTCGCCATAACGTAATTGAATAAGCTGACCTACAGAATTTCTCACTGTACCGTCATAGTGAACCATTACCGACTCCATAGCCTTTATTAGACGACGCTGGATGTATCCAGTTTCGGCAGTCTTTACAGCAGTATCGATAAGACCTTCACGTCCTCCCATAGCATGGAAATAAAATTCGGAGGGAGTAAGACCAGCAAGGTATGAATTTTCTACGAACCCTCTGGACTCAGGACCGTAATCGTCCTTGATGAAATGAGGCAGAGTTCGCTTTCGAAACCCGAAGGGTATTCGCTTACCTTCTACGTTTTGTTGTCCTACACAAGCAATAACTTGAGAGATGTTAATGTTGGATCCTTTAGATCCTGATACCACCATAGCCTTTAAGTTGTTGTACTCAGTTAAAGATTTTTTCGCTGATCCTCCAGTTTTGTCTCGAGCGTCGTTTAGAATTCTGTTTACCTGGTTTTCAAAAGTTTGTCTGAGAGTGTTACCTGGAGTTGGTTCAAGTTCCATGTTATGCGCTTTCTGAATGACTTCTATGACATCCTCTTTAGCCTTTTTAATTGCCTTCTGGATTTCTAAATAAGTTTGAGGATCGGCAATAGTATCTCCAATACCAATAGAGTGACCTTCCAATAATAACCAGGTGTTGATTACTGTTTGAATATTTCCGTAGAAACGACCGCAGACTTCGTGACCCAATTCTAACATACAAATGTGAAGTAGAGAACCTGCTGAAGTACCAAGAGTTTTCTTACACAGAATCCCCATTACGAGTTCTCCATGCTCGACCATTACTTTCGTGTCTCCGGGTGAAATCCATTTGTATGGTCCCTCATCTTCTTCATCTGGATGTGTACTATGTGTTCGAATCATGTTGACATTGCCTGGAATGATTAAAGAAAATATTTGCTTTCCAGTCCAAAGAGGTTTTGGTTTCAAGATGCAGGGCTGTGGCATCTTTCCATCCCAGCTAGGTAAGAACATAAGGATATTCATCATCTGTTCTTTTTCGATAAAAACATCCCTTTTAGTCATTTTTCTCACAGCCGTAAGTGTGTCCTGCACAATACCCATAACAGGCTTGTTTGCCTGGGGTGTGATAATTTGTCGAGGTGTAACGTGAATGTTTTCAACTTCTGCTCTGGTCTCCATGGATTGTGGAACGTGTAAATTCATTTCATCGCCGTCGAAATCGGCATTGTAAGGAGATGTGCAACTGAGATTCATTCGGAATGTACTCCAAGGTAAGACTTTGACTCTGTGACCCATCATACTCATCTTGTGAAGGGTGGGTTGACGATTGAAAATAACTAAATCCCCATCTCTGATATGTCGCTCTACTTTGTATCCACACTGAAGATGAAGGTCGGAAGATTTCGGATGGAACCTCAGATCTATTCGTTCTCCGCTATCTCTTACGATATACTTTGCCCCTGGATACTGAGAATTTCCTCTTCTGACCAGTTCCTGCATTTTGTCAATGTTGAAGGGCGTTACGATTTCAGGGAATGTAAGATTTTGCGCTATACTACGCGGCACACCGACTTGATCAATCCTAAGATTCGGATCTGGAGTGATTACAGTTCGCGCAGAAAAGTCGACTCGTTTACCCATCAGGTTTCCTCTAATCCGGCCTTCTTTACCCTTCAGTCTTGCTTTAATGGCTTTAAGAGGCTTTCCAGATTTCTGCATTGCTCGAGGCATTCCAGGCATATCGTTGTCTACTAAAGTAGCGACGTGGAACTGCAGCATTTTTATATTCTCCGATATCACGTGAGCTGCTGCTCCAGCTTGTTCATTTCGAAGCAGCTCGTTATTTGACTTGATGATGTCCGCAAGTTTGTGAGTCAAGTCGTCCTGGTTTTTAGCCGAGCCGTACATTATAACGGCAGGTCGGACGGATAAAGGTGGCACGGGAAGTACTGTTACTATCATCCAATCCGGTCGAGCGAATTTAGGATCCATGCCAAGAATGAAAGACTCCTCATCAGTAATATGTTTTAGGATTTCGAAGGCTCTTTCTGCGGTTAGAGGAATTTTTTTCTCTTGTGAGTCTTCATTTACATGCTTCCATTCAGCAGTTACATCAAGGCCAGATCTTCTTAAATTTGGTTGGTAGCGTCCGCAACCACCGTGGCCCGGTTTTCTATCTGCAGTTTGGATTTCCTGGCCTTCTTTGTTTATGTCCATCTCGTCACCTCCTTCGCAAATGTTCTTGCTTTTACATAAATCGTAGACGAATGTGAGACGCTTGCGAGGCTGTCCTTTCGTTTTCATAACGATTTCTTTGATTTTTGGATTGTGCTGCAATTTAAAAAATTAAATATTAGAAAAACAAGTATTACATAACATAAAAGAGATGACAATAGAATGGCATTTAGAAATACTTACTGGGCTGACTAAGAGTTTTGAGCAGTAGAAACATACGCATCTAAGAATTTTTATAGATTTTGTGATAAATCCAACATGAAATACTGGTTTTGCTAACTCAATGTGACCGAAGTGTCCAGGACATTCTGTCATGTTCCCGGCACAGGTCTGACATCGAGAATTTTTGTCGATGACGCCTTGTCTCGGGTCCATAAGCCCACCTTGCTTTGGACGACCACCCTCCATTGTTTCTGGGAAACGAATGCCTCCATCGGTAACTGACATACGTCGCTGGAAATAAAATGTTTACCATTTCAACTCAGAGAGCTTATAAATTTATTCTGATCTTGTATATTAAAAGTATTGTAGCTTGTATTGGCCCTTAATATCAATAGAATGGTATGTTGTTGGAAAATTGGCTTTAGGGTCCATAAAATGATTAAGTCAAATTTAATCAAACGTCTCGGCTCTGATCGGAGCCCTCATCAGTGATATTTATTAAAATCATTCAAGGATGGATAGAGAAAAATTCAATAATTTGCACAAAATCCAAAGTTGAAATTTTTTTCCTCTTTTTGTTGAAGGGCTTCTCTGAACAACACATATTAACACGAAATTCACTCATTTTATGGACCCTAAAGCCAATTTTCCTACAACATACCATTCTACTTGTATATTGACTCTAATTAAAAATCATGATTATCTATTAAATTTCAATTGTCAATAACTCACTTTTCACTCAGTTAAAATTACTTTGATTCTTTTGAATTCAAGTTGTAATGAATTATAATATATGGGAAACAAAACTTTAGTAATTAAATTTAAGATAGAATAGAGAGGCTATAATCTTTCCTAAATACCACGATGATAAATAATATTTATAAATTAAGCATTTTATTACGAAATTCATCAATAAATAAAATTTTCCCAGTGCATCATGATATCCTTTTTTTTTCTTGATAGATTGCCTATAATTCTTGATATCAAATAATTAACATCTGCGTTGGAAATGAATAAATGCTTGTTATTATTATTAGACAAATTGAGTTCTGAAACTCTCAATTTAATCAAATTTGACACGAGTAAAGACTAACAAGTAAATAAACAAATATTTCAAGAAAATATTTAATTTCACCTCAATTCTTTCATTTTTTCTTAACTGGCCAGTATATTTAAAATTTGCATTAGAAAATGTGAATGAGTTTGAAATAATAATGTTATTAGTTATCTTTTCGATTCAAAATAATGAATACAGCATAAAGCTCATATATTTCAAAAGGTAAAAAATGCTTATTCCCTTATACTACAAAAATGTTCGACAAAAAAAGACCATTTGCTTAAAAGATATTTTCAACTTCACAGCAATTAAAAAAAATTAATACACATTCATCAAATTTTACCGCGACTCTAACATGTCAATCAGTTACATGCAACTTTCACATTGCACCAAAAAGGTTGTAAAAATTAATGACACATCAAAAAAATAAAAAATGGGAAAACCAATCGCAGCTATTTATTGAACTATTCAGCAAGGAAATGATTTCAAGGATTTCCCGAAGAAATTCACGTGATGTGAATAACCAAACATGCCTACAGTAAAATCTAAAAAAAAAAAATATTTTACTAAACTAATTTCAGTTGCACTGCAAACAATTTATTTTCTATTCAATAAAATATTTTTGAATAATTTCTAAGATAATTTTACGCGAAGTGTTCGAATCCTTGTAAATATTAGAAAAACTTTAAATGCATTGCTTATGGTCACCGTTTGTCGACGTTTTCGAAAATGGAGTCGGGGCTGATATTACAACTAGTCCTCATAAAAGGATGTTCTAGTACAAAAATACTTCACTTACTATTTCATCGGGTGAAAGAATTCCAAATTGCACCCGCTTCACCGTGCGAAGCGGCGCCTTGGAATCGGATGTGGTCATTTTTTAATATCACTAAAACTTTGCAACATGCACAAGTAGCCCTCCCCAGCCTTCTCGGCCTTCTATCATCTTCTACCTTCTTTTGCCGTGATGTTGCCGTAGTAGATCGTCAAATAACGTTAGACAGCGTTGCCACATTTTCAATTTAGCCTAAGGGTACGTTCGGAATTTTGATGCATACAGCTTGCATGCAGGTTGTTATGGTGTTGTGGTGACATACGAGCCAAAAAAAATGACAGAGGATTTTTCTGTTTCTTTCTTACTAATATGTTACCATGGCAACCTACATGCATGGAAAGGTATGAACGCACCCTATGGGTGCTAAGGTTGTAAACCGATGAGGGAAATTATTAGAATAGTGGAATAGTCATTCACATCAAATCAAGAAACCAGGTAGATACCGAGCACAACAATAACAAACCAGCGTCAGATGTTATAAATACAGAAATGAGTCACCTTGGTAAATAACACAAGCGAAATTTTAGTTCTCAGGTCCCTTGTACGCAGAGTTGGGTAAGTAAAATACTCTAGGTAATTTACGTAGTTTTTTACCGTAAATTACTAGGTATTTAACCCCACTAATTCTCTACATGATGTAAATTACGTGTATACGGGACTTAACGCTCCTGCGATGCCCGTTCTCGGTCCCGCCAACAAAGAACAAACCTAACCTCACTCAAAAGGCGATTATATCCAACAGTTTTTAGGACTTTACTACAAAATAAACATTTTGTAACATTTTTGTTTATCTCTTGCAGGCGCAAAAAGTTCAATTTATTTTATGGAATATATGGAAGCCCGAAGTGGGATTTTATTTTCCCCCGTTTATTTTCAGTCGACATTGATGATATTATTTAATTAAAAATGTTCATGTTCAAAACAAACTTTTCGGAGACGGAATTTTCAAAAGTGAGGTTATATACAGTTCTATAAGGCCGCCATCTTGGCACGTAATTTATTAGGTATTTTACTGGTTTTCTATGTAAAATACCTCCCTTAGGTAATTTACGTAAAAAACCTCGAGTGAGACGCGTCACTGCACAACCCTGTTAAACAGGGATTTCGTTTGCATTGGTATTAGTTCTTGCTATCATAACTTAGCAGCGCTGATGCTCATTTTCATTTTTTTAAGTATACCCTCGTAAAATACATGTTTAGTGGACGGTGGACGGTGGACGTACTGTGTTATGTTACGTGTGTTACTGTGTACAAGTTATAGCAGTGAAATTGAGTGAAATGGCGACCTCGAAAACATCTAATACATATAATCGTCAAAATTGGGAAGATGCTGTAAGTATTTTGTGTAACTTTGTATTTATTTACTTACATTGACGTTTTGTAATTTTTTAGTATTTATTTGTTATATTTTCTTCTTCAGGAATTCCCAATTTTGTGTCAGACATGTCTGGGTGATAATCCGTATATTCGAATGGTAAGTAACATTTCTGACATTTTTCCAAATTTTTTAGTTTTATGAAGTATATAATACGACATTTCGATGATAGTTAACGTCATTAATGGTTTGTTATCAAAGAAAGTTTATATTTACTGAACTATTACGAATTTAGGTTAAGTTTGATCTAAAAACTATATAACATGTAAAACTGTTGAAGATTTTCTCTATTGCTATTGTCGTCTGAGGAACCACTCATAATTAATTGATATGACGGTCAGAAATGATCATAAATGTCATAGATATCAATTTATGGAGCTATAACAAGTTTCGTGTGAATGTCAAAAAGTGCTTGTAAGTTTCAGAACGATATATCTAGGGGAGTATTTCCTCGAATCGTATAAGTTCAAAGATGTCTCTTACGAATATACGTGTCATATACCGCACTGCAATAGGATTTTATTATCCCTCCCTGAAAAATAATATGTAAGAGAATTCTCTAAATTTTAATTTTTATTCACAGATGAAGGAAAAATATGGCAAGGAATGTAAAATCTGCATGCGTCCCTTCACGGTATTCCGATGGTGTCCCGGTGCAAGAATGCGTTTTAAGAAGACCGAAGTCTGTCAAACTTGCAGCAGATTAAAAAACGTTTGCCAGACTTGTCTTCTTGACTTGGAATATGGATTACCAATTCAAGTCAGAGATGCAGCTTTAAAAATCAAAGACGATCTCCCTCGTTCTGAAGTGAACAAAGAATACTATGTACAGAACATAGACAACGAGATCAGCAAGATGGATCACACATCACCGGCTGGCGCTGTAGGAAAATCTGCAGCTGCTAGTGACCTACTAATGAAACTTGCGAGGACGAGTCCCTATTACAAAAGGAATCGACCCCACATTTGTTCCTTCTGGGTAAAAGGAGAGTGTAAAAGAGGAGAGGAATGCCCCTATCGTCACGAGAAACCAACAGATCCAGATGATCCCTTGGCCGATCAGAACATCAAAGATCGTTATTATGGTGTTAATGATCCAGTCGCAGATAAATTGATGCGAAGAGCAGCAGCGATGCCTAAATTGGATCTCCCCGAAGACAAATCAATTACTACTCTTTACATTGGAAATCTGGGCGAAGGATTGACAGAAAAACATCTTAGAGATCATTTCTATCAATATGGAGAGATTCGGTCTGTCACGATGGTTCCTAGACAACAGTGTGCGTTTATTCAGTACACTCAACGAAACGCTGCAGAAGCAGCAGCTGAAAGGACATTTAATAAGTTAATATTAGGAGGTAGACGACTGACGATCAAATGGGGACGTTCTCAGGGTCGTCAGACAATATCAGCTGCAGAAGGAAGTCGAGAAATGCTGGAACCTGTTCCGGGATTACCAGGAGCTTTGCCACCCCCACCAGAAGCTATGGGGAATAATTTCTTTAATTTACAACCTACACCAGGTATAATGCCTCCAATGATGATTCCGCCACCCCCTATTGCGCCACCGTTCATGTTTCCACCGCAAATGGCAGCAGCTGCAGCTGCACCAATATTCCCTCCAGGAACAGCCCCGATTCACTACCCAAGTCAGGATCCATCAAGAATGGGAGCTTCACAGGGAATTGGTAAACCCTGGCCAGAGGAGTAATTATTATTTATAAGTATTTAGAATTGTAATATAATCATTTTTTTCTTGAAATATGCGTTATGTATTTCAGTAATTATGATAGGAGCAAAAAAATATTAAATATAAATTTAATTTTAGTGTATATAAATACTGAAGAGATTTTATGTGGAAACAAATTTTTAAGTTTTGTTCGTTACACTGTTCAGTATTGAGAATACTTACCTTAATTTTAAACTAGTTTCATTCTTTTTTTGCTACTAATTATTGTCTCTTGTTTTATCGATACAAAGAATGATGGTAAAATATATTAACCAAATGACGAGAAATGGGTATGTTGATTTTCATCATATTATGTTAAGATAATAGTTTCTATCCTAGTTTATGCGTACAACTCATTCTCCCTAGAAATTGAAAATTAATTATAATGTTATTAAATAAAATTTATTCTGAATTCTTAGCAATATTTAATTTTTAATATAATACTGAAAATAATTTTATTGCATTGTTAATTTTAAGATTTTATAAATAAAATTGCACATCTAATTAATGAGATTTAATATTTAAAACTTTACTTGAAGTATCGTGATACAGCTAATTTACTTGATTTTCATAAAACTAAACATAATTTTGATAAGTTCTTGTTTTATGAATACAGAATACGATTCTTTTCCTGTTATGAAGAATTTTAGATAAAATCAAACACTCCATTATAACTTTATACTAAAAATGTTCATGTTATTATTGAGATATAGCTTATTTATTTCAACTTAATAAAAAATGCAGTTATTATATTTTAAACATGATTTTAATACAATATAATCCTAAATATAGTTGTATACTTTTTGATTCCTGAATTCAGTTCTGGAATACCTAAAAAAGTTCTTTTCACGATTTGTAAGTTTTATAATAAAGTCGAATCCCTACTATTTGAGGTGTTTTTTTTTCTGTTAATGTAAAATTTGAATTGAAACAAATGTTTTATTTTATTTTGAAATATTTATTGCTAGTATTCATTTGCATCACAAGTGTTTTATATTATTTCAAAACACAGGTAAATATGTTTTAAATAACACTTGTCGACACCAAAAGTTTCACATGTCCATCGCTATTTTCGAAAAATTTGGTAGTGGTGATTACGAATCTGGGATAAAAAAAAACCTATCACGTCAAGGTTTTGAGAAAAATGCGGTTTTATGTGCCAAAAACACGATTTTGAGCATTTTTATAACATTGTAGTAGAATGTGCAAAAGTTTAGTGTATTTCTATGTATATCACCGTAAATTACTATTTTCTCCCTTTGAAATCCATTTTTTTTGTCTCCTTATGACCATTTTACTTACATTACCAAATAGGTATGCCACATATCGTGTCAGTGGTGAACATTGAAATACTTGTAAATAAGAAGCTGGATATCTGGGAGATAAATGGTTGTACAGGATAAAAAAAAAGGATTCCAAAAGGGAAGAATAGTGATATACACAGAAATACATCCAAATTTTCCACGTTTCACTACAGTGTCATGAATATGGTCAAAATCATAATACATATTTGGCCCATAAAACCGCATTTGTTTCAGAAATTTGACGTGATAGGGCATTTTTGACTCCAGATTCGTGATTAGCGCTGCAAAATTCATCGGGAATGACTGGATATGCCATGGAAAAAAGTTATAATTTTGTCGGACAGTGTAATTATCAGTGGTGTACACTAAAATACCTATAATAAGTAGGATATTTCGTGGAAAAATAGTCGTACAGAATTAAAAAAAGATTTCAAAGGGAAGAATAGCACTTCATGGTGAAATACACAGAAATATATTCAAACTTTCGGACGTTTAATTACAATGGCATAAAAATGGTAAAAATCGTAATTTTGGACAGAAACCACACTTGCCTCAGAAACTTGACGTGATAGGATATTTTTTATTTCTGATTCGTAATCAGCGCTAGAATATCCATCGGAAATGACTGGAAAAAAGGTCTAATTTTGTGGACCAGTGTAATTATTCAAATCATGCCTTTATTAATTTACACAAATGAGCTTCATAAAAATTGGGTGATTTGTAAAAAAAAAGTATCCTAGGATTAAAGTTGAATAGGGAAAGTTGTCAAATCAAGAGTCAATACTTTGCTTTCTAAGCATTCTCCAACCTAAAAAAGAAGAATAAAATTAGTTTTTTCAGAACTAAAATTGACCGATGACTTTTAAATTTACTAATCATTTTCAAACAGAAACAATTGAACCTCTGGCGATCTGAAGGGTATATAGCTTATCCGCTTTTGATCACCGGAGGTTCAATTATTTATAAATTGACTTATCTATTATGAAAAGAAGATCTGATGCCAGACATTAAACTTACATCAGGACAAATTCCAATAAGTGCATCAGCGTGAGAATAGAATTCTTCTTTTAATGAGATAACAATTGTTTGAAGAGAACTTGTTTTATCTCTAATATAACTAGCGACTTTTCCTATATTTGTATTGTCCAGAGCTGCATCTATTTCGTCCAGTACAAAGAAGGGCGCTGGTTGAAAGCTATAGAAAATATTTCAAATAAAAATATTTACACGATTGCTACATGAAAGCGATATTTCAATTTTAAATTTATTTTTATAAGCAATTTGATTTATATACCTGTGAATTGCGAACAACAGTGCCAAAGCAGCCACAGTTTTTTCTCCTCCTGAAAGATTAGACATTGGCTGAAATCGTTTTCCAGGGGCGACACAATTGTAATTAATTCCATCTAAATAGGGTTCTTCTGGATTTTCCGGACCCAAAAATGCTTGAGCTGATTGATTTTTTGCTAAACTCTATTTCAAAATACATGATTATTTTTCTTCCATTTTCAAAAAATGTAGACTAAATTGAATAAAATAAGTGTAATAAAATTACCTTGTAAATTGGATCAATTTCGTTAGCTACATGCTCGAAACATGCCATAAACCTATCATGCCTTTCTTTTTTGACTTTTTCGAACTGTGTTTTTGCCTTTTTAGCCTTTTTGCGTGATTGTTCGAATTCTTCATTTGTCTCTTGGAGCTTCTCTTTAGCCAAATACAATTTTTGGATTGCCTAAGTTCCGAAAGAAGAATAAAAAATTTTGGGATATGAACTGATAAAATAAAAAATTTGTTGAATACTAATTATTATATTCAGTTTACCTTCATATTTGGAGCTTGAATACGCTGGATGGTATTCTGGAGGTCATGAATAGATTTGTTTAATTTATCAAAAGCTTTCTTGTAATCATCTTCGTCAATGTCTTTTAGATGATCCGAAAGCGACGAATAATCAATTTTGATTCGACTTTCCCGTTCGTATTGCTGCTGTGTGCTTACATTAGAATCGTTATTTGTATCATTATTTGTACTCGTCTCTCCTGCAATATCTTCCATGTTTCCATGAAGCATCGGAATCGCGATGTCCTCTAACTGTGATTAATAATAAAAATGAGATCATCTGATACAATGAAAATATATTACACTTTCACAAATTCCCGAAATGAATAAATGCCTGAATCAAAAATAATTAAACAAACCTTGCAATTCATCAAAATATTGTGTCGCTCCAGTTTTCTCTGTTCAATTTTATTTTCAACGAAATTTAATTGTTTTTGGGCAGCTAAAATATCTTTAGCAATTGCTCCGACTTCGCGTCTACATTTTCCAATTTCTTCCTCTTTTGCATCGACTTCCATTTTCTTCCCGGTACGCTGAGACTTCAATTTCTCCATTTGTGTTTCATCGTGCTCTATCTCTGCTTTCTGATTCGATTCCGCTTGTCGTGCAGATTCTAATTTATCTTCTGCATCCTGCACCGCGCGTTCCCATCTTAAAACATTACCTGAAATTTTTTATATAGTAGAGATTACTTTAGAATTTTCCAGTTATTATAAAATAAGTACAATAGAATGGAATAATTTTGAGTGGAACATACTTTCTGTATCACGCTGTTTCTCAAAATCTAGCTGATTGTATATACGATTACATTGGTTTTCAAACTCCATTCTCTTCTTTGCTCTTTCTTGCTGGGATCTAAAATTAATTTTAAAAAATTGTTTATTTTTAAAGCATTAAAAATGTAATAACTTTTTTTCTTAATGATCGCAGTTTTATGTACCTTAATTCTCTCTCCTCATATTGTCTAATATTTGAAACACCAATTTGTTCACAAAAGCTGGCAAAGACATCATCCTCGACGTTGTTCATTTTTTCTTTAATGTTTTGAATTTCCTGATCTCTTTTAGCCATTGTCTTTTCGATCGCTGAGATCTTGGGCTAAAAGTAAAAAATATTTTATTACTCAAAGCAGTAAAAGTAAAGAGAAATTTTTTATTTATTTGATACATACCCCAAACTTGTTCAATTCGTTTTGCAAGGATTTTAATTCAGCTTCCAATTCTGCGATTTGCTTTTTCTAAAAAGTATAAAATTGAATTTAAAAATGAATACCAAGAAGGGACGGTAGAAACGTCAATGTGTAAAATTTGAATCCTCAAAAAAATACTTACGGTAGCAACTAAGTCGCTCTTGTTGTACTTTAATCGTGTTTCTAAACCCCGAATTTGAGACTCTACGGTGTTCAGTTCAGACTCTTTACGAGATTTCTTTAACATCTCTCTTAATTCTTCTGTTAATTTTTCCTAAAATATAAATATTAATACGTAATTTCTTGTTCCTTTGTCTTGAAAATAAAGAAATTATAAATGTTAAAAAGATGAATTACTTTTTGCGACTTCAGTTGTGACATTTGTTTTTCATCCCATCTTTTAGCTTTTTTTGCCAAATCCAAACTGCCTCCGGAAATAATACCGGCTTTTTGATAAAATGTTCCATCGAGGGCAACACACTAAAAGTAATAAAAATACTTTTTAAAGATAGGTTAGCTAAAAGATATATTTAAAAAATTTGCTTGGTCAAAAGTTTAAAACTAATTTGATTTTAAACTTACATCGTATCTTGCTTTTTTGTCCATTTCATATGCAACTTTGTTAGCATCTTCTGGAGTTTCACAGACAAGAGCATTATTAGTCGCAAAAAGAACAGCCCTATCAATATCTTTAGGCGAGAAGCGAAGTACATCGTAAAGCAATTTTACATTTTTTGGTTCCTGAATATTTCTAAAAGAAAGGGCATAAGAAAATCAATATTAAAATTATCTAAAATACAGTATCGACTACAATTTTGCAGTTCCTGATTTCAGCTCACCGCAGACGCTCTTTCAGAGGCTTAGCTTGAATATAATCTAATGGTAAAAAGGTTTCAGGCTCAAGGTATTGCTCCTTTAAATACTGAATACATTGCCTAGCTGTTTTTTCTGTGTCAACAACAATGGCTTCCATATATTTTCCCAGAACTTTAGTAATAGCAACGTTGTATCGTTTATGTATTGGCTCGCACATATTGTACATACGATCATACTAAAACAAAAATATTGATGGAAAAGCCTGCAAAAAGTATAATATATTTAAAAAAATTATGTTATTAAAAAAATGAACTTACTACTCCGGGGAACAATTTCTTAAAGTTCTCAACAATTTCAGTTTTCTTCTTCGTTCTTGAAACTTCATGTTTATCAACTTTCGCATCTCCGAGTTGCTCAGAAATGTTTTCCAGTTCCCGCTGCAGATTTTGAATTTTGTCCTTAGAACTTCCAACATCGCTTTGAAGATCGCTTCTCATTTTCTTCTGCTCTTCTAAGGCAGCTTCTGAGGTTCTTATGTGCTCTTCTAATTTCTCAACTCGTTTCTGAGCTTCGTCTCTCATATGTCCTTTTTGCTTGATCTTATTCTCAATGTCAGTTTTTTTTCTACCTTCATTATCAAGTCTATCCTGGTCCGATTTTTGTTCTCGGTTGATAGAGTCAAGCATTTGAAGATACCTAGCAGACTGTTTGCCTGCTTCTTCTTTTAGGCGATTGTATTCTCGAACTTGTTCATCTTCCAGTTGCACGTCTCTTCCTTGTGATTGAGATTGACCTGCAATGCTCGCTTCGTAAGCAGCTTTGGCTTCTTCCACTTGACGAAGTTCTTCCTGGAGTTCATTGATGTCTTTTTTATGAGCTTCGTCAGCTGTGCGAGCTTGAACTAGAGATTTTTTGGCCGATTCGACTTTTTTCTGCATGTGAGCAACACGTTCTTTAGCTTTGATAAAAGTTGGCCTTTTCTTGGTGATCTCAACTTCCATTTCTCTAATATCCTGTTCGATTTTTGCTAAATCACGTCCCAATTTGCCCGAATCTTTCTTTTTATCTTTCAATACTTCTTCTGCTTTTTCCCTTTTTTTCTCGACTTTTTCGAGCTCGTGCTGCTTCTTCTTTAGTGAAACCTCTAAATTCTCAAGGTCTTTCTCATTGTGAAATAAACGAAACAGTTGTAGTTCCAATTGTTTTTCTCCCTAAAAATTATGATCATTTAATTAGTAGAAGATATAATAAGAGCGAAAAAAATCTAAAATAAATATAACATAAAATGTAAATATTACATATTCTTCCTTCAGTCTTTGATATTTTTCAGCCTCTTCTTTCTCAAGTTTTGCTTCCTTTCTTTCTGCAGCGATTCCTTTCTTCTTCTGGTAGGAAAACTGAGTTTCTTCTTCAGCACGCAACATTTCTGTTCTCAGTCTGTTGCAAGAAAGATAATCAATGCACTTTACAGTAATAAAAAAAAAACTTTATCGTATAAGTTTTATTAAATACCTTTCGTATTCAGCTTTAAGTGCTCCAGAATTACTAATTTCTTCAAATAAAGCTGTTCTTTCTTTCGGATTTTTCATAGCTATGGATTCTACAGCGCCTTGAAATACGAGAAAATTTTTAGCCTTTACATTTATCCCTAAGTGCTCTAATTCGGACAAATATGCTTGGCTAGTTACAACCTAGGAAGGAAAATTGTTCTTTATATGATATAAATGATAAACAATTAACATGTATTATATTGTTTTACGTACACTTCCATTTATACGATGTTCGGATGAAGAACCTTGTACTGAACGCATAAAACTTTTTTCACTACCATCTTCCAATTCAAACACAGCGGTTACGGATGCACTAAATAGAGAATAAAAAAGAATTAATTTATTTGTTAAAACCTTTTTTTACAAAATAAAATAAATTATCTGATGAGGGGTTTCATTAAATGGATTTTAACGAGGGAGTATCAATTTTGAAATTTATTATACATAATAAATTGATTATTTAATTCAAAAAGAAAATAGAGGAAAATCTTGGTTGACATTGCATTTTTTAAATTACCTGCGTGCAACTGGCATTCCAATAGACGCACCATGAATAAGTTCACTAAACCTTTTGACTCTCAAACTGCTTGTCTTTTCACCCATTACGAAACTAATAGCATCCATGAAATTAGATTTTCCTAAAAATATTAAACAAATAAAAAAAAAGTGTTATTGATATGAAATTTAGAAGTAAATAAATAGAACACTTCAATGGAAATATAACCTACCAGATCCATTTGGTCCCACAACGGCCGTGAAAGGCTTGAGGGGACCGATTATAAGTTTACCTTTGTAGGATTTAAAGTTTTCAACTTCAATATGCTTTAAAAAAGCAGGCATGATTAAAACAAACCTGCAGAATCACAAAAATCAAAAGAAAATGACACAATTCGCGCCATAAACGCTCGGCTTAACTAGCCTCTGAACCATAGACATGATAACATACAGTAGTACGAAGTGCGAAGTAATAGTAAAGTGGGTAGGTATGAATTTGACCCTAATTTAATTTTTCCCCAGAGTCACTAAAAGGTTACCAGACTTGAAGACATTCTGCATACAGGTTACCATGGTAACATACAAGAGAGATAGAGACGGACAATTTTACTGTTTCTTTTCCACTAATATGTTACCGTAGTAACCTGTATGCATAATGCCTGCATGCAGAGGTGTAATTCCTCCTTTACACCTCTGCATGCTGGTTACCATGGTAACATACAAGAGAGAAAGAGATCGACAATTTTCCTGTTTCTTTCCCAATAATATGTTACCATAGTAACCTGCATGCATAATGCCTGATTGCCTGCATGCAGAGGTGTAATTCCTCCTTTATGAAGTAGTGTCCAGCAGTTTATATAATTTATTTAAAAGTTTCACATAATCTAGCTATATAACATCTCTAAGTTTGATAAATTCTTGATTCATAATTTTTTCTTAATTTATTTACAATTACTTCTTTATTCTTTAATTAAGTTTTTCAAATTAAATTGATTTTATGCAAATTTAAACAGCAAAAGTCTTGATAAATGTGTAACAATAAAATAAAAAAAATTTACACAGGATTTAGAATATACAATTGTAAAATACATATTTTGGAAATATATAACACAGAAAATAAAAGAATCTTTTTATAAATGTTTTTACACAAGATACTTTTTAACAATAATGCAAGTTTTGAATATACATTCCAAAATTTAGTTTCATTATCAAATTCTTTCAAATATTAAACTTCATACAAAGTTACAATAAAAATTTATATTAAATATCTATCATATTTTATTATATTATATATATATATATTAATGATTAATTATTATATTGATTTTTTTTATATTTTATGAATAATGTATATAACAGTTGATTTATATTTACTTGAGAGAGGCCCAAAAACTCTAGTCACCACACGGGTACTCTCGCAAGCTCTGAATAATTCTTGCAGTCACCAGAGATGGGTACGTATAATATCTCTGGTATAATACATCACGAATATTACATGGTTTTCTACATGTATATTATTCCGTATATTTCGTCCTTAATTTTTTACAGAATGTATTTGTTAGGTGGCGGGGGGTAAATTACTTAAAATACGTATTTTATTTCGTGTATAAAACCATGAATTTTACGTAAAAAAAATCGAGTGACGCGTCACAACCCATCTCTGGCAGTCACTAAGTTATTATTAGGTCATTATTAGTCACTATTAGGTATATATATGTCCATCTCTTTATTCTTGTGAGCTTTCGCCCAGCAAGCAAGCAAAATGCTTGCTTCAAGAGGAATGTCTGCACGTTTAGTCACTTAAAATTACAAAAATCTAGGGCGTGTCCGAATTGGCGAAGTACATTACGAAGTAAATACTTCCACCATAGGATGAAGAGTCAGTTGTTACGTCAACAAACGTCGGCCTCTTTTCATCCTATGGTGGAAGTATTTGCTTTGTAATGTACTTCGCCAATTCGGACACGATCCTAATGATCCTAATTTATTCCAATGGTAAAACCGGGAGTGATATTACAACTAGCGTTGCCCTAGAGATATTTGGAACTAATCAGTTCGAAGTCAAGTTGAAAAGCCAGAAATATCCGCACCAGTCTGCCTGACTGGTGCGGACAGAAAATACATAAGAGCAAAAAAGACAGACGTTTTCTTTTTGTCCAATTATATATTGTCTGTCTCCTTTATTCTTATGTATTTTCTGTCCGCACCGGTCAGGCAGACAGAGGTATAAATGCACCATGAGAGATGCATAGCGTTGGCTGCGTTGGTCCGTGAGAGCAGCCCATTATCTATATATCTATATATGTCTCTGCTTTTATGCCTATGCGCAGAACGCCATTTTAAAAAACAGGGCGTTGTTTGACCAATCAGAGTTTGTTATTAATTTGAAAGAAAGACGTTTGTTTTACACTTATCCTTACACCGACAAATCGTATACAGTCTCGTGCTTTAGTTCATATTGTTTATATATTTTATGTGATTATTTATTACTAATTTAATGTACATAATAAGAAAAGTGGTGAATAAAAATATTCAGTTGAATTATGAGCCTTGCAAGTTTCCCAAACAAGTAAGTTATATTGCATTTTTTATTGGATTCTAGACATTAACAAACCTAAGAAAATAAGGAAGTAAAATCATTGAAAATTGTATTTTGGTCAATGACTTTGATAAATAATTAGATTCTAGTAACATGCATAGGACACAAATATTCTGCATGATCCGAGTAAGTAAGTGCTGTTTGATGTCTGCTATAATTATATACCTGACTTAAGGCATTCCATGGTAGAAAACCTAGGATCCTAGGGTTTCAGTCCTGAATATTTATTTTGTATATTTCTCTGAAAAAGGATATTAGTTTTAAACTAGACTTTTTAATTCAATTTTATTTAATTCTTTGATATTTAACTATCTTTACTAGATAATTTAATATTGTGTATTTTTATTGAGAGAGTTAATTTAATAATACATCTAGTATTAAATTGACTTTAAGGTCATAAATAAAAAACTGCATGTCAATCAGACGTTTTGGCTCTGATCGGAGGCGTAATCAATGATTTATTTTGAATCTAAAAAATACAGAAAAAGAAATTGTTAAATTAGGATTTCTTTGATTGAAAGTTTATAAATTAACATTTTCTCATATGAGTTTATAACATAATTTTGAAATAAGGAGTGGAAAGAATTTAACGTTTTTTGCACAGCGAATTTAAAAAACTTTGGAAATAATTCGTAGCATCAGGCTGAAGATTTTACAAATTGTAAGCATGAACAAATGAGGATGGTTGCTTAAAAATACGTGAAATGTGTCTAAATTTACATATAATTTTACACATAAAGTCTTTTCTGTGGCATTTCTTTGGTATGAAGAAAATTGAAAATAACATTGTTTCAGAATGAATTACTTCAAAAAAGAAAAATGAGTATAACATTCTGCCTGAATTTGTGCACAAAATTATACATCGAAATTTCTTTGTTATAAACTAGAATTTGAAAAATTAACATTTTTTTAGTATGCAGTAAAATTTGAAAAATAAATCGATTAGAAGAATCTTGGGAAATGCGCAGCATCAGTATTTAAGTAAAAAGTGTAGGTTTTTTTTCAAGTTCTTTTTCAAAGTATTTTATTTGGAAGCAATGCTATTTTCAATTTGCTTTATACTAGATAAATATTTACTGATGTATTTTCTATTCAGCTTCATATCAGAGAAAAGCCTTCATGTGTAAAATTGTATGCAAATTTAGGAACATTTCTTGTATTTTTGAACAAACCTCAGAACAGAATTCGAATTTGTATCACCACAAACGCAAACTCACATTAACATCCAAGCAAAACTGCAAATCACAATTTCAAGAATTCGAAACGATTCGAATATACCAAATATAGATTTAAAATTTTACGTTTAAGGAAGAAAAAGCTTGCATGTTTAAATATTGGTCTATATTTGGTGGTTGTGAAGATTTGAGAATTCGAATCGTTTCGAATTCTTGAAATTGTGAACCAACCTCATTTGTCCATACTTACAATTTGTAAAATCTTCAGCATGACGCTACGAATTTTTTTCAACGCTTTTTTCTAATTCATTGTGCAGAAATTGTTATTGTAAATTCCTTCAACTTCTTGTTTTAAAGTATTTTATGCTGAAGCAATTTCAAAGTTTTTTTATCAACTAATATGAAAAAATGCTAATTCCTAAATTCACCATAAAAGAAATTCTAAGTTAGCAACTTCTTTTTCTGTATTTTTTAGATTCAAAATAAATCACTGATGAGGGCTTCAATCAGAGCCAAAACATCTGATTAACATCCAGTTTTTTACTTATGACCCTAAAGCCGATATAATACTACATGCATTACAAATTGAGGGTCAATGTAATTCCTGATTTTTATAATTTAATAATAATTTCTTAATCATTTAATAAAAGTATTATTTTTATTTCAAATCTAATTATATATTGCAATATATTAGTATAAGCAAAACATTTTTGGGAACCTTTAGAGAGGATACAATGGAAATGATGGCAGTGGAGAGCATTTCCAGCACCATTCGGAATGATTTAAATCGATTATATCGTATATGGAAAGAAATGGGCCTTAGTGAAAACACCAGGTCTCTTTACTTCAAGGAAGTTCACAAACATATTAAAGTATGTTATTAAAAATTTCCATCTTTTTGAAATTCATATGAAATTATTTTTATTAAATTATTTTTAAATCATTTAGATATTTTTACAATTTTATTTTGTATTTTTTAACATTAAATGGAAGTAACGAATTAAATATAACAGGAATTAATGGGAGAGATGATTCTTGAACTAGAAGATAAAAAGAATGCTCTTCTCCAAGGAGTGCAGGACTTAATGAAGCTAGCATCTACACTTGCTAAGGTCTGTTCTAATTTTATCACTGTAAACTCATTTACCAGAATCATATTATATTATTTCAATTTTAAATGCTTTTCATTACGTTTATTAAAACTTCTTTTCTTTGTGTTAATAGGAATTAGAAATAGATGATACTCCAGGAACCAATCCGGATTATGAACAATTACCTTTAATTGAAGTACAAGAAAAACTTCGGGCTCATGTTGGAGAACTACAAATGATGAAAAATCGGCGCATGGAGTACTTAAAAGAACTTCAGTCCCGAGTAAAATAGTTTATTTTTATTATTTTATTATTTTTCTTTTGTTTGAAATGTGATTTACTTTCATTATACAATTTACAGGATAAAATCATCTGCAAAAAACTCGGCACTAAGCCTCTTAGCCTGAACAAAGAAATACCTTCTGAGGTAGATCTTGCAAAATTTAATGACTACTTAGAAGTTCAGGAGCGTGAGAAGGTAAAATGTTTATTTGTTATGCATGAAATTCTTAACTTAATTTTAAATTTCTCGAACCATAATTATAGTTTTTATGGGCTTTGATTTTAGGTTCGTTTGGATACCATGTTCAATGATTTGCGAAGATCCGTAATGAAATTAATGGCTGAATTAAATATATCACCATCATTGGACTTCGAAAGACTTGTATGCAACGATTATGATAATTTCGTATATACCGCCGACAACATGTCGAAATTAAAAGATATGAGAAATGATCTGAAGGCTCAGGTAGAAGATGCAAAGCAACAAGCTGCCGAGAAACGAGAGGAGCTAATAGCTCTTTGGAGTTACTTAGATGAACCAGAATATTTCCGAGAAGCATTTTTACGTGAACACTCTGGTCATAGTGTTACAACCATAACTACTGTGAGTTTTGAAAACATTGAAATCCATTTCCATACCCTAATTACTATAACAATGATTGAATAATTGAATGAGTTTACTCAATTATCGTTTTAGCTCAATACAGAAATCAAACGTTGCAAGGACAAGAGGAGCCAGAACATAGGAAAGTACGTTGTTCACGTTAGGAATGAAATAGAGAGTCTTTGGAAATTGTGCATGTTTAGCGAAGCCCAGAAAAGATCCTTCATACCTTTCTACTCACAAACTTACACAGAAGATCTACTTACGCTTCACGAACTAGAAGCAGAAAAACTTAAAAAGTTTTATGAAACAAACAAGTACGATCCTATAATTTATGTAACGAATTTAATAAGAAAAATATTAAATACTTTTTATTAATATTTAAAATGGTCTACAGAAGAATATTCGATCTTCTGCAAGAGCGAGAAACACTCTGGGAGAAAATGAAAGAGCTCGATCAAAGAGCAAATGACCCTGACCGTTTCCATAATCGCGGTGGACAGTTATTAGCCGAAGAAAAAGAGAGGAAAAATACTACAAAGGTTTGTAGTATAGTAAAATCTTGGAGAAATTTGTGAAATCGATTAACTTTTAATTGTGAATTTATACTAAATAATCGTAATTTATGCGGGTCGTCCAGGAGTCATGCGAAAAACATTTAGGAACGTGGTTCAATTTCAACGTTAACCGAAAACACCGTCAACTTTTTTCAGTTCTTATTCAACCTAAAAAAATAATATCCAACACTATTTGTATCAATCTCCATTTTTCTATCAATTTTTACACTATAGCAAACATTTTTTAAAAATTCGAAAGCCTTGAAGTAATTATTTGTTTACAGAAACTACCGAAAATAGAAGAACAGTTAATACAGGCCACACAAGAATATGAAAATGCACATGGAGAGGTATTTACCATCAATGGCGTGGCAGTGATTGACTTTTTGGACTACAGCAAAGCCGAATATGAAAAAGAAAAAGAGAACATGAAAATAGCTAGGGTGGGTAACATAAGTTTATAATTCATAAGCTGCAATTTTCGAGGATACATTTCACCTTCTGAAATCACTAAATAATAAATATTTACATAATCATAATTCGATGGTACTTAAAACTGAAACTTTAACTGTGAATCGGCAATTTATAATAACGAAAATTAATTTTGTCTTAGAAACAGGCAAAAGACAGATCTGAGAAAAAAACACCTCTTAGTACTTCGAAGAGAACACCAATTGGATTGAGCATCAGGATGAGAACTCCTGCTGGAACGGGAGCTAAACGAAAATTACCTTATGATTCCTCTCCTAACAGTACAATCACGAAACGACGTAACTTGAGTGGGGAAAAAAATCGAACAGCTGTGATCAGTTCTAAAGCCAGGCGCAGTGGAAGGGTAATATAATTAATTTCATAAACGATCAAATCTCGTTATTCATGTACTCTTTTATTAAGGGCATGTGATAATTGAGGAAACAAGTAAGTTCACGTAAAAAACACAAACATGTAAAAACTTAAAATCAATAAAATTTGCTAATTTTCTAAGTATCATATGCCCTTAAGAATCAATATTTTAGTTCTAGAAAACTACCTAGCTAAAGTTTGTAATATTTTTTTTACAAGAAAAATTTAATTCAATTAATTTTGCTAAAATATGTTTGCTATGAAAAATTATCATTTGTAGTTTTTTATTAACTTAAATTGTTTTTGAGCATTATTTATCAATATAGAGACATAAAGGCTAATTTAGATTTTTGTTTAAAGAAAAAAACGTTTCAAATTTCAGTTAAATAAATCTGATGGTGAAGATAAAAAAAATATACGTTTTTGTTGGTTCTTTAGATATCCAAGAATGCCTTGATAACTCCTAACAAGTCAAATACGCCAAGATCTGAAAAGAAGCAGAAAGCAGGAAGCAGGAAATTTGACCTTAGCATTTCTTCCTATGGTAAGTTCCAAGAACATTTGGAGGAGCGAGAAGAGCTTCGAAGTTCAATGTTATCGGAGCATTTGCTCGAAAATGCTTGCGATCGAGCAAACATGAAAACTCGTGTTCGAACGCCAGCAAAGCCGTTAAGGAAGAATTTGCTTTCAGTCAATACTCCACGTACAGCTCCAAAATCTGCATCAACGTCACGCTCTACCCCGAGAAGTCCGAGGGTAGTACACACACCGCGTTTAGTAACTGCGCCAAGTAGCAGACACTTCATTTTTTAAAAAAAGTCCATCATTTAATAATGAAACTATAAGTTTATGTTCCTGTTCATTAAAGAGAGTGAATGACGCAAAATAGAATCTTCAGCGCTTTTTTCTGAAATATTGAATGTCAGATGGTTTTATAATTACCAGCCAATAAAAAGCAGGCGCAATACATATTAAAGTTTTTAGTTTTTTAGAAAGTTTCAATTTTTTAATTGTAAATTAAAGAAAAATTGAAACGACGGAAGATGTATTTTAAATCATAAGGTTTTTATTTTTGACTGTTAATGTGAATATGTTCAGTTAATTTAAATATGCAGTTGGAATCATTCCCTCCTTTAAATATATACATATATTTATATATAAATTATAACGAGATTCAGCTCCAAAAATTGAATTTATTTTTAATCTTGTCAGAGTGTTGTAAGATCTTTTCTGGAAAACCGATAATTGTCTCCGCTTAATATCGAATTACAGACAAGCAAAGTATTATACATATAATACATTCTTACGCAATGATTACTATCATAGTACTTACTTTTCTTTAACACGTTATCTATTCGCAAAAATTATTTAAGTAATAAAAGATCGAAAACTTACAGTATTATTTTGGTTATTTATTTCGTTATTTGAAGGATAACTGTTTTTGCAAAACCTCTTAGATTAATAATTAAAAATTTCTCTGTTAAATAAAACTCAGCCTTTGAAAAGAGCCTAATTTTTATTATTCTTTGTGTTTTATTATGTTTCTCAAATTTTCAGAAAGATATTTTGTCAATTAAAAAAGTTATCTTACAGGAACGAATTATGGAAGATGGATGGAAGACCGAGGGAGTCAGATGGAGTGAATGATCTGCATGGGGAAGCAATTCAAAGCGTAGATTGGTGCGTTATCGTGGTGCAACAACACTTTCTATTTCTCTATTCTAGACATTTCTTAGCTTTTTGCTTTTTTTAAACCTAGTTCTTTTTGTGCTGTCTATTGTTTAGACTCCTTTTTCGTTTCCGGCATGCAGTGATGGATTTTGCTCTGGAGAAACCTAACGTGGTACCCATCGCGTGTAATGTTTTCTTCTTGCGAGCACGAGAATATGTTCAATTTGTTTGTGCTCTGAGCATGTACTAAACATTTATGAGCCTAATGAATTAGAATTTTAAAAACCGTTTTTTCTAATTTTCCTTAGCTTTAATAAGAAAAATGGATAAACTAACGTCAGGAAGGGCGCTTGATTCGAATTATAAATAAGTTAAGATAATAAAATTGATTTTTAATAACACATGCACGAAATGTGCCACTTTACGTATATAGTGTGCCAAAAATGACCAATTTCAGGTCGGAGCGGAAAAGGAATTTTCATCATTGTCGCGCATGTGCACTTTGAGCTTTTTAAAAATAGAGTGTTTTAAATTCTTCATAAATGCTCTTTAAGTGTTCTATAAATTCTCAGGAGCATTTGTTTAGCATAAATTCTCGAACATTCAAGAACAGTAAAAATTAAAATGGAACGAATAACATACAAATCAGTATTCAAATATTAATTCTGTGAAAAAAAACCCCATGTGTTCTGACAAGGGGATATCTAGATTTTCCAATCTCATCAAAATTTGGGAATAAAATGGACTAACCTTATGTAATGTAGTATGCTATCGTTTAAAACTGAGGGATTATACTACCCTCAGACAATTTTTTAAATTTTTTCCTTTTTCGTTTCCTGATCACACACATTTTTTGACATAACACACTGATCACTATGAAGTTATCTATGCAACTGAACTTTGGCTATGATTTGAAACCGAAAGTGTGGGATGAAAGTGGATGGTATGCTTTTGCTATTGTATTTAGAGTTGAGATTTTAAGGAAAAGGGGAGAAAAAAAGTGGACGGATGTGCTCAAGATGACTGGAGTACTACAACAAAAGGAGACCATAAAGTGTTTAAAATAGTTTGTTCTTGACAGATTTAGAATTTTCTCAGGGAATTTGTGTATGTGTGCATTTTAATGTATGTGCATAAAATTTACAAAATTTTTGTTGGCTAGATTATAATTTGTCGTTTAAAAGGGGGAGGTAAAAAACAGATAAGTTCTCAGTATCGGCTCTTTGGTTTACCGCCTGTGGATTGCCCGCTATATGAGTCATTTCAAGTATCATGCGTTTTTTGTATAGTTATCTGATCTGTCAATTATCTTTTCATAGCGCCTCCTTTGAAAATCCGATTTTCGGTACCTGTAGAGCGGGTTGAAACTACGATTTTCAACCCTAGGGTTGAAAGTCGTTGTTTCAACCCGCTCCACAGTTACAGCCAATCAGATTCTCAAAAGAGTTGCTATGAAAAATAGTATACATTACTCGAAACAAAACACAGCGAAAGCATTTCGTGTGATTGCAGCCCTCGTTTCACTCGGGCAGCAAACTTCACACTCATGCAATCGCTCTGTTTCGCCCCTTGTAATGTAATATACTATTACATCATCAAAATTGAACTTGTGGTCTTGATGCCATGCATGTTTGGTTAGAGCAGTCCATTTTTCCGGGGAGTTGTAAACATCTTTTGTATGTTCGTGTATTCTAGTCTTTAGGGGCCGTTTGGTTGTACCTATATAAGCTGCTGTGCAGTCAGAACAAGGGATACTGTAGACGACATTAGCAGTATCAAGTTTTGAAATAGGGTCTTTGGTTGATTTAAAAAAGTGTGAGAGGCCATTGGTATTGCGAGGAGCGATTTTTATATTGAAGGGTTTGAGGATACCTGACAGTTTTTCCAAAAGGCCTTGTACGTAAGGCAATGGTACATATTTGGGGGTTTGACCTGTTAGTTTGAATGTGTTGTGCGTATGTGTGTGTTTGGGACTCTTTCAGATACTTCGTGTGTGTGAACGTTCGTTTTTGAACCTCTCTGCGAAAGAAGGTTTAATCTCTTTTTTATAACGGAGTTTAAAAAAGCAAGTGGGTAATTGTTTTTGAGTAAAGTAGATTATATTTTTTGAATGTTTTCTTTGTGAAAGTTTTTGTGCGCTAGGGTGATACCTCTGTGAACTAAATTTTTAATAACATTAATTTTGTAATTAAGTGGATGATGCGAATGATAGTGTAGGAACCAGCTCATGGCTTCTTCCTCGCTCGACTGCCATAGGTTGGTTGAATGAGGAAGACACAATGAGCTCGAGGCATCTATGGTGGGGGCCGCCAGCTCCCACGTTCTGGGATCACTGCCGGACCACATCGGTTTTTGATACCAATTAGTCTATATATATTTTCCATTTCGAATAACAAGAACATCCAAAAAAACAAATTCTATTGTCTGATTCCTCTTCAACTGTAAATTGTATTTTGTGATTATAGCTGTTGAAAATATTTTTGCACAGTGCGGCCACTACCATGTATTTTAGGAGGGTACTTAAAAAAGTGAAAATGAAAATCAACGCCGCCAAGTTTTGATAGCAAGAACTAATATCAATGCAAACGAAACCCTCGTCCTCCCAACCCAATGTATTCTAAAGAGCGGAAAATTTTGAAATATATTGTATGAAATCCATTTCATAAATTTAAATGATTTAAAGTTGAAAATAATTTGTGAAAGAATAAAAATACAACAAGAATTTTTGAATATGAATCACGATGAACAGTTAAATACTGTACTATTACACGGAGAAAAATAGTTGAAGTAATTTTACTCAACTCTGTCGATTAAACTTGGGACTTAAGGACATTTGAACATTTATTAAATCCTAGTCTGGTAAAATGAATTTGATAAATACATAATTCACCCAAAGTGAATATCAATAAGCATTACATAGAAAATAGTAAGGAGTTGAGTAAAACGTTGTCGACGACAGGGCATCACAATACGTCAGTGGGTTAACCTGAAATGTATGAATATATCATAGACGCTTGAGGTGCTTCGAACGGTAGTTGAGTAAAATGAGCATCGGCTGTATTATTCCAACTGACAATGATATGGTTGCTATGGTTACAAAAGTTTAAAAATAACATCGGTAGTGACAATAGCGCCACCACTTGTTGATAGCAAACATTATAATTCGTTCCCCTTTTCTCCTATATGAGTGAACCCACTGTGTATTTTTGATTGTGGTAATTTCATCACTCGGTACCGCTGTTATAATGTCGTCTACGTATCTAAAATAAAAAGGGAGTTGAAACGGGAGAGAGGATATACATGTTTTCCAGGTCATCCATAACAATGTCAGCTGCGATAGGAGAAAGGGGGGAACCCGTAGGAAAACCGGATTTTTGTTTATAAGAGATGTTTTGGAAGTTAAAAGCGGAGTTAGATGAGCAGACTGAGACCATTTTCAAATTGGCACCATGGCATTTTTATATGCGGTTGGATTTGAGGCCATCTGTCTTTGATGCCTTTAATGGCTATACCAATTTGAACATTTGTAAAGAGTGATACTGCATCTAGAGAAATAATTTTTTGGCCGTGTGGGACTGGGACAATAGGTCTGAGGGGGTGGTTGGGTTTGTGGATTTTTGGTAATCCGTAAAATCTGGTTGGTAATGGATTACTAGATTTAAAATAATAGGCAATTTTCTCATTGATGTAATTTTTGCTCTTCCAGAGTTTAATGATGTTATTTACTTTATTACGAATTGTGTTTGTGGGGTCTTTTTTGAGGGGTTCATAAGTTTTTTTGTCTGACAGCATAAATGTGGCTTCTTGAATATATTTGGTTTTGTTCAGGGCCACAGTTGTGTTACTTTTGTCTGCTTTTGTAAAGTATATATCTGGGTTGGTTTTCAGAAAAATATCTGTAATTTTGGAGTTCTAGATAACCTGTTTTTGATACCAATTAAGAGAGTTTTGTTTTTGGTTCGAAAATTTTTTAATGCAATTAACAAATTTTAATCTAGCCTCATTTCGGTCTTTTTCATTAATTTTATGGATATTTGATTCAATATCTGATATTTGTATTATTGCGATATAAGAGTTTGAAATTGTCTACGAGGACACCTGTCGGCAACGTGTCCTATCTGATACGCGACTAATGATCCTCCGATAATGTAGGTAGTGGCAAAAATTTCGAACTCAACTATTTTGAAATTAATATTATTATTTTAGAGATTTCACATGCAAACGGGCCTGGTCGTCAAGATCGCTTGTGCGGACAATTGTCAAGTACAGCGATCATTTTAAATTAAAATTTGAAAAACAAAGATAAGAGACAATCCTAAAGAAGACAAGAAAAGGTAGAAAAAATCCTTATGAAAAAGAAGTATTGGTAAGTATTGGATCCAGTACTATTTTCGCGAAAAAGTATTGGATTTCTAATACTTATTCGCGAAAAAAGTATTAGATCCAATACTTAGCAAATCTTATTTTTCATAAGGGAAGGGTAAAAGACATAAATAAAAACAAAATTAAATTAAAACAACAAAAATGTTAAGGGTCAATTATTTGAAAACCATAAAAAACCCAGTAAGAAGGTGGGCATTGAATGGCAATGAAATGTCAAAATCTGGAAAGAAACGGAATCGATAATGAAACTTTTGAATGCCTTTTAATGACTAGGAATTAAAATGCATTCAAAAGTTTCATTCTCGATTCCGTTTCTTTCCAGATCTTGACATTTCAATGCCATTCAATGCCCACCTTCTTACTGGGAATGGAAAGCTGGCAACGTTTTCTCACTAGAGGTCTAGGCTGCCTTCTTCCTGATGATCAAGGAAGGAATGGATGTTACGGCAGGTATTCAATAATACTTTTGAATCTTGGTTGTATAGGTCAGCTGGATGTTTTTGTCAAGGGTAACGGCGATGTCTATGATTTTGACACGATATCCGGAAGAATGTGTACGACGAAGTGGTATGACTGGATGGTCCTGTCCCAGTATAAGAGATAATATTCATTCTCAAGAACTGGTACCATGACGTATCGGTAGTAAAGCTTCTAATCTTGTAGCAGTCCCAGGTTCAAGGCTATTTGTTGGTAAATTGCCGTCAACGTTGTGATAAAGGATGTGCTTTTGGTAGTTCCTAGTGTTGATTATCTTGTCTCGGATGGGCGACGAATTCTTCCGTTTCCGGAAATAGTTCGCCTCTACGGAACCACAAGTTGGAAGTCTCTTTATCCACGTTTGGTTAATCTTGGACCAGGGGGAGTTGTCCGTCTAGGGATTTTTCCCGCCACCCCATAGCCAGTTGCTATGGAATGGGATGCCTGATGTTTTAGCAATTCGGATCACCGAGATGTAGGGGCGTATAGCCATTGTCCTCTCTACAGATGTTATTGTAGAGAGGAACATACCGTTTGTTGTAAAAGTCCAGTTATTTCGATGCCAATGATTTTGTTAATGCCCTCAAGGTAGGTGTTAGACCATTTAATGAGCACGGGACACGATTCAGCCGTGTCCCTTATTAAATATGCCGTTGGATCCGCAGTGTCGATGGGCTCACACGGTTCATGCATTTCCGCGCATGGAGCAGCTGTGCGCTGGACACGCTATGCTTTTCACAGCAGAGTCGTGTCCAGACACGGTAGAGCAGTGCCCCAATACTTTTACCTCGTGCGCAAGACCATTTTCAAGCTCATCCCCACTCCCACATATAATGCGATTTGCGCTGGCTCATTCGATGTTCCTGCAGAGATTGTTTTTTTTCAATTCGTTTTTAATAAAATAACGCTGTGGATTTTTTATTGTCATATAACTTTTGAAATAAATGATTGCATTATAGCCTATTATAAGTCGGATGCACGACGTAAAGGTATTGGGGCACTGTTCTGTCGTGTCTGGACACGGCTCTGCTGTGAAAAGCATAGTATGTCCAGCGCACGCTGCTCGGAAACGCATGAGCCGTGTCAGCCCATTGACACTACGGGTCCAACGCCATATTTAATAAGGGACACGGCTGAATCGTGTCCCGTGCACGCGTTAGCAATACGCTCTTTTCTCCGTGTGTAGAGATCTTATATTTCAAATCCAAGGCATTTGTCAACGTTTAACAATCTAAGGATTTTAAATGTTGCAGTTCCTGTCATGAATACTTAACTCAAAAATCTCTATATATCAAGTTTCCATGGAATCATAAAAGGTTTAAAGAAATTCGTCCGAAATATAAAATCTGATTAACTTCATAAAATGATATACAGAATTATTTTTTAAATCCTCTCTCTTTCAAATTCTTCGATTCGAGAGAAACTTTTTCAAATATTGTTAAACCTTTAGATTATTCCTTAGAGAAGATCGCTTACTAGTAGTTCATAAAATACATCTAAATAATAATCACTCGACTTTTTACCTGCGACTTAGTTTTCAATAATAAGTTGAATATTGTACACCTCATAAATAGTTTTCCATTATTCACCTTCAAGCGACTAATTTTTTCCATGGAAGGGTATTAAAAAATTAATAATTAAAATAGATTTTTCCTATGCGACAGACCTTCTAGACTTTATTGTTGACGTCTGTCTTGTATCAAAAATCCACTCTAGTTGTTATTTTCTGAACAACCTTAAATGCTGTAATTGCAATTATCGACGTCCCGTGGTCCAGTAGATTCATGGCCTTAAATCAGCAATAAAATGCTCAAACTTCTACGCTAGACAGAATCATGAAGTTAAATGATCATTGAAACTCTGAAAAATTGCATTTCAATAGTTTATTTTAACCATGACTGTTAAAAAATAATTATTTCTACAATATATCAAATCAAATTATACAATTTTATTAATTTATTTTTGCATGAAAACATTTTTACTAATTATTTTACTTCTAATATACACCGAGAGGCCCTCGTTGTTAGTTTTCAATAGACTACGTTTAACTGTTCGGAAAAATGAATCATATTGAGAATTATTCTCGGCAAAAATATTAAATTTTAAAAAAACAGTTGAAATTTCTCTGAACATTTTATAAAATATACAAGCTATTGTTAAGTTCTAGTTTTTTTCATGTTCGAAATCTTTGTTGCTAAAAATGTTCAATATGACACATTTTTCCGTAAAGTGAAACGTAGTTTATGGAAAATTGCCAACGCGAATCTCTCAATGCAGCAACTTCGATGCATTTTTACATTATAATTTTTCTATTCACGCATTTCTATATAATTTAAATTGGCTGAAAATGAAACTGTTCATCAGGTGAAATGGGACTACCAAAGGCACGATGTATAATATTTTCTTTTGAGCGATTACGACTTTCCCAATTGGATAAAGCTCCTTTCTTCTCTGATTCTTTTGGTAATTTTACATCACTAGAATTATCTTCTGGTTCTGGTGTTGAAAATTGTGATGAAGCTCGCGAAATAATTGGAAATGATACTGTCGATGCTTCTGATTCTGTTAGTTCAGGAGCTGATATTCTACCACTCAAACGTGATCCACTCAAAGTAGAATCTGGAGAATCGTTTGAAATTTGCACACTTGGAAAAACAGGTCCTCCTAAGACATCGCTGATTTTCGATAAGCACTTTTCTTCGGGAACCGTCGACGTACGACGTAATGTAGACCTTTTTTGACTGCGTTAATCAAGAAGTTGTTCACCTTATAATACCGTAAGAGAAAAAATGTAAAAACCACACCATTGCAAACATATTTTTACATTTCATTTGACTTCTTTGTTCGCAAATATAATATAGAACACCTCTTCGATTTGGCTCTATATAATCTAACATTTGAAATTTGAATCGGCCATAAAAAAAAAACTTATGGACATTTTTTCAAAAGTATGGTTTTATTAGAAAGATTGAACCTTTCCATTTAAGAATGAAACACAACATTTAAATGACTGCCACGGCTGGCCTTACAGTACCCCATTCGATCGCTTGGTCGAAGATAGGCATTTTTACCGAAAAATTATCTTTTCAGATGAAGCCCATTTCCACATCGGAGGCTGTGTCAATAAGCAAAATTGTCGCATTTGGGGCTCAGAAAATACAAACGTAATCATTGAGAAGCCGATGCACCCATAACGAGTGACTGTTTGGTGCGGATTTTAGTACGGTGGCATTATTTCATTCTTAAATGGAAAGGTTCAATCTTTCTAATAAAACGATACTTCCCTAGCGGACCCGTGTGAGAGAACGGTCATAGAATACTCTGACCGTTCTCTGACTGTTCTATGACCGTTCTATGACCTCGCATTATTACGGCTAAGATCGGTAAAAAAGACATTAAAAGCTTTGCAATTATGATTCTGTGGCGAAATTTGGATTAGAAGGTGAAGCAATAAATACAATTATCTTATTTTTCAGCGATAAAAACTAGGAATACATCATGTACCTGTCATTGAAGGCAATGCAGTGGTTCACAATTGGCGGAACGTTTACACCGTGAAGGTTTACTATGGGTGGAGACGTTCCGCAAATGGTGAACCACTGCACTGCCTTCAATGACAGGTACATCATGTTTTCTTAGTTTTTATCGCTGAAAAATAAAATTATTGTATTTATTCCTACGCCTTCTAATCCAAATTTCGCCACAGAATCATAATTGCAATGCTTTTAATGTCTTTTTTACCGTTCTTAGCCGTAATAATGCGAGGTCATAGAACGGTCATAGAACGGTCAGAGTATTCTATGACCGTTCTCTAAGTCGGGTCCGCTAGAGATAACTTCAAAAAAAATTTTTACACATAACATCTTATCAAATCTGACCCGGACTGGTCCAGTTAAACCGCGCGCGTAAACCGAAACGGTAAAAAGAGTTTTTCCTAGGTCCGGTTGGTAGCACCTTCTTTGACCGTTGTGTGAAGTTTGACCGGGAGACATCCATTTGTGTGTGTCTGGCAGCCATTGGTTTACGTGCAAAAAGTTTGTCTGGTGATTTTTATTAAGGAAAAAAAAATTGAACAACGTGTTTTCTTGGAATTTTGTGTTTCCAATGGAATTACGGCTATGAAATCATTGAAAATGTTGCAGAAGTGTTTTGGGGAGTCTACTCTATCGAAAACGCAAGTATTTGAGTGGCATAAAGCATTCAGTGAAGGTCGTGAGGTCGTAGAAAACTTGTCTCATACGAGTCGTCCATCCACCTCTGTTAACGACGATAAAATCGAATACGTGAAGAAAATTGTGTTTGAAAATGGTCGTATTGGCATTATAGAAGTAGCAGAGGCTCTTAACATCTCTTATGGATACTACTTGGCCGTTTTGAGGCGTCTACGTGAAGCCATTCGTCGTAAACGGCCGGATTTGTGGGCAGACAACTCATGGATTTTACACCACGATAATGCGCCGTCACATTCCAGCCTGATTGTGACTGAATTTTTGTCTAAACACGAAACAAAATTCACTGCTCAGCCACCGTATTCGCCAGATTTGGCTCTCTTGTGACTTTTTCCTGTTTCTACCAGGGGTGTTAGTTGAAGTTTGCCGGTTTTTTCAATAAAGAAAACACTTAATTCTCAAGGGAATCTCAAAAAATTTTATTCAAAGTATTGACTATTGGATCCTACACATTTTGCCCATCTTTCAGGCAAATCATGGATACCATTCCAAAAAAACTTTTTCTCTTTCAAGGCAAACCATTCGACGAGCCATTTTTCGACTTCTTCAAAATTGGCGAAGCGCTGCTCTGCGAATGAGTGTCCCATCGATGCGAAAAGGTGATAGTCGGACGGGGCGAGGTCTGGAGAGTACGGCGGGTGCGATAATATTTCCCAATTCAATGCTTTTAATGTGCTATTCACCACTTTAACGGTATGAGACGGTGCGTTGTCACGTTGTAGGATAACTTTGTCATGTCTTGGGACCCATTCCGGCCGTTTTTCGATCAACGCATGATTCAAATTGATAATTTGTTGTTGGTAGCGATCCGTGTTCACCGACTCACCAGGTTTTAATAACTCGAAGTACACCACACCACACTGGTCCCACCAAACACAGTGCATTGTCTTACGGCCAAAGCGATTTGGCCTTGGAGTCGATGGGCCGACCTCACCAGGTGAAAGCCATGATTTTTTCCGCTTCGGTTTCTCGAAATAAATCCATTTTTCGTCCTCCGTGACAACTCAATGCAGAAAAGATTTCCTTTCGAACTGTTGAAGCAGCATTTCACAAATGGTTTTTCGATTTTCCATTTGTCTATCGTTCAGTTGGTGTAGCACCCATTTTCCATACTTTTGGATTTTTTTCATGGCTTTTAAACGTTGGCAAATTGCTCCTCGGGTCACATTTAGTGTTTGTGCCAATTGTTGTTGCGATTGGGTTGGGTCTTCATCCAATAACGCCTGCAATTCCTCGTCTTCGAACTTTTTCGCTGCACCAAGATGTTCATTGTCTGTTAAATCGAAATCTCCACTTTTAAATTGACGAAAACATGTCTCACATGTTCTAATCACTGGAGCATGTTCACCATAAGTTTCTACCAGCAATCGATGAGCTTCAACTTTTTTTTTCTTTTGATGAAATAAGAAAAGCAACGAATGCCGCAAATGCGATTTACTTGGAACGAAACTCGACATATTCACTGAGGTAAACAACTATGATGCTATTATTTTGGCAGAAAGTAATTATGTATTTTTGAAGGTTATTGTCCATAGAAAAATATGACATAGATGCCAAATCATAGAAATGTATACATATCTCTAGCGACATCTATGAGTAAAACCGGCAAATTTCAACTAACACCCCTGGTAAAACTCAAATACCCGCTCCGGGGAACGCGCCATGAGTCAATAAGAAGAAATTCGCTAAAGGGATTAAAGGTCATACCGGCGGAGGCCTATAAGAAGTGTATGGAAAATTGGATTAACCGTTGGCATGCTTGTATTGGCTCAAAAAGAGCCTATTTTGAAGGCAATAATTAAGATTTGTATTAAAATACATAAAAATGTTGTTTTTTTAACCAGTCCGGGTCAAATTTGATCAGATGGTATATTTAATGAAAATTTCAAACATAAGTAGACTCATTGGTGACAACAACATATATTTTTTTCTTCATGATCGGATCATCCGTTTTCGAGAAAAATCACGTTTTTGATTTTACTCCCCCCATCGTATAGCTCCTTTGAAAATACAATTTCAAGGTTATTCTCTAGGGGAATTTCATATCACATAATAATTACAGTTCTCATTAGAGTTTATAAAGGGTTATAAGAAATTTGATGAGATCTTTAAATTAAATATTGAGCCAAATTGAAGACAATAGAGTGCATGGCATAAAAACATGCAAAAGGATACCTTAAGTCATGCAAGAAAACTTGAATACAAATTTTTCAATGCTTAAGGCCATGGATCAATTGGATCACGTGCCTAAATTATACATTTATTCGTTCATATTGGATAACTTGTTTAATTTACAAAGTATCTTTCTGAAAATTTGGGAAACATAACAAAAAACAATAAAGCATGTCTATTGAAATTTTTAGTAAAAATTTTGAAAAAGATTCGAAAACTTATCGACAATTACGGTTAACTGTAAAAATGTTTGTAAAATTTTCACTCAAACGAAGTTCACAGACATTCTTTATCGTCTTCTGTTGTATTTTCCAAATTCTTGAAAAAACATTTCGTAAAATAAAAAAGTTGTCTTACATGAACTTTTACAGGAATTTGCTCACGTCGTCTGGTTGATTCATGGCCTTAACATAAATATTAGTTTTTAATATTGATTCTAATTACACAATTCGTGCAAACAAGTACAACCATGATATGCCATACCGACTGCCATTGATTGGTGGTGTAGTTTGATCTGGACTTTCTGAGGACCTATTTCCATTATCCCAAGAATTGTGGCGACGATGATGACTTTTATCTTTGTAGGCCTCAACAATATTATTCACACTACCTGTGATTCGTCTTTTGTCTAGTTCTTTTAGAACTTTTTGGGGCATGACACTTTCATATTTAGACACACCACTTCCGTTTGATACATCCTATAATTAAAGTATATTCAGGGCTTAAAAATATTTAAAAGTCTGAAAACCTTTAAAGTTCAATCTAAAAATTACAGTAAGAATTAAACGGTATGCAAAATTTAGCAGAATAATTAATTAATACCCTCGATACTGAATATGTCGGTGGGGCCGAATTAATATTAGGATTAATCCATATATTTGTTGCACCAGGAAGATCTTCAACATTAGTACTACTCAACATTTCTGAGGAGTATGTTGGATGTGCTGGTATAATCGGTGATCGACAACATACCCTAAAAAATAATCATTGATTAACACGTAATCAAACAGATTTTAAAGATAAAATATACACTCTCAATCATCAAATTTGTCAATTTCTTGAAATCTAAACTGCATCAAGTGGCATCAAACCTCTTTTACAAAATCGTCAAGTTATTATAATTTTTATAGGATATCAATATAAATTTCTTTATATCGAAACCATGAAATATATAGAATGTAAATATTAACTCAGTATGTGATGTCTGATTTTAATATTATTATATTACAGTTCATGACTAAATTATATCTCAAATTTTCAAAATAATGTGTCAAGTCTCGCGAGATATTTGTATGTATTGGGTTTGCAACAAAGTCATTTCGTATTTTTTCATGATTTTCAAAGCAAGTTTATTAATAAAAATAACAAACATTAATAAATTATCACAGGTCTACATGGTTTTGTTATGGAGTAGCTGAGGTACATTTCCGAAGTAATTTTTGGCGAGAAGCCAAATCTGGGCTCAGAATTGCTCAATCGCTTCAGGTTTTCGAGTAATCCTAACCTAAAAGTGCGAAAAACACAGTTTTTCGCTATATTTGAGCATCGATAACTTGCCGAATTTGTATTATTTTTTAAATATGAGAAAAAATTAAAAAGAGCCACTTTCCCCCTAGCGGACCCGTGTGAGAGAACGGTCATAGAATACTCTGACCTTTCTATGACCGTTCTATGACCTCGCATTATTACGGCTAAGAACGGTAAAAAAGACATTAAAAGCATTGGAATTATGATTCTGTGGCGAAATTTGGATTAGAAGGTGTAGCAATAAATACAATTATCTTATTTTTCAGTGATAAAAACTAGAAAAACATAATACCTGTCACTGAAGGCGGCTTCACCTGCTCTCAGTAGCATTTTGCGCGCTAAATTTAATTTAAATTTAATAGCAAAAAAAAAAGTTTTTCTATACAGAATTATGTCGAATTTACAAAAGAGCACGGTATACAATTAAAATTTATACACGTGCGTACTTATATCATAAAATTTCTTGCAATTGTTGTAAAAAGTTTTTCTGAATTAGTCATGGAATTCATTTTTGTGTTAGCTATAAGCGTAATATTATGTTATATTTTTTAGAAGTTTATTGTGGATTTATATAATTTATTTGTAATATAGATCTTATTTGGAATTAGATTCTGAATCAATTTCGTGTGAAAACTTAATTTTATTAAATCAATGTGAAATTTAATTTTGAATAAAATGTACATACAAATACTGTCAAATTATAAAAAAAATTTCCTATATTTTGCGTATTTTGAATTACCCCAAATCATTTATCAATACTTTTTAGAAAATACTTTTCAGGATTTGTGACTGTGGTCCATGAATTCGCATCATGCATAAAAGTAAAAAATGACAATTGAATGACATCAGAGACTTTACATTATTCATGCAAATTTAATTAATATCAGCAACTTTTATTACGTAAATGTCATTATTAAATTAATTTATTTTACACAGTTGCATTTCTTAATCCAAATGATTTGTTTGATTTGTCACGGCGGTCGGTAAAGTCGCATCATGTACAAAAGTAAAAAATGACAATTGAATGACATAAGAGACTATACATTATTCGTGCAACTCTAATTAATATCAGAAACTTTTATTACTTAAAGTTCACTATTAAATTCATTCATTTTACACATTTGCATTTCTCAATCCAAATGATTTGTTTGATTAGTTACGGCAGCCGGTAAAGTCGCATCATTCACAAAAAAAAAATTACAATTGAATGACATCAGAGGCTTTAAAAAATACTGTTTACATTATTCATGCAACTTTAATTAATTTCAGCAACTTTTATTACGTAAATTTCATTAGTAAATTCATTTACCTTACACATTTGCATTTCTCAGTCTTTAATTCTGTTTTTAAATTTAGCGCGCAAAATGCTACTGAGAGCAGGTGAAGCCGCCTTCAGTGACAGGTATTATGTTTTTCTAGTTTTTATCACTGAAAAATAAGATAATTGTATTTATTGCTACACCTTCTAATCCAAATTTCGCCACAGAATCATAATTCCAATGCTTTTAATGTCTTTTTTACCGTTCTTAGCCGTAATAATGCGAGGTCATAGAACGGTCATAGAACGGTCAGAGTATTCTATGACCGTTCTCTCACACGGGTCCGCTAGGGCCAGATTTCCATTTCACTATTTACATGTGTTATTTTAATTTTTCTAACCGTGGATATCGCCGATTGAAAAAAAAAAAAATTGCAGGTTTCGCAATGACCGATATATGGCGGAAAAATGATAGGATCCTATAATTTTTTTTCAATCGGCGGTATCTCCGGGTAGAAAAATAAAAAAAAAATACATGTAAATAGCGAAATGGTAAAATGAAAAGTGGCTCTTTTTGATGGTTTTCTCACATTTAAAAAATAATAAAAATTCACGAAGTTATCGATGCTCAAATATAGCGAAAAACCGTGTTTTTCGCACTTTTAGGTTAGGATTGCTCGAAAACCTGACGTGATGGAGCAATTCTGAGCCAATATTCGGCTTCCACGCCAAAAATTACTTCGGAAATGACTATCGGTATTTCTATAACAATCATAACCTCATATTTTGTAGACCTGTGTTATGTATTGACCATTTTGTTCGATGACCTTTTACCATCTATCAGTCAGCTTCATAATTCCGCTTTCGTAGAAAGTTTGGTTCTTAGAGGCAAAAAACTGAATTAACTCATTTTTGATAGCCTCATTTGAATCGAATATTTTTCCATTCAAATGGTTTTGAAGTGAACGGAAAAAATGATAATCGGATGTTGCAAGGTCAGGACTATGCGGTGGATGAAGGATCACTTCCCAGCCTAACTCCAATAATTTTTTGCGAGTGACCAAAGATGTATGTGGTCTGGCGTTATCTTGATGGAAGATGACGCCTTTACGAATTGCCAGTTCTGGCCGCTTTTCCTCCATTTCTTTGCCCAATTTCATTATTTGGCGACATTAGACATTCGAATTGATAGTTTGGTTCGTTGGGTCAGCTGAAAATAAACAATACCTATGAAATCTCACCAAACACTCAGCATAACATTATTTTGATGAATATCGGGTTTTGATGTCGATTGAGCAGGCTCACCTCACTCACTCCATGATCCTTTTCGCACGACGTTATCGTAAACAACCCATTTTTCATCGTCCGTTATGTTTCGCTTTAAAAATAGATCGGTTTCGTTACGTTTCAGCAGTGAATCGCAAATGGAAATTCGTTTGGTGAGTTGAGTTTCGTTCAATTTATGAGGAACCCAAGTATCGAGCTTATCAACGTAACTAAATTGTTTAAAATATCTTTCAACGTATGTATGTGATATGTTAAGCTTCTCTGTGATCTCTCGTGTCGTACTACGCCCGTTATTTTCTATCATTGCTTTTATTTTGTCGTCAACTTCAGTTGGGCGTCCAGAGTGTGGTGCATTTTTAAGGTCAAAATCTCCGGGACGAAAACGAGCAAACCAATTCTGGCACTGGCATTCTGTTAATGATTTTTCACCATAAACATCATACAACTTTTTCCAAGCTTGCACTGCGTTTTTACCTTTTCGGAAGTAATAAAGTAAAATGTGACGAAAACGACCGTCTGGAATCTCAATTTTAAATCAATGCAAAACAAAAAACAAACAACAAAACTTTAAATTTTTTTTTACTGAATAATCTATACAACATCAGCTGTCAAATACAATATACGGTCTGAAGTTTGCAATGGAGAAGAACGACATCGAACGATTAAAGTCATCTAGCTGAAAAAAGCGAAATGACTTTGTTGACAACCCAATATGTATGTGTATAGTCGGCACAGGTTAAGCCTATAGTTATAATTTACAGAAAGAAATTAGAGATTTAGGAATTTAGTAAAACTACATTATCGTTATCGTATATTAAATATTATGTACTGTTTCCTTTGAAAAATATATGTAGATCTCTAACATCCTAAATATCTAATATTATACTTTCTTACAATTCTGTCAAAAATGTAATAGCTATTGATTTTTATTTTCAAAATTGAATTTTTTTCTCTTTACAAATAGCGCTACAACTACAACATTAAGCGCGCTGTGATAACGATAGTGCGTCAGTAGCTTAAGGAGCCCTAATTGGGATTACTGCAGATAAGCAGTAGAAAATCAGTGTCAATTCAGTCAATCCAGAATTAGTCGAATTTAGTGCCATATAAGTCAGCCAAATCCCAGTCACGAGTTAGATAAATCTTCGTGCATTTTCCGGAGTCACTATAAAGTATTTTTAGTCATTCTCACTGTCTCTTCCATGGGTTGATGCAGATCATTAACTGTCAGTTTATCAAACGTGAATGCCTCCCAAGAGCATAGGACTTTAAGTTTGATCTTTATGGCATCAATGGGAGGAAAGATCACTATACACAAGAAAGGCGTGTTTTTTAGTCTCCATTGAAAGATGAAAATTCAGTTTTTATTTTGTTCCATCCTGTGAGAAATACAGAACTTGAAGAAAACACCTCTCTCCTTCTCTTCCTGCAATTGAATTAAGTCAGCGACTGGACTAATTCTGATCGGGCAAATCTTCTTCCGATTAAGTCCTAATTTGTATACTTCAACTTACTTTTAACTATGAAGATCAACGTACTTAAGGTACCTGATGTAATCTTTTAAGGTACCGGTCAACGCTTTCTTCTTCCCTATCAGTCTTCAATCAACTTACCTGTGCCGACCTTCAATTTTGTCGCGGTTAATTGTATCCAATCACTCGAAAATAATGAATTGTTTAATTTGTATAATCGTAATTTCATGGATTTTATCCCTCATCCCCAATCGAGGGTCTTCAGATTCTAACTTGACACGAGGAACCTTTGAATAAGGTAAATTTTTACGTTATCTGTGACGTAACAAATGGTTTCAATCACTTTGTTAATGATCGTAAAGGCCCTGGCGAAAGTTTTGGAAAGGAACTCGATCCGATTCATTCCGGTTTAATCCGCGTAAATCCGAACCAAGTTCTCAATCCGAGCTTAGATGTGTCCAAAGTGAATTATAAATTTAAATAATTCTGTCCCCAGATTCATTCAAAATGGGAATTCAGTTTAGATTAAGCCGAGCTTGAATTCATTTGGATCGAAAAATGGGTTCGGTTTAATTTAGATTAAAGTCTTTGATTGAACTGAAATGAGTCGCATTGATTTCAAATTGATTTGTTTCAAATGAAATTCAAAAGATTTTTTGGATTCGCTCAGAAACAAATTGCGGGATGGCCCGGAATAACTCTGATTCGCTCGGATTAAATTCCAGTACGAAACTTTCGGCGGGGAAAATATTGAAAATAAGTTACAAAAATTGATAAGAACCGCGACATCAATTGAATAAAATAAATAACTTAATTTCAGAATTTAAATTTTAACTTGACAAAATGAATTTAAAACAAAATTACAATATATAAACACTAAATAAAATTACTTACGAATTTACATCCTCTAGTTTTTTTAAAAGTCTCTCGTTTTCCTTACAAACAACTTCTTGATCTCGTATCACTTGCTCGCGAGTCGCATAAAGTTCTGCATTTTCACGGCGGAGAGCCTCATTTTCAGTAATATAAGCGCGAATTAATTGGCTTAACTCTGAATTTCCAAGCTCAGCCAGCTTATCTAGATCCACCGGTGGAGTTTTTGGCACTCGGCTTTCCGCTAATCAAGTAAGAGAAATAAATTTATTTGACAATTATGCTTCAAAATATACAGCGTGATTCATTAAACTTGGGACAGCAAAATACCTCAAAAATAAATATCGTACGAAAAATTGTTGGTTATCGAAGGGGAATACAAAACGCGCTATCAATTTACATTGTTTGGAAAAAGTACTGGGAATGTGTAATTTAAAAGGCCCGCGCTAATGATTTTTTAAAAATCTTTTTTTCCGTAAGTTGTTAGCACTGTACCAAATTACTATGCCAAAAATGAGCGCGATTCGTCAAACACTTTGTTTACAGCAGGTGGTTGAACAAAGCTTTCAAAGAAGGCTGAGAGATCGTAGAAGACCATCTACCTCTTCAGCCGATGCAAACATCGAAAAAGTGAAATAAATTTGATGTAAACCAGTAGGCACATTTAACGTCCCGTGATCTATTTTATTTTTCCTAGAATAAGTTGAGGAATTTTGGCCAGACGGAAATCCAGGAAAATAAAGCGCGCGTTCGGTCAGGTCACCGCGATTGACTGATGGACTCAAGAGAGGGTAAGTTGCATACAAGCCCCTTCTTTCTCCATCGGTCACTAGGGCCAGCGGGCGATTTTGATTGGAGCGCCGAATTTTTGCCAATCATTTTTGACAACCGTTTTTATTGGCGCGTAGACTTAAGGGGGTAGATCACAGTAAATTTTTCAAAAAAGTCATTTTGTTTTTCAAAACGGTGTACATGATATCTCAAGATCTAATTAACGAATCGACTTGAAATTTGACACACTTACTCTATGGATGAGTGCATCTGGCGTCACGTAGGATTTTGCAAATATCTTGTTTTGTTCAATAATTATAAACAATCATAACATGAAATTTCGGTCCAAAAAACGTATGTTTAATTCAGAAATTTTTTTCTCGTTGCCAAAAAATGCTAAAAAAAAGGCTACGTGACGCGATAGCCAATACAATATAGATGATGAGCATATTTTGTTTTTTTGTTTCAGACGACTGGTTTTCGTAGAATCATGTACACCATCCAACCACGCGCGAAAATCATAGGGATGCGCGAAGCAGCATATATCAAAAAGTTTTTTTTTTAATAAAAAATTTTTTAAACCTTTTTTGATAAGTATGGAAGATAATAAAACAAAAAAAAATAGTGATGTAACATCATTATTAAGTTAGCAATAAATTTATGAAAATGAGCCACAAAACATGCCCGTCACTGTGTTCTACCCCCTTAAGGATAATATGTATAAATATCGGGCCAATTTTGTATTTTAGATTTATTCGAAGACTGAGCCTTTGAGAGACTACCTCCAGAGAACGTTAGTCTCCTCGGAGATAATAAAAGTTTTCTTTTATCTTACGAAAGCCGTCGTCTTTATTTTAATTATTACAATCTTCCATCAGCCTTTTTTAGAGCTAACCTTTTATTTACGAAGGGAACAAATCCTATTTCCGCCTTCTCAAACATCCTGGGCTCTCCGGCCCATTTGGTGAGTAGACGTCATTGAAACGCCTGGGGAATTCCTCTCGCCGTTTACGGTCTCCAGGGTGGCATACCGGCCTGGCGACTACCATCGGGGCGCTCTGACTCCTATGTGTAATACCGCTTAGGAGTAAACGTTCGAAGAAGACTCCACCCTGAGGTGGTATACCGTCTCAAACCAACACCGCCCAACGAGAACCAGCGAGGTTGATGCTCCTCCATTGGGACGTCCAGGATCGGAGGCCGGATCCCGAGAGACGTTTTTCCCACGAATCCATCGATACGTCTCCCAACCCTCCTGGACCATTTTTGAGGGAGTTTGGATTTTTGGGAAGACGTTGCGTCCCAGAAGCCATCCTGCCGCCTGCCAGCGCTGCATCGCCATCTCGTCGGGAGATAGAACAAGGAAAGCAAGACGTCTTGAATCTGAGGCTAAATTCAGAGATGCAAGACGTTCCGGAAGCCGTTCCACTGCCTCCCGAGACTCTCCTGCTAATCTCTGGCGGAACCAGTCGTCCTCAAGACGAAGTGAGGCGCAGATCAACGAGGGAAGTCACCCCACCTTGAGGAAACCAGTCCGTGTAATTGAAACTCAGTAATTGAAAAGACACTACTTGAATTCGATATCACACCCACATCGCAAATAACGTTTCTTAGAGCAGGAATACACGAACCCGAATATGCGCACATTATGAGTTTTCGGAGGCAAATCTACATCAAGCCGGAAGACGTAAGCAAGCTGCCAGAGAGTCTACAAATAAATTTTGAGGATACAGTCTACTGGATTTATCCATCTAGTGAAAAGCTCACGTGCTTCATTTGCAAAGAAGAAGGCCATCTTGCCAGGCATTGTCAGTCGGAGGACACAGCAAATGGCATTATTACATCAGTAATATCCAAGGTCGCTCTCAATGCGAATGAAACTCTGCCCTCTCTCCCTCCTTCTTCCTCCAGTGGCGACATTTCCACTCCTCCCGAGGACGATAACATTAACATTAAGTCTATTTCTCCATGAAAAAACAATAGTGAAGCTCTTATTATGCCACCGCCAACCTCTTCCCCCGGCTGCGTCGGGCCTAGTGGTGGGGGCATCAAGCGGTCCCTCAGCTTATCTACAAACTCTGATCGCTGCGATCCACCGACTTACCATGAGAAGACCAAAAAAGCTGCTATTGATTCCTCTCCAACTGAAAACCCTCCAACAAACCAAAACAAGCAAAGAATTACTTCCACTGAAATTGAAACCCAACTTAGTGCAGCTCAAGTCTTTTTTAGTGAAAAGGCGGCAGACTATCCCCTCACGTTTGATCAGCTCTCACTCTTCCTGCTAGAAACGTACGGCAATCACGATGTTTCCGGCACTGCCGCCAAGTTCACATCAAACCTACAAGGTCTCCTCCACATGCTTCAAGCTGCCTACGATAATATTGACAGTAAAACCTTAAAAAGCAGGATCTCCAGAATAAAGAAAAAACTAGAGAAATCCGGGTATCACGACATTAGTTCAAGCGACGAAAGGGACTGAATTTCTTCCTCTTCTATTCAAGATGGCTTTGAATACACAAAATCTTACACTCAACTCTAATCTTCGGATCATCTTCTGGAAAGCAAGAAGTGTTATTAAGCAAAAAGAAGAACTACAAACTTTCCTACAAGACGTCGACATATTAGTGTGCGTTGAAAGTTGGCTCAATGAAAACAAAAGTTTCCAGTTCCCAGGTTTTGTTTCTTTTCGTAAGGACAGACCTTCTTCAACTGGTGGAGGTATTGTACTACTAATTCGTAAAAATATCGCTTATAAAGAAATAGATAATCTCGCCACTCCTAATCTTTCCGTTGAACTCTGTGGACTGCGTATAACTAATACTAACCCCGCGCTGAGCATTTATGTATGCTATCGAGTCCCCGGTGACACATTGAGTCAAGAGCAGTGGGAAGTAGTTTTCTCAAACTTTGATTTAAGATGTAACAACGTTTTCTTAGGCGATTTCAATGCCCATCATGAATTATGGAATTGTAGAAAAACTGACCTCAACGGCAAGTACTTACTTGAATGCGTTAAAAAGGCAAAATTCTTTATTCACAATACCGACATGATAACTCACATAGACAAAACCTCGAAGTCTAATCTTGACCTAGTAATAACGAGCAGCAACCTGAAAGACCGAGTTGAAACTCAGGCTCACTGTGACACCGGCGGGTCCGACCACTATCCTATATATATTCAGATAAATACACAAAAATCTTACTATCTTCGAAAATCATTTAAAATTCGATCTATCCGTACGGATTGGCAAATAGTCAGTGTTGAACTCGATAAAGCTTATTCTCATTTCCTCTCCTCAGATTATTGTGATCTTCCTCCCAATAAAAAGTATGACACGTATGTTAAAATTATTTCTGACTCCATTAAAAACAATACACCAACGAAAAAAGTTGTTAACATCAAAACCCATCGTAATCCTGTCCCTTGGTGGGACGAGGAGTGTCAGGAAATAAAGGATTTACGAAATAAAGCATTTAAAACGTGGGAGAGAAATAAAGACGAAAAAGTCTTCATAGAATTTAAAAGACTCAGAGCTCTCGCGCGCAGAATTTTCAAAAACAAAAAAAGGGAAAGCTTTAAACGCTTCACTGAAAGCCTTCACAGCCACACCGACATAAAATATGTGTGGAATACCTCAAAAATCCTCAAAAATAAATGGGTGAAAGTTACTCCAACCCACTTTTCGGAGAATCTTCAAATGGAAAATAGAATCAAAGCAATCGACAAAATATGCCCTCCCGGGGTTCCTACTAATCCCGACTACTTGCCTACGTGTCAAGAAAATGAATTTCTCGAAAGTGAATTCACTTATGCGGAGTTTAACCTAGCCTTATTTTCACGTAAGCTTAACTCATCCCCCGGTCTTGATGGCGTCGATTACTTTTCAATTCAAAAACTTCCGATCAAATATAATCTTCTTCTTGTCGACATCTTTAACGAGATGTATCGAGCGAGTATATTCCCGGACGACTGGAAAAAATCCTATGTCCATTTAGTCAGTAAATCAGACGGAGTTAACTTTCGCCCCATATCTCTTACTTCTTCCTTTCGTAAACTATTTGAAACGATCATTAAAAATAAAATGCAGTGGTGGATCGAATGCGAAAAAATTTTGCCTAACTCCCAAAGTGGCTTCAGAAAAGGCCACTCTTGCTCAGACAACTTAATGAATCTTACCATAAAAATTCAGGAAAGCTTTAAACAAAACAAGAGTCTTTATGCAGTATTTCTTGATGTTATTGGGGCTTTCGACAATGTGAATAGCGATCTTTTAATCAAAAAATTAGCAGAGATAGGTTGCCCTTACAAGCTCGTTAAGTTCATCAAATTCCTCACTTATGAGAGACATATTTATTCGAGTGTCCATAACGAAAGTAAGCTTACTCACAAAGGAGTTCCCCAGGGAGGGGTTTTAAGTCCTCTCCTCTACCTAATCTATGTATCGAGCATTGTCTCAGGTATTCCCAGAACGGTGTCTATCTATCAATTTGCGCACGATATTGCTCTCTGTTCCACAAATAAAACCTCTTTACTCAAGGTAATTAAGGCTATTGGTGATGATTTATCCCTTCTTGGACTTGACCTCGCTCCTCACAAAACTATTTTCATTGATTTCAATAAAAATGGTATTCTCCCTGGCAAATCCGAACTCAAAATCAACGACAACATTATCATCAAATCAAGCGAGTCTGCCAAATTTCTAGGAATTATTTTTGACTATAATCTCTCCTTTCGGAATCAAATAAGCCACCTTCACAACAGATGTCACAGAACCCTAAATATTCTAAAGTACTTGCAAGGGATTTGGTGGGGCTCCCATCCAAACATCCTACTGACTTTCTATAAAAGTTTTGTTCGCTCAATAATTGACTACAACAGTTATGTGTTTTTTCCCACAAGAGAGGACTTGAGTTATAAGCTGGAAAAGATCCAATACGCTGCTATTCGTGCCGCCATGGATTTTCGCAAGACTACCCCGACTAATGTTTTACTTGCAGAGTCGAAACTTCCGACAATCAAAGAGAGAGCCAGATTTTTGTGTTTTTCATTCCTATCGAAAATTTTGACTAATGAAGGCCTACTGGTTTGTAAAAATGTCAAAAAGTACTATGCCAATGTCTTGGAAAAATCCAAGAGAAAACGGAAAAAACTGTTTGAAGAGTGCATTATCGACCTGTGTGGAACGCACTTGCCTCTCATAAGGGCCGATATGTATCAAACGTATAAGTACGATTATGAAACTTTGTACACAGCGGTTCCTTTCGATGTTGAACTAGGAATGTCACTCAAACGAGACGCAAATCCGAACTCAAAACTGCGCGAATACTTAGATCCTCTCCACACCGTGGAAATCTATATCGATGGTAGCAAGGACCGCACAAACAATCTCACGAGCTCTGCTTGCTACTGTCCTATGTTGAATGCCAGTGTAGTCACGAAACTACACAGTATGACGTCCATCTTTACTGCCGAGTGCATTGCTATCAATGACGCTATGGACATGTCTCTAAATAAAAATGATCTAAACTTTAGTATACTTACAGATTCCCTAAGCGTGTTACAGAGCCTGAATAAACAGGAGGTTAATATTAGAACAAACCCTTTCATTCTACAAATAAAATACAAATACTTAAAATATGTAAAACAATTTGACGGCAAACTCGCGATTAAATTTTATTGGATTCCCTCTCATAGTGGCATTGATGGCAATGAGCTTGCGGACTCTCTGGCCAGAGACGCTCATAAAAACCTTGAAGCTCCCGAAAGGCTTAACTTTCCTTTCACCGACCTTAAAGAAACGTACAAAAGTAATATGAATAGCAATACACGGATCAGTTTCCTAGCTACTAGCCAAACAAAAGGTAAAACGTACTTCCAACTATACTACAAAGAAGCTACGCACACGTGGTTCCACAAGCTAAGCCTTTCCAGAGAACTTATCGTAACAATTAATCGATGCCGCGCTGATCATTACAACCTCGCAGCGTCTCTGGCTAGAATGAACTTAGCCATAGAATAAAAATGTAACTGTCGGGAATATCCCCAAGACCTCGACCACGTCATCTGGCAATGCTCTTTGTTGAACACCCAACGTATTACACTAGTATCTGAACTATCAAAAATCGGATACCAACTTCCGATGAAAATATCGATAATCCTTGCTAAACCCAATGTACAAGCGTTCAAGATTATTCTTGAATATCTACACAAATGTAATATTAAATTGTAAACTATTCGCTCATCAAATTTATCATCAATTTTTTTTTATGTCTGTATTTAAATATTATATTCTTCAGGTATTACTGTAAATAGCAAATAAATCTGTATTTAGATTTGAAGCTTAATAAAAAAAAAAAAAAAAAAAAAAAAAAAAAAATTGTGCTCAATAATCGCAATTGTTGCTTAAGAGAGATAGCTCGTGACCTTAACATCTCTCACGAGTCTGTTCCTTTGGTTTGGTGGATATTTTCGGCATGAGACGCGTCGCTGTACAGATTGTTCCAAAATAGCTGAATTTTCTTGAAAAACAGTACCATGAACAGGTCTCTTTAGACATGCTGGATCACGCCAATTCTGATCCTACATTCATGAAACGCATCATAACTGGTGACTACACATGGTTCTACGAGTTTGACATGCAAACAGGTCAACAGTCATCAGAATGGAGGACAAAACACAACCTGCAACCGAAAAAACCACGCAAAAGTCGCTCAAAAGTCAAGGTGATGCTCATTGTTTTCTTCGATATTCGTGGTTTGGTGCATGACTAATTCGTTCCAGAGGAACAAATGGTCAATAAAGAATACTATTTGGTCTTATTGAAGCGTTTGCGTGAGAAAATGCGATAGATACGGGCAGATTTGTGGAAGAACAATTCGTGGATTTTACATGACGATAATGTGCCATCGCATAGGGTGATAGTTGTGACCGAAACTATAATTGCCTCTCCGAGGTACCCGTTTTGACACGATTGAAGCCATAAAACAAAATTCGTGGAAGTAGTTGTAGGCCATACCAGAAAGTGTCTATAAAATTTTGTGCGGCTCTGACCATTCTCAATTATGAATGAGAATTTTATTCATTTGATACCGGAACCATGACTCGAACGTAAGATGTATGGGAAAAGCGAGATCGGAACTCAACACCCTAACTATATCGAGATAGCGTATGGCTTTATTGATGGTCTTTCTGACCAGACAAAGAGTTTTTTTTTAGCCTTCTGAAACGTTTCATTGCTGAATCAAAGCATCCTAAGGTTTAAAGAAACACTTGTTTATTTTGTGCCTAAGCCCGGCTCTGGGAAATTCCATCTGATCTCTCTTGTTCCCTTTGTAAATTTTTTGAGAGACGTGTGTTTTATTTAAAATTTAAAAACAAAGTCCTCCTTGAAAAGCCCAATACGTTGTGGATAACGCATCTCCGTCAGTCAATATTCTTAGAGTTACAAAGCTAGAGTATTCTGGGGTACTAGGCCATGTTTGCTGCTCACCGCCTACAGAAACCCAATTAGAGCCTGTCTAGATTATGGTTCTTCTCTCTTCTCTGCGGCGAGAAAATTTGTTCTCCATGTCTTCAACAGAGTACAATATCTATAGTTGAATTGATAGCGCCTTTTTGTATTATCCTTCAACACGAAAAATTTTGATTCTAAATAATTTTTTCCTACGTTGCTTATTACATTCTCATCATGGATGAGAAGGTATTGGTTTTATGTGAAAAATGACTTTCGAAATTTTCATCAAATCTTTACGTTTTGAGACCCCCTGAGTCAGAAAAAATGATTTTTACGAAAGTGTCTGTCTGTCTGTAGGTCGTGTGCGGCATAACTCTCGATAGAATTATCAGATTGAATTGAGCTTTGGTACACTTTATCGGAGCCGAAAAAGTAAGGACAAATTCGTTAACCAGCCACATCCAATCAAAATTGAGGGATTGAGCACTACTTTTCTGTTTTTGAAAATAATTTTGTCAAAAAATCAAAAATTTTAATACTGGTTTTAGATAAGTCTCATAAATCTCTGAAAATTATCCTGATAACGTTTTTTGATTAAATCAAAATTAGAAATGTTACAGCATATTCAAATTCGAAAAAAGTCAATATCAAAATTCCATTTTCCAGTTAAATTATACGAGATACGAAAAAACGTTATGATACAATATTATTTTCTACATAAAGACCTACAAATTTGAATTGTAACATTTTTTCATAAGATGCATATTTTTTTTGTTAATTCAGAAATAATCTATTGAAAATCCAAAATTCAATTTTTTAACAATAATATGTGAAATACGAAAAAAACGTAAGAATACAAAGTTGTTCGTTTCAAAAAGATCTACAAGTTTTGTCTCAAACAGTTTATGCAAAAACATATATTTTTCGTTTCAATTCCAAAAAATACGATTAAAATTCAATAATTCCATTTTTTAGACAAAATATATGAGATACATAAAAAAAGTTCAGATGAAAAATGATTTGCCTAAATGAGATCTACGCATTCTTATTAAGAAATTTCTCGACAGGATGTATATTTTATGTTTTGATTTTTAATATTGAAAAAATTCGATTTTTTTCACCAAAATATGTGAGATACGAAATAAGCGTTGTTCTGCAAAATCGTTTCCTTGAATAAAGTCTAAGATTGTTTTTCCTTTTTGAGATATTTGGAAGAAAATAAATTTATCAATAATCATGTAATTTATTAAAAAGTTACAAAAATGCATACAGAAAATCGAGCGCGAAGCGCGAGTGTCATGATCAGAATGTGTTCCTTAAGGCCGATAGAGCCTTAAGTAAATTGAATTTCCTGTTTCACTTAAACTGAAAAAGAAACTTAGTGAATTTGAGAAAATGACTAATTTACATCATCTTTAATATCATTAAATTGGTTTGAGCTTCAGTATTAAATTATAAGAAATAAACTTAAATGTATGCGAAGAGCACAAGACCGAGCGCGAAGCGCGAGGTCCAGAAAGAACGGAGCGCGAAGCGCGACGATCGAATCGCGCGCCCTAGGCGCGCTCAAACTTGCGCGCGAAGCGCGCGATGAGAATGTGCCCGCGAAGCGGGCAGATTTTTTTTTGAGATATTTCGATGTCCCAAGTTAAATGAATCACTCTATATGTATAGAAGATGTAATATAAATTAAAAATTACTTTTAGAATCAGTGCGGGCATAATTAGAGGCATCGTTTTCAAGATGAAGAGCTGCTCTAAGATGATCATTCTCCGTCTGAAGCGCATTCACTTCTCTTTTCAAACTTAGAATTAAAGCTTCTCTTGGATCCTTAAATTAATTATTTGAACTTTTTAAAATATTAACACTGTATAAATGTATAAGATACGCGGTCTTAAATTAAACATTGATTTGAAGATTTCTCCAATATGAATTTTTCGTTGTGCAGGTTTGTAATAATTGTATATGTATCATTATTTTATAATTTATGTATTGCAGTTTTTTATAATATTTATTCTAAATTACATTTGTTGTTGATTTGTTTACCGAATGTTCTTAATTCCTTAATTCAAATTGGACCGCTTAGATTATTTTCGCAATTACTCCTAAAAAACTGACAAGAGTGTGGCTCAGTAGGTGTGTTAATCCTTTTGGGAAGAAGAACCATAAGGATAAAGGTACATAAATGATAGCTTGCGGTCCAAATTTCCTTCATTTTTACCAGAATCAAAAAATTTTTGCGATATTTTGAGCTTAAAAGATCAGTTGAAAATCCATCAATGAATTCTTACTCGATGATTGTTGCAGAAACATCAAACGAACTTAACTTGGGTCATGAACTTTTCAACGAAAATAATAAAAATCAGGTAAGTGACGATGAAATCAAAGCATTTTTACCAATCGAAATTTAAAAAACTTAAATTAAGGATGAATGCCATAAAGCAGGTGTTGAAATTTTAGAATAGATTAAACAAAATTCAAGGAGTCTGAAAGTTTAGGAGAAAAAGTGCAGCTGCTCACACTTGTACCGAAATCTTGGTGTCATAGGCGATTGATGTCAGAATATGAAATATCAAAAAGGCAAGCGAAAAATGTAAAAAACTTGTTTGCTTTAAATAGAATTATGACGCTACCAAAATCAAAACAAAAAAACCACTGTCTTTTCAAACGGAAGCTCTGGTAACGGATTTCGTCTGACGCGCCGACAACAGACGCATCATACCTGGAATGAAAGATTTCGTGTCTGCAAAGACTGCTGATGGAAGACCAGCTTATTTCGTTTTAGCGAGAAGCAGCGGCACTCACAAAGGGTGTGTTTGTACTTATCGCGAAATCGTAAAACTGCTGTTAAATGAAGTCAACATGAAGAATTTAATAGCACACAATGAAATGGTTCTTAATAATTACAGGGACTGTATAAACTCAATAATGTTTTCGATTGATTGCTGAGAAAGTGAACATCAGTTTGGGATCAGTGCAAGAAATTGTTCGTTATATTTTGGGTATGAAAAAATTGTGTGCGCGGTCCGTGCCGCACACACTCACAGATGAGCAGAAATAACGTCTCATTGGGTCTCATGATTTGGTTGGAATGGCTGACTGCGATTCGAATTTTTTAGGAATATTGTGAGAGGCGACGAAACGTAGTGCTTTCAATATGATCCGTCGACAAAACTTCAAACAGCCCAATGCTTGGATCCGAGGGAGGCGAGACCAGTGAAAGCGCGTGTTGCTAAATCAAAAGTGAAAACAATGCTAATTGTTTTGTTCGATAGCTGTGGCATTATTCACAGTGAATTTGTACCTTCTGTATAGACCGTCAATGGATGCATGCTCAAACACATGCGGAGAGTGAGAGAGGAACAGTACAAATCGGGAGAATGGAGTTTTTTGCACGACAAAGCACCAGCACATTCCTCCATCATTGTTTCTCAATTTTTAGCCAAAAAAGGATCACAGTGATCCCCCCTATTTGCCGCATCTGGCCTCTTTGGACTACGGACTGTTCCCCAAAGTCAAAGCCCCCATGACAGGTTTGGTACACTTAAGAAATGATGTCCTACTTGTACACTAATGCATAGAACTGCATTTTTCGCCTTAGATTACGATCGTTGCTTCAACCTCAGATTAGATCAGATTCATTAAGATTAGAATTCTTGCTTGACTTCGAAATAGGTCGAATTCATTCGAATTAGAATCCTTGCTTCATACTCGGATCAAATCGGATTGTACTTTTTGTGGTCTTGAATTAAGTCGGATATATTCGGATTGAATAAATAAATAGATTGAATGACTTCGGAATAGATCGGAAAGAAACTGCTTGGTTAGGAAACAGATCCCGCTATGAAACGGATTGAAAGGATAGAATTTTTCTATCCTAAACTTTCGTCAGGATATTAACTGTAACAAATTACTCAATAAGTTTCCGGCCTGACACATAGATGGCACCACTGTTGTCAAATCCATATAATTTCTGGATAGTAACAATCTTCAAACATTAAGTGTCAAAATTTCATGACAATCTGATGTTTAGTTCAGAAGTTACAGAGGTTTTGGTGAAGCAACTTTTGTCATTTTCAAAACAATTGATAAAAAAGAGTTTCGAGTGTTAATCAAACATTGCTTTTTAATGGGAAAAAATACAGTTGAAGAAAAGCAGTGGCTTGATAAGCGTTATGGGGACTCTGCACCAGGGGAATCAACAATCATCGACTGGTATGACGAATTTAAACGTGGTCATACAAAAGCCGATGATGCTGAACGCTTTGGTCGCCCAAAATCAGCAGTTGTTCCGGATAACAAAACAAAAGTCCACAAAATAGTTTTGGGCGATCGTAAATTAAAGTTGAGTGAGATAGATCACACCCGAACGAAAACAACAACGCGTCGAGGATGCAGAGCGTTGTTGGGAGCTGTTCAAGCGAGATAAAAAGAATTTTCTGCGTCGGTATGTGACAATGGATGAAATATGGATCCACCATTACACACCTGACACAAAAAGATCGTCAGCTGAGTAGATAGCAGCAGGTGAAAGCCGTCCAAAGCAAACAAAAACTCAACAGTGGACTTGCAAGGTTATGGCATCCGTATTTTGGGACGCGCATGGTATTTTGTTTATCGACTATGTTGAGAAAGGTAAAACCATTAACAGCGACTATTACATGGTATTACTGGATCGGTTGAGCGCAGAAATCAAGAAAAAACGGCCTCACATGCAAAAGACTGTGATGTTCTGACTGTGCTGACGGTGCTGTTCCACCAAGACCCTGCACCATTCCAGAAGTCCATGAAAACGTAGAATAAGGATTAAAACATTTTGAATATTTATTTTGCCTCATTCATGAGTTATAATGCTACTTTACGATAGCTTTACGATAGCTTTACGCTACAGCGTAAAGCTAGCGTTCTGCCAGTTCGCTAGGGTAAGCTTCGAATTGCTTCCTCACCCACCATATACTCCAGATCTGGCCCCCAGCAACTACTGGCTCTTTGCTGACCTGAAAAAAATTCTCCAGGGAAAGAGATTTGACTCGAATGAAGAAGTAGCTGCCGAAACTGAGGCCTATTTTGAGAGCAAAGACGAATCATTCTGCAAAAAAGGCATCGAAAAGTTAGAGAAGCGTTGGAATGAATATATTACGCTTGAAGGAAACTATGTTGTGTTATATTTTCAGAACCTTTCATCAAGTGTCATGTGATTCCAATTTGAATGAGCGTTTTCACACTTGCAATTTTTTTTCTTTTCCAGACGCGACGAAAGAAAAATTATCAGGAACACTAAGTTTGTTTTAAAACTATATATTTGAAAATTATTTGAAAACAATATTTCATCTAAAAATTTCATACAATCCCATTGCAAATATTTTTTTAGGAAAAATAATTTACAAAAAAAACAGTTATTTTTAGGAGTAACCTGTAACACATTTTCAATAGAATTGGTTAATAATTATTTTTCTTTTACATACCATAACGACTATTGGTTTGGTGCGAATTTTTTTAGCCCTCGAAGCATATCGTAATGTATTTAATGTTTCACTGGTATTGGAACGAGCTGGCGAAACACACGCAATCTATAATAATTCCAAAGATTTGGTGAAAAAATTGATGAAAGTTAAATTACTCAACTCATAGAATTAGATAAATAAACATTTTCAATCCACTACTTTAAAGGCTCCTAATTAACATACCATGAGGGAAACTCCGTTACCAGCAAGACTGTCTGCTAATAATTTTGTTAACTTACTGTCCCGGTAAGGAATATGTCCACCTTTTCTTTTACCATCACTTAAAGATGCGATACAATAACCTATTCGAAATAAAAAATTTATATATAGTATTTTAAATCATTTTTTATATATTATTCCATTTATATGTATATACTAAATTATCAACTATTACAGAGACAATTTTTCTCCAAAATAGCATGCAATTTTTCCTTGAAATTCAAATAAAGGCTAAACTTGGCCCAAAAAATTATGAAAAAGCAGATTAGTATTTCTGCAATTTTAATTGAATTTTATTATATATCCATTTTATGCATTTTTGAGGAAAATGTTCCACAAATATCTGAAAAAATTAACAAAATAGTACAGAAATTCATCTTGAAGATGAGCCTAAAATCTTTAAAAAATGTTAATCATTTTCGAAGTTATTCATCATAAAAAATTTGAACTAATAATACATTTTAGCAATATATTGGGCAATAGAAATTTGCATATTATCTTAATATTGCTGAGCATATTTGACAATATTAATTCATTCTTTCTGCAGAATTCTAACATAATACATTTTATTTTAAAGGAAAATTTTTATTATACTCTCTTAATCTGAATTAGTGAAATTTGTAACTAATTATTTGTCATTTTTTACTAATTTCATTATTAGTTATGAAATCAATTAATAAAAATAGGCATTGCAATTTTTTTTATTCTCAAAATTTATCATTTTTATGCTATTGAATAAGTAAATTTTTTTCAGTTTAAGACTGTACCCTTGTCATTGATAATTCATGCCCATTAACTGTGTTCTCATAATAAATTTATTTAGCCTAACTGGAAGTATTTGTCCGTATTACTACAATTCTCGTTTATTATTTTCTAAAAGATACATCATTAAGTAATCAATAATCTCTATTAACTTATATCCTGGAATCGTATTTCATAATTATTCTTACTGCGATCATCTTATATCCACAAAATGTGATACATCTCATTCAACAAAAATGTACTAATATAAAAAGTTAAAATAAATTTTAACTTATAATAAAATTTATTACTCTTCAATAAATTCAATGTACCACAATGGAAAATAAATTTGCTAAATGTGCAATAAATATATAGAAAAGTTAATTTTTTAATCCTCAAATATTTCTTCCATTGGAAATTTTTCTAAGAGCTTTTTATCGACCCGTACAAAGATCCTGAATAATTGATAAGCAAAAAATCCTCAGTTCCACTTATCAATAAAAAAGCGAAGAGGAAGAAAGGGAAAAGAGGGAAAAAGATCCGTTTCCTCGAAGAAAATAATTTAGTGCTACTTGATTACTGTGGGTCAAAAGTGACCGATCGAAAGAGCAAGATTAGTATAGTTGTACCTATACATAAAATACTGCATGCAGAATTTGTTTTAGTGAATCCGACCACTGAACATTGTCAATCACACAGATAGGAATCTTTTGCAGTATTTATATTGGCAAATGTATTAAATATTTAAGAGATAATTTGTTAAAACTGCTAAAAATTATAACTGTTTCGTTTAGATTCTAGTGAATATACTTTCTGCTGTTTCGTTCACATTTTACAATCAATAAATCAATATTCCGCTAAAATGAGGTAAAAATAAATATATCAATTAATGAAGACTTACCTAAAACCATCAGACTTTTGTTAATGTTATTTGCCTCTTCTAGAGTTTTTCCCTCACTTTGAGTTTTTTTCGTCATTTCGCTACCAGCTAAATCTACAAAATTGAGTTTTCCTTGCTTAGTGATAAAAACACCGTTCTCCATCTTGAAAAAAGGGGAATTTATGTTCATTAATAATTTTTAAAGTTATTATAGAAAGCTCATCAATGATATAGATACTGACCGGCTGCTCGGAAGTTATGTGAACAGTCAGAATTGTATGGCTTCTACTAGAATGTTCATTCATATTGTGCGAACCGACAGCTCTGTTTTTCATTCCTAAATAAAAAATTATCGGAAACATTGTCCATTAGAGCCAAAATTCAACTTTAAGAAATGTTAGAGACCATAGTATGTTTAAAAAGTTTGTTATTTCAAAATAACTCTGAAGGATTGAGCTTGTGAAAAATAAATTAAAATATGGAATTTACCACCCGTACAGAAATTTTGTTGTACCTTAGTTGAGGCCCAGGCATGGCATTCCTAGTTCAGAATAAAACGCGGAATATTTAATCTCTCAGAAGGGGCCCAGATCAGGCACGGCGTTTAATTCCGAACTAGGAACAGATTAGGAAAATTCTATACTGGTAGAATAAAAAAATTAATCTATTAAAGAACTTATTTTTCAGATCCAATCTCGATGCGACTTAGCATTTTTTGGATACTTTCGTCATCTAAACCTAAATTTGGATTCAGGAACTTCCCATCACATTGTTCTCTCAATTTGAAACTACATTTTTTTTACCAATTTTAATTAGTCAATGAATGCGAGTTATAAATCAGTGAATTTTAATTGACTTCTCAGTTTATGAGAGTTGAAACAAGGGACTGTATAGCTAACACATCAACCTGGGCTAATTAGGTTCTTCGAAAAGGTCTCCAATTTATGCATGAGAATAAAGAAATTGAATAGCCGGACGACATTATTACTAGAAATATTAAGCAATCACCATGAATTTTTATATAATACTCTCAAATGTATGTAGAGTAAGCCAACATTGGAAGTTTTGGTCGATTTTCAAGAGTTTATTAAAAATGTTTCACATCAAGTTCATTTATGGGTTAAAAATACCTAATTAAATAATTTGACCACGAGATCAGATGAGTAAGAAGCACTCAAGCCTGGAGAACATTTCTACGTAAGAATCAACTCAATCCGAAAATTAGTTCCAAAAATTCGACGAGTCGACTATTGGGTCGTAAATTAATTCGTCACCACGCTTGCCGCGCGTCATCCCCTCTCCTGTCTAGTGGCCGAGCACATCTCTGGTTCTTGCATCTGGCCATTTAATTTTGGTACCACAAATTTAGAATTATTAATTGAAAATTATAAAATTCAAAGTACCTCAAAGCTCAAAACGCAGTCATTTAGTTATTCCTAGATATTTTTAGCAAAGCTGCCAAGAGATTCTAAAAACTATGTTAAATGCGTATTTAAACAGTTTTATATTAGGTGTACAACTTTGCTTCCGCCGTGTTATCACAAAATTTGAGGCCTTATTCTTAAAAAAGTGATTACCTATTTATGATTCAAAGTACTGTCCGTCGCTAGCTACTACTTTTATCCATCATTCTGGCAATTGTCGGTTACCATCTCGAAAAAGCGATGCGTCTTTTGAGGCAATCCACGGATTGAACCATTTTTTAAATTCTTCATAAGAGCGTAAATGCTGATGGCCCTGTGCCATCGATTTCAGCGTTTCCAAGTATGTCTAGACCGGTTTTGCGATATGTGGCCGAGCATTGTCTACTCTAAAATCGGAGAACTGGTTACTCTAAACTGACGATAAAGCTTGCGAGAGAACAGCTAGCCCAAGTATTTCGCGTAACGGTTCGCCTAGTTTAGGGTAATGGTTCCCCCAAATTGGCAGAGCTGTTTGATTAAACAGAGGTCGCGCAGCTCTCCGTGTGTTTAGCGCAACAGTTTTATGTGTTGGGCGAGCGGATCTAAAGGGTTTCCCAATAAGGGTGATATGTTTTGAAATTGAAAAAAAACACTGAATATTCATTCGGAATTGATCGAAATCTTTTTTATTATATTGGATATTCTATGCCATTTATGATTTAAAGAATATATCGGCCAAATGTCCCCCGAGACTTGAGCCAAAAATGCGCCTCATCAGAAAAGATGATTTTTTTATGAAAATTGGGATCATTTTCAATTGATTCCAGAGCCCAATCCGCGAACTCCCGACGCAAACGATGGTCATTAGGCTTCAGTTCTTGGGCCAGAATCATCTTATAGGGATGCAGGCCAAGATCCAATCGCAAAATACGCCAGGTAGTCATCCTGGACAGGCCCAATTCCTGAGATCGGCGTGGCACGGACAATTCACGGTTTTCCTCGATACTGGCCTGTACGGCGGCTATATTCTGTGTAGAACGTGCGGTACGCATACGATTTTTAGGCTTAGTATCCAATAGAGTAAATTCACTCTCCAACTTATCGATTATTCGACGAATTGAGAGCGCGGATGGAGCAGAATGACGACCATATTTTGCACGATATGCTCTTTGAACACCGACAAAACTTCTCGAATTTTGATAAAATAATTGGACAATTTCCAAACGTTGTGGAAGCGTGAAACTACTCATGATTAAATGGCAAACCTTACTGATCACAACTGACAGCAGACGTCAAAAATTTCAGTTCAAATGAGCCCGATAGGGACATTCAAAATCATATCACCCCTATTGGGAAACCCTTTACTAAACGTTTCTCCGTGTACGAAACCCAATTTCCTTACTTCTGAATCATTTCCATGGCTTTGAAGCGTTTCGAAATAGCTTTTTGAGTCACACCTAATGATTCTGCCAATTCTTCTTGCGTTTAGCACGAGTCTTCAGCAAGTTGTGCCTTCAATTCGGAATCTTAGAAAATTTTCTCTTTTCCACCGCCATGCCGATACTCGACAACAAAATCACCAATCTTGAAGCGTCGAAAATACTCACGACACGTTCTTTCACTAAAAGCAGCCTCACCGTAAGTACTTGAGAGCAATCAATGAGCCTCAGCCGCAGTTTTCTTCAAATGAATGTAGAAAATCAAAACTTCCCACAAATGACGAGAATTTGGTTCGAAAACTGACATCTTCGATCGAGTATAAATTTATGATGCAAACACAAATACACTAATGTGGTTCTGTCGTTATCTTGATAGATGTCCAAGCTTACTGTGTGACATTTTTGATCTGCTTATTTCGACCAACACTTACCGCTGCAGCCATCTATCAAAAAAAAACCGGGAGCAAATTTGTACACCTAATAATCTCTTCCCACGACGTTGAATTTCACAAATTCTATTATTAATTAAAAATTCGCAATGTAGAAATTTAAAATTTAGTTATTTATATTCTTCCAGGAGATTTTTAGGAAAACAGCCAAGTGGAGAATGAAGGAAACCAATTTTGTATTGTAATTTGGAAGCATTTAAAATTATCTAGCAGGTCAGGTTGATATGATATTACTTTTTTTTAATGGCCAAAAATACGCCTTTTTCATAGAACCACAATTTTTATACAAACTTGACGTGATGGGCAACTTTTGAGCCTGAATTTGTGTTTAGCGAAAATAAATTTATAGAAAAGGCCTAGTAGTATTTAAAAATCACAAAATTGATGACAAGATAAGTGCCAATATTGGACTTGATTATCTGACCTTCTTCTAATACAGCTAAGAGATCGTCAAGCTCCTCACATTCAACTGTAAAAAGATTTTCTACTAAAAATCCACGAGTCTTTTTACTCCATCGGACAGCAAGTGGTTTCCGTGAACCTGGATTCAGCAAATCTATAACCTAAGTAGATATACAATTAAATAGATACATTTATTAATTTTTATTTTGGAATTAATCTTAGAAAATATTTTAGTCCAAAAATACATGTGAAAGTATAAAAAATTATTTCAAATAACGATAGTATTTTTTTATCCTCATCATTTGAATATAAAAGGATGCATCAAAAACAAACCTTCTCATTATAAATCTCCAAAAACGACGCTTTCAGAACAAAAATACATTCTCGTCTTTCTTGCAGGATTTTGAAGAGGTAGACAAAAGAGCGGAAGACCAATCCATGATCCTCCGAATATGGGTTCATGTGTTCAAACTAAATAAAGAGTAAATCTGATATAATTACTTAAAAAAATTGATTTCGCTGATTAAATTAATCATCTGATTATCATCATACGATAGCAAAAGGTGTACTTTTCATAATTCTAACAAATTTTTTTTTTCAAATGCTCCAAAGTTGAGATATCGTGTCAACCAGATTTAAGTAGGGGTAACTACAGGCGGCCATACCAGCAACATTTACGATAAAAAAATTGTCTCTATTTCTTTAAAACCTTATCTTTTGTGTATTAAAACTCTGAAATTATAAAATAAATTTTACTATGAAAAAAAAAACAATGTCTTTGAGATGTGGTACTGACACCTTAACTCAATGCAATTGATTTTTTCAGTCATTATTTCTCAATTTTAACTTGTAAATTTATACTTGCTTTGGCGAAATTTTCGGAAAAAAATTCAATTTGTGCGAATTCAAGCCAATCTAAATCGTTCTAAAGCAATATAAAAAACGTTCTGTATCTTGTTCGATGCAAGTCGTTTGTAAATTAATCCAGTTCGATCAGGGTGATTTCAAATAAATCCCAGATCGGATTAATCCAAATCGAATTTTAAATCTGTTTTGGACTAATTTGGATTATAAATTTGATTAGATCAACCCGAGCTTGGATTGAGTTTCATTTATTTTCAACTGATTTGCATCAAATGTGATTCAGAACGTTCTTTGAATTGGTTTAGAATGGTTCTTAGATAGATTACACCAGAATATCTAAAGTTTTGAAACTTCACAGAAAACTATTTCGATGTGAGAATTTTTTCCTATAGTATTATTTCAAAAATAAATTAAGTAATGAAAATGTCTTAAATTGATGAGACTTAAATTTTACAAATTTTCGATGAAAAACCTTTTATTTACGAGGGATATTCAATAAGTCCGTGACATCTCGAAAGATGGTGCTCTTATCGTAAATATGTTACTACTTTAAGAGAATACCATCTAATATCAGTACGTATACAAAGTTTCAAGTCAGTACGTTGGTTAGAACATTTTTTACAGTCAGTTGAATTTAGTTTTTCATTGTTAAAACAAAACCATGGAAAAATACCAGTTCTGCGTGCTTATTGAACATTATTTTCTACGAGGAAAATTAATCAAAGAAACTGAAGAAAAGCTCGCAAAATATTATAAGGAGCCTGCTCCATTGCATAACATGGTTCATAAGTGGTTCACTGAATTTCGTTGCGGCCATATTAGCACAAGTGATGCTGAGCGTCCTGGCCGTCCAAAAGAGGTGACTTCTCAAGAAATGATCGATAAAGTCCACGACATTGTAACTCAACGATCGTCAATTGAAAGTGCGTGAGATTAGTGACTGTGTAAACAATTAAGTGGGACGCGTATGGCACATTTTACATGAATGTTTGGGCATGAAAGCGTTGCCAGACACACGGAGCGAAATTATGGAATCGGCATGTTAAAATTATGGTACACTATGGTACATGTTTACAAGAGGCATGCGCGACGCGAAATTCAAATTAATATATCTTCAAATACTTCAAAGTTTAATATTTTTACATTCTCATCATGGATGAGAAGGTATTGATTTTATGTGAAAAATGACTTTCGAAATTTTCATCAAATCTTTACGTTTTGAGACCCCCTGAGTCAGAAAAAAGGGTTTTTACGAAAGTGTCTGTCTGTCTGTAGGTCGTGTGCGGCATAACTCTCGACAGAATTATCAGATTGAATTGAGCTTTGGTACACTTTATCGGAGCCGAAAAAGTAAGGACAAATTCGTTAACCAGCCACATCCAATCAAAATTGTGGGATTGAGCACTACTTTTGTGTTTTTGAAAATAATTTTTTAAAAAAATAAAAAATTTCAATACCGGTTTTTGATAGTGCTCATAAATCTCTACAAATTATCCTGATAATATTTTTTGATTAAATCAAAATTAGAAATGTTACAGCATATTCAAATTCGAAAAAAGTCAATATCAAAATTCCATTTTCAAGTTAAATTATACAAGATACGAAAAAACGTTATGATACAATATTATTTTTTACATAAAGACCTACAAATTTGAATTGTAACATTTTTTCATAAGATGCATATTTTTCTTTTTAATTAAAAAAAAAAACTATTGAAAATCCAAAATTCAATTTTTTAACAATAATATGTGAAATACGAAAAAAACGTAAGAATACAAAGTTGTTCGTCTCAAAAAGATCTACAAATTTTGTCTCATACAGTTTCTGATAAAAGATATATTTTTCGTTTCAATTCCAAAAAATATGATTAAAATTCAAAAATTCCATTTTTTAGACAAAATATGTGAGATACAAAAAAAACGTTTATATGGAAAATTGTTTGCCTAAATGAGGTTTACAAATTCTCATTAAGACATTTCGGGACAGGATGTATATTTTAATTTTTTGATTTTTAATATTGAAAAAATTCGATTTTTTTCACCAAAATATGTGAGATACGAAATAAGCGTTGTTCTGCAAAATCGTTTCCTTAAATAAAGTCTAAGATTGTTTTTCCTTTTTGAGATATTTGGAAGAAAATAAATTTATCAATAATCATGTAATTTATTAAAAAGTTACAAAAATGCATACAGAAAATCGAGCGCGAAGCGCGAGTGTCATGATCAGAATGTGTTCCTTAAGGCCGATAGAGCCTTAAGTAAATAAGTAGAAACTTAGTGAATTTGAGAAAATGACTAATTTACATCATCTTTAATATCATTAAATTGGTTTGAGCTTCAGTATTAAATTATAAGAAATAAACTTAAACGTATGCGAAGAGCACAAGAGCACAAGAAAGCAAGTAAAAGATTTTCATGGAGCGAAGAAATCATTCCTGCGACAAATGAGTATTTTGAGGGGTTTGATAAAAATTACTTTTTAGAGGGCATAAAGAAGCTTGAGTACCGCTATAATAAATTTATACAATTAAAAGGGGACTATGTTGAAAAATGAATTTGGAATTTTTGTTGTAAAAAGTGTTCTTCATTTCAAAGTCACAGACTTATTGAAGAGACCTTGTATATTATGTTATTTGTATCCATAGACTGATTTCAATCTTCTCTCGGGTATTTGTACAATCATAGATAATGAACTCGTAGATTAGAATATGTTCAAATTGCAAACTCAAGAATATTTTATCCAAGAACCCGTAAATAAATTCATCAATGAATATAACTTTTGAAACATAACAATTTTTATCCAAAACATTTTTCTCTAAAACAGTACTTCTGGGATATTGGACCATTCCGGCACTTTTGACCTATTCTGTATGTTCATAAATATTATCAAAAGCAATGTTGCATGTCCAGTGCAATTACAAGATAAATTCAACTTATGTACAACCTGTACGATCGATTGTCATACATGTTACCGCAAGTTATGCACAAATATTTTTTAGACGTATAATATGTACTCATATTAGGTAACATAACTTTCTTTTTTATAGAAAGGAAATGTTTTTTTTAAAGGTGGATTGAATGTACATTCAAAAGTTCTATGATACAAATAATACAGGTCTGCAAATAATGGGTTTGTATTTGTTGTTGAAAAGCTATGAGTCGTTTCCGGCGTAATTTTTGACGTAGAATCCGAATCCGGAATCAGAATCAGCCTATCACGTCAGGATTTTGAGATATTTGAGGTTATGTGCAAAGATACGGCCATATCAAGTTTTGACATTTATCCGAACAACCTTATGAGCATTCACATTGACTCTTTAGTGCATACCATTTTGCATTCAAAAATTTATCTTGAAAATTTGTGCTTGCGGGTTTTGATGGTCTGTGAATAAGAATTTATGTGCCTCCGGCCCGCAAACTCGTTTTTTCGCTATAGTTTACAGTAGCGCAATGTTGTGTATTGCGCTACAGAGGAATGGAATGTAAAAATTGAAGTGCGCATGCGCCTATAGCCATGCAGCGGAGCACAATCTTATTCTTATTTATCTTCTTCTTCGTGCAGCGTTAGCACCCTACTGACAAAGCCTTGTACATTTGAACTGCGCATGCGACTATTAAAATCCACTACTACTACACAAGATCGATAAAATCAAAATGGCCGGGACTAGTCGTGACATATCAAGTGTAATGGAAGTGAATCATGATGAATACTAGATTAGATTCGAGTGTACGCATAAAAACTCGTACACGGAAAAAATATGTCCAGTAAAAAGTGTAGAACTTAGTCTGGGAATCTTGGACGGGTACCAAAATGTTGTAAAAATTGAAAACCTCCTTCTTTGAATATTTACAAGATATTTCAATACTAAGTGCAAGAAAGAACTACATAAAGTCCTAGACTATCTAGGAAATTTCGATAAAGCAAAAACAATTTGGAGTCTGTAAAATGTCTAAGACAGTCTGGGAAAAAGTGTAGAGGCAGCGTGTACAATTTCCAAGACAGTATGGGAAAATATGAAGGGTTCTAAAGCAAAATAAAAAAAGCGAAGCAGACATCAGATTTGTAGTCTTTTGTTTACAAGTTCACACTACTAATACACGAGAAACGTATTCTTCACTTATCTAATATACACAAATCTTATTCTATAACCTAACTTAATACATAATACATACAACGCAATTCACTAACACGGTAACACGCAGAATATCACACGCTGAGTATATCGGTCGAAATGGTCCTTATATAGTAGCTAGTCAAATTCTCAACGCTTGTGAGAAACGTCCAGTGCCGGGTATCTAAAAATTTTTGATGAAATAGAGAAATTTTTTATGACATTTTTTATGAAATAGAGATAAACTAACCTCTCTTAGTGAGATATTAATTACATTAATACTTTCTTCACAAACATGTAAAATAAAGAAATAGGTTGATGTTAATAGATTAAGTTTTGAAACTCACTAAAATTTAATGTAAAATGAAGGTGTTAGGTAACTATTTTAGTACAAAAGTTGGTACTTACGAAATACACTTCTAATCCTTTATCCTTTATCTCCTTTATATAAAATAAGATCACTTATTCACTTTACTTCGCACTACCGGCTGATGCGCTGATGGTCAACTGCGCATATCGAGGCGCAGATTATTTTCCTAGACTGTCCAGAACTTTTTGTAATACCAGCTCGCTATTTTTTACTTTAGGAACTTTTCATATTATTTCGAACCGAATTAGAAACATTCACAACTTTTTTACAATTCGTCGTGAACTGAATTTGGCTTCTTACTTAAATTTTGTGTAGCAAATACAAAACTATTTTTCCTAGACTCTTATTGAAAATTTTCAAGACTTATTTGCATTTAGTACTGAAAAGTTTGAAATATTTTATTAAAAGTCATTCAAGATCTCCAACATTTTGCTACCCGTCCAAAACTCCTGGACTAATTCTACACTTTTTACTGGACATATTTTTTCCGTGTATACGCACCGAAGTCACATAAAATAGAATACGTAACAATACATACAATTCGGGAAATTACGAGACTCGCGAAAATGCTCGTAGGACTGATCGCGCCTCGGCTTCGATCTCCTGCGAGCATTGTGTATGCACCAGAGTCAATGTGAATGGTCATAAGCTTGTTCGGATAAATGTCAAAACTTGATATGGCCGTATCTTTGTGAAAAAAAATCGCTCGTGACTGTTTAATAGCTCATTTTGAAGGGAAAGAGTAATGCTAAATAATGAAATTTGAGAAAAAAACCAAAAAAAATCTTGCGCCCTGTACATAACCTAAAAAGTAGCGAAAAACCCCATTATTCGAGAACATAACCTAAAATATCTCCAAATTCTGACGTGATAAGCTGATTCTGATTCCGGATTCGAATTCTACGTCAAAAATTACTCCGGAAACGACTCATAGCTTTTCAACAACAAAACCTTGCAGACCTGTGTAATTTAAGAGTCATCATATGGTATTGAGGGATAAGATTGCAGGAAGATATACTGGAATAAGTAATATAATGTAAAGAAACTTTTTCTCCACCGTACACCAAAAGTTAGCCTTGTCGGTGACGCATTGCATGCGGAAAGTTGATTAAATTAGTAAAATGAAATGAAATACATTGAAGGAGATCTGTCAACTCCTAAATGTGTATGACTGCAGTAAAAGTATGATTTTCAAAAGCGTGCTTGTCTTCTTTACCGTGACCCTGAATAGTAATAATTTAGTGATTTTTAAAAGTATTTGGTGGAAAATCGAATGCTTTTAGAAACTTTTTATTTCAATTCATTTATATTTAAAGCTAAACGGTTATTCAACGGTCACGGTAGGGAATAACGACTTGTCATTTATGATTGCACTAGACATCAGAGATAAGAAATGTTCTTCAAGAGCAATTCAGTTAAATTCAATATAAGCAGCACATTTTTCATCATAAGCACTATTAGTGAAACATTTTGTTGCTCTTATTCGTGAATACAATATTAATTTTGAAGCATAAAGTCTAGTGAATAGTTAGTGATTTTTCAACCGCTTTATTGGGATTTTCCGTTTAAAATAAATGGTTACTGTGATTTCCCCCTGGAATTATAAATTATAATTCCAATTTATAATTATAAAAAATGCAAGGAAAAAATAATTTCGAGTATAATTTTAAAGTTTAAAAACATTTAATATTCTTGTGGAAACAGCATTTTAATTTCTTACGTAAGTTCTGGTTCCTTTGGGGTGCTTTTTTGTCGTTGTTTCTGGGTAACGCTAAAAGTAAGGGCAAAATGTCTTTTTTTTGTAACTAGTCACAGAGAAGTGACATTGACAAGATTGTCACTTTTGTAACTACATAGTCACAGTCTTTACATCTAATCTGAAATGATTGTTACTGTCTGTGTGTGTTTGGGGAAGGGGGGTTGTGATAACAATCTACAGCCTAAAGTCTACAAAAAAAATTTATCCGGGCACAAAGTTCAATCTAAGAAAAATCGTCTTGACCTTCAAGTCACCTTGAAAATTGACCTGAAGGTCATGATGGTCAAGGTCATGTACACCTTAACATTTCATCGACTTTTGTGAAGCATTTTGAACGTTTGTTTACCCCGAAAAACCAAGACAATTCAGAAAAAGGGCATCTGGTCGTTTCTCAGACATTTAAACTTAATTGTTTACCGTCCCAGGGTCACAAAAACCATTTTTCCACAGGTTAATTTTGACGTTAAATTTCCCGCTCTTTTTAAATCCGCAGTCAAAAATAGGGGTTCTCATTTAAAAGAGGGTCTTACTTCCATTTGACCTTAAAAATTGACCTCAAGGACAAAATTTATGGTACAGTCAAATGTCCCCCTCGGTCCTGGTCAACCTTTGTCCGAACCATTTTTTCGTAGATAAAGTATTTTAGAAGATATTTGGGATTATAGATTAAAATGGGTCACAGAGTATATTCTGGTATTATCCAAGATAACAATCGTGCGAGGCACGTTACCCGCACAGCATGCGAGGAACGCGGTGCGTGCACAGTGCGGTACATATGCGTCGCATTTTATGGCAGGCACGTAAGTGGGAGGCATATGTCTCGCACTTTGTAATAGGCATCTGTATATATATATATATTAAATATTATTGATATAAGCCCGTTTTTTGATAATAAAAATGTTAATTTGTGTTAATAATTTAAATAATATTGTATTTATTTTATTTATTTAATATTAATAATAATTAAATTATCAATGTTAATAATTTCCTGCAGAAAAAAGGAAATATGAAAAATTCCTGGAATATAAATTTAAATTTTGTAAGTATATTTTTAGTTCACCAATATTGACAGACTTATTTAAATATAGAATATTCACAAGTTAGACATTTTATAATTAAAGTTTAAGTTACTTTTACTATTTTTAAATGTTTTTCAATTTATTTCATCTCATTATAATATTCTCGCGTGATCACATGGTTGGAATAAACTTCAACATGGCGCTTCTTTCTGTTGGTTAGGCTAGGTCGTTCATAATAAGTTTTTTTCACGTCATTTTCATGATCATAGTTTTAGTGCATTCAGTGGATTCAGTGTGCGTTCATTAGACAGAAAAACTGTTATAAATAAAATGAAATCTGACAGGTAAGATAATTAATATTTATTCTTAAAGTTTGTTAGTCTGACACGTGGTTTTTCTTATTTTAAAAGTACAAGCCACAATGTAAAGTTGACCACGCGTTGACCGGCATCACTAAATAACTCTAATAACACAGACACACAAAAAAAAAGTGTCGTGATCTGGGGATGCGACATATGCTTTCCTATGGATTTTGATGCGCTGAATCCGAATCCGATGTCAGAATTTGTCCTCCAGGTCCGCGCTTCAACCTAACCTCAAAAAACGTGAAAAAATTAGTATTTCCTGTTCTGGGGATGAGGCATGTCGATTCTTATGTTTTTCGATGCATTGAATGTAAACAAGCCCTTAGAATCGATCGCACACGTTGTTCTTTTGACTCTAACCTCGAAAAAACGCAATTAAATGATAGTAAATTGTGATATACTGCCTTTCAGGCTAATTTTTTTTGAGAGCCTATATCAGCGGAGTCTCATTCTTACAGTTGACGTAAACTAACTTTAACTCACCTAAACTAACCTTAACTCACCTAATCTAATCTAAACTGGCCTTATATAACCCTTATCTCAGTTGACGACATTTCAAAAAAATTGATTGAATGTCTTCAGTCTGATTGCTTTCCACTATATCGTGTCCTTTTCTCTTCGAAAGATCTATGCAACGGGTTTCGCCTTCGTTTTTTCACCTTTAAAACAGTTTCTCTTTTCAGCATCCAACAAAAATCAACCATCATGACTTCATCCCATCTACCCTGATATCGTTGTTCCATGACTTTTATATCTTGATGGAACCGTTCGCCTTGTTCTTCACTGTAGTCGCCAACATTGTCGGGAAACCTATGCAAAAGTAGCAGTCTTTCATACGAAGCGGGTGTTTCCATATAGCTGGTGTGGAGAATCTGCAATACTTTTGGAAACCTGAATTTCGAGAACGATACAACATCAGTCTGCAGGAATTACAGATGATGTGAGGAACCCAATTTGTTTCTTGGTGTAACACTTTATGACCGAAACATTTTTCATAGAGCGTGCTGACTTCGTCATCAATTTTCTTCCGCAACGACGTCACTTCATATCTGGTGCAAATATAACAAAAGGAATTTACATTTTTGTGGCAGTCGTCCATCGTAAAACTCTTTCTTTCTGTGCCTGCCATGACGGCATGAACGCCGTTTACCTAGGGACTCAGCCGGTATGGATCCGTTGCCCACCGTCACCACGTGGAGGTGCCCTGGTTACAGGCACAAGCGAAAAATGCTAAAATGGTCAGCAATATCATTATGTTCACCCATTCTTTTAGAAATCCTAGAATAGAGAGAATAAAACAGTAAATTTCATGTTCATTTCGTTTAAAGACATTGCTTATCGTGTTGAAATTTACCTTTTTACAGAATAGTAAAATCTGCGATAGAAGATAATTGTTATATAAGGCCAGTTTAGATTAGATTAGGTGAGTTAAGGTTAGTTTAGGTGAGTTAAAGTTAGTTTACGTCAACTGTAAGAATGAGACTCCGCTGATATAGGCTCTCAAAAAAAATTAGCCTGAAAGGCAGTATATCACAATTTACTATCATTTAATTGCGTTTTTTCGAGGTTAGAGTCAAAAGAACAACGTGTGCGATCGATTCTAAGGGCTTATTTACATTCAATGCATCGAAAAACATAAGAATCGACATGCCTCATCCCCAGAACAGGAAATACTAATTTTCTCACGTTTTTTGAGGTTAGGTTGAAGCGCGGACCTGGAGGACAAATTCTGACATCGGATTCGGATTCAGCGCATCAAAATCCATAGGAAAGCATATGTCGCATCCCCAGATCACGACACTTTTTTTTTGTGTGGCTGTGTAATATAAGAAAATGTACTATTTGTTCAGTACTAAAAATATTTTGCTGTTTATTGTGATTCAACTATAAGTTGAATACTTATTATATTTCAAATGTATAACTGTACTAATATAGGAAACTACTTATTTATCGGCACTAAAACAATGTTCACGTTCGTCGTTATTTAAGTATATTAAACACTTTATGCATTGTTTATTGAGATTTATTGGATATTTAACAAACATTTATCCATTGCCCGTATGTATAATATCGGCTTTCAACTTTAAATATATTGTTTTGAAATGCATTATGTATTTTTATTTCTTATTATGATTAATATTTTAGAAATAATTTTAAATTATACGAGACGCATAAAGCTCGCTTTTCACCGCCATAAATGCGAACTTCACTACGTGCCGGCGTTATGAGTCGCATATGATGACGCATCTGCGTGGCGTGATGAATGCACGCGAGAAGCATAATCCGCACCCGTGCGAGCGGTGACGCTCGCACTTTACGCGCACTTTGGTATCTGGGATTATTCCAGTTCATGTCATAGGAAAATATAGTAAAAGTAGTTTCGAGATACGCCGTTGGCAGCGTTACTGTCTACAAAATCTGGCACCTTTTCGTTTCTCGCTTTACATTCAAAATTCAAGAAATGCCGTGTCTTGTATACATGTTGATACCGGTTTCCTGCTTGTCAAGGCACAAACAACAGAAGAAGAAGAAGGTTTCCTGTTAGTTATGTTGTGTATTAGACCGTTTGCAGTAACAAGTGAAAAAGAAAAAAAGTAAAGTCCAAAGGAATCTTAAAAATCTCGCGTCTTGTCTCGAATTATTTATACAAAGTTTCAAAGAAATGGAGAATAAAGTGAACGAGGTGTTAAGTGAGTGGAAGTTAGATAACTTGAAGGAAAAATTCAAAGGTAAAGAAATTTGTAGATTGTAGATTTATATGTATTCAAATGTACATTTTTAATAATGATATAAACAAAATAAAATAATTCAACAATAAATGTATATTTTTTCATTTCGAAAATTATAATTCCCACGTCTTTAAATCACTTTTTATTTTTAAGGTTATGTTAGCTTTCAACCGGGAAACTTTAGTAAATTTAAATAGAAATATGGTAATGTTAAATGGACTAAATTAGTTAAGTTTGCCGGAATATAACCATGAATGCAACAAGAAATTTTTTATTAGAAAAATTACGGTAATATCAACTAGAAACTTTTATTACATTAACTGGAATAAAAGATGACATCAACCGAAAAGTGTTTACTAGAATTTCTAACATTTTAAACCAGAATTACTAGTACGGCTCTCCGTAACATTTTATTTCAGTTGAAATAACCGGAATTCTGGTTGTTTTAACCAGACATTTTTCTGAGTATATTTCATATTGTCTTATTGGTTTCTCATACGTTTATTTAACCATTTGAGGGGCAGCGTATCATATATGATACACCAAACTTTTTTCAGTTTTTTATCCATACCGCGACTGTTTTCAGCTCAATCGCTCTCGAATAAACTTCTACACCATCCTTAGTACTCAGGCTTCGTAATGCTTTGATTGAAAATTTGAAAATTTATTTATTTAATTATTTATAAACAATCAAAGACGGACAATTTTCAATTTTATCGAATAAATTCGGCCTTGGACAGAGTTTTTAAGATATCTTATGAAAATTTGTATGAAAGGGTTTTTGAAGTCGCTGATCACGAATCCACTATCAGAATTTGGAAAATCAAAAAAGCGGATTGAATATGGCGGCTATTTTAGGTTAGAATTGCAGTTTTCTGAGTAATTCACTAGGAAAAAGGTATAAGGGGATTTACGGGCTTGCTCATCACGAATATGAATTCAGAATTTCGATATCCAAAATGGCCGGCCCAATATGGTGACTATTTTAGGTTAGAATTGCAATTTTCTATGCCCACGTCGTTTGTTCCGGGCCACGCAGAGAGGAGAGAACTGGAGATTTTTTTTGTGGAATCAGCAATTTTTGATCCGATTCAATCTGTGTGAGTATGATCGTCGATATCAAATTCGCTATCTCAATTCCGGAAGGATTGAATTAATATTATAAACTATTATAAAATTATTATGAATGTCATTATTTTGAGTCCATTTTATCTATCCCCCTTATTTGCATTTGATTCTGCCATTTTGAATTTTGAAATTCTGATACCGGATTCGTGATCAGCGACCCCAAAAACCTATGGAAACACCATTGATACCCATTGCAAGTCTTGCACAAAAATGTGACCCTCAAAGGGTTACAGCTTTTCGAGTATATAAAAAATTTCATAAAATTCTGATATTTTGGAAAGAATTTTGTAACATTTGAGAACTTTTGAAAGTATCTTGGGATATCCTAGAATTTTTTTATTTTCAAGAATATTTTTTCCACCCCATAAAAGTATAGAGTTTTCTTACCAGTCCGGGTGGTCCCGTGAGCGTATGTGTTTTCCCACTTCCAGTTTGGCCGTAGCAGAACACCGTACAGCTAAAACCTTCAACTGCCATTTCTATTAGCTTCTTAATGCCAGAATATAATAAAATATCCTCCTGAGTGGCTGCTGGTTCGAAGACAACGTTATATGAAAACAGCTTCGCTTTCTTATCTGTACTATAAGGAAAGCCATCGCACTGCGAACAAAAAAACAATTTAACAATTTATATTAATTTTTAGTTACATGAAATGAGGAAAATCTTCAAATGTCCATATCGGTATGGAATTTGATATTCTTCTATTAAATTGTTTGGGTATGAATGCAAAGAAAATTGGGGTTAAAGGTCCTTGAGATTTTCTGATATACAGTTCGTTCTACGAATAGTGCCATTTAGAATAATACCGTTTCCCTGAGTCTCGCTCGAACGCTACCCCCACTATCGCGCTACCGTCTTGGGTGTTGCATTTGAATCGGTCTCTTCCGCAATAGTGCCACTTGCAAGCGGGTATTAAAATGACCACTCTTCTACTGTTTTGATAAGGGACTATTTTTTTTTAAATTTTCAAAGATAACAGTTGTGATTTTATGAAGAATTATTCAAAATCATTCATTTCATTGACTTGGTGAAAATGTAATGATACCCGAAGAAGCAGTGTAAGCTGTGAAAGATGATGAAAAGAAAGTCGCTAAATATCGGTATCTGGGTGAAAAAGGTAACCAGATATGTTGCTGAATTTTGAAACGAGGAAACACCAGTTTATTGCCAAATACTACTTAAAAAAAAAAAATAAAAAGTTCTGGGGCTCTATTCTCGAATTCACTCGAGTAATTTTCGTATTCGAATATATACTATATATATATAGTATTCTAAATGGTAGCAGTCAACAAAAGATAGGACTATACTTTTGCATAGGAAAATTAGTCGAGCGATCTCGAGAATAGCACCCCTGTATGTTAATTTAAGAAGGAACAGGATTAGTCCATAAACTCCTTACACATTTTTCAAAAATGAGCAAAATCGAATCCTTGGAGCAAAATAACATAAGTTACAATAGAATTTTTCAAAAATATACAATTATTTTTAAAATATAACAATTTAACGCAATAGTGTATTTCAAACATATGAATAGAGCGCGCTTAGCCAGTGACGTCACTAGGAAGATGTAAATGTCAACAACCGTGTTATTTGCTCTGCAAAATCAATTAAAACGTCAATTAAAGAAAAGATTCGCGGTAGAAAATGGTGAAAAAATTTTTAGTGCCCTGTTGGCCGAATTCTTTCACTAAAACACCATCGAAAGTGTTTTGATCGGTTCCTAAGGAAGAAATTAGAAAAAAATTGATCACTGCAGCTCGTAAAGATCAAGTATATTTACAATCCGGCTTGTTTTGTTGCAAGCATTATTTTAAGGTAAGTTTAATTCTGAAAATCAAGAATCTTGTAGTTTGCAACCACTGCAAAAAAAAATTTAACCGAATAATACAATAGATGATCACTATGAGGTTATAACATTTCAAATGTGACATTAAGTAAGCTTATTTTTTATTGTTCAGTTGAAGGAAGATCTTGAAAACTTCATGAGATTCAAATTGGATCCTTCTGCAAACTTATTGGATCTATAACTTAATTCGTGCGGCTTGCTAAGAGATGGCGTGACTTGATTATTATTCCATCGTTTCAATATTCCGAACATGCGTTGGAAAGCTACTGTCATTGTGCGTCTTTTTCAGTATATGTCATTAATTTGAAGCGTAAACAACAATAATTTTTTTGCACTCAAATATGTCGAAGTTTGTGCCTGAAAAAGTGTTTTTGCGGGGAATTCTTCTTCATTACTTCAATATGAAGAAAACTGCTGCCGAAAGTCATCGTATTTTGGTGGAAGTTTATGGTGAACATGCTCTAGCTGAGCGAACGTGACAAAAGTGGTTTGCACGATTTAAAAGTGGTCATTTTGGCTTGGAAGACGAAGAACGTCCTGGGCAGCCCAAAAACTTCAAAGATGAAGAACTGGAAGCATTACTCGATGAAGATTGTTGCCAAACACAAGAAGAGCTCGCAGAATCTTTGGGAGTCACTCAAGCAGCCATTTCAAAACGTTTAAAAGCAGCCAGATACATTCAAAAGCAAGGAAATTGGGTTCCACATGAACTCATGCCGAGAGACGTTGAAAAGCAGTTTTGCATGTCCGAAATGCTGCCAACCAGCCAAATCAACGGGAAAGCCGAATATCCATGGCGCGAAGGTAATTCTCTGTATTTGGTGGGATCAGAAGGGTGTGCTGTATTATGAGCTGCTAAAACCGGGTGAAATCATCAATGGAGAACGCTACTGAACACAATTAATCCGTTTGAAGAGAGCAATAGCCGAACTATTTGGAAAACAGTGGATGGGAAGTTTTATCCCACCCGCCTTATAGCCTAGACCTTGCCCTTTCTGATTCCCATTTGTTCCGGTCGATGCAGAACGCCCTCACTAGAATACGGTTCACATCAGAACAGGGTATCAAAAATTGGCTTGATTCATTCTTGGCCGCCAAGCCGGCGCAGTTCTTTTGGGATGGAATACACAAATTGCCAGGAAGATGGGAAAAAGTTATAGCTTCAGATGAGCAATACTTTGAATAATACTATTGTACATGTTTTTCTTAAATAAACGTTCAAATTTTGAAAAAAAAACTGCACGAATTAAGTTATAGATCCAATACATTTAAAGGAAGGAGCAGTAAGTCGATTTTCCGCTTGTCAAAAAGATCAAAAACGCGTTTTTACTGTCACTGGTAATGGAAAACTGCATGTAAATAGATACAGATGATTCAAATAAACTGCCTATTGACGTCACTTGTAGCGTGAACCAATCACCGTATTTTTTTTCGCGCCTTGTAAAAAATAATTCTTTGAACAATCATTATAATTAATTGTGAAAGAGAAATCAACGAATTTGAACGGAAATAGTGTCAGAATAGATTAAACTAATTTTTGGTTAAAAAGAAATCGGCTCTTAATTTTTTATGCAAGGAGTCTATTAAGTAAAACTCCATTTTACACGTTTAGAACATAGCAAGTTTCTTATAATTCTTCTAACAGTCATCGTTTACTTAGATTAAAATACTGATAAAATATAATATTTTGAAAAGACTTATCGAAATTTAAACATCTTAGATCTATTTTAAAAAGATTTATATTCCGTGACCACTATTTGACATTTTCTCATTGACCCCAGCTCCCAGATTTATAAATTTAAGAAATGGTTTTGGAAACTAGGTAGGAAACGACAAAGGAAAACAACGTGAGAAAAGATGTATGAAACTAAGTTCGAAATTATGCCCTTCCCTATCCTAATATCCGATGTAGTTTCCTATGTACTGTCTGAGGGCGGTTTCTGCGCAGTTTCCTACATGGTTTCTCAAGTTGATTCTTATGCAGTTTCCTACGTCGTTTCTTTTGTAGTTTTTACGTCATTTCTTACGTCAGAATTTTCAATAGAGTATTATTCGGTATTTTGGAAACAAAAATGTAAAATCTGGTCGAATAATACAGTAGGCAATTATAAGTCTGAGTTTCCTCAAAAAAAGGTAGTCGTATGTCAGAAAAGTATGCTTACGTATATCTGGCCTCCACCAGGGAATTGAACGGCCATGTTATCGCCGGCTTTAATTTCCTTATTGCTGAGCGGACGTACTCTAAAAAGACAGGAAAATGTATAATCATCAGGTGAAATATATCCTCGTACATAATACATAAATATTTTTCGTTTATGTTTCCTCTAGTCACACTGTAGTTCAAGTGACTACAAAAAGATTTACATGCGTGAAAAAAGTTTAAAACACCTGCCTAAACCGTCTGATTTAATCAACTTAAACATTTTTGGACCCTAAAGCCAATTTTTTCCAACAACGTACAAGGGCTGTTCAATAAGTCCATGACTTCTTGAAAGACGGTGCTGTTATCGTAAATATTTTACTACTATAAGCGAATACCATCTAATATCAGTGCGTATACAAAGTTTCAAGTCAGTACATTAGTTAGAAAATTTTTTATAGCCAGTTGAATTTAGTTTTTCATTGTTAAAACAAAACCATGGAAAAAAGCGAGTTTCGCGTGTTTAATGAACATTATTTTCTACGAGGAAAATCAATCAAAAAAACTGAAGAAGAGCTCGCAAAACATTATAAGGAGTCTGCTCCATTGCATGGCATGGTTCATAAGTGGTTCACTGAAATTCGTTGCGGCCGTATTAGCACAAGTGATGCTGAGCGTCCTGTCCGTCCAAAGGAGGTGACTTCTCAAGAAATGATCGATAAAGTCCACAACATCCTACTCAACGATCGTCGATTGAAAGTGAATTAGATTAGTGAGACTGTAAACATTTTAGTGGGACGCGTATATAAATGTTTGGGCATGAGGAAGCTCTCTGCAAGATGGGTGCCGCGTTTGCTCACAGCCGATCACAAGCGGGCTCGTGTGGTTTCGTCTGCATGAGCAATGTTTGGGTATGTTTCAACGTAATTCAAAGGAATTTTTGCGACGTTATGTTACTGATGATGAAACGTGCATTCATTATTATACGCCAGAAACAAAAAATCAGTTGAAAATGTAGATTGGGCCTGGCGAATCCGCGCCGAAAAAAGCGAAGACGGCTCAATCAGCCGGTAAGGTCATGGCCACAATTTTTTGGGACTCACATGGTATAATATTAATCGATTATCTACAGAAGGGACTAGTATATTATGTGCCTAGGCACCTAATGAGGGTTATTACCCGACGAGCGACAATGCTCGCAGGCGATCGAACCCAGGGCATAGTCGAGGCTTAGGTTAGGCGTAGTCGATGCGTAGTCGAAACGTAGCTGAAGCAAAGCTGAGACGAAGCCGAGACAAAGCCGAGACGAAGCCGAGGCGCGATCAGTCCTGCAAGCATTTTAAGCGAGTCTCGTAATTACCCCAATTGTGTGCATTGGCACATATTCTGTTTTATGTGACTTTGGTGCGTATACGAGTTTTTATGCGTACACTCGAATCTAATCTAGTATTCATCATGATTCTCGTCCATTGCACTTGATATTTCGCGACTTGTCCCGGCCATTTTGATTTTCTCGATCTTGTGTAGTAGTAGCGTATTGTAATAGAGAATGCGCAGTTCAAATGTACTAGGCTTTGTCAGTACGGTGCCAACGCTTTACGAAGAAGAAGAAGAATAAGAAGATTACGCTCGACTGTATGGCAATAGGCACATGTGCAGTTCAATTTTTACATTACATTCCTCTGTATCGTAATACACAACATTCCACTACTCTCAATTGTAGCGTAACAGCGAGTTTACGCGCTGGAGGCACATAAAAACTATTACCGGAGAGTAATAGCCTCATTATTAGATCTATTTGATGCCATACTGAAGGAATAGCGGCCCCATCTAGCGACACAAAAAGTGCTTTTCCACCACGACAATGCACCAGCTCAGACGAGTGTCATTGCAACGGCCAAATTATTTGATTGACGTTACGAAACACTTCCTCGTCCACCTTATTTCCCAGCTTTGGCTCAATCCGTTTATTTTTTGTTTCCTAACATGAAAACTTGGCTTGGACGTAAAAGATTTTCATCGAACGAAGAGATCATTGCTGCGACAAATAAGTATTTTGAGGGGTTTGATAAAAATTACTTTTTAGAGGGGTTTTAGAGGGTTAAAAGGGGACTATGTTGAAAAATAAATTGGAATTTTTGTTATAAAAAGTGTTCTTCAGTTTAAAGTCACGGACTTATTGAACAGCCCTCGTACCATTTTATTTTAATTGAGGGTCTAAACAACTTACATTACTTTTAATTATTATTTTCCTCTTTTACTTTAAAAAAATTACGCTTTTTGTGGTAATATTGAAAAATAGGTTGTCCACTAAAAGTTGTGGAATTTTAACTATCAATTAAAAAAAATCAGAATCAGCTAAAGTAATTTCTTCTTTTATTTGTAATTTTTGCTAGAAATTGACTGCGCGATGCACGTATCGTATAGATACGTACTAGAGTATTCCTATAATTTCTTTATACATTTACTAATGGTAAAAAATAGCACCGTTTATAAGAAACGATCATTTTTAAAATAAACTAATGAAATTTTTTTTTGTGAAACTACATTTAGAATTGAAGTTGATTTTATGATGAACAATTAATGAAAAAATTATTTTATTTTCACTTCATTATTTTTGAACTATCTTTCAATTCAGAGATTAAAAATTGCGTTTTAAAATTTAAATAGCATTTTCAGACAAATCTTCAAGAAATTTGAGTCTGAAACAATTATTTCATTTTTTTCTCAAGTTTGACGATCGATAGAATTGACTGGAACCTGCATAAATTATAGAATTTGATATTTTAAAGGCTGAATCTTCTGAGAAAAGCATCATGATATTTGCTATTCACTATACTAATTTTTTGTATTATTTTGTCAAAGACCGTTATGGCGACATAAGATTTAGATATTATGATACGAATAATTGAACTTTTTATCCTGATGTCCACGCTTTCGAACGTAAAATATTAAACTTTGGTATAGTTTTGCCATTTATTTAAATCAAAAGTCTCAGTCTATGTATATATAAAACATAACGCACTTAGTATAATTTTTATTAAGGTCATGGACCAACCGGACCAAGTGACTAAATTCCTACCTTACCGGCATTTTAGTATGTGTCCCCATTTCTATGCAAAATAATGGAAACGCGTTGAACTGCTGGGATTTAATTTTCACAAGTTTTTAGGAATAATCCTTACATGCATATCTTTAATATAATTTAACTAAAAATTAGAGAATATTTAAAAAAAAATGTTTACCTGACGGCAACATTGATGGTATCTTCTGGAAGTAAGTGCTTTGAGGCAATCGCTCTTCGATCTCCATCATTCAGCCTTTCTATACTTCCAGTTCTGTAAATAGTGTCGTATTATTATTGCAAATAATCAATACTCACACTGGAGAAAATGTATAGCCGTGCGTAATGCCAAATATATTTTTTTTTTTTTGCAAATTTTCATTAAATGCCTCAATTAATTAATCATTTTGAGTAAATACTTTTTTTGATGAACTATCAATTCAAGTAGCTACATCACGTAATTTAATAGTTGATGCGCAACCAATAAAAATCTCTTAGAAATACTCATTCGTATGGAGTAATTGGCACAAATACTAATTTTGTCAGTGCTGCTGTATATATTTATATTAATAGTTTATATCATCATGGCCGTAATTTTTGCCCGCCCGTTCTTTTTACTCAATTTTGTTTTTACGTTGGAAAGTTTTCTGTGCGAGAATTAAAGTGACGCTCGAAATAGAAATTACTCATAGGAATTTTCACGCATTAGAGTGAAAAAACTGTCCTGTATATGACGAAAAAAACTGGCAAGGTTAATTTTTTTTTGTTAAATTAATCGAAAATATTGCTTTTTTACTAGTTTCTCAGTGGATTTGACTAGTTTTTTTGTTTATTTTACTACAATCTAATTAGCAATTCTGATTTTATCAGTGTAGAAGCTTCTGGATGTCTAATTTAGACTAATTGGCAATTTATTTATGTTGCAAAAATATATATTTGATTCGAATAGAACAAATTTTTTGTTGACATAATTTGTTTGGTTTAAAAATATATTATTGCGACTCAACCAAAGTAACTTTTTCCACAAACATGGTTTTTTTAAAGAATTTTAATTTAAAATTTATTTTCTTAGATAAACAAAATATTTTTTCAATTTGAAAAAAGAAAGTCAGTACCTGAGATATTTTTTCAAATAAGGAAATGTTTTTCACCCCAATAGCAATGCATAGATTTATTTAAATTGATAAAAAAATTTGTTTGGATATAAATAACTTTATTTATATATATATATAATAATTTTAAAGTGTAGATTAAGTGATATTTTTAGAGATTACAACTCTGGAAAAAAACTATTCCTTTATTACATAGTTGGAAAATTAAGACAGAAGCTAAAACGAAAGATTTTGAGTTTATAGATTGGCATAAGATTTTTCAAATTTCCAACTTTTTTTTTAGAAGTCAATTAAATATTTTCAAACTTATTATTTTGGGGTTGAATATAACTTTTCGGGATCTTGAAATGTAGAGAAAAACCAGATGTTAAATTTACCTGAAATCAATGAAATTTGCTTGTATAATAATAATAATTATTATATGCCCCTAAATAAGAATTCGCAGCTCCTGCAACTGCAAAGCGTGAAAGCTAAAGGCACATGTGTAAACTCATTCATATATATATATATACATATAAATGCGCAAATTATCTGAAAATAGCCCCATATGTTCGTATAGTCGAGGCCTAGTAAAAAGCACATAAAGGGTGAGCCTGGCAAATTAAAAATATATTGTAGACGGTAATCACTAAAAATTACACTGTAAACAATTGTTTGATAATTTCCCCTAATTTTTCTGATCTTTTTAACGTTTTCGATGACTTTTTGTCTTCCCTAAATTGATAAAAAAATTTATGGGCGCTTGATGGGAATATTCACTTTATAAATAATTATTTTCCTTAAATAATGGAAAAATGTACACTTTCTTAATCTTATTTAGTGGTTTTATTTACTAATTTCAATAGATGACTGAATTCTAGTTGTAAATCGGTTGAATCTGACTGATTTCAAAGTTGATGTGAATTAAGAAACTAATTAAAATTAAAAGAGCAGTTATATTGAAAAATGAGTTTTTCTGACCATAATATAAGGGATTACACCTAAAAAATTATTTTCAAAATTCCACATAACTCATACAGTATATGTAATCTGCATTGAGCAGAAGAATTTATTTTTTCTACTAGCATTTTTTGACCCCCCAATAAAAAAAAAATAGTGTGCAACACGGAAAAAACCTTTATTTTACTCATGTGATTGTTGCCCTCGCTTTTTTCAGGTATCAGACTTCACATTGTCAAAATAAACTTTTTTCCCCTTGTTGCACAATAGTTTTGTGTTTGCTTATGGACACGTTTTTTTTTCTACTGAGGATTCAAAAAATGGATTTGTTTGCCCCTTAGGGGGCAATAAAATGCGCTTTATGACCCGCTAGCAGGGAAAATTAATTTTTTTCCCAATATACAATCTTTCATAGACAACTACAGACATAACATAAATATTAAAAAAAATGTACTAGCGGGCCATAAAGTGGATTTTATTGCCCCGTGCGGTGCAAACAAATCCATTTTCTGACCACCCTAGTAGAAAAAAAATCGAGTGTGAAACGGGATAAACATTAATTTTACTCGTGTGGTTGTCACCCTCGCTTTGCTCGGGCATCAAACTTCACACTCGCAAAATAAACCCTTTTTTCCCTAGTTGCAGAATATTTTTCTTGAAAGAACAAACCGCTTTTCAGTACAAACAAACGTAAGATTGCTAGAAAAAGGTAATCTACTTTCCAAATTATTTCAATGTTCATGAACTACTAATTTTTATGTCACGTGAACTACATTTTTTCGTGTGTCATTCATTAGACAAAAATAGGGGAGCATATAGGGTGTTTCGTGACGTATTATTAGGACACTCGAGGCTCCAAGTTGCCCCCATCGACGCACCTCACATGTCGCTCAATCGAATATTTATCTAGCGTGTTTGAATGCAATAAGTAAAAATGTGTGATAAGTCATTTTATTAATACGCATTTGAACTTTAATCATGATCGAGCGCACAGAAAGTTGCATCCAAGGACAGACTATATCTTTTCGAATAAACGTATACATATGCATATATATATATTGTTGCATATAAATTTACAGGTAATTGATACACTATTAAAAATTTTTGTATCAAATTAAATATAATATTGGGAGTACAAATTAATTCGTCCCGTTTTTTTGTTATCAAAAATGCATTTATTTAAAAAAAAATGGAAGAACAGATTAATTAAAGAATTGTCCATCGCTGATTACGTCTTTTCCCCATCTCTCTGGCAATTTTCGAATTCATCTCGAAAAAATGATGCATCTTTTGAGGCGATCTACGAGTCGATCCATTTTTTGACTTCTTCATAAGAGCGGAAATGCTGGTGAGCCAAGCCGTGTGCCATCGATCGAAACAAATGGTAGTCGGAAGGAGTACACTGAGAGAAATTTCGGGTTTCACAAACTAAAGTTTTTTTGTTAAAATCGTCTTTACAAAAAATGTTAAAGCTGTCATGACAATCATGGTAGTGGCTGTCATACTTTGGAAAAGTGTTTACTCCAACTGCAGGGAACGTTACTGAGACCACGATTCTGGTGGGCCGAGTGGCAGAAACTTGATTAATGTGTTCGGGGTAACTGCTCTTATGTACTTGAAATACGGTAAGAGCTGCGGTTATAGGAACCAAAGTCCATCGTAAAGCCGCGCATAGAGTTTAGTTAAAATGACCAAGTACAGTTCTTATCAAATTGCTTTATTTATAGAATCTACATTATTTTATGAAAATTCATCTTTATTTTTTTAAGTTTTCTGCATAAAAACCAGAATCACTAGGTTATGATCATTTTCTAAGATTAATTTGTAATGAATTGTCTATGGACAGTAAATACCCAGCCAAAATTATTTTTGAGGTTATAGGTATGGTTCTCCTAGTTATCAAAATACGAATTCAATTTGATTAAAAAAAAAAAAGTTTCACCGAAAAGATCTAGAAAATAATCCGGTATAATGATATTTATGATAACTTTCGTCAATTAAGTTAAAAAATTGTCACTTTTTTCATCACCATAAACTTTTTTTGACTGATTATAGTTTTCACAAAATATATCTTATTGGAAGTAACTACTTATTTTCAGTGCAGTTCAAGTTAATTTGTGTGACTATTACAAGATTTAATAGTTGTCACGATAGGCTTACCTCGTTGTAAAAAATGAAAGTTATACTTGATTTGTCTAGCGCAACAGCGAACGCTGCGGTTGTAGTAACCAAAGGAGCTTGGCAGTACATATAAAGAAAATGTATGTGTACTAACCGTTGGGGTACGTATAAAGCTCATTCTAATCATCAACTTTAGTCACAGCAACCGACTACACAAAAAAGTCCAAATTGGCTATAAAAGTAGTAGCTTCTCTGAACTATTTTGGTCAAGGCAACTACTGTACAAAACATTTATGTGCTATGTGCACAGGAACCAAAGCCGATTTCTCTCAGTGTAACGTCTGGAGAGTATACGGCGGGTGGGGTAAGATCTTCTATTTCAGCGTTTTCAAGTAGGTTTTCACCGATTTTGCAACACTGAACCGACCGTTGACCTGCTGCAAAATCGGCGTTGCTCGACTTCAACTCATACGGAACCCAATTGCTCCCAATTGAACTAATATTTCAAGAATCTTGAATATTTAAAGAGATTTAGAAAATTTCACAAGGATATCTAAGATTTCATACAAATTTTATATGACGGATAAAAAAAATCTAAGAAATTACCACAAATCATGATAATAAATACATTACCTTAAAATTTATAAGCCGCATAATCTCTAATTCTGCAGCCTCGTGACAACCCTATTTCTAAACAAACTTAACAGGGAAGTTTTTTACTTACCGTATTTCTTATTTGTATATCACATTACACACAAGAAACATATATTTTATAACTTGTGAATATCGCAGCGCCACGATTCACGAAACGTTTAACGCTGGAATTACAAATAAATTGTGGTAAAATTTCCGTCGTTCTGCTATTTTACACTTTCCTTGTAATGTGGATTACATTACATTCAATGAATTTAAAGAAATCTTGCAAAAGTGCTCAATAATATCGGTTACAGTATGGTTGAAATTTACCACACTAATCGTAGTTACCTTTATGTCCACTGATTAATCATAGTAATTTTACAGTTTTAGGATCAAATTAATATAAATATTATTAAATTCCACAGTTAATGGCTACAAGTTTAATAAAAACTTGTAAAATTAACCCATTAATCATAGTAAAAAACGATTACAAACCGACTTGTAATTTTCAACCACTTTTTTTTACAGTGTACATGATTTATCAGTTAGAGCATTGTCACCATGAACTTCCACAAGCATTCGATGCGCTTCAGCTGCACTTTTCTTCTAATTAAAACAGAAAACTAAAACCTCTCGCGAATGCTGCTTAGTTAACACAAAATTCGACATATTGGGTTGGGAACAAAGTCATTACGGTTTTTTTCCGCTAGATGACTTTAGTCGTTCGAAGTCGTTCATCTCTATTGCAAACTTTGAACCGTATATGGTATTTAACAGCTGACGTTTCATAGATTATTCAGTAAAAAAAAAGTTTCAAATTTTTTTGTTTATTTATTGTTTTGAACTAATTTGAAATGGAGATTCCAGACGGTCATTTTCGTCACATTTTACTTCATTACTTCCGAAAAGGTAAAAACGCAGTGCAAGCTCGGAAAAAGTTGTATGATGTTTATGGTGAAAAATCATTAATGGAACACCAGTGCCAGAATTGGTTTCCTCGTTTTCGTCCCGAAGATTTTGGCCTTAAAGATGCATCAAATTCTGGACGCCCAACTGAAGTTGACGACGACAAAATAAAAGCAATGATAGGAAATAACCGGCGTAGTACGGCACGAGAGATAGCAGAGAAGTTTAACATATCACATACATGCGTTGAAAGACATTTCAAATAATTTGGTTATGTTAATAAGCTCGATATTTGGATTCCTCACAAATTGAATGAAATGCAACTCACTAAACGAATTTCCATTTGCGATTCACTGCTGAAACGTAACGAAACCGATCCATTTTTAAAACGAATCATAACGGGCGATGGAAAATGGGTTCTTTACGATAACATCGTGCGAAAAAAATCATGGAGCAAGTGAGATGAACCTGCACAATCGACATCAAGAGCCGATATTCATCAAAAGAAGGTTATGCTGAGTGTTTGGTGGGATTTCAAAGGTATTGTTTATTTTGAGCTGCTCCCAAGGAACCAAACTATCAATTCGCATGTCTACTGTCGCCAGCTAATGAAATTGGACAAAGAAATCGAGGAAAAGCGGCCAGAACTGGTAACTCGTAAAGGCGTCATCTTCCATCAAGATAACGCCAGACCAGATAGATCTTTGGTCACCCGTAAAAAATTACTGGAGTTAGGCTGGGAAGTGATGCCTCGTCCACCGTATGGTTCTGACCTTGCACCATCCGATTATCATCTATTTCGTTCACTTCAAAACCATTTGAATGGAAAATCATTCGATTCAAATGAGGCTATCAAAAATGAGTTCATTCAGTTTTTTGCCTCTAAGAACCAAACTTTCTACGAAAGCGGAATTATGAAGCTGACTGAAAGATGGCAAAAGGTCATTGAACACAATGGTACAATGGTACAATAATTGGGAATTTGCATGCAAAAAAATTATGCAATTTTATAAATGCAATGTAAAGTTTATATTAAATAAAAAATAATTACAATAGCGTTTTCTTTTTACTCATTAATTGTTGATTTGCGATGGATTCAATGATAATGAGCGTTTGAAACGGACCGCTTTGGCGGTCAAGTGTCTCTGATTGGTTCCTTGAATGTGTGACGTCAAACCGTTGTATTTTCGTATCGGCAACATGCAAACCAAGTGCAAGTGAAGTTCTAAATAATAAATAAACTGGTTTGTTTAGTTAAAAATGCCTCCTAAGGTGGATAGTGGCTTCGTAAAAGCAGACTCGGGAAATCTTCCAAAAATTTCTATGTTTATTGTGTTGGAATATTTTACATCTATAACCCTAAATATGCCGCACCAGAAATCCGTGGTGTCAAAGCCACTTTGTAAGTAAAATTTACAAATTATAATTATTCTACTCTGTCAATTTAAATAAAAGAAAAAACTACTAATTGATGATAATGAAAAATCACTCATGTATAAGTTAATGTATCTAGTACATAGTTGAATTATTATTACGTTATTAAAGAAGATGAGTATATTATTGGTAAAATGTATGATATAAATATAACTTAATTCGTTTGAATGATTTATAAATAATTAATTATTCGCCATTATAAATATTAGTTCATTTGCTTCTTAATTTAATTAGTTCTAATGACATGAATTATTTGGTTACTGCTTGAATTTCTAATATTTAAATAGTATAATATCCAATAAAGTTTCATTGAGAAAGTGATAGTCGTTACGTTTACCATTATAATGATAAAATTTCCAAAATTGCTCTTTTCCGGTTGAGTTTAAGGGGTTATATACGTTTTCATGATTCAAAAAATCACATAAATTTATGATCATGATTTTCTCTATAAAACCTGCTCCTTAGACGTAAAGTAATAGCTTTTTAAATTATATTATTATTTACACATCGACAAATTGAGGTTATATTTTGTTTTAACTGATATAATTATAAATATAAATAAATCTATATTTTTTTTCAATTACAGTTTATTTACAGATAACAGTATTATGAACAAGAAGAAACTATACTTACGTCAAAATGATCTTGACAGCAAAACATGTTACTATTCCCTGGCATATCTCGCCGTTGTGCACTTTCAAACCATTTATTTCGCACAATCGGATTTACCGGAACCGGAAATAAAATTTTATCGGGTGTCTTGGTTGTCGAATTATGACACTCATCGACAAAACACCATTTATATGCCGTTTTTTTCGACATTTTATACAATTTTCAATTGGTCTTCTATACAAAGATGTGACACAGAGCGATCGTATACAACGATGTGACGTCACCGTATCATTGGAAGCATTCGGCTGTCTCCGGAACGTTTTCGGAAAATTTAAAATTTACACTTTTCAAACGCTCATTAATAAATTATTACTAACTAAAAAATTCAGAAAAAAATTTTGTATGCAAAAGTGACCCCCAAATTTCATTTTTTCATCGCAAAAAATGTGCAAATTCCCAATTGATTAATGTTTGTTATTTGTATCAATAAACTTGCTTTGAAAATCATGAAAAAAACGAAATGACTTTGTTGCCAATCCAATATTTAACATAGTAAATAACAAGGTTTTTTTTATGAAACTCAAAGCGATATAAACTGAATGTTATTAACAGATGTCTAACCTCTCTGAATCCACCGAAATCAGCTGTCACTATGAAACAATTCATCACACCCTATTAAAAATTCCGACGTTGGGAACGACATCGGAAATGACATCGGAAATGACATTGGAAACGACATTGGAAACCACATCGGAAACGTTATCATAAGCGATATCGTAAACGTTGTTGTAAGTGATATCGTAAACGACGTTGGATTTTGGGACCATATCCGATATGTTTATAAGAGTTTCCATTGTCTGTATATTCCTCCTATATTGTTGAATAGATTTAAATTTTAACAATAATAAAATATTTTGTCTTATTTAATATAAAAAAAGGTCGTAAACGATATCGGATATGGTCCCAAAATCCAACGTCGTTTACGATATCACTTACGATAACGTTTCCGATGCCGTTTCCAATGTCATTTCCGATGTCGCTTCCAACGTCGGAATTTTCAATAGGGTAGCCAGAGCAATTTTTTGAAAACGGACCGAACTAATTTGTACTCCCAATAGTATAAGAAGTCATTTGCATATGAATATATGAAATTTGACATACGAAATTATGGAAATTAATATACATCAAGTGTCGATAAAAACAGGTCAGGAATGTCAGTGTTTTAATAACAAATTTGTTTTTATTTAAGTTTTGAAGAGGATACAAATAAGGATAAAAGAAAGAAAAAGTAGGAGGGTATTTTGGAAGGTTACCTTCTTTTTCATTCCTCCTTTTTTGTTGGTCTCTCATAATCGCTGATCCTAAGAAATTTTTTTGGTCCAAATTTGGTCGTTTTTTTTGTATTTTGAGAGTTTGAACGGTTGTTTGAAATTCTTGAAATTTTGAATTATACTCTTGTTTGGACGTTAAGATGAATTTGAGTTAGTAGCGATACGGGCTTAAATTTAGTTTTGAATTGTTAATTATGTCAGAAAAGAGGCTCGGTGGCTCAGATGGTAGCACTCCGTGCTTCTTAGCAAGTGGTCTGGGGTTCGATCCCGTAGTCGGTATTGTTGAAAATTTTCAAAATACTAAATTAGTCTATTTTAAATTTTTCGGAGTAAAATTTACTAATGGAATATAGCGAAAGTGCATTAATTTATAATTCATTCAATTGATAAAATTGAATAATATAATAATTAAATTTTACTATTAAGTAGCATTGATATACTTATCAATTAGTCGAATCCCTACATAAAAGACCTCATTGAACCAGATATAAAAAGTAGTCTATAAGAAATTGACCGGTTGTTGTCAAGTATATTCAAAGTTGAAGCGGATAGATTTTTATTTATCAGCTTGGTTCACTTTGGAATCACTAATAGGCGAAGAGCTAGATTATATGAGGTTCTATGAGGTTGTCCAAGCCGTTATAGAAACTCCAAGCCAATTCCCACAGACGCTTAGTGTCTACTGGGCTCTATCTGGAATTTCTTGTAGATGAGCACGGGCTAACGCTTATTACTGCCTGCTTAAGTATATCTGGAATTCCGAATCAGATTACAAAATTAAAAACTTTCCTCCTGACACTTATAAATTAAAAATTTTGTAAAACAAACCTCAAAACTTTTTAATTGTCAATCAAACAAATCAAAACGACTGATAGAGACCTGAAAACGATTCAACTCAGTTAAGATTTAATTGTGTTGCAATGATGTTGCAAATTAAAATTTCCGACTGAAATAGCCGTAACACGATTAAATTTAAAGCTTGTATTCAATCGTTTTTCGTTTGTTTTGTAGCACAAGCGTAGTACGCGCAGAAAAAAAAAAAAATATGCACCAACCACTACTTATAAAATTCTAATAAGAACCAAATGACTTGGGTACTTTGCGATTTTTTAAAAAGAAATTTTGAAATCCTAGATAAAAATCAATAGACGTCAAAATTTGGCAGGGTTTGTAAATTCGATTTTGGAACATCAAATAAAACCAGCTGATTTTGGAAATCCAAGTGCGTTTTGCTGTTATAAAATCCTCATAGAAACTCATAGACTTGGCTAGTTACCCAAAAAGCAAAGTTAAAGCAACAATTGTAGAATTGACGGTGAATTGAATTCAGTTGTATTGGGCAATAAATGACGTAAGATGCGACTGAATAACAGTACATTTATGGCTGAATCATGGATGTCCTTTAAAGCACACGACTTATGGGGCTTTAATTGTGAGATGTTGTTGATGTTTTTGGGAGATTATTTTCTCGATTTTGAATGCCCTTGTATTGGATCATTATGTGACGTACTAAAGAGACAAGCAAACTGCTCAATAGATCAGTCATAAATGGGCAATAAATTGGGTATTATCGGTCATTCATTGATGCAATATATCACCCATTATTGGTCAATTCTATTCGTGAAATAATTTACTAATTTAGATCATCTAGTTTCATCATAACCTAACCAAACAAGATTTTATGTGAAAAAATTGTATCGAAGTAATTGTCATCGATCGTCATCGATGTTTGCACCCTTAAAAAATGGTGTGATAATGGAAAAAAAGCTATATTGAAATATCTCCATCCACAACTTTTGCATAGATACAGAGAAAAAGTGACGCAATTTTTAAGAATAGAAATCGTGACAATTATAATTCGTACAACTTACCAAAATGTATAAACAATTAAGAGTTGATTCTCACAATGACAATTTTTCTTGTCATGTATGCGTTGGCAAAGAGTTGGGTTATTTAAAAAACGATTTTATACAATCTCTTCAGAAAAATTTTATTTTTTTGTGAATGATAACGAACTCAAGTCATTTAAATAAATAATATATGATGAGTAATTCATCGTATTGTGTTGAACTTCACTTTACGCAAAGAAAATACTATTTAACGAAAGCTATTCTATCCGTCATCAATTGTCGCATAAATGACGAATTCTCTGCATGGTATAGGTTATCACAATAGATTTGCCAATAACTGCATGTACTCATTGTAATCGCCACCATCGATGAGACTTGTGCCATGATTGAGTTTTAACTATTGTTCGTCATTCGAAGAAAAAAAATCTCAGAAAAAGTCAATAGGAACTCGTTATCGAATCAATCGAATTTCATTAGAGAATTCGGCATTGATTGCCATAAGATGCGACGCCAAGAGAGGGCAATAAATGATACATTCAGTTGCGACAAATGGGGCACCTATTGCCTATTTATGGAGAACCGAAAACGTCGTTTGTGAATGTTTTCTTTATGACTGTACAATCTCACCTTGCTATTCCCTAAATTCAATTTACTCAATCAAAACGTACCGATCGTTGGGTCAATCAATTGCTATTTGGGTAGTAAGTTCACGAAAATTGATTTTGGAATTCCAGATAAAAACTAGCTCCATTTGGGATTGGAAATCCCAGTGAATTCCGTTGATTTAAAATCCTTATAGGAACCAACAGTTGTAGATACTTAGTAAGATTTAGAAAATTGAAGTTGGAATTCCAGTAAGAAACCAGCAGATATATGAACTTAGAGGTGTATAAAAATTCTATTTTGGAATTCCAGAAAAATACCAACTCAAATCGAGTTGGAAAATTGAAGTAGGTTATGTTAATGTAAAATCGTCAAGGAAACCAACAAGCAAATATATCTCGAAAGTTTTTACTGCCTAGCAGCCACGTAGAATCCATTAGAACCTAATAGGCCCTCATAGAAATTCTATAAGGTTAAATAAAACGGCAAAATTTAACATTTTAGTCAAAAATTTCCATCTTCATCTCTATTTATATTGTATTTACATTTATTTTTAAAAAAATATTAAAACAGTAAAAAAGAGATAAAAACGCAAATAAAAACTGCCATTAACATACTTCTAACAGTATATTTTCAAATTTAATGGTTTGTTTAATAAAGTATTTATATAATTCTTTAACGTGAACTTATTCATTTTTCACGCTACAGTATTCCTACCGTGATAATAAAATTCAAGAGAACAGAGCTCTTTGCGTGAAATTGCCTTTTTCTTTTTCATCTACGAAATTGGTTTAATCTAATATGACTAACATGAACAAAAGATAAAATCAGTATATTGAACTGAATACAAGAGCGTCGGCTCGTTCTGAAGAATATTTAAGTATATACTTGTAGTACTGTATGAATTAACATAAGTATAAGCCAATGAGCAAAATGATAATTTTTTTCTCAAACAAGAAGGAATTTCTTAGTTTCCCTTATTTATTTATTCCAACGATATTTGTGCATAGAAAACCCGTGTTTAAAAATTTAAATTCGAAGTAAAATCACCTTTAGAACAAATATAAATTTATTTAATTTAAAGAAGTCACCTATTATAATTTATATTATAAATGATTTTTTTAACATAATTTATTTGATTCACATACAATAGCGGCAAAAACTCAAAAATAATTTATTTACTCTTTAAATCTGAATCAGTCAAAATGTACTGATTATCAGTGTAATTTGACTAATTCAAGTAGCTAAAAAGAGGTTACTGTAAACCAGTCTAATTTCACTGATTACTTCAGTGAAAATTAACTGAACCAACAGTAAGAAATAATTTTTCACTGCTGAATCAGTGCAATTTGACTGGTTCACAGTAACTTCTTCTTAGCTATTTGAACCAATCAAATTTCACTGATAATCAGTAGATTTTGACTGATCCAAATAGCTAAAAAGAGGTTACTATGAACCAGTAAAATTTCATTGATTACTCCAGTGAAAATTAACTGATTTAACAGTGATAAATAGGTTTCCGCTGATGAATCAGTGAAAATTTGACTGATTCAGATTTATAGAATAATTTTATTACTTTGAACGAAGAAAATTTTTTAAGTAAATTAAAGAAAATATTTCTATTAATTACATTACATTGTTCAAATAATGGAATTTCTGAATTTTAATCGTGTTTTCGCATATTATTGTTAAAAAATTAAATTTTGGAATTTCAATAGTTTTTTTTTAAATTAAAAAGAAAAATATACATCTTATGAAAAAAAATTTCAAATCAAATTTTCAAATCAAAGAACCTTTTCTATGATCACAAAGTTGTTTGATTCAAAGACATTTTTTTTTAATCAAAGAAACTTTTTTCTGGGTGTGCGAACTATTTAACCAATCAAAATTGTTGAATATAATTAACAAAATACATAAAATAATCTAGCAAAACTGAAAAGAATACAAAAAAAATAATAATTAATGGTAATATTATCACTGCAGTTTTGTAATAATGGAAGTGATCTTACTCGCTGCCTCTGGATCCAAGTGAGGGACTCTTTCGTGCTTTAGAACTTAAATTACTTTTTCCTGGACTGCTTCCACGAGATCCAGTTGACCTAGAACTTGGACTAGTACCCCTCGATTTTCGACCACCCTTTTTTTGGTCAAATTTTGTCGTATCCTTCGGCGGAGTTGCGCCTTGCAGCGGTGATGGATTTTTCAGCATCACCATCCGTCAATCTGTAACAAAAAAAAAAAAGAATGATTAATTTGTAAATTGAATAGTCTTGGATACGGAATATAACGTGTCCGTGTCTTATTTTAATAAATTAAGTGGAGGTCATGCCAACGGCAGGTGAAAGGCGTGCAGGATGTCTCATTATCTTTCGCCGTCACTTTCCGGTCTCCGAATAAATTCAGTAAAGTTTATACCGCCACGTGCTGGTTATAAGCAATATGCTAAAAAAAAAATATATTTTTTTCGATTATCAGCGAAATGTACTCGAGTGCATTTTAATCCATTTAATTCAGTCTATACTTAAAAAAATATTTGGTAGAATCAACCAAATTTTGGTTGGTTTATTTGATTAATTGAACCAAAAAAAGTTGTAAGATCAACAAAATATTTTGTAAAGTTGACAAAACTGTTTAAGTAAAGCTTTGCTCAGCTGAGCAAATGAGTTTGGTCAGATAAACAAAATTTTAGTTTCAACCAAAATATTTTTTTAAATCAACCTGATGTAGTCAACAAAACAGTTTTGCTCAACCAACAAGAATTTGTTTTTGGGTGCACACAAGAAAAAAAAACTTGATTTAACCAAACAATTTAGTTAAATGAGCTAAGATCTTTGGTTAAAATAAACAAAATTTGTTTAAATCGATTAAAATTTGGTAGGATCAATTGAAATATTTATTTAATTTAACCAAATCTCATCCAAACTAACCTTCTTTGATTGCTCTCTAAATTTCTAATTAGTAAGAATTCGTTCTTTTCTCAATTAGTGAAACAATTTACTAATTTTTAGCAACATTTAACTACACCCAGAAAACAGTTTCTTTGAATCAAAGAAACATTTCTTTGAAATGAAGAAAGCTTTGTTGGTTCAAAAAAATTTTCTTTAATGTAAACAAATCTATTTGTTTGGATCAAAGAAAATTATTTTGAATTAGCAAAACATTCTTTAATTCAAAGAAATTTTTTATTTGACCGTATATCAAAGAAATTTGATCAAATGAAACTTTCATTGTAAGAAACTGTTTCATCAGTGTAATTAAAAAGTGTATTCAACTAATTCATAGTAAAATTTTGATAAATTTTTAGTAAACGAATTCACGCTTATTCATTAGTAAATTTTACTCTGAATTAGTTAATATTGGCTAATTTAGATTTAGAAATTGCGTTAAATAAATACTTTGGTTGAATCAACCAAAAGTTTGGTCAACCATACAAATAGCAAATTCTTTGGTTGATCCAATTAAATTTTGGTCAGATTTACCATTTTGTTAAAAATATTATTAAATTGCATACATATTTATATGAGAAGTTTAACATTTTTATATATTATTTTTGAAACAATTCACCAATGTAATAAATTTAATATACCAAATTCGCTTGAAAAATTGAAATCAGATTTATTCAGTAATTACAAGTTTGATCTAAATAATTAAACTGAAGAGAATGTACGACGTGTGAAACTTTTTCTTATGGCATGGGAACATTTCTTATTATTCCATCAAACTTTGGAAATGTATTTTATCATGAATTGTTTGATGTGATCGACAATTCGAAGAGAATTTCCCATGCGGTCTTTTCATCCGAGTACAAATATCCCGCTCGCATAAGATGAATCTCCTCTCACTTTTTTAACGTAATTAAGAACAATTAACTGTTGAAAAAAGTAAACATTTAATGCGCTTCAACTGCTGAACTCTGAGGAAATAGAGATAATTAGAATTCTAAGCGGATGGATGTACCATTTGTTAACTTTCACTGATTGTTAAAATGCCTTAGGATTTCTGTTAATCCAATAATTACCAGAAAAAAAAAGAATTCGCACACATTGTTATTCTGAATCGAAATGAGAATTTAAATGGTTAATAGTGCCAAAATGTTTGCCGCATTTAAGGTAGTTCATCCAGGATTAGACATCGGGCAAAAATAGATGATTTTTCTTTCAAGAATAGCAATATTATTATTGAAGGGCTAATTTGAAAGTAAAAAGATTATTTTCCATGAAAAAAATTTAAAACATAAAAAAATAATGCATTTACCAAATTTCATTACTTTCCGAACTTTTTTTCATATTGCTTCATACCAAATTTTAAAAAATGATGTGATTCTGATAAATCACAGATCATTTTTTTAGGTAAAAGAATCTTCACAACTTCACCTTTCCCAATTGTGGGAAATAAACTCCTTAATGGCTAAAACTATTAAAAATCAATTTTTCAAAACAAAATTCTTATAAACAAATTGCTGAATTTGGTGATATATTATTCATTTTAGAAAATTGACAATTAAGTTGTAGAGAATCATTTTCCTGAAAAAATGATCCGTGATTTATTAGAATCACATCATTTTTCAAAATTAGATATGATAATAATAAAATTTGCTAAATGCATTATTTTTATGTTTCAGATTATTTTCTATAAAAAAATTTGAAATATAGAAAAATAATGTATTTAACAAATTTTATTTTCAAGTTCTTTTTTTTCATATCGCTTCATACCAAAGTTTTAAAAATGGTGCGATTCTGATAAATCATGGGTCATTTTTTCAGGCAAAAAATTCTCTACAACTTGATCGTTTCTAATTTTTGGAAATAAATTCTGCGATGGATAAAACTATTGAAAAACAATTTTTCAAAACAAAATTTTTATAAAAAAATTGCTAAAGATAATAATTGATTCATTTTCAAAAATTGGAAACCGTCAAGTTGTAGAGAATTTTTTTCCTGAAAAAATGATCTGTGATTTATTAGAATCACACCATTTTTTAAAATTTGGTATGAAGCGATATGAAAAAAATGAACTTGAAAATAAAATTTGTTAAATACATTATTTATCTATGTTTCGAAGTTTTTTATAGAAAATAATCTTTTTACTTTTGAATAATCCCTTCAATAACAATATTGCTATTTCTGAAAGCAAAATTATGTATTTTTGCCTGAGGTCTAATTTTTCGTGGCTGAAATAACTTAATTGTCAAAACTTTGATTGTAAAATGAAAGATTTCCATGCAAAAATGTTTGCGTTTCTTTGACCAGAGACTAATACAAAATACTTTCTTTAATAATTAAGTGTCTTGAAGTGCCGCTTATTGTAATTTTTAATTAATAAATTTTTCAATTTCCAAGTATTCATTAAATGAACGAATTATTGAGAATATTTTCCAGAATGATAAATGATCCAGCCAAAGCTTTTTTTCTCTATTCATTGTTTTTTGTACAAACAATAAGTTAATTCTAGCTAGGAAGTGCAAACACATTGCCAGCCAAGTTCAACATTACATTGTGAAGGTTACAATACACTGAAGAAACTTTCTTTGTTTGAATAAAGGAGTCGATTATTTGCATAACGGATTAAATAATTTATTGACTGATTCAACAATCTGAAACCCGGTATAGTAAAAGTACCAATTACCAATTATGCATGAAGATACTCTATCGGCCTACTTTCCAGCTATAAATTCCATCGTCAATCACTGATGGAATTACAAAATGATACAGTCATTTGTTGGAGTAATTACAAATTTTCCAATATCCCATACACAAAAAGCGAAAGCAATTTAGAATATTAGATGAAAAAAAGTTATGAGTGACAGTAAGAAGGAAAAAATAAAACATTTATCTGCTTATAAATTTTTATAATTATAAAAAAAGATCTGTGGTCGCTTCGCGGGCATATTATCATCTTGTAATTTGAAACTGAAGCTCAAGACAATTTTATAATATTGTACTTAGATGTGAATTATATTTTCACAAAATAACTAAATTTTTTGATTTTAAATGAAAAAGGAAATTAAATTTACTTAAGGCTCTATCAGCCTTCAGGAACACGTTCTCATCATGACACTCGCGCTTCGCGCTCGATATTCTGTATACATTTCTGTAACGTTTTAATAAATTAAATGATTGAAATAATTCATTTTCTTCCAAATATCTCAATAAGAAAAAACAATCTTAGACTTTATTGAAGTAAACGATTTTGCATTTCAACACTTATTTCGTATCTCACATATTTTGGTCAAAAATGGAATTTTTGATTTTCAATAGTGTTTTTTTAAAACCATAACATAAAAAAAATGTCCTACTGAGAATTTGTAAATCTCATTTAAGCAAATAATTTTCCATCTGGGCGTTCTTTTCGTATCTCACATATTTTGTTTAAAAATTGAATTTTGAAATTTTAATCGTATTTTTCGAAATTGAAACGAAAAAATATACGTTTTATCAGAAACTGTGTCAGACAAATTTTTCAGACTTTATTGATATACAAACAATTTTGAATTCTTACTTTTCTTTTGTATTGCACATATTATGGTTAAAAAATTGAATTTTCGATTTTCAATATTTTAAATTACAATGAAAAATATACATCTTATGAAACAATTTTTCGAACCAAATTTTTAGATCTTTATGTAGTAAACAATTTTGTATCATAACTTTTTTTTCGTATTTCGTATAATTTTACTGGAAAATGGAATTTATTGTAGATATTGACTTTTTTCAAATTTTAACATACTGTAACTTTCCTAATTTTAGTTTAATCGAAAAATGTTAATGGGATAATTAGTAGAGATTTACGAGAAATATAAGTAACCAGTATTCAAATTGTTGATTTTTTTAACAATTTTTTGCTTTTGCTTCCATAAAAACCGTTTTTTCTGGCTCAAGGGGTCTCAAAACGTAAAGATATGATGGAAATTTCGAAAGTCATTTTTCACATAAAACTAATACCTTCTCATTTATGATGAGAATGTAAAAATTCCTAAAAATAAATTTGTTTATAATTATGAATATTTAGGAGCAGAAAAACGTTTCTTAGTGCATTTTACTTAATTACTCCAAGTTTCAACTCTATAACTCAATTAATGTGGAAATGCGAAGGACGAATAAAAAGTTTTGGTAAGGTAGGGATCGGATAAATCATACATGGCCTTAAAACATGTTTTTTAGAATAAATGTAATATATGGTAAAATTTAAAGTTGAGAACCTTAAAAAAATTGATAAGAAATTTATTGTTTATGTGTATACTAGAAGAGAAAATGTATTTATAAATTAAAATGCGCGTAAATTATTGTATAATAATTGAATTATAAAAATATATCCATATTGCTATTCCTCGAGAAAAACATAAAGTTTCTATAGTGGAAATGTGATTTTACAATTGACTGTATTTTTCTTATAATAATGTAATCTAAAATACTTGAAAATGTCGAAAACATTTTACACATTATAAATTAAATATGTAAGTGTAAATGAAGGGTTTGAATATTTTTTTTAAAATATATAAAATATACCTAAGTTTGCACAAGAAATTAAACGGGAAAAAACAGTTTGAGAAACTTTACTCAACTTTCGAGCAAAGTTGGGACGTATGGAAAAGTTAGAGATTATTTAATATTTCAAATTAATTAGTTGAGTTTGAAATTTTGCAGTCGACCGGCAATCGAAAGACCTGGGCTCGAATCCCAGCGCAGTCGAAAGCGTCATTTTTTCCACAGAAAGATTTTCAAATTCTTTAAATATTATTTAATATTATTGTAATAATTTACGACGTACATTTTAAAATGTTATTCTACATTCTTAGTGTATCGAATTGTGATATATTCTTTAAAATTTGGTACTTAACAAATTATCACAAAATTATTAAATTATTTCTAAATCATCTGTGCCCTAACATTGCTAAAAATTAAGTAAAGTTTCTTAAACTATTTTTCTCCGCATACACAAAGAGATTTTTTTAGTATGAAGGGAAATTAAAGAAACATTTCTTTCGGATAAAATACCTTGAAATTTGTTTCCAAGGGTAACATTTTTACATGACTTTGCATAAATAAGTGTGAAAATTTGAAAAGAATCTCTTTCGAATTAAATATTTTTAATTATTATTTTTAATTGGTCGCTTTAGTGATTTTAAAATTCGAATTAATTCCATTTACTTGAAATTTAGAAAAAAACTACAAAACTGTCATATTTTATGTAGTAAATTGTGAATTAATATATTATATCATAAAAACTCATTTTCATCAAAGTTGATAAATTTCCTCTTCAAACAGAAAAGTTTTGTTTTGTCAAAATGTTTCTAAGCATAATAATTAATAGACAGAGGGGTTGAAAATTAAAACTCACCCTAACGATTCACCGACTCAGCAATATTCTTTTACACATTTTATTATCATTCACTACTTTTCAGATAGAGCAAAAAGTTGAGCTCACAACACGAAATTGTATCAAAAATGATTTTTTTTATTGCAATAGAGCACCAAAGGGAGAACAGGTGGTGAACATAAATGAGCTTAGGTTCGTGCTTTGATCACGATTGCGCGCGCTAGACTGACTCTTTAGGCGACATGAAGGTAGACTTGACCCTCGGGGGTTGTTTTCTATAGGCAGTGAAGTCGATCGAAATTCATCTAATACATACTCGTATATATATAAGTGATATATACTCATAAAGCAACGATGACCAGCCATTTAACAACCGCAATGCATTTAAATAACCCACAAGGAATTACAGTACGATATGCGTCAGAGTGAACTTGACACCCAGATAGGGGTGCATACGAGTAAGCTCTATAGATAGAAAAATTGATCCCCCCTTATTTGCCTATACTTTTAATATATAACAAGTGAGACACTAACTCCAAAATTAAAAGATACACAATATCAAAACTAATATATAGTGAAGGACATTTTTTATTGAATATGACAATACATTCAACCGGTTCATTTTATTTTAAAATGTTTCCAAATATCCAAATTCTATTGGGTTAGCAACAAAGTCATTTCGTTTTTTTTTCATGATTTTCAAAGCAAGTTTATTAATACAAAAAAACAATCATTAATCAATTATGTATTGATCATTTTATTCGATGACCTTTTGCCATCTTTCAGTCAGCATCATAATTCCGCTTCCGTAGAAAGTTTGGTTCTTAGAGGCAAAAAACTGAATCAACTCATTTTTGACAGCCTCATTTGAATCGAATGATTTTCCATTCAAATGGTTTTGAAGTGAACGGAATAAATGATAATCGGATGGTGCCAGTTCTGCACGGAAAAAAAAGATCATGAAATTTTCATTAACTCGTCAACTACTTTTGGACAGGCCAGAAAGTCTTTTAAAATTTAGAATTGTCAACGTTTCAAAATTGGACATACAATTCTTTAAAAAGTAGAAAAAATTCTAGAAATAATCCTAAAGTGTTCATTAAATTTCTGAGAACGTAGTACTAGAATTTGTATAACAATCTTGTATGAAAGTTTCGAAGATAGTTCAAGAAACTTTCGTTGACTCTCGAAGGAAATTTGACGGCAGAGTTCTAGAGTTTTTATAAGACTCGCAAACTAAAGTTTCGAAGCCAGTTCAAGAAACTTTCATTAACTGTTCATGAAAATTTAGCGAACTTGCGTTTCCTAAAAGAAAAATTTACGTGGATTATTTCCTAACCGTTTTATTTATTAATTAAACTTTATTTTATTTTATTTATGGACAATCATTTACAACCAAACTCATATTCACCATATATACATGTCACCGTATGCATTTATAACGCTTCTTAAAAATTATATCCGCCGCTGCGGGATTCGAACGCCAAACCTCACGTATAACGCATTTTATTCCTAAGCAACTAACCAGCGCCGCTATCGAAAATTATGATTTCCATCAAAATAAAACCTAAACTCTATCACACATTAACAACTGCGCAACATGGTGCGTCAGGCAGTTCGAGAAACTTTAGCGAACTCTTTCGTTAACTCGTATCATACTTATTTATTTCTACGTGAGAAGGTTATTTCATTCCAGAACTTTCAAAATTTGGAGAACATTTTCTGAAAGTTAGATACTTTTTCATAATTTTATCAAGAACTATTGAATAAAAATTGGAAAACTGCTATTATTGTACTAGTTTTTGACAATTTCTATAACTTTTTTCGATTTTTCGACAAAGTTTAGAACTTTTTACTTAAAAGTGCTGGAAATTTAAAAAATGTAGTGCCCTATCCAAAAGTGGTTGACTAGTTAATGAAATTTTGATGAACTTATTTTTTCCGTGTGGACGCTTTTCCTTGATTTATTTGTCCAATTTCATTAGCTGGCGACAGAAGACATTCGAATTGATAGTTTGGTTCCTTGAGAGTAGCTCAAAATAAACAATACCTTTGGAATCTCACCAAACACTTAGCATAACCTTCTTTTGATGTCGATTGTGCAGGTTCATCTCACTTCCTCCATGATCTTTTTCGCACGACGTTATCGTAAACAACCCATTTTTCATCGTCCGTTATGATTCGCTTAAAAAATGGATCGGTTTCGTTACGTTTCAGCAGTGAATCGCAAATGGAAATTCGTTTGGTGAGTTGAATTTCGTTCAATTTGTGAGGAACCCAAATATCGAGCATTAACGTAACCAAGTTGTTTTAAATGTCTTTCGAAGCATGTATAGGGCAAAATTCGTCAAGTGTACACCCGCCTAAAAACTTTTTGTCTCCGATTTCCTTGAAAGTCTGCGAAATTATTTTCCTAGTGAACCTCTTTTAATTCCCCTAAGAGAATGTCTCTAGTACGACGGGTTGTCAGTATACAGGGGCTCGAAATTTCAACCTTTTACCGCGCACGCTGATACTCAATTAACCATAACTTCTACAAAAATTATCCAATTTAATTTTCTATGGAGGTTTTAGAAACTTTTCTTCATCAGCTTTACGCTGAAGACAATGGTTTTAGATGAAAAAAATTATTTGAGCTTCATTTTTTAATTTTAAACATATTTTTGAGCTTTTCTGCAAGTGGAAAAAATTAGCGGCCGCACTTGCAGAAAAACTCAAAAATATGTTTAAAACTAAAAAATGAAGCTTAGTTTTGTCTGTAAACAAAATCCAAATACTGGCTATAAACCGACATAAGAATCTCATAGACAGTTGGCACTCTACTCATTTAGTACTGGCGCAGTACTGATTATTATTACTTTTGAAATTACAAAATTTCACCAGATTAAATCCAGTCAGTTGCTAGTACTCGACCACTACTACTTTAAAGTATTAGCCCAGAACTGTCTACCAACTCCTAGGCGAGTTATTATTAATAGCTAGTACCTGGCTGATAGTACTGGACCGTTACTGACTGCCAACTCCAAGCCGAGTTATAATTAAGGGTCTAGACAGTACTATGCCAGTGCCGGCTGATAGCACTGGACTAGTACTGCTTTCAAGTACCAGACTAGTACTAGCTGCCATTCCCAGTTGAGTTATCATTAGGGGTCTAACCTGTACTACGCGAGTATCCATGCCGAAATTGCAGCAAATCCCAACCAATACCAGAAATCCGAAGCCGGCACTGGCATGGTACCGCGTCAGTAGTAAATTTCTATCTGGTCATCTGACCAAAGTTGTGAAAATAAGAGCATTTTTTATATTTATGAAAAAATAAAATATTTCAATATTGGTTTCTGATAGTGCTCATAAATCTATACTAATTATACTTTTACCATTTTTCTATTAAACTAAAATTAGGAAAATTGCAGTATGTTATAAAACTTGAAATGATATTGAAGTTTGAGACGTCTCAAACCCAAACTTGTGACGAATTGTGAGACGAACTATTAGGTGGAAAATTCTTCTATGAGACGGAAATTTATCCCTAGATCAGGTAACGAAGAAAGACAATATAAGCAATAAACATTACCTCTATAAACCGAGGGACTCTTATACCGAAGTTTGGGATAAAATTTACCTAAAGGAAACCCTTGTCACTGATCAGCATTTTATGACTTTTAGGTTGACACAAAATTATCATAAAAAACTTTGCTCATATGTGAACGCTACTTATGTAATGTAAATGATGAATATAATACTAATATGGTATTCAAATCAAAAGTTATAAAAAACTGAATGTTACAAAAGAATTTTTCTCTAATGGATTTTTACAAAATATTTTTCTAAAAAAATAAAAAAAGTTTATATATGATTTATTCACGTGGCCTGATAGAGAAATTGCCTTAACCACGCAACTAAAAATATGACATTGCAATGGTGAAAACACAGATTTACAACGTTTATATATGAACATTGGAGTAAATGGGTGGAGTAAAGATGATATATCCTGAATGGGTTTTCACAAACGAGTATTTCGTAGCAAGAGACGAATAGCGTTATGAAATACAAGTGAGTCGGAGCGAGTAGATAACTCTAGTATTGCGTGTGCATACGTGTATATCAATGTCTGCGCGCGAGAATGTGCATCAAGTATCGACAGATCAGCGCGAATTCTCCCGATAGCTTATAATTGGAGATGACGAGTACCAGCGAGTCTCGGCAAGTCGCAGAGAGTCGCGGTTAGTATTTATTGGACTGGAGTTTTAACGGTATTTGGCTTTATTTTTCATTCTTAAGGGAAGAAATACTTTAGAGACAGTTTCATTCGGAATCGACTCATGAATGGAAACCCACTCGATGTAACCCTTATTCCCTAAATTGCAAAATATGTAGTGTCACAGACATGTTCAACGAAAACAATAGAATAGTGGAAAAAATTTCAGAAAGAATTCGATGTACGGAACAATCCGTTGATATGTCGATACTAATTATGTAATATATATAAAGGATTCCGATTCTTGGAATGTGAAAACATTTTGATAATCTGCATGAAAGATGAAGATTTAAAAAATAATATATTCTCTTTAATGTCATCAAAACATGACTTGGTAACACTAAGAACAAAAAATTACAACATGTATGTACGCATGTGACAATAGGCAGATAAAGAAAAGATAGAATGCAGCTTTTTTCGTAAATAAAGATACATGACATAATCCAGAAGTTCATTAGGATCAAACAAGACGTTAAAAGACACATTAGGATAAATAGGATGACTCCGTTGTGAGGAAAGCAAACATTCCCCATCCTTATTTATAAGCTAAATAACTTTAAGATAAAAATGAATGTTTTGCAACCCTTTTTTTCAAACTTTTAAAACTAGATAGGTTAGAGAAAGAGATGAGAAATCGAATTAAAAAAAATCAACATAAAACACTACTCATATGTGCATACTACATAGGTGATGCACTTAAAGGAATGAGATTTATAAAATTTGATAACATGATAATGATTTGAACGAACTTTAGGAATTTTGGAAAAACCATTTTCTCTTTAATGTTATGGTGACACGTTTTCCAGTAAATGTGCACAAAGAATCTTGTTGTTCTCTTTTTATTTACTCAAACAAAGTTTAATTGATTTATATTGTACATAATTTTGAAACATGGAAAAAACTTGTCTTTGTAACACTGAAAACAAAAAGTTACAACATGTTTTCATGCATATCAGACTAAGAAGATAAAGAAGTGATAGAATCAACTTTTCTTGTAAATTGAAATACATGGCATAATGCAAAAGTGCATTACAATGAGATAAGGAGTCAAAAGACACGTCAGAATGTATAGGTACAGACCGTTGTGAAAAAAGAGAAAATTTCATATATTCAGATATGGGCTGACTCACTAGACGGTCGAAATGACTGTGATGTAACCCTTTTTTAAACTTATAAAACTGGATTGTTTAGAGAATGATATAAGGAATCGATTAAACCCTGTTAGATAGCTCGCGTTCATTAAGAAGTTACTTTTTTAATCGTAAACAATAGAGAAAATTTGTCTCTTTTTAGAAGTTCTACCACGCCTTTCTAAACATTCCCAATTAATTGAATCTTAGCCCAGGTAATAGAGGGAATTCTCAACTTTCTATTGCATATGTAAAACAGAACATGAAATGCATAGGGGTTGAGATTTCGCTGTTTTCCTGAGTGCATAAATTCGTCTTACTTTCAAGAAATTGAAATTTCCAAGCACAAACTTGAGACGATTTGGCCCCACAATTTTTGACAGCCAGCTCGAAGTCGAACCCAAAAGCAGGTAGTGGGTCATTACAATAGAGGCAATAAACCGTACGTGCTGCATACTCTTAATTCTAAATTGATATTATACTTAAAGAACACATGAGAGTGAAAAGTTTGAAAATGAGGACAAGATGGGAAAAAAAGTGACTATTTTATTAAATATTATCAACGCTTAACATCTTATATTTTTATTTTTGAACCCTGTTGCGTTTTAATTAATAATCTATTGAGTTCAAAGATTTTTTTAAGTTGCTGAGGCTTGCCAATTGACTAAGAAATCGTTATATGGCATTGAATGATAAATTTTTGTACAAGAAAAGATCCAAAAGTTGATTAAAAAATAAAAATGTATCTTTTAAAAAATCCGGACAAACACCCGGACGCAGTCAAAAATCCTATAGGACAACTCACACAATCTCTAAAATGAGGGCATGTCCAGGGAAATCCGGACGGATGGTCAACCTAACTGACCATACATTGTGTGCATGCCAAATTTCAATCAACTTAAACAACATTTGTCTAACTTAGGACGATTTATATTTTGAATACTCATTTGATATCAGGTTCAAAACTGTTCACAGTTTTCAATTCTTAATTTCGGAAACAATTATGCGACAAAAAATGTTCCGTCTCGGCATTCTACATGTGCGTATATTTTTGAAGCATTAATTTTAAGACTTAAAATTTCAAGTTAATATTTTCTCGAAAATGAGATTTTGAAATTTATTTGAATAATTTCAAGTACCATAGTTTTATGAATTTTAATTTCAGAATAAAATGTATTTAGACTTATTTTTAGAACTATTTGAGAAGAATCCAGAACTGTAAACAGAACTCTTGGAACTCTGAGAAATGAGTTTTCATTTAGAAAATATTAATCTGATTAGAAAATGTTATGAGGGTTTATTGCTGTACTCGCCTAGCACAACTCAGCACAACTTTTTGTTTTTCAAAATTCCTATTTCTGAAAAATCCGGGGTTGGTGATGGATTATGTGTTTCGAAAATGAGTTTTCATTTGAAAAATATTATCCTGATTAGAAAATGTTATGAGGGTTTATTGCTGTACTCGCCTAGCACAACTCAGCACAACTTTTTGTTTTTCAAAATTCCCATTTCTGCAAAATCCCGGGTCGGTCATGGATTATGTGTTTCGAAAATGAGTTTTCATTTGAAAAATATTATTCTGATTAGAAAATGTTATGAGGATTTATTGTTGTACTCGCCTAGTACAACTCAGCACAAATTTTTGTTTTTCAAAATTCCCATTTTTGTGAAATCCCGGGTCGTTGATGGACTATGTTTCGGAAATGTGTTTTCATTTGGAAAATATTAATAAGTTCGTAAAATGTTATAAGGGTTTATTGTTGTATTCGCCTAGCAGAACTCAGCACAAGTATCGAATTCTTGAAATTATTTTTTTATAAAATTCCGATTTTTTTATTCCGAAATTTTTAAAAATATTTTTAAAATTAGGATTTCGAAATTACAGCACAGCAATGAAATTTGTATTTGTTACTTAATAAAAATGTTATTGACCTGTAAAAATGCAGAGAAACATTTATTTTTGTAAATTCAAAATTTTTTTTGTTTTTTTGTTTTGCAGAAATGGGAATTTTGAAAAACAAAAAGTTGTGCTGAGTTGTGCTAGGCGAGTACAGCAATAAACCCTCATAACATTTTCTAATCAGGATAATATTTTTCAAATGAAAACTCATTTTCGAAACACATAATCCATCACCGACCCCGGATTTTTCAGAAATAGGAATTTTGAAAAACAAAAAGTTGTGCTGAGTTGTGCTAGGCGAGTACAGCAATAAACCCTCATAACATTTTCTAATCAGATTAATATTTTCTAAATGAAAACTCATTTCTCAGAGTTCCAAGAGTTCTGTTTACAGTTCTGGATTCTTCTCAAATAGTTCTAAAAATAAGTCTAAATACATTTTATTCTGAAATTAAAATTCATAAAACTATGGTACTTGAAAGTATTCAAATAAATTTCAAAATCTCATTTTCGAGAAAATATTAACATGAAATTTTAAAAGTCTTAAAATTAATGCTTCAAAAATATACGCACATGTAGAATGCCGAGACGGAACATTTTTTGTCGCATAATTGTTTCCGAAATTAAGAATTGAAAACTGTGAACAGTTTTGAACCTGATATCAAATGAGTATTCAAAATATAAATCGTCCTAAGTTAGACAAATGTTGTTTAAGTTGATTGAAATTTGGCATGCACACAATGTATGGTCAGTTAGGTTGACCATCCGTCTGGATTTCCTGGACATGCCCTCATTTTAGAGATTGTGTGAGTTGTCCTATAGGATTTTTGACTGCGTCCGGGTGTTTGTCCGGATTTTTTAAACGATACATTTTTATTTTTTAATCAACTTTTGGATCTTTTCTTGTACAAAAATTTATCATTCAATGCCATATAACGATTTCTTAGTCAATTGGCAATCCCTCAGCAACTTAAAAAATTCTTTGAACTCAATAGATTATTAATTAAAACGCAACAGGGTTAAAAAAAAAAATATAAGATGTTAAGCGTTGATAATATTTAATAAAATAGTCACTTTTTTGTCCTATCTTGTCCTCATTTTCAAACTTTCACTCTCATGTGTTCTTTAAGTATAATATCAATTTAGAATTAAGAGTACGCAGCACGTACGGTTTATTGCCTCTATTGTAATGACCCACTACCTGCTTTTGGGTTCAACTTCGAGCTGGCTGTCAAAAATTGTGGGGCCAAATCGACTCAAGTTTGTGCTTGGAAATTTCAATTTCTTGAAAGTAAGACGAATTTATGCACTCAGGAAAACAGCGAAATCTCAACCCCTATGCATTTCATGTTCTGTTTTACATATGCAATAGAAAGTTGAGAATTCCCTCTATTACCTGGGCTAAGATTCAATTAATTTGGAATGTTTAGAAAGGCGTGGTAGAACTTTTAAAAAGAGACAAATTTTCTCTATTGTTTACGTTTAAAAAAGTAACTTCTTATTGAACGCGAGCTATCTAACAGGGTTTAATCGATTCCTTATATCATTCTCTGAACAATCCAGTTTTAAGAGTTTAAAAAAAAGGGTTACATCACAGTCATTTCGACCGTCTAGTGAGTCAGCCTATATCTGAATATATGAAATTTTCTCTTTTTTCACAACGGTCTGTACCTATACATTCTGACGTGTCTTTTGACTCCTTATCTCATCGTAATGCACTTTTGCATTATGCCATGTATTTCAATTTACAAGAAAAGTTGATTCTATCACTTCTTTATCTTCTTAGTCTGATATGCATGAAAACATGTTGTAACTTTATTGTTTTCAGTGTTACAAAGACAAGTTTTTTCCATGTTTCAAAATTATGTACAATATAAATCAATTAAACTTTGTTTGAGTAAATAAAAAGAGAACAACAAGATTCTTTGTGCACATTTACTGGAAAACGTGTCACCATAACATTAAAGAGAAAATGTTTTTCTCAAAATTCCTGAAGTTAGTTCAAATCATTATCATCTTTTTTCGTCTCTACCAACTTTAACTTTAATCAATTACTTTATTCGAAAAGTAACTTTATTACGACTTGTTACGTTCACAAAAAGTAACGTAACTCACCGAGAAACGCATATAAATAAAGTATGATGTATGAAGTATGATAATTTTATACTCTATTACATTTCCAAAACAGTATGTTTGTTTCAAATTCAACACTTGAGATTACTTTTTTATTAAAATTACAGCCACTTTATGGGCATTCCACAATTCGTGTTCTCATATGTGACATTGCACTCATATGATGTGTTTCGCGAAAAACCTCTATGATGTTAAATGTCATGTGTCCTTTAAGTATAATATCAATTGAGAATTAAGAGTACGCCGCACGTACGGTTTATTCCCTCTATTGTAATGACCCACTACCTGCTTTTGCGTTCGACTTCGAGTTGGCTGTCAAAAATTTTGGGGCCAAATCGTCTCAAGTTTGTGCTTGGAAATTTCAATTTCTTGAAAGTAAGACGAATTTATGCACTCAGGAAAACAGCGAAATCTCAACCCCTATGCATTTCATGTTCTGTTTTACATATGCAATAGAAAGTTGAGAATTCCCTCTATTACCTGGGCTAAGATTCAATTAATTTGGAATGTTTGGAAAGGCGTGGTAGAACTTTTAAAAAGAGACAAATTTTCTCTATTGTTTACGTTTAAAAAAGTAACTTCTTAATGAACGCGAGCTATCTAACAGGGTTTAATCGATTCCTTATATCATTCTCTAAACAATCCAGTTTTATAAGTTTAAAAAAAGGGTTACATCACAGTCATTTCGACCGTCTAGTGAGTCAGCCCATATCTGAATATATGAAATTTTCTCTTTTTTTCACAACGGTCTGTACCTATACATTCTGACGTGTCTTTTGACTCCTTATCTCATCGTAATGCACTTTTGCATTATGCCTTGTATTTCAATTTACAAGAAAAGTTGATTCTATCACTTCTTTATCTTCTTAGTCTGATATGCATGAAAACATGTTGCAACTTTATTGTTTTCAGTGTTACAAAGACAAGTTTTTTCCATGTTTCAAAATTATGTACAATATAAATCAATTAAACTTTGTTTGAGTAAATAAAAAGAGAACAACAAGATTCTTTGTGCACATTTACTGGAAAACGTGTCACCATAACATTAAAGAGAAAATGGTTTTTCCAAAATTCCTAAAGTTCGTTCAAATCATTATCATGTTATCAAATTTTATAAATCTCATTCCTTTAAGTGCATCACCTATGTAGTATGCACATATGAGCAGTGTTTTATGTTGATTTTTTTTAATTCGATTTCTCATCTCTTTCTCTAACCTATCTAGTTTTAAAAGTTTGAAAAAAGGGTTGCATCACATTCATTTTTATCGTCTAGTGAGTTAGCTCATATCTAAGGATGGGGAATGTTTGCTTTCCTCACAACGGAGTCATCCTATTTATCTTAATGTGTCTGTTAACGTCTTGTTTGATCCTAATGAACTTCTGGATTATGTCATGTATCTTTATTTACGAAAAAAGCTGCATTCTATCTTTTCTTTATCTGCCTATTGTCACATGCGTACATACATGTTGTAATTTTTTGTTCTTAGTGTTACCAAGTCATGTTTTGATGACATTAAAGAGAATATATTATTTTTTAAATCTTCATCTTTCATGCAGATTATCAAAATGTTTTCACATTCCAAGAATCGGAATCCTTTATATATATTACATAATTAGTATCGACATATCAACGAATTGTTCCGTACATCGAATTCTTTCTAAAAATTTTTCCACTATTATATTGTTTTCGTTGAACATGTCTGTGACACTACATATTTTGCAATTTAGGGAATAAGGATTACATCGAGTGGGTTTCTATTCATGAGTCGATTCCGAATGAAACTGTCTCTAAAGTATTTCTTCCTTAAGAATGAAAAAATAAAGCCAAATACCGTTAAAACTCCAGTCCAATAAATACTAACCGCGACTCTCTGCGACTTGCCGAGACTCGCTGGTACTCGTCATCTCCAATTATAAGCTATCGGGAGAATTCGCGCTGATCTGTCGATACTTGATGCACATTCTCGCGCGCAGACATTGATATACACGTATGCACACGCAATACTAGAGTTATCTACTCGCTCCGACTCACTTGTATTTCATAACGCTATTCGTCTCTTGCTACGAAATACTCGTTTGTGAAAACCCATTCAGGATATATCATCTTTACTCCACCCATTTACTCCAATGTTCATATATAAACGTTGTAAATCTGTGTTTTCACCATTGCAATGTCATATTTTTAGTTGCGTGGTTAAGGCAATTTCTCTATCAGGCCACGTGAATAAATCATATATAAACTTTTTTTTATTTTTTAGAAAAATATTTTGTAAAAATCCATTAGAGAAAAATTCTTTTGTAACATTCAGTTTTTTATAACTTTTGATTTGAATACCATATTAGTATTATATTCATCATTTACATTACATAAGTAGCGTTCACATATGAGCAAAGTTTTTTATGATAATTTTGTGTCAACCTAAAAAGTCATAAAATGCTGATCAGTGACAAGGGTTTCCTTTAGGTAAATTTTATCCCAAACTTCGGTATAAGAGTCCCTCGGTTTATAGAGGTAATGTTTATTGCTTATATTGTCTTTCTTCGTTACCTGATCTAGGGATAAATTTCCGTCTAATAGAAGAATTTTCCACCTAATAGTTCGTCTCACAATTCGTCACAAGTTTGGGTTTGAGACGTCTCAAACTTCAATATCATAAACTTGAAATAAGTCGATATCTAAATTCCATTTTCCAGTTAAATTATACGAGATACGAAAAAAAGTTATGACCAAAAATTGTTTACTACATAAAGATCTACGAATCTCAACCTTTTTTTCATAATATTTATGTTTTTCTCTTCAATTTAAAAAAATACTATTGAAAATCAAAAATTCAATTTTTTAACCATAACATGTGGAATATGAAAAAAACGTATGAATTCAAAATTGTTTACTTTAATAAGGCCTACAAATTTTATATATGGTTGTTACGTCACAACTACGTAAATACTCACTTTAATCAAGGGCTCCTCGTTTTAAGTTAGGATCAAATGATCTTCGTTTAAGGATGAGGATAAGTTAGTAAATAATACAATATTTAATAAAGTAAGACAAATTAAGTTAATTTTAAATCGTGAAGTTAATATAAACAAATTGAATTTCAACTTAATACATCCATTATCAATAGGATTAATAAATACGGCACAGGCAATGGATAAAATTAGGTAAACAAACAAGAGATAGAGAGAAGTTCAGTACCTTTATATAAACTGAAAGAAATTTATCGTGAATACAGAAAATTTTCTGGGTATATTAGCAAAAGAGTTTGGCTGACTCAGATACAGCTAAACTGTATGGGTGTTTCATAAAAACAGTTATATATAGTTGAGGGGATATTACTGCACCAGTAATATATTTTCAATACACACATCCAAACTGATATGGCTGCAACAGATGAAACAGTGTTATGGTTCCTTTAGCCAAACTCTGTTTTGGAAAATCAGCTCAACTTCAAGCAGACGCTTGTCTGCTAGTGATGCGTAGTAGTTTCAGAGGTTAGGGATAAGTAAACTATTATATTAGTGGTTGATTTTAAGATTTTAAAACTGTATCAAATAACTAATCTCATAGATCTATATATGAATTATTATTAAGTGTACAAGTTTGCTTTCGCCGTTTTTCGATAGATGGCTGCAGCGCCACGGAGAAAAATGGATATTGACCCATAATATCTAGATATTGAGGCACAATGTCAGTAGCATTCAACTATGTGACAAACATTTAGATATTCTACTTCAATGCCTGCAGATATTGAAAAAAAGATATTAACCACCAGTATCTCAGATATTGAGCTTGATTATCTCAGATATTAAAACTGAATATTCAAGATACTAAACTTCTGAATATCCTCGTTAGTAAACTTGAATGTCTGAGGTACTGAAGTTGAATATCTCAGATATTTAACATCAATATCAGGTATACTGAAAAGGTAAGTTATAGATATTACAGCTCAATTTCTAAGATACTCAAAAAATTATTTTGAAGGTTATGAAATAACTACATATTCAGTTTTTAGAAAAAAGTCAAATTATATTTTATCATGTACATAAGTATATAGCAGATTTATACTTCGCTCTCGTTTCCATTATTTGGCATATCTAAAATTAATTTAATTTTCTTGGTAGAAAATTAACCTCAACACTATAAGGTTAGATTTCATTCTCAGCTATAAACCACATATATAGAGAAAATATATAACATATCTTTTACTTACTGTATCTCAAGTTAAACACCCGATCTTTATTCCATTGAAAACACTTATTAGAATTTTTACGAAACTTTCAAAATTTTTCTTTACGGCACGCTGCAAGCATGCAAGCAGATTTCAATGAGCGCGAAAAAGTGATCACATGACCTTTATATATATGCGCGCGCACTTCATGCTTCAATATCTAAACTATATTGAACTTGAATATCAAATGTTACTTCTCGGAAAAATCTTATATATTGAAAAAAAAAATTTTAATATTGGGTGTCAATATCTAGATATTATGGATGAATATCTCTTATTTGAATATCTACTTTTCAATATCCATTTTTCTCCGTATAGGGTAATTGCTAGTCAAAATCGACAGATTAAAACTGTCACACAGTAAGCGGCAGTTGTACACCTTATATAAAATTTATAAATCTAAAAAAAATACATTAAATCGATGCTGGAAACACGTGTTTTGTTTACATGATCACATACGATCACTGATAGCTAATCTAAAGACATGTCATTAGCTCTACTAGTATTTTTTATTTTCTTATTCATACTTATTAACACACAAAATAATATAACTGAAGTAAGATTTTCTTTCTTATTTGCATAGAAATTCTCTAACAAACTTGGTTAGGTAGAAACACAATACCATTTCTTTCAGTGTATCCTTGAAATTCCTTTGATCTGATGGTCCACACAAGGGTAAGTAAGTTGTTAGAAGGATCCCCACAGGTGTGACGAAGACAGAATGCGTATCGCACAGGTGTGACGAAGACAGAATGCGTATCACACAGGTACGACGAAGACACAGCAATTATACTTCTTGGACACTGAGTTTAAGATCCTTTCAAAGATTGGTAAACGGACCACGGTAAATTTATGACTCTCGGGTCTTAACAACTGGTGAACTGCACTGTGCGCGTACTTCACGTTGGGAATCCCTTTTAAAGTTTTCGAAAACGCCGCACTTAAATTCTGCTCACAAAACTGATTTTGACCCTAGTGGCATGTCCTTTTATATTATATTTTTCGTGACGTCACGCATTGCGCAGTATCCCGCTATGCGTGACGTAGTTATATCCTTTTTTCTATCGGGAGTTTTCTCTCTCTTTCCTGCTGGAAGTAAAAAGATTGAAAAAGATAGGAACTGGGGGATGGAAAAGATAGAACATTTCTATCTCTCCCAACCTATCACCTTGCATCCCCAAAACGCTATCTTTTTCTATCTACGCACTTATCCAGAGTGGCCGGGAATATCTAACTTTTCCTATCCCTTAGTCTATCCGTCGACTGAAGCAGTATCTATCTTTTTCTCTATCTTTCGTGATTGACCACTTGTATCTTTTTCTATCCCTCATTTATCTACCCATAGTGCAAATTTTAATCTCTCTCTATATCCCCCAGTATCTATTCTTACCACGAAATGAAAAGAACAGTTCCAAAAAGTATTGTGTCCATTTTACATAGGCGAAGACTATTACTTCATTAGGCATAAAATACAATCACCCTTATAGAAAAAGAATATAAAATATCTTAGTAGTGGACTGATCTTCTTTTGTTGTAAGGAGAGATAATGAGAGATGGAACGAAAGTTTAAAATTTGTAATAGAGGCATCGACTAGATTGGCAAGAAGATAGAAAGAGATTGACCTTGATAGATGAAGGATAGAATGAGATAGAAAAGGGGGATTGAAGAAGATAAACGTGAATTAAGATTAATAAAGAGATAGAAAAAGATTGACGTCGATAGATGTAGAATAGAATGAGATAGAAAGGGGGAGATTAAAAAAGATAGTCGTGAATTTAGATTGACGAAAAGATAGAAAAAGATTAAGGTGAATTGATGAAGGATTGCGGATGAGATAGAGATCAGGTGATTGGAAAAGATAGCCATAGACCTAGATTGGCAAGGAGATTTAAAAAGATCCGCGTGAATAGATAAAGGATAGAATATGATAGAAAAGGGGAGATTTAAAACATTGACGTGAATTTTTATTGAGAAAGACATAGAAAAAGATTCACGTGGATAGATAAAGCATAGGATGAGATAGAGAATGAATGATTGAAAAAGATATACGTGAAGTTAGATTGACAAAGAGATAAAAAAAGATTGATGTTGATAGATGTAGAATAAAATGAGATAGAAAAGGGGAGATTTAGAAAGATAGACTTGTATAGTGATTGACTAAAAGATAGAAAAAGATTGAGGATGATAGATAAAGGATTGGAATGGATAGAAAAGTAATTATTAGAGAAGATAGACGTGAATTTAGAATGAAAAAGAGATAGAATTTGATAAAGTATCTCTATCTTTTTCTACAATAAAGATTCAAAATGATACAATAGGATAAGATTTCTATCTTTTTACTTCCAGCAGGGTGAGTAACTTTCTCAAATTTTCTCCAGACCTAGCCTGTGCCTATGGTACATTTAAATACGTCGCGGGACGTGATAATGGAGAAAAAAATCAGTAAGCATGGACTGAATTGATCACGTGATCTGCATGGCCCATGGCCTTAAACAATAATATATTTTCAAAATTTTCGAAAATATATCATGGAGTGGTCACGAGTGGATTGCAGAAAAGTGCTGCACGGAAAAAATAAGTTCATTAAAAATTACTAAATTTTGTCCGAAATCTCGGAGTCAAGTCCCAGTGTAAATTTTTTTAAAGAACTTTTAGTTAAAATATACGGACTTTAGTAAAGATTCGTAAACTGTTCAATAAAAGTTTAAGAACCGGTACCCTAATTTTTTTTCAGGAATTGTATTTGGAGAATAGTACCTAACGCCTTACAAAATTGCAAGTCATTATTTATAATCGTCGGTTTGAATTTTTCATGTTATGAAAAAATCAGAAAATTTAAAACTTTGGTTTGAAAAATCTCGGAACTAGCATCGAAATTTGACGGCGCAATCGACCATCGGGCATCGGAGTCAGTATGACTGTGTTGAGGTCAACTTTGTCGTTCCGGTGGATCAATTTCTGCAATTGAAGAGCAATTAAACAATAAGTGAGTATTTATTTAGATTTTATACATTAATTCGTTCAAGTAAGTTAACATTTTACATTCTCATTTTATGAGAAAATATTATTTTATTGAAGAAGATATACATAATAAAAACCTACAATGTTATAGAAATTGAAATTTTTGGCAGTAAATGCTTGGGAATCCAAGATGCAGCTCTTGATTTCATTATTATTAATATAAATATGCTGCTAATAATTGAAAACGGCAGCAAACGGGAAAAATACGAGATTGTTATGGGAATTTAAACAGGAAACGGTGGAACCCATGGGAATGCAACTGTAATGAAATTATATGGTCTTCTATGAATTTCCATATAAGAATAGAGATGTGTAAGATTCCGCTTCTCATATAGACCTTATAAAGCATCTGGACTTTTATAAAGTAACAATTTTTTACTTATAAATACTACAAATCAACCTCAGCGCTAGAAAAAAATAACTTTGACATTTAAGCAAATTCTTCGCCATTGATAAAGAGTCATTATCATTATTTCTTATTTTATTTTTACATTCTTATTAAATAAGAAGATATTGGTTTTATGTGAAGAATTACTTTCGGAATTTACATCAAATCTTTAAGTTTTAAGATCCCCTGAGTCAGAAAAAACGGTTTTTACGAAAGTGTCTGAAAGTTACTGTAAATTGAAACTTGACAAATGCCAATTTCTAAATTCCATTTTCCAGTTAAATTATACGAGAGACGGAAAAACGTTATCATACAAAATTGTTTACTTCAAAAATATCTATAAATTTGAATTGCTAAATTTTTTTATAAGATATATATTATTCTTTTTAATTTAATAAAATACTATTAAAAATCGAAAAAGAAAATAAGAGTGTTCTGGGTCTAATAGGTCATGAATTATGACTAATTAAACTTGACCATTTTTGGCCTTTTTTAGGGAGAATTTAAAAATATTGTAGATGTGAATTAAATTTTTTCAAAGTTACTAAATTTTTTGATTTCAAATGAAAAAGAAATTCAATTTACTTCAGGCTCCATTAGCCTTAAGGGGCATAACTAGTTTGAAATTTTGAAAATTTCGATTTTTTTTTGCATTTTTCAACAGCCCAGCAGGCGCTTTTCGAAGAAGAGGAAGGTGAATTGTATGGGCCTGGAATAGCAGATTGGCTCTAGGTATGATACTTTAAAATTTATAACAACGAACTCTCCAAACCTGAATCAGTGAAATAGTCCTGATTATATTAGTGAAAATATATCAACTGATGAATCAGTGCCCTGCTTGAATTCACTGAGGAATCAGTGAATGCGTCACGTGAACATAACTTTTGAATTCGCGAATTCAAAAGTTTCATTTATACTTTACTGATTTATCATCCCTTAAAAATAATAATAATTACGCAATTTCGTTTGAGTGTTGTTTAGCCTAAAATAAACGAGTTCATCGATCATAAAAATATATTGCTGGTTTTATTACTCCCACTTGAAGCTTTCACTAATTCAATAAGTGAGTTCAATCTATTTCCCTGATTCATCAGTTGAACTTCACTGATTCTCAGTGAAAGACTTATAGCTGCTGCCATCAGTGAATAGTTACTGTGAATCAGTGGCTGTTCACTGATTCAGGTCTAGAGAGAAATCAGTACTTTTATCTTTAAACGCGTTTTTCTCAAAACTACATTTTTCAAATTTGAGGCAGCTGTAACTCGATAACAAATCATCCGACCGACTTGGGTCTTTTTTTAGCATATTGTGTATTTGTTTTTACATACAATGACCCTCCAGTTTTATGATTGGATAAAAAATATAATTTTGTCAGGCCAAAAACCATCAGATTTTTGAGCAAATTTTGATTTTTTTTTCAAAAATCCGCCATATTGTTGCATTTTAATTTTTTTTTTATAATCGAGGGTCATTATATAGGAAATATATTCTAGTTTGATAAAATTTTTGGTTTTTTTTATTTCAGGCACTGTGAAAGCTACAATCACAGCAGCAGTGGGAGAACTTATTTTTTTAAAGACTAAGGAAATGGTAGATAACTTGCTGAGAATCGAATATTTTCATTTGAAAACATTACTTTGTATTCATTATTTATGCACAAATATATCTGCAAAATTTTAAAACATTCGATGCAATACTTTTTTTTTAAATTCACAAAAATCACCTTGTTTTCAGCCGGTCAAACTAGTTGTGCCCCTTAAGGAACACATTCTCATCATGACACTCGCGCTTCGCGCTCGATTTTTTTTATACATTTCTGTAACTTTCTAATGAATTACATAATTAAAAAAATGTATCTTCTTACAAATATCTCAAAAAGGAAAAAAATTTGTGCACTATTTTCAAGCAAATGATTTTTTATTTTAACGCTAATTTTGTATTTGACACATTTTAGTTAGAAAATGGAATTTTTGATTTTCAATAGCGTTTTTTTAAAATCAAAACATAAAATGTAGATCTTGGCAAAAAATGTCCTAGTGAGAATTTGTGGACCTCATTTAGGCAAATATTTTTCCATCTCAACGTTTTTTTCATTTGTCACATTTATGGTTTAAATAATGGAATTTTGGATTTTCAATAGTATTTTTTAAAATTAAAGTGAAAAATATATATTTTATTAGAAACACTGACAGACGAAATTTGTAAATCTTATTAAAATTAATAATTTTGCAATCTTACGTTGTTTCGTATTTCACATATTATTTCAAATTAATTAGTTGAATTTAGAAATTTCTGCCACTGCCTACATTATCGGAGAATCACTAGTCGCGTATCAGATAGAATACTTTGCGTACAGGTGTCCTCGTAGACAATTTCAAACTCTTATATCGCAAATAAATGCAAATTAAATTCAAATTAAAAGATTGAATTTTGGATTTTCATTACTATTTTTTTAAATTAAAAAGAAAAATATACATCTTATGAAAAAATGATGCGATTAAAGCTTGTAGATCTTTATGTAGTAAACAATTTTGTATCATAACTTTTTTTTCGTATTTTGTAAAATTTAACTGGAAAATGAAATTTAGATATTGACTTTTTTCAAGTTTTAACATACTGTAACTTTTCTAACTTTGGTTTAATCGAAAAATATTATAAGGATAATTAATAAAGATTTATGAGCATTTTTAGAAACCAATATGACAATTTTTGATTTTATCAAAAAAAATTTCAAAATCACAAAAAATGCTCCTATTTTAATATTTTTGGTCGAATGGGCTGGTTAACGAGCTTGTCCCTATTTTTTCGGCTCCGATAAAGTATGCCAAAGCTGAATTCAATTCGATAATTAATTTTTTTTTCTAACTCACGGGGTCTTGAAACGTAAAGATTTGATAAAAATTCCAAAAGTGATGTTTCACATAAAACCAATACCATCTCATATGATGAGAATGTAAAAATGCATAATAACATATAATTTAAGATTTATACAAGGTTTACTGATAATAATACACTTCTGTGCAGAAGTCTCAGGAAACTTAGTTTTAACCATTCACATAAAAGTTTCTCAATTTATACAATACTTGATAGTACATTTTTTCCTCAAAATCACATTGAAGGTAACAAAATTATGCATTTAATGCCTTCAAATTACATTAAAATTATTGTAATTTCACACTACATTTCTCCAATTGTAATTTTAAATGACAATTTGTACTGTAATGTATTGTGAAATCACAAACATTTTTAACAGTTTTAAATTTCAAATTGACATGTTTGATAACATGTCTATTATTCTATTGACCCAAATTCATATAATGTTTGTTCATTTCTTGGCATAGGGTCAGTTTCTTCTTATTTTCTTTGATTAAAATTATTATACAGGACAATAGTCTTCTTCAAGGAGGAAAAGAACCTCTCAGGATTGCTTATAGGAAAAAAATTTTCGGTCAGCAAAGCCACATGTCCCGAGTCGGTTTTTAAAACAGTTCAGATCATTCTGTGAGAGACGCCGGTATTAAAGTCTTAACGAGAAGTTTTCATGAATGTAAAACTTGTTCGCGTTTTGCCATTGTGAACCAATTTGGCATCATTCTTTAATAATAAACATTTTTTGAATGAAAAAAAAAAAATTCCGGTCGGTTCGTGTGCAAAATCTTGTATATTTTTTCATTTTATCCGGTTTTTATTCATAGTGAACTTCAATTTTTCAATTCGTGATGCTGCATATTGGACTACTTCATTTTGAATTGCAAGCTATGAGATAAGTTTTTAATTTTTATGATAATTCTTTTTTAATTATCTAAAATATAGTAATTTTTTACAGAAATTTTGAATTAGTCTCTGAATTTATGGCACTGAAGAGGGCCCCCATATGTGGCCGAAACGTTTGCCTTTCATTCTTTTTGCGCATTTTTAAATGTAATAATAATTTTAATCAAAGAAAATAAGAAGAAACTGACCCTATGCCAAGAAATGAACAAACATTATTTTTAACAGTGTTTCTACAAGCAATCAATGCGCCTCAGCTGCAGATTTCTTCAAATTGAAGAAGTAAATGAAAAGTTTCCGCAAATGACGCTTATTCGGTTCAGAACTCGACACTTTTACACACAAAAGAATTTATTATACTAATAAAAATTCACTAATATTTCAAGGTTATGTTGTTGACAGATGTCCAAGCTTACGACAGTGACGTTTTACATCTGTCAATTCCAACCAAAATTTACTGATGACGTCAACTTTTATCAAACGGCGGGAACTTATCTGTACACCTGATAGTTCAGAAGAAACAGTAATATTTAATATTTGAAATTATTAAAGGCTTTGTATAAGTTTGAAATATTGTTTCATTGAACAATAAATGCAAAAGGTTCTGAAATTGTCATTATGATTCCTTTCATCAAAATTCATGCGAGTTTTTTGAGAGGGTTAGCGTAAGCGGCTACCCGAGTCGAAATTTCGAGGGCCTCATATGAGCCTCTGGTGATTTTGAAGCTCATTTGAAACATTTTAAGCCTCCACAACCTCTTTAAAGCCTATTGATAATCGTTAAGTCATCATTTAACCCTCTTTAGCCTCTGTATTTTATTTTTCAACCTCCTTTAACGCTCAGGAACCTCTTCGATCGAGAAGAGCCTCAAGGCACTTTTCCCGTCGTAATGTATGACCTCATTTGAACCTCTTGAGCCTAAAACGGACGTAAGTCAAGCCTGGAGGCTTAAAAGAGGTTCAAAAATACGAACAAGAACCTCTTTTAACCCTTTTCAGCCTCAAAATTATGTCGCAGAGGCTCAAATGAGGCATTCGATTTTTCGACTCGGGTAGCGCATCAAAATCCGCGAGCGCGTTCGAGGCCGCATGTCATCAGAAAAATATTAACAACTTCCTTAATATAAAAGGGTACTGATTTTTTTTTTTTTTTCTTTAATTTACTCGGTGACATTTTACGCGTGAAGAGAGTCCAATCTCATTTTTGCGTGAAATCGAGAACACAGTTTTATTTGCAATTGTTAATAAAAAATTTTAAGCTTTCAGCTTCATTTAAGGTAGTTTTCATCCACAAAAATTAGACCTCAGGCAAAAATAGATAATTTTGCTTCCAAGAATAGCAATATTATTATTGAAGGGCTATTTTGAAAGAGAAAAGATTATTTTACAAGAAAAAAATTTGAAACACAGAAAAATAATTTTATTAATAAATTTTATTTTTGACCCAACTTTTTTTCTTATCGCTTCTTACAAAAATTTTAAAAAATATGCGATTCTAATAAATCACGGTTCATTTTTTTAGAAAAAAGATTTCCCACAACTTCACCGTTCCTGATTTTTAAAAATAAATTCTTTAATGGCTAAAACCATTAAAAGAACATTTTCCAAAACAAAATTTTTATAAACAAATTGCTGAATTTGATCATAATTTATTCATTTTCGAATATTGGAAATGGTTAAGTTGTAGGGAATCTTTTTCTTGAAAAAGTGATTTGTAATTTATTAAAATTTCATAATTTTTTAAAATTTGGTAAGAAGCAATAAGAAAAAAAGTTGGGGCAAAAATAAAATTATTTTTCTGATTTTCAAATTTTTTTCATGGAAATTAATCTTTTCTCTTCCAAAATAGCTCTTCAATAATAATATTGCTATTCTTGAAAGCAAAATTATCTATTTTTTCCTGAGGTCTAATTTTTGTGGATCAACTACCTTAAAAGAAAAATGACTCAAATATCTTTATTCGTTCACGATATGAATATTGAAAAAATTGAATACGTTAATATTCATTTGGCGATTATTTGCAAAATAAATGAAATTTTGCAACAAAATTCTAGGGCGTCAAAAAGTACTTGGACCTCTATCGAAAAACGTAGTTATTTTAGTAAACCGAGAGAAGGAATTTTTAAGTGTCCCGTTTCACTTATTTTGACCCAATTTCTAAAATTTAAAGTTAGAGGATCCAGAGATTTGACTATATATTTTCTCAGTATCTGACTTTTAGTGCTTCTTATATAAAGTTCTTAAAGATGAAGTATGAAGTTAATATAACCATTTAAGACTGTAGGAACGGTTTAATTATTATTTTAATGAGTTTAAAATTGTTATACAAAAGGTAATTACTTTCCAGTAATATATACAGTAACACATAGAATTATTTTGCAATTATAACACTTTAGGGGAAACTATTATTCTTAACGTCCCCAGACAACTCGACTTGTTGAGAAATTATGACATTCTAAATGTTTCAGGCAACTCACGCAAAATTTTATTCCAGTATAGGAATAAATTTGCTCAAGGCAAAAAATGTTGAATGATGCTAATTGACAAATAGTATGGTTTTTTGAATATTAATCAATATTTCAAATGTTGTGGAAATTACTGCAGGTGGAGGAATGTATTTTTACAATAGAATACAATAAATCACAATCAGCTATGATAAAAAGACAATTGTGATTTTTTTACTTTGGACTTATTATATTTATTACATTTTTTACAACTTTTTAAAATTGATAACAATTTTCTCAAAAACACTGGAAGATTTTGTTAGAAAAATTTGTCAAATTATTTGATTAATTGTAAATCATATTTTATTGAAAAAAGACATTTATTGTTAATTTTCAAATATTATTATACTTAATATATACTTAATATAGTATATTAAGTAAACTTTATTGAGAGTTAATTACAAAAAATCCATCATCATTTGACTTTCTTTTCTTTCCTTCATGTTTTTTCATAGATGGTAGGGAAAGGAAGACGACGAAGTTGATCCAGGAAGCCAAGATGTGCACCCAACGTGTATAAGTTATATAGTTATCGATCATTGCTTTTTATTAAATTGCTACGCATAATCTATCTGCCATAGGAATGCAACACACAAGTAGTTTACAGGCAAGAAATCTGCATTGAGGAAATTCTTTAAAAAAACATTAACTGACCTTTTCGAGAGTTAAAATAGGCGTAACTAGGTCCAATGTAGTAGCTGAGTAATTTGAAACAAGTTTCCTTAACCAAAAAATATTATACTTATTTGTGGAATAATTTAGTGCGAATTAAACGCAGTTTGATTCGTCTAGACTTAAATTTAGTTAACAGAATAATAAGTAAAACATTGCGAATTAAGGAAAATATGTAAAAAATAACACAATACTCAATATTTTATTTTTTTAAAAATATTTATATATTTATTTTCAACCAAATTCAACCTCATAGGAATGTCGTTGTTCTAACCTAAAACTTGACTCATTCATAAGACGAGAAATATTCTCTATATAACAATATTATGCCTAATTAAATGTTAACTCCATCTTTTGATTTTCAAAAACGTTTTTTTTAAATCTATAATTTATTCCATTTTTGAAATATTCAAGTTTAAATTCCTAAAGTGTTCATATAGCGCGAGTGCTCAAGATTTAAGGTTACAGACGCATTATTATTATTATTAATTAATAGATATATTTTTTGCATAGAGTTCTTATCATTTAAAATATTTCAGATTTTTGAAATATTGTTTATATATATATAATACTTTAAGAGCTAATGCAAGCAATTTCTATCAAGACGCTACAAATAAAAGTCATTGAATCCGATTGAGAGGTATTGACCGAATTCAATTGGACTCAATATTGATTCTCTTCTATAGCTATGGTTATAGTTACCGTTACTTTTCAAAAATGTAACTCGTTTCATTTAAATGTTATGAATTTAGAAAGTAACCCACCATATTTATCCCTCGAAAAAAGGGTAAAACTTGTTTAAAATGACTTTTAAAATACATTAAAAATTTTCTTTTTTACAAAATATACACATAGCAAGTTACTCTTTAAATCAGTGGAAATTTCAGAAATTATAAAAAATTTTCCCATAATTAATAGTTTAACAGTATTAGGATATAATAAACACTCAGAAGAAGATTTGGTTGAATCAACTATATTTTTGTTGCTTTAACCATAATAATTTGTTGTTATACGGAAAAATATATGTTTGTATTGGTTCTGATGTTACTGGTAATTGTATTGTAAAAAAAGTCTCAACATGTCTCATCAAAACAAGACTTAATAAAAAACTGAACGTGTAATTACAATAAATATAAAGGACCTTATCTTTAAATAGAGCACAATGTAAGGATTTCCTCATCACATTTTTAATTGTCGCAACTTCTACAAGTTTATACTACAATAATTTAGAATACGAATTCGCAATTGTCTTGATAAGGACCAAAATCTTGGTCGAAACGTCGACAAAATATTAAAAGACCAAAAACACACTGGTAAGATCATTCTTTATTATTCACAAAAAACTAAATGTTTGGTTGGTCGAACAAAATTATTGCATTTACCAATTCTTGGTTAGCACAACCACCGATTGGTTCGTGTTGCTATTTAGTTGGTCGGTGTTGCAATATCTTAAATAGTAACACCAGCCAATTCGTGGTAGTGTTGACTAAGAATTGGTTGTGCCAACTAATATATTGGGTGGCGCCTCAAAGTCCACCAAATTGAATGGGACAAGCAACCTTTTTTTTCAGTGTACATAACTTACTCAGAAAAAACATTGCTTATTGGACAAAGTCGTTTTGTTAAATTCACAAAGTATTTCATTGACTCAAAAAAATTTTTTGGTTGGCAAAATTTCATTGATTGAGCCAAAAATTAGGTTGATCGAACTAAATATTTAGTTAATTTCAAGTATTAGATTTAACCAAACGATTTGGATAATACAATGAAATATTTTGTGAATTCAATCAAACGATTTTATCCAATAAACAACATTTTTTTTAAGTGAGTTATGTACACTGAGATAAAAGGTTGTTTGTCCTATTCAATATGTTGGACTTTGGATCACAACCAATTCTTGGTCAACACAACCACGAATTGGTTGGTGCTACTATTCAGTTAGTCCCTGTAACAATATCCTGAATAGGAACGTTAACCAATTCGTGGTAGTGTTGACCAAGAATTGATTGTGCCAACCAATATATTGGATGGCGCCCTAAAGTCCAAAAAATTGAATGGAACAAGCAACCTTTTTTCTTAGTGTACATAACTTACTCAGAAAAAAAGTTTGCTCATTGGATAAAATCGTTTTGTTAGATTCACAAAGTATTTCATTGACTCAACAAAATTCTTTGGTTGGCAAAATTTCATTGATTGAGCCAAAAATTAGGTTGATCGAAGTAAATATTTTAGTATTTATCAAATGAAATTAGGACTTAAGGGAGTCCACCTGTGTAAAATTTTCGAAAAATCGATTTTTTTTTTTGACATTTTTTGCATCTTTAAGATATGACTAATGATGTCCTTAAGCAATTTTCATGAATTCAGCCTAATTAAAGTGTGACAGGGCGCAAAATGTTACAGGAAACAGATAAGCTGCTGGCGCCTATCGTTTTTCTAGAAACCATGTTTTTGAAATTTGTGGGCAGGATTGAAAAAAATCTACTTAACAGATTGACTTGAAATTTTAACTGACTCATTTATAAAGATAACTGAAGGTACCAACGTAGCGGTTTTTTGAAATCTTTTTTTTTTTTAATTTTACAGCATATATTATATCGAAAAAAGCATGAAAATGATTAATTTTTATGAAAAGTACTGCCATTTCTTCAATTTTTAAAATTTCGTCAAAATGCTACGTCAGTACCTCGACAACATAAACATAAATAATATTTTTTTTACTTTTTGTGTTTTAGATAACTGGTTCGAGCGGAATCTTGCCCACAATTTCGGTATTCCATTTTGAAGGGGTCACTTTCAATGCCCTTAATGAATACAAGCCTTCGGATTACACTATTGGAAAAATTTACTATTATAATAAAACCACAAACCTTCAAAATAACGTTAAACTTATTCTCATTTTCGAATTAGTTCTCCTAACAAACATTCCCGAAAAAGTGTTCGAAATACCGCCCTCACATAGGTGGACCCCCTTAAGGTGACATCTATTAGGTTTAATTCCTCCTGGCACATGCAAGATGCACGCTTTCAAAATTTTCGGCTTATACATATTACCGTCTAAATATTCGCCATTTTATCTATTTCACGACTTAAAATAAATATTTTAGTTACTTTCAAGTATTAGATTTAACCAAACAATTTGGCTAATTCAATGAAATATTTTGTGAATCTAATCAAATAATTTTATCCAATGAACATTTTTTTTCTAAGTAAGTTATGTACACTGAGAAAAAAGGTTGATTGTTCCATTCAATTTGTTGGACTCTGGGGCGTCATCCACTTCATTAGTCAACACAGCAACGAATTGGTTGGTGCTACTATTTCAGTTAGTCATTGTAACAATATTTTTAATAGTAACACCAACCAATTAGAGGTAGTGTTAACCAAGAACTGTTTGTGCCAACCATTATATTGGGTGGCGCCCCAAAGTCCAACAAATTGAATGGGACAAGCAACCTTTTTTTCCAGTGATCATAATATACTCAGGAAAATAATTGCTTATCGGACAAAATCGTTTTGTTAAATTCACAAAGTATTTCATTGACTCAACAAATTATTTGGTTGACAAAATTTGGTTGATTGAGCAAAAAATTAGGTTAATCGAACTAAATAATTTAGTTACTTTCAAGTATTAGATTTAACCAAACGATTTAGCTAATTCAATGAAATAGTTTATGAATCCAATCAAACGATTTTATCCAATAAACATTTTTTTTCTAAGTGAGTTATGTACTCTGAGAAAAAAAGGTCGGTTCTCCCATTCAATTTGTTGGACTCTGAGGCGTCATCCACTTTATTGGTCAACACAACCACGAATTGGTTGGTGCTGCTATTTCAGTTAGTCAGTGTAACAATATCCTGAATGGTAACATCAACCAATTCATAGTAGTCTTGACCAAGAATTGGTTGTGCCAACCAATAAAATAGATGTCGCCTCAGTGTCCAACAAATTGAATGGGACAAGCAACCTTCTTTCTCAGTGTGAAGTTTTGTTGATATTCGTATATGTAGGGTAAGTTTGAAAGCGCAATTAGACATAAGACATAAGACATAATCCGCCACGCGTTCGTGCAGTAAACCAGTCCTGGATTTTTTTCGCACCCATACGAAACCTGCCTTAATGCCAAATCGTGGACAAGATTCGATTCGCAGTATGCAATAAATGCCACTTTCGCTCTGTGAGGTAACCTATAGTTATACAGAGATTCTTCTCCGAGTCACGATTTTATGGATAGGTATTAAAATCTCGGACGTACGTATCGCTTACATAATGTACATCATCAAGTACACTAGAGAAGGTACTTCAATGAAAATACAATGTAAACTATTTTGTATCATGCATTACCTTATGTAATATAGAAATGAATTTAATTAAATTATATTGTGGACTTTAAAATACCTAATTAACCTCATAAAATGCATGCATTTTTCGACAAGCCAAATTATTTTTGTTTGCTTATTTTTATCAATTAAGGGGGGAGATACCTCTAGAACTTTCAAAAAATCAAAAATTTTTTTTTTGCTCAAATCGATTGAAAAACTATTCAAAAATATAATCCCAAAGTTCTATTGGTAACCTGTAAGTTGAATGGAACATATTTTTTCATGTACAAAAACTTTGAGGCTCGTTTTCTCAAAACTAACTTTTTTTATCTGGCCGTCAAGATTGCGAGCAAACTATTCAACTGATTTACTTGAATGAAACGGTATTTTATAGATAATTCTATATTCAAGTGTGTAGTAGGGCGCTTTTACGAAAAAAATAGTATTTATACAGTTGTTTAACTATTTTCATGTCAAAAAACACGGGTAAAAATGGCACTTTTTCACGAAACGCATGAAAATATACCCAATTTTTCGAAATTCTCAAAACCCCCCTGCTACGCATTCGATAAAAAATTTTCTTTTATCGTTTCAGATGAAAAACCTAGCCAGGAAGTTGACGGCCGCAAAAAATGTTATCAGCGACGCTATCGACGGGATCCGTCATATTTCCGCCATTTTGTATTTTTCTATCATAAAAAAACTGTTTTTTTGAAGTTAAATAATGCCTTCTAATATATGCAAAAAATCCGGACTTGCTTCGTTTTCATGCTCCCAGAATAAAATTGAAAAAAACTGCTTTTTTTAAGGGTTCTAGAGGTATCTCCCCCCTTTAGGGGTTATTCTACTACACAGGTCTACATGGTTTTGTTCTGGAGTAACTGAGGTACATTTCCGAAGTAATTTTTGGCGAAAAAACCGAATCCGGGCTCAGAATTGCTCCATCACGTCAGGTTTTCTAGTAATCCTAACCTAAAAATACGAAAACACGGTTTTTCGCTATATTTGAGCATCGATGACTTCGCGCATTTTGATTACTTTTTAAATATGAGAATGAAAAAACAAGTTTGACGTCCTATCATTTTTTCCTGGCATATATCGGTCATTGCGAAACCTGCAATTTTTTTTCAATCGGCGATATCTCCGATTAGAAAAATTAAAATAATACATGTAAATAGTGAAATGAAAGCTGAAAAGTGGCTCTTTTTGATGGTTTTCTCATATTGACAAAATAATAAAAATTCGCGAAGTAATCGATGCTCAAATATAGCGAAAAACCGTGTTTTTCGCACTTTTTAGGTTACGATTACTCGAAAACCTGACGTGATGGAGTAATTCTGAGCCCAGATTCGGTTTCTACGCCAAAAATTACTTGGGAAATGACTGTCGGTATTTCTATAACAGTCACAACTTCATATTTTGTAGACCTGTGCTATCTAACTTTTAACAAATCAATTTTTTTTTCTTGCATTTTTCGATAGGTTCAGGAGGATTAATTTGATCAAGCAGAAGAAGTATTATATAGAGCAGGGATCGCTGATTAAATATAAGTAATTTTTTTTAATAATTTTTATGGTCCGAAAACTTTACACGCGATTTTCTCGAAACAACGTTCTTGCGTTCGGCACGCACGATTTCTGAAAAAATTTTCAACCGATTACTTCCAAATTTTCTACGTGTTATGTAAACATAAATATCTATGGAGTGACGAAGTGGTTTTTAAATTAAAAATTTTATCATAGTTAAATTAATAAAACAAGAGCAAACAAAAGTCGATTTAAAAAAATTTTGTTTAAACTGCCGCCAATTTGTTATTTTGCAAAATAACAAAAATCGGCATTGTCACTTCAGAGCTATGGTTATACTAATAAAGAAAATTTTTGACTTATTTGTCTCAGATAATGCTGATTAGGGATATCGTGCGCGCCAAGGACATGTCTTCTTTTTAGACACTCTGTTCATTGTTAAACATTACCTAAACTAAATAATAATTTCAAGTAACAAAATTTTGTTTGTAAACTTCGATACTGCGTAAATAAATACTGAATTGGAAGTTTCAGATGAAGTCAGATTGAAAGTCTCGGATTGAGCCGTATTCAAGCAAATTGAGGCGGATTCATTTTTTTAAAATTTGCATCGAGCGAGATTGAAAACTTTTTTTTATGATTGGTGCGGAATGAAATCCTATCCAAAAGTTGCACCATAAAGGTGAAAATGATATTGACTTGAAGGGGTAATTAGGCGCTATCTAGAGCCCAGATAGGATTTTTTCTACTGGGACTTATTACAAATGGGATGATATTAGGGCGCTAGAAGGGAAAATATCTTTTTTAGTCTAACTAGCATCTTAATACAATATACCAATTAAAGTGACAACTAATTGGGGGCTAGTTATTTTTTTTAGTTGTAGCCCTAATAACAAGGGGAAAAAATATTTGTTGATATAGAACTGACAAACTTTTTTTTGGTGTCCCAACAAAATTTTAGTTCTCCTTACAAAATGTTTTGTCAAGCAAAAAACTATAACAAAACTCTATATTAATCACTTCTATATTAATAATCCGGTTAGCTAATGCAACAATTTTTTTTTCTCCGTAAAAGTTATAAGGCAAATTTCTGTACAATGTAAAAGATTATTCGAAATATTTAAAACAATTTTGTAAGTGGAATTCCCAATTATGAGTAAGAAAATTTATTTACTCAGATAATTGGGAATTTTCCGACACTGAAAGAAATGTTTTGTTGAGCCGCAACTACTTCGGTTTGTTGAATATGCCAAAGCTACTTTATTGGCTAGCAAAGATACTCATTTTATTGATGTTACTATTTATGTAGAATGACAGAAATATATATAGAAAACTGCGATCATTTTTTCCTAGATGCTGCCAAAGTTTGATTTTAGAATAAAAAAGTAGTAAAATTTCAAGTTCGTAAAATCATTTATAAACAAAACGTAAAAAATAATTTTAATGTATTTCTTAGTGATATTTTGTATTTCATTTCTGATAATCAATTTTCATCATTTTTTAAATTTATTTTGACGCATGCGAACTATAGTAAAAGTTTAAAAACGTTTATTATTTCTGGAGTTATTTAAGAATTAAAGAAAAAATTTTAATTTAAACACAATAGCATTTTCTTTTTAGATCAGCAGAAGCAGAATTTTACTACCTTTCATACTATTTTCAGGAAAAAATCTTACTCCCTTTTTTCAAAAACAAGGAACTTTTATGTAAATTCCAAATGAACTTTTTTCGCTAGTTTTTAACAATAAAAAAATGGATTCCAGTTTTACCGACATTCACATTTTTTAATTGTTCATAACTGTTTTAAGTCTACACTACCGTCCAAAACAAAAGAACCGTTAACTGCATTTCGATTGAAACTGAGAAAAAAGCCAAAAACTTTTTCCATTAAAAAACGTCCATTTTTGTAAAGTAGCTCAAGTCCCGAAATATTCCCCACGAAACAGCTTTCCTAAATCTTTGACGATTTTTAATTCATTCGGTCTTTTCGTTCTTTGCATTGCTGTAATAAAAAAACTAATGCATTATTTTCATAATAACAAGCGTAGTTACATACAGAATTTCTTCAAGATTCTAATGATATAAAAAATTCATTTTTGGCAAAAATGTCAGTTAACGGTTCTTTTACTTTGGACGGCAGTACAGTCATCCATTAATATATCCTTTACCACGCCCCAAACATTCAGGCAGAGCATTCATTATTGTAACAAAATTTTGGAGGAAACTAATAACTAATAATCACACTCACAAAATAAATATTTTTCCTGCGTTGCTCACGATTTTTTTTCTACTACACTCTAAAAATAAGTTTATCCATAGTGAAATTACGTTCTTTTCAGAATGCATCCATTGAAATTAAGCATATTCCTTTTGTCTACCAACAGAATCTTCTTCCTGTTACAAAACTCATCTGTGAGATGCAAAAAGAAAATATTTTTAGCAATGAACGATTTTTTTTGACTCTGAAAAGAAATCCTCTAATTATGTAAGGTTTGCATTTCTAGACTAGGAGACGAAGTGCGCCTGCGCATTAGTGAGTGTACATCGTCTGATGCTAATCTGTTCACAGATATTTTGTCAGTACGGTGCCAACTACGAAGAATATATTTATTTATGATCAAAATCAATTAACGAAATCAAATAATGGATTTCTACAAATTATTAGGAATCCCAGAGTGCGATGTAGAAATTTTGAAAGGTTCGTATACCAAAACAAACAATTTTGATCCGCATAACCTTATTTTTCATTGCTTCTGATGACAATTCAAAGATATTCCCAAGAATGTCCTAACCATAAATGTGGCTACTAGAACCAAAAATATCCTTGTGATAGCTACACATTTTTTTCCATAAAACAGTTTCGTATATGTATAATTTTTTATACAATTTTTTTATTTTATGAAATATACAGTTGTTTTTTATTTGTAAACAAATATTTTGATTCGAAATTATTAGTAAAATGTTTACTATAGAATTTATTGTGAAATTTAAAATGCAACAAAGTTTAAAAATAATTTTGTAACACTTTTTCAACATTATATATTTAATAGATCATGAACTTTCAATTTTACACGTATTGGAAAATTTGTAATTTAAGCAAAGTTATATCTTAAAATTTCTTTATGCTGAAATCTAAGACGGGTCGTTATTATATTATTGAAAATGATCGATTGAATATTGGGATTTGTCAAAGTTTGGCTTGTGTACATTTCTTATAGGTTATATCATAGAATTTGAATTCTTTTAACATCGAAATAATACTTCCTTCGTACGACAAAGGATTTTATTTCCAGACAAAAGGAAAAACTTTGGCAGTGAAATGATAGCACTTGAAACGAAAATACTTAAACTGTTAGAGGATTTCCTCTTATGCCAATTTTGAGTAGAAAATCCATTCATAGTGAACGGAATTGTTCGACAGTCAATATTCCGTTTTTAGAGTGTAGGGGTAAAAAAAATGGATTTTCCTACTAGCGGGTCATAAAGTGCATTTTATTGCCCCTTGAATAGCAAACAATGTATTTTTTCTACTAGCGGGCCATAAAGTAGACTTTATTGCCCCATGCGGGGCAAACAAATCCACTTTCCGACCCGCTAGTAGAAAAAAAATCGTGTGCAACACGGGAAAAACATTTATTTTACTCGTGTCGTTGTTACCCTCGCTTTGCTCGGGCATCAAACTTCACACTCGCAAAATAAACATTTATTTCCCTAGTTGCACAATATACTATTCCGTCCCTCCAGTAGGAAAAAAGCCGTGTGCAACACCGGAAAAACATTTATATTTCCTGGTTGCACAATATACTATAGTTTGCCTCGCAGGAGGAAATAAAATTCACTTTATGACCTGCTAGTAGTAAAAAATCTCTTATTAATGACGTGACCTACTTAATCTGTGTCCTTAATGAATCCAGGGAACGAAAAGGTTGACCGAGGTGCTGCTCTGAACATTCTGAACTCAATCCCGAGCACACATGCTTTTTCCATGCCGCCTTTCCGCCTCACGCTCTCTCTCTCTCTCTTTCTCTCGCCCTCCCTCTCACTCTCACTCTCTTTCTCTCTCTTGTTAGTCCACCTCCTTTGCCACTCCGTCAGCTCCGTCTTCTTCAGCGTCTAACTTTCCATCGATGGTGTAGCAGTCCAACAGTTTGGTGTGTTACACTGCGCCGAACTGTACACACGTATCAAGATCTGTCTAGTCGCGTTCTCCAGGTTCGCCACCTTCAAGCCGGCCTCGAAGACCACGAGGTCTTCGTTCCTCCAGGCGAATACGGGTTCCGCATACAATTGGCATTCGTAAGCGTCACTCCTCCGCGAAACACAATATAACCGTTTCCTTCGTTAGTTCTTCAAGTGACGATGAATAGTGTTTTTTAATTTGGAAATTAATTTATTATTTTTTATGACTTTATTCGTGCATTAAAGGCGAAACGTGGAAAAATCTGGATAAAATAGTAGAAGGAGGGAAATGTGAGTACTTTATCGAGGAATTACATGAAGAAATGAATATGTATCTATTGATTATGAAAAAATCTGCAATTCGAACTATATTTCATAATTCTAGAGTGAAAATAAACTGGTAAGATTAACCAGTCGGCTAGCCGGATAACAAGTTTTTTGGTGTTAAATTAACCGTAAATCTAGTTGATTTCTTAATTTATTTGATTAATTTTTTAATCCAATTTGCTAGACATTAACTAGTAGTTTGAATTTTTTTTCAGTCTATGCTATAAACAATACATTGTTAGATTCAAAGAATGTTTGCCTCTGAAAACATTTTTTTGAGTTTGTAGTTAATTAAACGTGATTAATTAAAATTAGTAGGAATAAAGAAAAAATGTGATAAGGTACGTTTTAATAGAGAAACGTTCTTGGTATATATAACGATTTTTTTCTTTCGTTGGGTCTTAAAACACAGATAAAGATTTCTTTCGGAAGTCATAAAATTAATTTGAAGATAATAAAACATCTCTTATTAGATGGTAAACGTAATTGAATTGATTAGGAGTATTTTAAAGACCCGTGTGTTGTCAGTAAAAATTGTTTCATCAATAACCAGTATCCTTAGTATTTTCTTAATTTACTTTCTCCTATATCTGAATTTACTTTTGACTGATAAGTCAATTTAGCGACTAATTCTTGGATTTGGCAGTTGATAGGAAAAAGTTGATTTCAAGTCAAAATTGACTAAAATCTCATCTCGATTTCACTGTTTGCTTAGTAAGAAAAAGTTAATTAACTTTCAGTCAATGAATTTACCTAATTTATTTTTAGTGAAATAATGATCAAAAATGAATATAATTTTGACAGTATAATATTGGTAACTTCTATCAAATTATCTTACACAGAAAAAATATTTGATTGAATCACAGAAAATTATTTGTTTGAAAGACTTCCTTTGATTTAAAAAAAATGATTTATTTGAATTGACTAAAATTGGTTTGATTCAAATAAAGTATCTTTGAACCAAATAAAAATTTGTTTAAATTAAATAAATTTCTGCCTTAAACCGAACAAATTATATCTTTAACCATAAAAAATGCAATAATTTGTTTTGAAGGAAAATTTATTCGATTTAAATAAATATTTATTTAGCACAAAGATATTTTGTTTGAATTAAACAAATTTTATTTTATTTAAATAAATCTTTTGTTTGGACCCCAAAAAGCCTTTTAAACAAATTATTTTCTTTTATTCAATCAAATCTTTTTTCTCAGTGTACTATTCTTGAATGAATATTAACATTTGTTTTAATAATAATTCAAATTTTAAAGAATTTCAAAATCTTTCTGTGGAGAAAAGACGATTTTGACTGCACTGGAATTCGAGTCCAGGTCTTTCGATTGCTGATCGACTGCTCAACTAAATAACTTTTAATAATAAATTTTTATAAAGTAATAAGTTCTCTCTCAGTTTCGTCTATCGATTATATTGAAGTATAATATACAGTAAAAAGAAATTATTCTGTTGTTTTTGTACTAATTTCAATCAGTGAATGGATATTATCTACAGAATTAACTGATTTTGAACTAGAATTCCGTCATTGATTGAAATCAGTAAAAGCTACTAATTGAAATTGAGAAAGTTGAATTCACATTCTTTATACGTATAGGAGTCTTTTAAAAAGGGGGAAAACATTAAAATAACGGAAACATGGCTAAAGTCGAGTGCCTTTTTCTATCTTTTGAGGGGCGCTTTAACTTTCAATCTGTACTTACTATAAATAAACGGGTCTGCCCTCGCGATATGATGAGACTCTTCTCATCTTAAAGGAATTATTTCAAGGAAGAAAAATCTTTTAATTAATTCCAAAATCATATACAACAAGTTTAAGAATTACTGGATGTTAATATTTTAAGTCATTATCACTTTAATTTCAAAATCATTTTTACATTCTCATCACATATGAGAAGGTGTTAGATTTGATTCAAATTAGAGCATTTATGGAATTTTTGAAAATTAGGTACTTTTTGTGAGAATCAAATGTTTTAGTAATAATTTCTGATAGTATTTAAAAAGCTCTATATATATTCCTAATATTTTAAAATTTGAAAAAAATCAATAATTAAATTCCATTTTTCTGTCAATCTATGCGAGATACAAATAAACGTTAAAAATGAGGTCTATAAATCCTCAGAACATTCTTTGAAAAAATGTATATTTTATGTTTCGGTTTTAAAAAACGCTATTGAAAATAAAAATTTCCATTTTTAACCAAAATTTGTGAGATACAAAACTAGCGTTAAAATAAAAAATCGTTTGCTTGAAAATAGTATACGAATTTTTTTTCTTCTTTGAGATATTTGGAAGAAGATAAATTTTTGTTAATTATGAAATTTATTAGAAAGTTACAGAAATGTATACAGAAAATGGAGCGCGAAGCGCGAGTGTCATGATGTTCAATGTGTACTTTAAATAGGGCTGAAGTTTCAGACGTATATTCTGACGAACATTTTTTTTTCTTTTTCGATTTATTATGTCTAAACTTTGATAACAATAGATGTAAGATCCGTCTAACGTTTCTAAATGCAATATCTTGCTCAAAAACACAAAAACTGACCCGAAATTCGTTAATTTGAAGTTAGACGGTAAATTCTCGCACAAAACAAAAAAATTCTGACAATTTTAACGTCTCATTCGAAAGGTGATAAGAAAAGCTACTCAAAAAAAATTCTAAAATGTTTTTCACTTGGTCGAAGACAGTCAAAATGACCAAAAACTGACCCAAAATTCGTTAATTTGAAGTTAGACGGTAAATTCTCGCACAAAACTATAAACTTCTGGCAATTTTAACATGTCCCATTCGAAGTTATAGGAAAAGCTACTCGAAAAAAATTTCCAAAATTTTTTTCACTTGTCGGAAGATAGTCAAAATGACCAAAAACTACCGGAATCTTGTTGAATTAAAGTTAAACGGTAAATCTTCGCTCAGAACTGAAAACTTCTGAAAAAAATATTTTTTTCGTTTTCGTTAGAAAATACGTTTGAAACTTCAGCCCTATGTTCCTTAAGGCTAATAGAGCCTTAAGTAAATTGAAATTCCTTATCCACTTGAAATAAAAAAATTTAGTAACTTTGTAAAAGTGTTATTCACATCTACAAAATTATGAAATTGACTTGAGTTTCAGTATCAAATTACAAGAATTAAACTTATATGCATGGGAAGAATATAAGACCGAGCGCGAAGCGCGACGATCTAATATTTCGTAGAGCGAAGCGCGTGATGAGAATGTGTCCGCAAAGCGGGAAGATTTTTCTTATTAAATATATACTAGTTCCAAAGTTATAAATATTGATTCTACAAAGTTGCAACATATCCAAGCTTCAGATCTCATTAATAAATTCATTCTGATTTAAAAATACTTCTTCCACTACAAAGAAAAAAAAATTAAATATTTTAATAAAAAGTTATACATCTTTGTTTTTAAAATGAATAATTCTTTGGATATAGTTAGTTTGCGAAATGACCTGTAATTTTTTACACTCATGTTTTATAATAACATCGTGAAATAAGGATCCCTCTTTACAAAAACACATATTTGACGTGCTTTTTGGCCACGTTAACAAGTAGGTCATGAGTCATGGTTCATGATAAGACAAGATCGATCGTTAGATGTATACAATTCATGCATAAATTTTCGTAAAGTCCTAGTAGCCTTCTATTATATCTTATATTTATAAAAAATTACTTTGGATACTAAATGCTTATTTTATAAACTCTGAAAATCGACTCCGTATATTACTTTATATCTCTTTACGGTTCAATAATTTGTTTATTTTTTATCCATTATTTCTGTATTATATCCAACTTTTTTTTATTCATATATAGACATTTGATTTCTCTGTACGAAAAATTCTACTTTTATTTACTTTACATGCGAGAATTACATGTTGTCAAGGTGAAGACTTATCAGACGTCCAATCATTGGTGTCCTGGAGTGGCATTGATAATGATGTCACTGTTGAACGGAGGTCAGAATTTTATGCGAATCACTTATTATCGAAGAAAAATTCAAATACAGTAAAAATTAAAAATTCATTGTAGTATATAAATGTAGGATAAAAATATAAAATAACTAAACCATTATTGAAAGATCATTCGATTTTTTAAAAGTATTTATGTGTTTGAAGATGGCATCTTCTGATAGTTCAGATAAACATTTAATCGTACATGATAATAATTTTTATGAGGCATTGTATTATTAGAACTGAATTTGATCATCCTACGTAATCCTTTTCTCTTAACGGGATCCGCCATCTTTGATATTTTTATTTTTGGAATTCGAACCTTCCATATAATTTTTTTTTTGTTTTCTATGTTTTTTATTTTGTTCCTTACAACGTGTAGCAACTATTTGTTTATAAAAAATAAGGTAACATGATTGAAAAAAAATTAAAAATAAAATAAAAAAATTAATAAAAATATCCCAAAATATATTTAAAAAATTGGGAATTATTTTTTCTTAGCTAGAGTGCTTTCCATACCTAAAAATATTAGCGCAGTCGAAAGCGTCATTTTTTCCACAAAAAGATTTTCAAATTCTTCAAATATTGATAATATAATGTTTTTATAGGGATACCTGTTATATACTATTTTCCATATAATTCAAAAATATTAGTAAATAAATACACAAACTATTTTGTGTAAAAAGCTCATTTTCGCTAAAAACGCGTTATTCGTAAATCGTAGTAACTTTTAATTTGATTTATTTTTCCAAGAAAAAAGATCAGATTGTCTTGAAAATTTAAGCACGTACACAGAAACGTTAGAGAATAAAAGAATAAAATTTTTGGAAAATGTCAAAAATATCAAAAATATAATTAAAGGTGGCGGATCCCTTTAAGTTGTTAAACATTAATTAAATTTTGGGATATTCCTTATTATTTTGCGATTCTGTAACAGTAAATACGATTTGACTTGAAAAATACGGTAGTTGATGTTTTGATATTATCTCTAATAAGACATAATGATATGAATAATTTAAAAATAGTCATTTTTCGATCCAAATAACCATGAAGTTATAACAGTAGTTTTCTTAATTTGTTTCCTCTAATCTCGCATATTTTGGTTGAAAAATGAAATTTCTGATTTTCAATAGTATTTTTCAAAATGAAAACGAAAAATATACATATTATCAAAAAATATCTTTTGCGAATTAAAAATTTTACATCATGATGTTTTTGCGTATCTCGCATAGTTTGACTGAAAAATGAAATTTTATTATTCACTTCTTCTAAGTTTTGAAATAGTGTTATGATGAGAATGTGTTCCTTAAAGGGGTATTCTGGTCTAGAGATACAAATTTTAGACGTTTTTTTAAATTTGATTATAAAAAAACAAAAAATACTTTTAACATCCATTTTTTATCAGATATCAATTGATATGTTAATAATACACAAAATAAAATTTCAAAAAAAAAATTCAAAAAGTTACAGGCTGGTAAAGTGGGTGTTTAAAAAACAGGGTGCGTCCTAGTTGACACGATTCCAACCCTTCTAGTCATCTGGAACAAAAAAAAAGATTCTTAATCAGTCGGGATGTCATTATAGCTCCTACCTCAGGGAAAAAAAATCGCAAAATGGCGACTGTGTGATAAAAGTCATTTTTACCCTTTTTTTCACAGTTTTGAATTTTTTTAAAATATTAAATAACCAAATTTTAACATAAATCTGGTAGGGGCGATAGAGGGTTACATAGAGAAGGTTTATGCCAAATTTCAAGTAAATCGGTACGAAAAAGCGTTAGAATAGAAAATTATTTGCCTAAATGAGGTCTAAAAATTCTCATTGAGACATTTTTAGACAAGATGTATATTTTATGTTTTGATTTGAGGTGGTTAGAACAAAAGATGAGTAAATATTGTTGCCATAGAAAAGAGAAACATAAAAATGGTTGGCGCAAAATGAAGACAAATCTTCTTCAGCGGTAGAGCGAAACAAAATAAAGTTAGAGCAAAAGAGAGACAAATCTTCTTTAGCGGTAAAGCGAAACAAAATAAGGTTGGATCAAAAGAGCGACTCGGTTGTCCTGCTTTAATATTAGAGAAAAAGCGAGACTACCGAGTCACTCTTTTCCTCCAACTTTATTTTGTTTCGCTTTACCACTGAAGAAGATTTGTCTCTCTTTTGCTCTAACTTTATTTTGTTTCGCTTTACCGCTGAACAAGATTTGTCTTCAATTTGCTCCAAGCGTTTTTATGTTTCAATTTTCTATGGCAACAATATTTACTCACCTTTTGTTCTAAGGGCCTCATTTTAAAAACACTGTTGAGAATGAAGAATTCGATTTTTAAATTATTAGAAAGTTACAGAAATGTATAGAGAAAATCGAGCTCGAATGTCATAATGAGAATGTGTTCCTTAAGGAGGGAGATACCTCTAGAACCCTTAAAAAAAGCAGTTTTTTCAATTTTATTCTGGGAGAATGGAAATGAAGCAAGTCCGGATTTTTTGCATATATTAGAAGGCATTATTTAACTTCAAAAAAACAATTTTTTCATGATAGAAAAATACAAAATGGCGGAAATATGACGGATCCCGTCGATAGCGTCGCTGCTAACATTTTATCCGGCCGTCAACTTCCTGGCTAGGTTTTTCATCTGAAACGATAAAAGAAAATTTTTTATAAATCGGGAAGCTTTTATCAAGTGCGTAGCAGGTGGGTTTTGAGAATTTCGAAAAATTGAGTATATTTCCATGCGTTTCGTGAAAAAGTGCCATTTTTACCCGTGTTTTGTGACATGAAAATAGTTAAACAACTGTAGAAATACTATTTTTTTCGTAAAAGCGCCCTACTACACACTTGAATATAGAATTATCTATAAAATACCGTTTCATTCAAGTAAATCGGTTGAATAGTTTGCTCGCAATCATGACGGCCGGATAAAAAAAGTTAGTTTCGAGAAAACGAGCCTCAAAGTTTTTGTGCATAAAAAAATATGTTCCATTCAACTTACGGGTTACCAATAGAACTTTGGGATTATATTTTTGAATATTTTTTCAATCGATTTGAGCAAAAAAAAAATTTTTGATTTTTTGAAAGTTCTAGAGGTATCTCCCCCCTTAAGGCTGATAGAGACTTAAGCAAATTGAATTTTCTTTTCGATTTGAAATCGCAAATAAATTTAGTAACTTTAAGAAAATTTAATTCATATTTACAATATTATAAAATTGATTTGAGCTTCAGTATCAAATTACATGAAAGAAAGTTAAATGTATGCGAAGAATATAAGACCGAGCCGAATAGTGAAAATAAAAAAATTGTTGCAAGAGCAATAAAATACATTGAATGTCATAATAAAAAAATGCCTGTACAAAATTTTGAAAGTAACGATTTTTATAGTTTCCGTTACTGAAAAAAATGTAACTAGTTACCCTTTCGTTACTTATTTACAAAAGGAACTAGTTACCACTATCTTTACCAAAAATAAGTAACTAGTTGGAAGCAGCTAGTTACTTACCATGATTGATAAAAAATACCAGTTTGCTGCATAAAAACGCTTAACTTCATATTACTCCGCGAACAAAGAAGACGCTTTCGAAACTTGGATGGGACCTTTTACCTCACCCGTCGTATTCAACAACTCTTGTCCAATGGGACCTTCGGACTACCAGCTGTTCCAATCGATGCAAACGTCTTGTCTGACGTGCACTTTAAGGCATAAAAGGAGATCCAAAATTGGATCGATGATTTCATCGCTTCAAAAAATGTAACTTTCCTTTAAGGTCGAATCTTATTTCTCCTCAAACAATAGCACTAGCTCGTTGAAAAAAATAGATTATTTTAATAATTAAATTACATTTTAGTCTTTTTACATATAAACTTTGAACTTTCTGAAAGAAGATGGATTGATTAAAATTGATTATAGACTTTGAGTTTTACGAATAATTTTATAATTAAATTTTATTTTTGACCCAACTTCTTTTCTTATTGTTTCTTATCAAATTTTAAAAAATTATGCGATTCTAATAAATCATGAATCATTTTTTCAGAGAAAAGATTTCCCACAACTTCACCGTTTCTGATTTTTAAAAATAAATTCTTTAATGGCTGAAACCTTAAAAAAAACATTTTCCAAAACGAAATTTTTATAAACAAATTGATGAATTTGATAATAATTTATTCATTTTCGAAAATTGGAAATTGTTAAGTTCTAGGGAATCTTTTTCTTGAAAAAGTGATTTGTAATTTGTTAAAATCGCATAATTTTTTAAAATTTGGTAAGAAGCAATAAGAAAAAAAGTTGGGGCAAAAATCAAATTTATTAATAAAATTATTTTTCTGTATTCTAAATTTTTTTTATGGAAATTAATCTTTTCTCTTCCAAAATAGCCCTTCAATAATAATATTGTTATTCTTGAAAGCAAAATTATCTATTTTTGCCTGAGGTCTAATTTTTGTGGATCAACTACCTTAAATCTTTGACTTTATTTTCACTAAAATCATTTAGAAAATTAGAGTACTTTGAAATATAAATTTTACTGTAATAAAAACTAATTCATAGTAACCCCCCCCCCCCCTCGCATGAACTTAAGAAAAAATTCCCATTGATGTGCTACCAAATTTATTTTTATTAATTCCTGAAAACAAAGCTTCAAGGATCAAGAGATTTGCCTTGATGCTATTTATGTTATATTATAATGATTACTAATTTAATGGCACGTGGAAACGAAAATTAACTTGTTTGAAAAGCTTAATTAGTTGGCTTAAATCAACAAAGAAATTAAATCAATCTTAGTATGATTTACTTGATTACAAAAGGCCATACTTCATCTAAATGAATTTTACTTAAGGAGGGTCAGTTTATAGAAATAATAATTAAATCAAAGTTAATTGATTCATGAGATAAATCAATCAGAGCCTATTTTTTCATTAGAATATTAGAACATTCTTTCCAATTTCACTACTTAAGTTTGTTATGAACTGTGGAATAAACAAATTGTTAACAGTATGTAGTTTCTAAACAAATTATTCAAAAAAGGAATTGTAACAAATGTTTTATTGAACAAAATGAGCTTTTGTTTATTAAGATTGAAAGAAAATTAAAATTAGTTATATCAAGGTTGAGAAAAAACTTTAAATTTTAGACAAAAATTAATTAAAAAGATTATTTTAATAATTTTGAAAAATTAATTACATTAATAATTAAAATGGTAGATTGTATTGACCCTTGATTTAATTATAGACTTCTTCATTTATGGACCCTAAAGCCAATGCAAACGTACCAAGTTTTATAAATTTTATTACATTCTCATCATATGAGAAAGTATTGGTTCTATATGATAAATCAATTTCAGAATTTTCATAACATATTTACGTTTTGAGACCCCCTGAGTCAGAGAAAACCTTTTACCTTTTGAGGGCCCAAAAAGAAAGGACAAGTTCCTTAACTAGCCATTGTGGACCAATGCTTCTGGTTTTATTTATAAAAAACGTTTCTGTAAGAATCAAAAATTCCACTTTTCCGCCTAAATATACGAGATACGACAAGAATTCTGGGAAACAAAATTCTTTATTCTAAAGAGATCTAAAAATTCCCTAGTGACCATTTTTTCATAGGAGTTATATTTTTTGTTTGTTAATGAAAAATGTTATTGGTAAAAATTTCGACAAAATTTTTTATCTTAAGAAGATATACAAATTTACTTTGAATCTCTTAATGGTAGGACACGTAGTTTTCGTTTTAATTGTAAAAAACGTTATCAAGAATGAAAAATTCTATTTTGCACCAAATCGATGCGAGATTTGAAAAACATGTCAGCAAAGAAGATTGTTAGCTTCAAAAAGATCTGCAAATTAGCTTCTGACTATTTTTTCCTAAGGGTTATATCTTTTTATTTATTCATCAAGAACGTTGTTAAGAAAATCAATAATTCAATTTTCCCGCCAAAATATACGAGATAAGGAAAAAATATTAAGGAATAAAATTATTTATTTCAAGAAGATCTACAACTTTGGTCTCAAAGATGTTTTCATAGGAGTTATATCTTTTGTTTACATTGAAAAACATTATTAAAAATTTTAAAAACCTCTTTCTACACATAGAACACCAAACGCAAAGCGTGAGATCTACGTATTTCGGAGCGCGATCACCGAAACGCGCGCCCCAGGCGTGCTCTGATGCAAATGTAATTTATATTTACAACATTATAAAATTGATATGAGTTTTTGTATAAAATGACGGGAACTATACTTGAAAATATGCAAAGAATATAAGACCGAGCGCGAAGCGCGACGTCCGAATGACGCGCCCTAGGCGCGATGAGAATGTGCCCGCGCAGCAGACAGTATTTTTTTTATTCAATTAATTTATTCATTCAAATGATTTAAATGCAGGGAAGGCTCAGGTTTGTCATCTTATGTATATAGTTTGAAAAGCAGAGTTTTTTTTATATGAAATCATGCCTATATGCATAGTTCAATAAAGAGTTCTTGCAGTCTTTGTTCTATAAAGATCTTCATAATTGTGATTGATTTGTTGAAATATCTTCAGGTCTTTGAACTCGTGTCTCATTCTTTCGTCTATCTAAGATTTCAACAGTTTAAACGCTTGCATTTACTAAGTAAATCTGCCCCGAGAACAAAGACTTAATAACTTCTTTCCATTCTTGGCTAAAATTTTTTCACCTTTCGATGTTATACTACGAGTTCTTGGAAGATAGTTCACTTGCTCGATGCTTCTGTTTCCTTCGTAGAATCTTAGACTGATCACTGCTCCGCTCGCTCGATGGTTTTACGATCCACTTATCTGCTATTTTAGTTCCTCAGAGGAAGAAACGAGACTCGAATCCAAAAAATCTATCGACCTCGAGTAGGTTGTATAAAAAGACTGACAATAAAAGAAAGACAGCGTTTTTTTTTATGTTGACGTAAAAGACAAAAATATTTCGGAGATAAATTTATTTTTTAAATTTTCTTATAGCTTAGAAAACTTTACACTGAAAAGAAACTTGGATTATTAATCGAATTCTAGTAAAATTAAGTAAAAACTTGATAAAATTTACTAAGAAACTAGTAAATTCAACTAAATGTTTGGTAGATTTAACAAAAAAATGGATTTTTCTACTATCGGGTGATAAAGTGGATTTTATTGCCCCGTATGGCGCAAACAAATACAAATTTTCGTCCCCAAATGAAAAAAAAATCGTATGTAACATGAGAGAAGCATTTATTTTACTCGCAAAATAAATTATAACTGTAAATACTTTTATTTACTAGCGGGACAAAAAGTGTATTTTTTTCATACCTGCGGGACAAGCAATAGTATGTTATGCACCTAGGGAGAAAAAAGTTTATTTTGCGAGTGCAAACTTTGAGTCACGAGCAAAGCGAGGGCAACAATCACACGAGTAAGATCAATGTTACTCCCATGTTGCATACGATTTTTTTCCACTTGGGGGTCAAAAAACGGATTTGTTTGCGCCGTACGGGGCAATAAAATGCACTTTATGACCCGATAGTAGAAAAATCCATTTTTCGACCCCCAAGTGGGAAAAAATCGTATGCGACATGGGAGTAACATTGATTTTACTCGTGTGATTGTTGCTCTCGCTTTGCTCGGGACTCAAACTTTACACTCGCAAAATAAACTTCTTTCTCCCTAGATGTATAAAATATACTATTGCAAAATTTTCACTCATACAAAGTTAACTTATGTTCTTTATCGTCTTCTGTTGTATTTTCCAAATTTTCAAGTAGATATTTTATCAAATGAGAAAATTATCTTACATTAAATTTTACAATAATTCGGTCACGTGATCTTGAATCTTAGGCCCATATTAAAGTTGCATTCATTTTTTATAGAAAAAGCATATAGATGTTTGGGATTGGGGTGGGAGGGGATATTTCTAGAAAGCGCCTTACGTAATTTATGCATGGCCCCTTACCAGTTTTTCTTTCAGTGCAGGTATGAGTCATTAATTTATAACTGTATTATCATGACCTCTATTTTTATCAAACCTTATCTTATAAGGCACAAATATGAAAATGATAGACAAAAAAATTTTAATGTGAAATCAGAAAATAGAGTAATAATTATGTATACATGTTGTTGCGTACTCTCCAAATCTAAATTAGTAAAATTCACTATGAAACAGTGAATATACACTAATCATTAGTTCATATGCACTGTTTTGCAGTGAATTTTACTGATTGAGATTTAGGGAGTAACATCTGATCCACAATTGGACTCAAAAAATAAAAAAGTACGTACAAAGTGAGTCATGTGACGAGGAAAAGTATTTTAGTCCCTCTTTTCCACTCTCTAAATCTGAATTAGTCAAAATCTACTGATTATCAGTAAAATGTGACTGATTCAAATAGCTAAAACAAGTTTATTGTGAATCAGTCAAAATTCACTGATTTAGTCACTAAAAATTTGACTGATTCAGATTTAGAGAGCATTTTTATACAATATAAATAATTTTGGTGAAAGTTTCGGGATATGATAAAGGCCATATAACCCCCCTGGAAACCCCATAGAAGAAACTATGTCAAAAATTTTATATTTGGAGTGGGAGCTAGGTCAAGAAATTTTTCACGTAGAAACTTTCATAATAGTACATTTTAAGCTCTTTATATGAGAGATATGTATAAACTAAAAAAAACAAATTTTTTTTCTTGATGCAAATATTAATTTGCAAAATTATACACTTCCTGTTCCATACGAAAATTCAATTCTGTATGCATATGGAGAATTTTAGCACATTCAGGTGATTTCTGTTTAATACACTTTGCTGACTCAGAACGCACTGAAACGAGTGAAATGTAATTATGCTATTAGTCACAAAAACATTTACATTTCGTATCGCTAAAGGTTGTGTTTAAAGAACAAAGAAAGAAATTTAACATAAGGTAGGCAAACGTAAATATATTGTTTTTAAAGATGAATAAGATAAAGTATTATTATTATCAGATATTTTTGAAAAACTCAACAAGTATTTACAAGTTAAAAATGAACAAATAGAAAACCAGTATAAATAAAGTAAAATTATGTCATACATTTCAATTGCTGAATGGGAATAATTTTTAACTAATTTAAAAAAAGAGTCTAAGTGAAACCTAAATTACATTGTCCATTCGTTTACAGTGATATTTATAATTCGCGAACCTGTAAGTTCGCATGTTGAGAACACAATTCACGAGCTTAATGTGTCAATTTTCTTATCTTTTCATAAAATATGAAGTGAATTATTGTTATCCGTGTATGTAGAAACTAGCATGAGCTATTATTAGTATAATAAGGGTTACTATCTGTATTATACCCAGAATTACATTTTCATCATTTCTTGAATAATCGATGTATTAAAAGAATGGTATACGTTTTATTATACACTATTAGAAAAAACTACTTTTGTTAAATTTTTATTAAATTATCGTGGTTGAATGAATCTTCAACCAAATATGAATGCGTTTTCAGTTAAATAATTCAATTTTCAACAAAAATGAATGAATTTTTGACCACAATAAATAAAATTTCAATCATAGTAAATGAAAAAAGTTGAATTTTTAAAAATCTCTAACAATGCACGGAAAAAAATAGTTCGAGAAGCTTTACTCAACGTTTAGCAAGATTGGGACACAGACAAAATGGAGATTATTTAAGTTTATGGGTCAAGCAGATCACGTGACAAAAATTATATGTTAATTCAACCATGTAAGATAACTTTTTACATTCTCATCATGAATGAAAAGGTATTGGTTTTAAGCGAAAAATGACTTTCGAAATTTTCATTAAATTTTTACGTTTACTTTATCGGAGCCGAAAAAGTAAGGACATAAGTTCGTTAACCAACCATATCCAACCAAAATTGAGGAGACTAGACCATTTTTTGTGATTTAGAAAAAATCTAAAATTCTAATACTGGTTTTTGATAATGCTCATAAATCTCTACAAATTACCTCCATAACATTCTTTGATTAAACCAAAATTTAAAATTTTACAGCATGTTAAATTTTTTTTCCAGTTAAAGTATACGGATTATGAAAAAGAGTTATCCTACAAAATTATTTTCTATATTAAGATCTACAAATTTGAATTGCAACATTTTTTCATAAGATGTATATTTTTCTTTTTAATTTAAAAAAATACTATTGAAAATCCAAAATTCAATTTTTTAACAATAATATGTGAAATACGAAAAAATGTAAGAATGCAAAGTTGTTCGTTTTAAAAAGATCTACAATTTTTGTCTACACAGTTTCTGATAAAACATATATTTTTCGTTTCAATTCCAAAAATACGATTAAAATTCAAAAATTCCATTTTTTAGACAAAATATGTGAGATATAAAAAAAACGTTCAGATGGAAAATTGTTTGCCTAAATGAGGTCTACAAATTCTCTTCAAGACATTTCTCGACAGGATGTATATTTTATATTTTGATTTTAAATATTGAAAAAATTCCATTTTTTTCACCAAAATATGAGATACTAAATAAGCGTTGTTCTGTAAAATCGTTTCCTTGAATAAAGTCTACGATTGTTTTTCCTTTTTGAGAGATTTGGAAAAAAAGAAATTATTTTAATCATGTAATTTATTGAAAAGTTACTGAAATGTATACAGAAAATCGAGCGCGAAGCGCGAGCGTCATGATGAGAATGTGTTCCTTAAGGCTGATAGAGCCTTAAGTAAATTGAATTTCCTGTTTCACTTAAATTCAAAAAGAAATTTAGTGACTTTGAGAAAATGTGTAATTCACATCATCTGTAATATTATTATAAAATTGGTTTGAGTTTCAATATCAAATTATAAAAAATAAACTTAAATGTATGCGAAAAGCATAAGACCGAGCGCTAAGCGCGACGATCAAATCGCGCGTCCCAGGCGCGCTCAAATTTTTTTGTTCATAAAATATCTTGCTGTTGACTGTTGACTTTGTTTCAGTAAAAATTCTGCAATTTTTTTTATTCTAGAATATAGTAGTTTTTGCTGATTTTTTTGGGGGGGGGGGGGGAATAAATAAAAGACAGGAAAATGGTCTTTTGCATATATTTTTTGAAATTGAAGATATATGTTGATGTTGGTAATTGGCTTTAGGGTCCAAGGTTGATAAAAACTCAGAGTTTTACATAATCAGACGTTTCGGCTCTGATCGGAGCCCTCATCAGTGATTTATTCAAATCTAAAAATACAGAAAAAGGGTTTTGCTAACATAGGATATTTTGCATACAAAATTTTTTGTAAAAATTTAACAAGTAATTATAATTATGTTTTTACATGTAGGTAAATAAATTTTGATATTACTTTGAGGTAAATATTTCATTCACATAACCTAACAAACTAGATACCAGAAAGCATTTTTTGGAAGGTTGGAATTAAGTGTCTAAATATAAAAAATATTTTTAATTGACATTCGTGCATGGAATTGTAGATTGAAATTTTTGTGGTGTAGTTTTTAATATACATACATACACAACCACACACACACAGACACACACACATACATATATATACATATATATACACATATACATACATATACACATATACACATACATATATATATATATATAATACATATACACATACACATACACACACACATACACATATACATACACACATACACATACACATACATATACATATACATATACATACATATATACACATATATATACATATACATACATACATATACATATACATACACACATACACATACATACACACATATACATACATACACATATATACACATATACACACATATAAATAAATACATACACATACACATATACACACATATACATCACGCATGCAATATATACACATATATACGTGCAATATACAATGTACATATACTATATAATATGCATACGTACATACACACATACATACATACATATGACATGCACATAACATTATATATACCACACATATAAAATATTTTCAAATTCTTTAAATATTATTTCTTTTGGTATGAAGTGCAATCTGTAAATTTTATTTAATTCAACATTTTTTTCTTTGGCATATTTTCCTTAGAAATTTGTCCGCTGTGATACTTTTTTAGCAAGAAGAACTGAAAAATTGATAGTTTTTTTGCAATGACTTAGAACATAAAGAGTCCGTAGAGTTATAAAAAAGGCTTTTTCCCAATCGTGGGTATAGACAATGAGGCTGCTTATTCGGAATGTACACAAAAAGGCCATAAATTTTCATGTCTGAACTTGAAAAACAAATTTTTTGAATAGAAATGTTCAGGTTAATAGGTTAAATATTTTTTTCTCAATCCCGCCCGCCAATTTCAAAAACATGGTTTCGAAAAAACGCGCATTTTAGTTGACGAGGAAGAAACCATACCATAAAAATTTTTTTCAATTCAAAGAAATCTTTTTCTCTGGATTAAAAAAAAAAATTTGAATTCAAAACACTTTAATCCAAAGAAATTATTTCCTTAACCGTATATAAAAGAAATATTTTCGTTAAAGGTCCCTTTCTTCTTTTCTTTTTATTATTTGCGCTTTTTGAATGATGTTTCCCAAATTCTGGTAATTTTATTCAAATTGATATATTATGAAAATATAATTTTTTTCATTTAAGAAAGATGTTTAACTGAAAATAAAAATAAAATTGTGTTCATTTGACAAAAACACCAAAAGAAATAACTTTTATCATTTTATGAAAACTATATACGTAAAACTGCAGATTTCCGATTTTTTTTCAGATCGAAAGAGTTAGAATTATAAGCACTGAATATTATAGAATATTTAAAATTACTAGTCTTGAAAGGCTAGCGTTTCTTCACCGAAAGTTCTTCTAAAAACCGGTTGGTGAGTTCTGATTCAGCTCGACCTTGAGTCAGTCAGCGTGGATCCAACCAAGTTCAAGGGTTTTACGGCACTGCGCCATGAAACAAATAAGCGTTGGGAGCAACGACTGCTGTGTATATAATAATTAACTAATCAAAAAGTAAGAGTATACAGTCAACTTTAAATTGAGAAAAAAAGACAAACTCCACTAAAAAACCATAAGAATATACACGGAGAAAAAATATCGGGAATAAATGCCGAAAATTTAACTATAATGAATTTTTTTAAATTTGGTACGTCACAAATATCACAATTATATCAAATTATCTCCAACTTGTCCACATGTCCGAACTTTGCTCAAAAGTTGAGTATAGTTTCCCCAACTATTTTTCTCCGTGCAGTACATTTTTGTTAACGCGAATTCACGATATATACTTATAGGTACACATATATAATCGCACGCTTGTTCCTATTGAGTTAAAAATCTTTAAGAAAATTGTATTGATATTTTTTTCTGCATAGTTAGGTCCAAAATAAATGAAATTTTGTTTTCAAAATTTGGGAGATGGTAGGGGAGATAAAAACGGATATATATTATTTCTTATTTACAGAAAAAATAAAGTGGATTTATTATCTCTCGCATTTAATGTGTATTTATAACGAAAAAATAACAATTTTATTTGAGATCCATGTACATTGTTATAAACAAATGGTACACTCAAGTTGAATAATAGGGGACCTGGGTTTAGGAGCTTCCAAAAATTTATTTAACTGTTGTGCGGTGAAAGGGGACGAAAGAGTGGCGATGTAAACAACTTTAAGTCATTGGGCCCCGTAAGAAGAAAAGGGTCAGTGCCACTTTGGAGTGTTCGTTTCAACTCTCTCCTACGACTAAAATACTTCTTACGGTCCTGATTATTTTGATCTGAGGATTACCCGAGTTGACGGATGCAACACCCGAAATTGTCCCTATTATCTGACTTGAGGGTATTCATGAACAAACACTCAACTTTAATGTTTTCCCTGGACAAATTTACTTTTGTTAACTAAGATTTTATCTAGACTTGAGGAACTATTTCAAGTCTTCCAGTTAAGGTAGTTCGTTCACGAAAATTAGACCTCAGGCAAAAATAGATAATTTTGCTTTCAAAAATAGCAATATTATTATTGAAGGGATAATTTGAAAGAGAAGATTATTTTTCATGAAAAAAATTTGAAACACAAAAAAATAATTTTATTCATAAATTTTATTTTTGTCCAAACTTATTTTCTTATCGCTTCGAGCCAAATTTTTAAAAATATGGCAATTCTAATAAATCACGGCTCATTGTTTTAGGAAAAAGATTATCTACAACTTGACCGTATCCAATTTTCGAAATTGAATTAATTATTATCAAATACAGCAATTTGTTTATGAAAATTTTATTTTGAAAATTTTTATTTTTTTATAATTTCAGCCATTACAGGATTCATTAAAGAAAATAGGAAACGGTCAAGTTGTAGAGAATCTTTTTCCTAAAAAAATAAACCGTGATTTATTAGAATCGCATCATTTTTTAAAATTTGACTAAAGCGATAAAAAAATAAGTTTGGGTAAAAATAAAATTTATTAATAAAATTATTTTTTGTGTTTAAAATTTTTTTCATGAAAAATAATCTTTTCTCGTTCAAATTAGCCCTCCAATAATAATATTGCTATTCTTGAAAGCAAAATTATCTATTTTTGCCTGAGGTCTAATTTTCGTGATCGAACTACCTTAAAGTCAGATTCACTTTTGTAATTTTTGGCATTGATAAAACCTATTTAAAATGTCATTTCTCCTCATGTGATAAAAACTTAACAGGGATGAATTTTGATGATAACTTATATAATACATTGCACCCACGAAAAAATTAAAAAAACTTAATAAAAATGCTTTTGAATCTGCAGTAAGTTGCCAAATTATTATACTCACTTTGTTTTTGCATAAAATCTTCTAATATTGACAATACACATTTTAACATTTTTCCGTAAAAGTAATATGAAAGATGTCAACATTTTGAATCAAACGATCTCAAGATGAAGTGTTTTTGACAATTTTTGAGGAAGATATTGTGAAAAAAGTCAAATTTCGAACTTTTTAAATTATAATTAATTCCCGAAATAATTGATATTTTCAAGGATTCTTCGACTCAAATTAAAGATTAATTTACGTAGAATATAAAAAACGTGCCAAAAAAATAATATTAATTTTCGTAAATTTACCTTTTAAATTTGTCGAAGAACATCAATTATTTCGGAAAATATAATTTAGTAAGAGTTGGAACTTTTGACTTTTGGCACAATATCTTCCTCAAGAATTGACAAAACCACTTAATCTTGGGGTCGTTTTATCAATAATTTTGACGCCTTTCATGTTACTTTAAGGGAAAAATGTTAAGATGTGTATTGTCAATATCAGGAAATTTCATGCGACTAACACAAACAAAGTGAGTTCAACAATTTGTACTTTAGAGCACCCATGCTCAAAGCATATATATCATTGTTTCAAATTAATATGCTATAGAATTTGTAGAATATTTATTAATTCCTTATAGCATATTTTTGGAATAAATATCAGGTGTACAAATAAGTTACCGCTGTTTTTTGTCAAAAATTGGGCATTTATTGTGAAAGAACGAAACCTTATGTTTTATTCGAAGTATTGTCCATCGTATTATTCTTCTTGTGTTTGGCACGAATTTGGCTTCCAATTCCGCGTCTTTAAACACTTTCGGCTTTTTGCTACGTTCTTTATGATGCCTTTTTTGTAGAATGATTCGTCTTTACTCTCAAAATAGGCCTCAGTTTCGGCAATCACTTCTTTGTTGGAACCAAATCTCTTTCCCTGGAGCATTTTTTTCAGGTCAGCAGAGTCAGAAAAGGCGCAGAAAATCCTTTTTACCTCGCTTGGACAGCTCCAAACAGCGCTTTGAATCCTCGACGCGTTGTTGTTTTTGATTGGGTGTGAGTGATATATTTAAGGTGTCAGCTATCTCACGCGACTTCCCAAGCAGAAATTAACAATCGGACCAACGTAGATCCAACGTTGGATACCAACTTCCGACTGTCGGCGGGCAGTCGAAGTGATAACGATGTACTGTGTTGGTACAACACTAGTTTCCAACGTTGTATCAATGCTGGTAACCAACATATTTTCAACGCTGGCTGTCAACATTTCTAAAATATTGGTTATATACTTTTATTATTAAATCCATGTTTTACGGTTAAAGACATTTTTTAAAGAAGACTAGCTTCTAAAAACAGACTATTGACTCTCAAACGATTCCCTTCGCTATTGAAGGATTTTCTATTCAAAATTGGCATGAGAGGAAATCCTTTAGAAGTTGAACGATTATCGTTTCAAATGCTAACCTTTCACTGTCAAAGTATTTCCTTTGTTCTTGAAATGAAATCCTTTTTCATACAAAAAAAAATAGAGGACAAAAGAAAACAAATTGTATAATATAATTTATGTAATAAAAATATTAGAAATTTACACAAGCCCAACTTTGACAAATGCCAATATTAAATCGGTTATCATCAATACTGCAATAACAGTAAAACGATACACAAAAGAAATCTGCTTAATTTCAATGGATGCATTCTGAAAAGAACCTAACTTCACTATCAATACACTTTTCTTAGAGACTGTACCAGTTTCGAATCAACTTTTTACAAACACTGGTATTTTACAGTTTTAATTATCAGAGTCGATTAGACACTGGGTGGACCTTGCACATTTACTGTCGGAAAATAACTTTTTCCACAGTCGGAAGATGCTTGGGCCTGTTGTACATCCAACATTGTACAAACGCTGGTATTTTACAGTCGACTACTGGGGCTGAATAGACACTGGATAGACCTTATACATCCACTGTCAGTAAATTAGTTTTTCCACAGTCGGAATAAGATTGGGTCAATTGTTTCTCAACATTGTACCAACGTTGGTAATCAACAGTCGATCTCCTACATCGGATCAACATTTTACCGATCGTCACAGTCGGCAGAGTGTCATGATTTCTGCTTGGGTTTCATTTACGATCGCCCAAAAATATTTTGTGAACTTTTGTTATGTTTTCCGGAACAATTGCTGATTTTGGGTGACCAGGGCGTTCAGCGTCATCGGTGTTTGTACGTCCACGTCTTGATAACGCCTTTCAAGCCACTTCTTTGCTTCAACAGTATTTTTATCAATTGTTTTGAAAATAACAAAAGTTGCTTCACCAACATCTCTGTAACTTCTGAACTACACGTCAGATTGTCATGAAATTTTGACACTTAACGCTTGAACGGTTAAAATATCCTAACAACGCTGTTTTTGTTCCATTGTGAGCAAACGCGACACTCGTCTTCTGTACAGCTTTCTCATGTTCAAATTTTCAGTCAATACGCGATGTACAGCACTTTTATTCGACAGTCATTTAATACCATTTTATGGGTTTTCTTTACCATTTCTGTCATGGTCACCTCATTTGGTCGACCACTGCGATGTTTGTCTCGGTAGCTCGTACGATCTTATTTAAACTCTGCCATCCAATACTTTATTGTTGTGGACGAAGGAGCACACAGTAGAATCTAGCTCGGCTTTGATATTGGCTGTATTAAGACCGTCAAATAAAAGTATTGTATCACATAACGATGAGCAATTTTTTTCATGTTTACAAATTCACTGGAAGCATTCACTATTAATAGTTGTCAAACAAATACTAAACAACGTAGCGTCTTCAAACTTCTAACTTCAGATTTATAAGGTTGGTACATTCGACCGTAGTAATTTTTTTCAAACAACAATCGTCATCTATACGTCAGGTCAGGTACTTCTGGGACTACCCTTGTGCATGTACCAGGGGTGTTAGTTGAAGTTTGCCGGTTTTTTCAATAAAGCAAACACTTAATTCTCAAGGGAATCTCAAAAATTTTTTATTTAAAGTATTGACCATTGGATTCTACACATTTTGCCCATCATTCAGGCAAATCATGGATACCATTCCAAAAAAACTTTTTCTCTTTCAAGGCAAACCATTCGACGAGCCATTTTTCGACTTCTTCAAAATTGGCGAAGCGCTGCTCTGCGAGTGAGTGTCCCATCGATGCGAAAAGGTGATAGTCGGACGGGGCGAGGTCTGGAGAGTACGGCGGGTGCGATAATATTTCCCAATTCAATGCTTTTAATGTGTTCTTCACCACTTTAGCAGTATGAGACGGTGCGTTGTCATGTTGTAGGATAACTTTGCCACGTCTTCGGGTCCATTCCGGCCGTTTTTCGATCAACGCATGATTCAAATTGATAATTTGTTGTCGGTAGCGATCCGTACTTACCGTCTCACCAGCTTTGAATAACTCAAAGTACACCACACCACACCACACTGGTCCCACCAAACACAGAGCATTGTCTTACGGCCAAAGCGATTTGGCCTTGGAGTCGATGGGCCAACCTTACCAGGTGAAAGCCATGATTTTTTCCGCTTCGGGTTCTCGAAATAAATCCATTTTTCGTCCCCCGTGACAATTCGATGCAGAAAAGATTTCCTTTCGAACCGTTGAAGCAGCATTTCACAAATGGTTTTTCGATTTTCTATTTGTCTATCGTTCAGTTGGTGTGGTACCCATTTTCCATACTTTTGGTAAACAACTATGATGCTATTATTTTGGCATAATGTAATTGTGTATTTTTGAAGGTTATTGTCCATAGAAAAATATGACATAGATGCCAAATCATAGAAATGTATACATATCTCTAGCGACATCTATGAGTAAAACCGGCAAATTTCAACTAACACCCCTGGTATATGGCAGTCACTGCGTATAAAATGAAAATTAGGTCAATAATTTTATTTTTTATATCTTTTGCGAATATTTCGGATTTTAATTTAATCAAAGCGAATAAGAGCTATTCCGAGTCATTACAACCATTCCGGTTCAATCCGAGGTATCAATCAGAATGAATCCAAATCAAATTTTTATCCGATTCATTCCAATCTCGCTCTTAGATCGAACCGGAATTGATGGGATTGAGCCGGATTGATTTTTAACTAATTTGCATCCAATGAGATCCAAAAGGTTTTTCGGACTGGTTCGGAATGGTTCAAAAAGAGATTTTAAAATGGCTCAGATTGAATTCCCTTCCAAAACTTTTGCTAGGAATGTTCATTTGTAAAAAATTATAAACAGCAGATATAGGTATATTACGTATTTTTTACTAATGTAAATGCAAGGAGAGAGTGACAAAAAAAGAAGTAAGCAAGAAAGGGCAAAGACTCGAGTTGATTACCGAAATAAGTTTGATTCTATTTTTGGATTCAAAGTTAAGCTTCGATGTAAGCGCAAAGGCCAGGAAGAAAAGCATCCTATCTTGTATTCGTGCAAATACAAATCTACTCAAAATAATAGCATATTATATATTTTAATCAGCGCTTGAGAAATTCCTCGAGAAAAAGAAACTATTTACTTTTACAGTTACAGAGAAAGGTAACTCGCTACCGAACACTTTAGGTGATTTATTACGATCATGTAAATTTTCATGAGTAGTTTAATATCTTGGTAAATTGAACATATTACAATTAAAAGTAACTTTATAGCAATTAAGAAAATAAAATTTACAGGTTACTGATCGATTCAAACTATGTATCGTTACACTAACTGATGTTCTTATTCAGGAAGAAAAATAGAAATGAGAAAATCGGAGTTGATTTCTGGAATTTTATAAAAAAAATTACGTTTTATTCTTTTTATCGATTCCTCAATACATAAAAGAGTGTGATGCAGATTGATAATTAATACTGAATTCCAGTAATCATTGCCAAGGGACATTGCACTTTATCCTATTAATGAGGGAATCAGTTGGAAAAAACCAAACGTAAAATTTGTTTACAGAAATTTCAGTAATCAATGCCAATTTCCTCATATCAATTTTTCTCTGCATTGCAACTAAGTTACCACGAAAATTAACATGCACTGTGAATAAATCAGAGAGTGAAATAAAAAAATAAAATGATTTAATAATAAAATTGAAATGTTCAATTGAACATTATATGAATAACCGAAAAGAAGAATTGTTTGATTTTCTTGTAGTATAGAAACATGTAGAATCCATCCACAAGATTATTAATTTTTTTGTTTTGAATCGGTTAATGTTGAAATATTATATTGTGCTGAATTGATTATGTAACGTTTATTTATTATCAGTTTCAAATGTAGGATTGAGTTGCGTTAACAAAGAATGTCAATTAGAGATTAGACTGTGTAGAATTGAACATCCGATTCATAATTTTTCAATTAAATGTTAAATTTCATGATCTCGAATCGGACATTGAAAATAAACGTTTGTGCACAAACAAAAATGTATAAATGGATCTTCCTACAAAAAATAATTATTCATAAAGAACTTAATTGTTTTCTTGGAGCCTAACTTCGAACCCTAAGAAGGCATTAATGAAAGTTATACCGTACTGGCTAACTATCTAGTATCTAGATGGTGACTGTCTATAAAAGAAAAACTATTTATAAATTCATTAATCCAATACAAATTATAACCCGAATAAATGGTGATTATTATTTTCTTCTTGCTCATTAATTTCATACAAAGTGAAATTTATGAGTTTATGAAAATTTCGTTTTGGAAAATGCTTTTTTTTAATGGTTTCAGCCATTAACAAATTTATTTTTAAAAATCAGAAACGGTGAGGTTGTGGGAAATCTTTTCTCTGAAAAAATGATTCATGATTTATTAGAATCGCATCATTTTTTTAAATTTGGTAAGAAGCGATAAGAAAAAAATTTGGGTCCAAAATAAAATTTATTGGTAAAATTATTTTTCTGTGTTTCAAATTTTTTTCATGTAAAACAATCTTTTCTCTTTAAAAATAGCCCTTCAATAATAATATTGCTATTCTTGAAAGCAAAATTATCTATTTTTGCCTGAGGTCTAATTTTAGTGGATAAAAACTATCTTAATCATTGTTTCACATTTTAATTTCATGAAAAATCGCAATAAAAATTCGAATATACATATAAATCGAATACAATTACGGAAAAAAATTTCGTAGAGATGCTGCACTACCTCTAGTGCTCCTGCGTCACTACACTGGAGGGCGACTGCAGCACTCGTTATAGGTTAGCAGGTTTACTTTTATGTGGACTAACTATTATATAATGCTGCGGCGAGTCATATAAACTGAGATTCGACTGTATTTTTCAATGGATAATTCAATTGTTTTGATATTTCTGAAATCCTCGTTAATTGTTATATACCATTTGAAGAATTTGTTTAATTACTTAAAATGATGTGAAAATATTTGAAATCTCAATATACACAGAAAACACCATTTCAATGGGTACTTTCATGTAAATCATAAAAAACCTAAATCGCGATCGGATGAGTCGCGATTGGGCGAGGCGAGTTACTCCAGTTCACAAAAACAGATGCTATTCATTGGTTAATTGAGAATCCAAATGTTTTTTTCCCGTTTATCATTCGGAAGACATCAAAAAATATATAGAGTTGAACGATTTTCAGTGAAAACATCGAGGAAGTTATTAAAATTCAAATTGTTTATAATAAACAATTTTGTTTTTGTAAAAAATTAATTTCTTTTGATCGCAATATTTTTTAGATAAAAATTTAATACTTTTCAAACAATTTTTATTGAGGGTGAAATTTGATCGAGAGGCTTTATTTCCATTGTAGAAATTTTTGAAAAAAATTTGTCAAAAACACTCTTTTGTTAATATCTTTTGTAATTGTCAATATATTTTTTTAATATATTAGGAATACTTTTGTAATTATACGTACTTTAAAATACAATAATTGCTTTCTGTATTCCATAAAGTTGGGAAAAAAGTGATCCGTTTCACGAATTCTTACCCACATTCATATTTTGTCCGATTGAGTCGTTTTTTATACAATGTATGTAGAAATGATGCTTGTGGATATGTTAATAGTAATCATAAGTAAGATTATCTCAATTATTATGATTCACGATGCATAACTTAATGACAGTGATAGTCCAAAACCTTTTTACCGTTATCACGTACAGCATAATAAGCGTGACAGACTTTAAACGCTCACATGTTAACCTCTAAAAACTTCCGCTTTGCACTGCATATCGCATGAATTTTATTGTCCACTCACTGTCGATGCCATTCTCGTTATCTTTTAGAAAATAGCGGAAGACACGCGCTATACTCATTGTTCATTGTGAACTGTTTCCGATTTTTAGGGTACTGTTAATCTGAGAAATTTCACGTAATGATGTTAACCCTGTTTACATTCTCATCATGGATGAGAAGGTATTGGTTTTATGTGAAAAATGACTTTCGAAATTTTCATCAAATCTTTACGTTTTGAGACCCCCTGAGTCAGAAAAAATGGTTTTTACGAAAGTGTCTGTCTGTCTGTCTGTAGTAGGTCGTGTGCGGCATAACTCTCGATAGAATTATCAAATTGAATTGAGCTTTGGTACACTTTATCGGAGCCGAAAAAGTAAGGACAAGTTCGTTAACCAGCCACATCCAATCAAAATTGAGGGATTGAGCACTACTTTTGTGTTTTTGAAAATAATTTTTTGAAAAAATCAAAAATTTCAATATTGGTTTTAGATAGTGCTCATAAATCTCTAAAAATTATCCTTATAACATTTTTTGATTAAATCAAAATTAGAAATGTTACAGCATATTCAAATTCGAAAAAAGTCAATATCAAAATTCCATTTTCCAGTTAAATTATACGAGATACGAAAAAACGTTATGATACAATATTATTGAATAAATAAAGACCTACAAATTTGAATTGTAACATTTTTTCATAAGATGCATATTTTTCTTTTTAATTAAAAAAAAACTATTGAAAATCCAAAATTCAATTTTTTAACAATAATATGTAAAATAAGAAAAAAACGTAAGAATACAAAGTTGTTAGTTTCGAAAAGATCTACAAGTTTTGTCTGACACAGTTTCTGATAAAACATATATTTTTCGTTTTAATTCCAAAAAATACGATTAAAATTCAAAAACTTCATTTTTTAGACAAAATATGTGAGATACAAAAAAAACTTTGAGATGAAAAATTGTTTGGCTAAATAAGGTCTACACATTCTTATCGAGAAATTTCTTGACAGGATGTATATTTTAATTTTTTGATTTTTAATATTGAAAAAATTTGATTTTTTTCACCAAAATATGTGAGATACGAAATAAGCGTTGTTCTGCAAAATCGTTTCCTTAAATAAAGTCTACGATTGTTTTTCCCTTTTAGATATGTGGAAGAAAGTAAATTCTTTTAATCATGTAATTTATTAAAAAGTTACTGAAATGTATACAGAAAATCGAGCGCGAAGCGCGAGTGTCATGATGAGAATGTGTTCCTTAAGGCCGATAGAGCCTTAAGTAAATTGAATTTCCTGTTTCACTTAAACTGAAAAAGAAACTTAGTGACTTTGAGAAAATGTGTAATTCACATCATCTGTAATATTATTATAAAATTGGTTTGAGCTTCAGTATCAAATTATAAGAAATAAACTTAAACGTATGCGAAGAGCACAAGACCGAGCGCGAAGCGCGAGGTCCAGAAAGAACGGAGCGCGAAGCGCGACGATCGAATCGCGCGCCCTAGGCGCGCTCAAACTTGCGAGCGAAACGCGCAATGAGAATGTGCCCGCGAAGCGGGCAGATTTTTTCTTATGGGATCTCACCAATTTCTCGAGGTCAACAGCTTTCTCATAGTTTTTAAAATAAACGCATTCAATCACTTTTCATTTACTGTGGTTGAAAATTCTTTTATTTTTGAATGAGGATTCATTCATTTACAATAGTTACGTACACGGAGAAAAAAATCTGTTGCATTCACTGAGTATAACTGAAAATAGTGACAGTATAAAATTTCTGTAAATTTAACAGATATTCAGGTAAAATCTACCGATTTTTTGCAAACAAAAAATTTTTCAATAAACATTACAGGAATGCCTGTAAAGTCTATGCAAGATAAAAGGTTGTTTTTTTTTTAGATTTACGCAGAATTTTATGCTCAAACTTGCGAGCGAAGCGCGCAATGAGAATGTGCCCGCGAAGCGGGCAGATTTTTTCTTATGGGATCTCACCAATTTCTCGAGGTCAACAGCTTTCTCATAGTTTTTAAAATAAACGCATTCAATCACTTTTCATTTACTGTGGTTGAAAATTCTTTTATTTTTGAATGAGGATTCATTCATTTACAATAGTTACGTACACGGAGAAAAAAATCTGTTGCATTCACTGAGTATAACTGAAAATAGTGACAGTATAAAATTTCTGTAAATTTAACAGATATTCAGGTAAAATCTACCGATTTTTTGCAAACAAAAAATTTTTCAATAAACATTACAGGAATGCCTGTAAAGTCTATGCAAGATAAAAGGTTGTTTTTTTTTAGATTTACGCAGAATTTTATGCTCTACAACTTTTCTTCTGGCACTATTAACGTCGAACATGCAGATTACAAGAAATTTAAAAAAAAAACACTTTTAGTTACAAATTTCCAAAAAATGTACTTTTTTTGAAAGGCTATACTCGCAAAAAAATGCTGGTGATCAGCATTTTCGTGCTGCTCAGCAGCAACTGAGATGCTTAATTTTACTTCTGCAAGGAAAAATGCTGATGTATAGTAACTCCGATTCTAAATAGAAGTATTCTAGACACAATACAGCAAGCTGAATGCTGCTTAGCAGCAACTCGCTCGTCGTAACGCAGCACTCGAGTTGCTGATGATCAGTATTTTATTACACTGAGAGAAATCGGCTTTGGTTCCTGTGCACATAGCACATAAATTTTTTGTACAGTAGTTGCCTTGACCAAAAAAGTTGAGAGAAGCTACTACTTTTATAGTTATCATGACAGTAATTTGGACTTTTTTGTGTATTCGGTTGTTGTGACCAAAGTTGATGATTAGAATGAGCTTTATACGTACCCCAACGGTTAGTACACGTACATTTTCTTTATGTGTACTGCCAAGCTCCTTTGGTTACTACAACCGCAGCGTTCGCTGTTGCGCTAGACAAATCAAGTATAACTTTCATTGAAAGATATGCAGCCTAAGTTGAATCCTGCCAATTCTCGTTCTCGATTCCTGGACTATATTTCAACGTGCCAAGCATTATCAGGTAAATAATTCTATTATAAATATAGTTTGACAATTCTTTCTAAATGATAAACGATTTTGTTCGGGGACAATGCAATGCGTTCCAATTTTGCTGTCTCGTCGTATTTTGTCAAAACTATAGTCAGTCAAAAAAAGTTTATGATGATGAAAAAAGTGACAATTTTTTAACTTAATCGACGAAAGTTATCATAAATATCATTATACCGGATTATTTTTCTTAGATCTTTTCGGTGAAACTTTATTTTTTCTCATCAAATTGAATTTGTATTTTGATAACTAAGAGAACCATACCTATAACCTTAAAAATAATTTTGGCTGGGTATTTACTGTCCGTAGACTTAGTCATTTTAACTAAATTCTATGCGCGGCTTTACGATGGACTTTGGTTCCTATAACTGCAGCGCTATGGAATTTCAAGTACCAGAATCGTGGTCTCAGTAACGTTCCTTGCAGTTGAAGTAAACACTTTTCCAATGTATGACAGCCACTACCATGATTGTCATGAGAACTTTAACATTTTTGTAAAGACGATTTTAACAAAAAAACTTTGGTCAGTGAAACCTAAAATTTCTCTCTGTGAAGATATGGTTTCGAAATCCCTTAAAAAATTATATGGATCACATATTTTAGTTTACTAATCGTTTCTTTCTGCAACTCACTAAAAGGTGTGCTGAATACTAGAAGCCTTGATACCTGTGCTCAGCAATAAGAGTTGACAATATCGCGAAATAAATAATACTTACCCTGAGTACTTTGTTTTTTATACTCAGTGACTGAATCACTGAAAAAGAGGAAGTCAAATGCTTTGATTCAATTAAAACGCGTACTGCACGCCAGTGAATAGTAATTGCTACTATAAGGTATCGCCTTTCTTTACCTCAGAATGCCAGTTGCTACTGAGCAGCATTTTTTTATAGACTCGCAGTGACTAGCGATGCTTTTTGGCTTAGCATTGGCCTTTAGTATATGTACGAACTGAGCCGCAGTACAAAAATGATGTTCAGCAGCAACTACTGTTGCTGACCGACCGGCGTACTGATAAACAGCAATCGATTGCTGATCACCAGCATTTTCTTTTTTGCGTGTAACTCGGTGTCTATGGGAGATAGAAGATTGTTATTTTTTAAGATTCACGCACAATTTAAGGGGCACAGCTAGTTTGACCGCCTGAAAAACAGGTGATTTTTGTGAATTTAAAAAAAAAAAGTATTGCATCGAATGTTTTAAAATTTTGTAGATATATTTGTGCATAAATAATGAATACACAGTAATGTTTTCAAATGAAAATATTCGATTTTCCGCCACTGCTGCAGTGATTGTCGCCTTCATAGTGCCGCAAATAAAAAAACCAAAAATTTAATTAAACTGGAATATATTTCCTATACAATGATCCTCGATTGTAAAAAAAAATTAAAATTCAACAAAATGGTGGAGTTTTGAAAAAAAAAATTAAAATTTTGTTCAAAAATCTGATGGTTTTTGGCGTGGCAAAATTATATTTTTCATCCAATCATAAAACTGGAGGGTCATTGTATGGAATAACAAATACACAATAAACTAAAAAAAGACGCAAGTCGATCGGATGATTTGTTATCGAGTTACAGCTGCAGCAAATTTGAAAAATGTAGTTTTGAGAAAAACGCGTTTAAAGATAAAAGTACTGATTTAATCGTTATAAATTTTCACGTATCATACCTAGAGCTAATCTGCTATTCCAGGCCCATACAATTTACCTTCCCCTTCTTCGAAAAGCGCCTTCTCGGCTGTTAAAAAATGTAAAAAAAAATCGAAATTTTCAAAATTTCAAACTAGTTGTGCCCCTTAATGCTATACAACTTTTCCGCGGGCAATGCTCACTTAGCTCTATAAACAAAAAAGATATATTTTCAATAAACTGAACAATAAGTCAACTTCGAAAGGTCATAACATACAATCTATTTGACCTGGATCATTGTTTTTTCTTTTAAATTACTGGAAATCACGTCCACTTTAACTCATCTGTGATATATTTTTACGTAAAATAATTAGATTCCGAGCTACAGAAAAACCAAAAAAAAGTAGTGTTTTTTAACAAAAAAATGAAGAAAAAAGGCAATTTCAATGAAACTTTCAGTTTTTAAAACTCTTCTAATCAAATAAACAAATGCTTTAAAATTCTTGGAAAATTACAATGATGAGAGATTTAATTTAAAAATGTAACGACTAGATAACTTACATCTTTCTTTTGGTAATGGTAACGGTTGCACGTTAAAAATCTTTAAAAAGTAACGGTAATGTTTAGGCGTTACTTTTAAGGCCATTGATCAACCAGACCATGTGACCAAATTTCTGTAAAAGTTCATGTAAGATAACTTTTTTACTTTACAAAATATCTTCCTGAAAATTTGGAAAATGCAACAAAAGGCGATAAAGAAAGTCTGTCAACTTCGTTTGAGTAAATATATGGCAAATTATTTTACAGTAAACTATAATGTTGTAAATTAAAAAAGTTATCTTACATGAAAGAATTAATGTATAATTTAGTCACGTGGTTCGATTAATCCATGGCCTTAAGTGGTAATATTTCTATCGATATGATGAAATAGTTATTAAAAAAATTGTATCACTGGGAGTTAATTATTGGCGATGATTTCAATTATTATATTTGACCTGTTTTGTAACACAAGAAATCTTCAATTTACTAATCAAATCCTTATCACACGACCTTCTTAAAACTAATTAATAATGAACTCCGTTGGAATTTTAATGGAGAGATGGTCAATCATTTTAATGAGAATAGTTCTGTTAATTGTATTATATTAATTCGGCGAGTTTGAATTTATATTTTATCTCCTCATTTCATATTTCTTTGTTATAATCGCCTAATAATAATCGATATTAGTGATTAAATTCAATCGATTGAGGTCTTCATGTATATGCCGTCAAAGTTGACAAATTCACACCGGAAGTGTATAGAACCAGTATTTATAATCAGGTTATTCGAGCTATTGGGTAACCTTGTGTAAGTCTATAGGGATGGATGGTAGTAGGTCGATCGTACCTTGCAATGTATAAAAGAACAGGTAACCCATTTCCGGAAACCGGTTATTGGTCTTTTGTCACTTCTTCTTTCAGGTAAACTGAACTCTACACTGGCAATAAGAAAAATATTTCGTTTTATCCAAACATCATTATCCAAAAATAACAATTTTCCCTAAATAAATTATATTTCTGAACCAAAAATATGTTAATTTTATTACATATCAGTCCAAAAAAAATTTCTTTAAGGGCATGTCATTGACGTGACTTTATCCAACACTTGTCGTCTTTCTCATTCTTAAATTAATAACTCAAATGTATTTTCCATAGTAGAAAAACATACCTTGATCTTTCTTTTGCGTTTATCTGCTATGAAAAATCCATTTGAGTTATTAATTTAAGAATGAAAAGGGCAAAAAGTATTGGATAAAGTCACGTCAATGACATGGCCTCAATTATACAAAAAAATGGTCTCCAATATAAAATTCTAATTCATAGGAGTTATATCTTTTGTTTATAATTTAAAAAATGTTATTAAAAATAAAAATTTTAAGCATGTAACATCTGCCCCCGCATGTATCAAGTCCAAATTGGTACCATATATTGGCACCTATGAGACACAAAATTCCTTTAAGTCTCAACCTCGAAAACGTATTTTTGTAGGAGTTATAGAGGGGGAAATAGAAATCAACAAAGTAGTTTTTCTCGTAAACCATTTTTTTTTAGAGAATATTTTACTTTTTCATATTTGGAAAAAAATTATTATAATTATATGTATAAATTGTGAGAAAGTTATAAAAATTCATATTTTTTCACCGCATTCTATATTCACGAGAAATAAATTTGAAACTAGTTTTTAAATTCAAGTGTGGCTCTAATGGATTTAAAATAAAATAAGTACAATGCGTTATAATAAATTATAATAATGTGTAATGACTTAAATTTTTTTTAATCTCGTATTTACTTCTTAAATTGTATTGAATTGTTTGAGTTCCAACTAAAAACAATGGTCTGGTACAGAAAATTGCAAGAAATTTTATAATAAACTATAATCTTATGTTATAAATCGAACATTTTTGCAAAAAACAAATAAGTTTCCATAAAAAAACATAAATAATTGTCAAATTATTATAGTACCTTCTAATTTATTGTATTGAATTTTAAAAACACATTTATACCAGAATCCTTTAAGTTAACGAAAATTATGTAGCCCAAATTATTATTTTATATTGATAGATGAACATTCAGAATAAAGTTTGGTTGAGTCAACAAACATTTGGTTGAAACAAAAAAGTAAATGTATTGATATATATATATATATTGATTATTCAACTAAACGTTTAGTTATTTCTACCAAATTTCTTTGTACATTAAATAATTGAGTAGATTGAGTAGGTTCGTTTGTTGGTAAAATTGGCACTTACATACATAGGTAAAAAGGGAAATTAGTGGTAAATAGTGGAATGTGAATGGTAACATTTGCAGAAATCAAATGTATTATTTACTATTTTATCCTCCCAGGTACTCTTTCCGGTTTAAAGTAGTATAATTTGCATATGTGTTTTTCTTTTAACTGTAATCGCGAAAAAATCTAAGGAATATTAAATTCTATTGTAAAACAGGCACATTAATCGATGCATATATTTTTTGCAGACCGTTTTTTAAAATAAAAAGTCAACTATCTGTAATATGTATGCGGAGTTTATAAACAAGACAAATAAAACATAGTTTATTCTGATGGTGAAGATAATAATGAAAGCTTTTCCTATTGTCTTTCGTTGCTTTGAAGACTTCGCAGGAAAGAATCTGCATGAAATATTAATGAGGCACCCCCGCTATTTCGAACTTGATTATATATGCAGTATGTCACTGATGACAAACTATCAAAGTGTTCTTTGTTTTACATCACACAAGTAAACAAGGATGGGAAAAGACAAGCCATACGTCTCTTCCACCTGAAAATTGCAACATTACTGAAATGATTCTTAACTTAATTTGCTTTAGAAATGAGGGTCGATGATTTTCTGTAGTTATAAGTATAAAGAGAATATTTTTCACAACAAAAATTCTGATTAACTTTGTTATAATAAATATTATATCTTAAACATTAATCAGTAGAAAGTTAAGAAAATTAAATGATGTAACATTATTAAAAAAGAAAGACCTTCAAATAATCCTGAAATAATTTTTTGATGAAATTCTTTTGATTCTATGCTATGAATATTTCTTACTTAGCGTAAAAGTGTACTCAGGAAAAATATTTGGTTGAATCAACAGAATTTTTGTTGCTTCCGTCACAGTATTTTGTCGTTATATAGACAACATTTTTAGTTGATCCAACAAAATATTTATTCTTTTTCATGAAAATCTTGAATCATAAAATTTGCTATATCCAACAAAATAAACTGAGCAAACAATTTAGTACGACCAACAAAAGCTTTCCTAGTTCAAGAAAATAATGTTGTTTGTATTTGTGCAACAAAAAAGTTTTGTTCTTGCCAAAAAAAATTTCTGTTGGATCTTTTTGTTGCCCAGACAAAATTTAGTTGTTCACCAACCAAAATAATTGTTGGCTCAAAAAATGGTTTTGTTAGCTTGACAAAATATTTTTGCAAATAGAACTAAATACTGTGAGTACACTGAGAGAAATCCTATTAGTTGTGCTGACTAAAAGGTCACAACTATATATTTTTAGAAAGCAGTACCAAAAATTTTGTAAATGCTACTAATTTTTTTTTGTAAAATTGATCAAATTCATTTATTTTGAGGAATGTAAATATTTTATTTTCATATGCAATATTTCATGTGTAAACATGACTTGCAATTCTTTGGTAATAGTAAACTTCAAGAAATAATTGTACAGACGAATTACATTTCACCTGCTTATCAACTGTTTTGAATCGTTTTGAAATCGTTACATATATTGATTTCTTAAAATTTTGTTTTTGTTCTTCATCAAAATGAGAAGAATTAAATCATGGTAATTTTAAGGTATAATTGTAAACTGTTGTGCAGTTTTTGATGAAAAACCTTTCAACAATTATCATCCTTTGTTACATTTTGAAAAACAATAATTAAAAAAGTTTTTCTCTTAAACAATTCTAACCTAAGAAAGTTCCCATCGACATTAACAAAAATAAAATAGATAAAATGGTAAATTTAACATTTTTTTCAATGTTGCTTTAATCATGTACGGATGAAAAAAATTAATCAGTTTCTAATTAAGATATTGGAATAGTTTTTTATACAACTTTTCTCCGTTATGTCGAAAAAATATATATTTTTGTAATAACTACACTGGACAAATAGTAAAAGCAATTAACACAATTAGTAAGTTTTACAAAAACGTATTGGTAACATCTATTATAAGCTCGATACAATGTGGGAATGCATGAAAATAGTCGCGACTACAAAACGGACCGACTAATCGGATTTTGTAAGTTTTACTAAAAATTTTAATCATTGCTACTCAGTTAATATTGCTGTAAGAACTAAGGTGCTTAGATGATACAGACTAAAAAACATACTTGTGACCCTTTTTTACAAAAAAAAATAGGTAACCACGACTAATACTTTCTCTCAGTGTAGGGAAAAATATTTTTTGCACCTTAAGAATTTTAATCTTAATAAAGAGTTATTTAATTATAATTGAAATATATCCTATTCCCATTTAGTTTTATCTGCAAAACTATCTTGTCAGGCCAATAAATTTTGTCGATGATGCAAAGTAGATTTCATTCGTCCAAAATATTTCTTCTTGTGTTGTGATTCATCTAAGTGAAAGGAGTGGAATAACGTTTTATAAAACTACACTACATTGTACACCATTAGATAAATTTCACAATGTTGTACGCATGCGTAGTTATGCATTTCATTTGATATACAAAAATAATAAAGTATTTCAAAAATTACAAAAAATACTAAGATATATTCGAGGTTTTAAAAATATTTGAGAAATTTTAAAAATATATATTATAAAAACTGCAAAATTTTTTCAACAATGTTGTAGGTAAAATTTTACATTTGTGAGGAAAAATTTATTTTTAATTTAAGTGGAAATATTACCGTTATTTAGAAAAAAATTTGTTCTTTCCGTCCCGAGCGTTTTAGAAATCGCAAAAAAATGTTAATGTAGCTAAACGGGTGTATAAACCAGGAACTCTTATTTTTTATGTGACTTAGTTATACAAATTCAAATAAGACGGGGAATTGGAGTTCATCTTGTTTAGTCCTAATAAGGAAAAACTAAAAATCCATCTTTATCTTTCATTAAAATATGATTCCAAGCAAAAGAGAAATAAAAATTTAACCATGTGTTATTATCGTGATCGCAAAGTTACTAATCAGTAATACTTGGAATTCAATGGCAAGATAATGTCGATAGATCGGAATCTCTGTTACCGAACCAATCTGAATCATTCCAGAAAATGGTTTGAATCTCGCTTGATAAAAATTGATTGAAAATCTGTTGAAAATCAATCCTAATCAATCTGAGGTCGAAATGATTCGGATTGAAATTTTAGTTTAGAAAAATCTAATCATTTTATAACATTTTATATCATAACATTTTATTCCGGAAAATGTTTTGAATCTCACTTTAAGTAAATCGGTTCAAAATTGACCCGAATCAATACAAGGTCGAAATGATTCGGATTGAAATTTTAGTTTAGAAAAATCTAATCTTGAATTGATTCGGATTGACGTCTTGGTTCAGATTCATTTGAGTTAAACTGGATTAACTTTCAACCGATTTGCATCAAGCGAGATTCAAAACATTTTATTCTGGAAAATGTTTTGAATCTCACTTGAAGTAAATCGGTTTAAAATTAATCCGAATCAATACAAGGTCGGGATGATTCGGATTGAAATTTTGGTTTAGATCAATCTAATCTCGAATTGATTCGTATTGACTTTGAATTCAATTTATTTTCGACCGATTTGCTTGAAGCGAGATTCAAAATTTTTTCGCATTGGTTCGGAAGAAGATCTCGAAATAGCTCTGATTCGTTCGGATTGAATTTCAATCTGAAACTTTCGCCAGGGCCAAGATGATAAATCGTAAGAAATTCTTTTGATCTTCTTGCTCTTTAAACACATCGTGATAATGTCATAAGATTATTATGTTAATCGTAAAGCAAAGTTTATTATTTAGAATTGAAAGCTGTTAGATACGCTTCAGATAAATCATAATAATAATAATGAAATATACATTACGAATTGCATGAAACAAAAGTGTCATGGATCAAAGACAAGTAACATTATTTTCATCCTCTGATGTAAATATGAACTAAAAATAAAAATATGCAATTAAAAACAAATAGAAAATCAATTTATACTGTAATATGATTATTACTAATATAATTTGAATTAATTTCAGTCTTCACCATTTGCGTGATTTGTAACGAACTCGAGTTTATTGCTATTTAAATGATTTCTATTATATAAAAGTAAGCATTCTAATTAACGAGAACCTTTTTATCCTTGAAAATGAAAGTTTTCCTACTGCTTACTAAAATAGAGAAAAATATATTGCGGGTGTGATAGAGGAAAGTGATCTAAATCGTAAATGTTAATTTGCAATTGTATAATTTCACAGATCGTTGTGCGCAACGAAGAAACAAGAATATAGAACTCGGTTCATGTTCTGAACATTCGACCGTTTCGCTTGCGATTGTAAATTAAAAGAAATTAGAGTGCCAGTTCAGGTAATATTTTTAGAATTTTGGACCAATTGCAATGATTTAAAATAAACTTTACATATTACATTTAAATCACAAGGCTGATATATTTACAAAGTTTGGAATCAAAATATTAATTGGTTATTAAGATATATAAATATGAAAACAAATTTCAAAAAGCGATATATCGAGATTAATAAATCGTAGATACGATTTGTATGTTTTATGTAATTCAGAAAAACATGATAATTTAAATGAGCTATTTCTCTAAATTTGAATTAGTAAAAAGTGAGCTATTAATTGATTTCGATGAAAATGTCTACTAATTATTAGTCACTTTTTACTAATTATGTTTCAAATTTTGACAGAAGAGGTGTGAAGGATGGAACTTGTCAACAATGATAGCCGTTTATTATTAGTGGCGACCTCTCATGGAAATATCACGTCAATGTCAAAAAGCCTAGTATTATGTAGAGTATTCCAGGGAATTTAAAAGTATTCTGTTACATTCTAGAATACTCCGGAATTCTTTGAAAATTCTGGATTCTGAGCTGCTTTAACCCTTTCGTGCCTGAAGGTACATATGTATACCAGTACTTTCGAAAATTCATTACTTTTACAAAAATCAACGCAGAATGTTCGTTAACGGTAGTTGGCAATTTCTCGCGCCTGATGAAATTTGGTCGTTTTCATGCCCCTAAATCTTGGAGTCTACTACACCTATTAACTTGATTTTTTTTTTTTTGTCAAGAATTAAGTGATGAACAACTTTGACCATGGGTTTTGTGTTTTTTCAATTACAGCGGCAAGGAGACAAAATTCTTCCCAATGTTCAAAAATGGCATTTTCAAGCATAAAAAAAATTGATAGACTATCATCTCTTGTATGGAGCACCTTATGTCACCATACTTTCGATGGTATAGGATGCGAAAAAATTATCAGTTGTTAATTTAACATCTCACCTTATGCAAAATTGAGAGGCTGGGAGCAATGAGGGGATATAATTTTATTTTGCACCGCGAAGGTGGCTTCTCGTTCATTTGTTTTTTTTCCTCAACTACGAGGGCTGTTCAATAAGTCCATGACTTCTCGAAAGATGGTGCTGTTATCGTAAATATGTTACTACTCTAAGCGAATACCATCTAATATCAGTGCGTATACGAAGTTTCAAGTCAGCATGTTGGTTAGAACATTTTTTACAGCCAGTTGAATTTAGTTTTTCATTGTTGAAATAAAACCATGGAAAAAAGCGAGTTTCGCGTGCTTATTAAATATTATAAAACGTGGACTCATTATTATACGCCAGAAACAAAAAATCAGTCGGAAATGTGGACTGGGCCTGGCGAATCTGCGCCGAAAAAAGCGAAGACGGTTCTATCACCCGGTAAGGTCATGGCCACAATTTTTTGGGACTCACATGGTATAATATTAATCGATTATCTACAGAAGGGAAAAACTATTACAGGAGAGTATTATGCCTCATTATTAGATCGATTTATGTCATACTGAAGGAAAAGCAGCCCCATCTAGCGAAAAAAAAGTGCTTTTCCACCACGACAATGCATCAGTTCACATGAGTGCCATTACAACGGCCAAAGTATTTGATTTACGCTACGAAATACTTCCTCATCAACCTTATTCCCCAGATTTGGCTCCTTCCGATTATTTTTTGTTTCCTAACATGAAAACTTGGCTTAGAGGTAAAAGATTTTCATCGAGCGAAGAGATCATTGCTGCGACAAATGAGTATTTTGAAGTGTTTGATAAAAATTACTTTTTAGAGGGCATAAAGAAGCTTGAGTACCGCTATAATAAATGTACATATACAGTTAAAATGGAACTATGTTGAAAAATAAATTGAATTTTTGTTATAAAAAGTGTTTTTTATTTCAAAGTCACGGACTTATTGAACAGCCCTCGCAGGTTATGCCAATATATGCTAGTCCACGGTAGTTTTATATCAGGGGGTCCTTTTCCAACGACTTCATCTTTGATCACTCGAGGAGCAGTCTCCGATATTTTTCTTAGTTAACACTACATGAAAAAATAGTGAAATATGATCCTTATGCATGGTAGTGCGGTTTTTTTACGTCAGGTGGTGGTTTTTTCTAGAACTGGGGTTGTTTCTTGAAAATCAGGTGAAAATTAACTGATCATGGGACTTCAGGGGGTGGTTTTTTATTATTGGGTGGTTCTGATTATTTTATGTAATAATTTTTTTTTCTGAGGGGTGATTTTTTATGCAAAGGGATTATTGAAAGACAGGAAAAGTCTCGTTTGTAATCTCCCTAAAAAAAAGTCAGACACGAAAGGGTTAAAATTTCATTCAACATACTATGAATGTACCAGAATTTTCCAGGTTGCTCTGAATTCATCCAGAATGAATCATAGTAGCTGAAAGTTCTAAAAAAAATTATAAGAATACTCGAAACATTCCTGAAAAATATTTTTTGATGTACTTTTCCAATCGTAGCTCTGTCCCTTTTCATATTTTATATATATTTATTTTCTTTTTAAATATTTAATTTTATACATTTTATAGGTTTCCGTTCTTCTCCAATCATACCTTTCTCTCTCCCTCTTTATTTCAACCATTTTCACAGAATATTCTCACACCCTGTGATATGAGGGAGACATATATGAAGATTTTTAAAGGGGATATATTGATATACATATTTTTCAGAATATGTTTATTTTTAGTTCAAGTTTATCAATAATATAAATGCTTTTCTATGTGCACAGAAAAGAATAGGCTTTACCAAGAAGTATTAATTTTAGCCCTGAAATATTTAATTTATTTCAATTATTTATTTATTAAATATATCAACAACATTTATAATTAATTTGAATCTCTACACACTGAAAAAAGGTCGGATTGATAATTAAATTTTAGTAAAATGAACTTGAAAAAAAAATTGACTAGATTTTCGGTTCATTTAACAACGAACAGTTATTCAGTATCAAACAATCAAACATTTTAATTATAATACGACAAAGTTTATGATTTTATACGCCACACAAAATTGAATTTTTTATCAGAATAAATCAATACTAAATAAGAAGTTGCTAAATACCGTGAAAAAGCTTTCATCTTTGAATTAAGTTATTTAGTTTTGCATTATGAAACAATTTTTCGCGTTTATCTAGTGAAATATAATGAAACTTTAATATATATATTTTTTAATAAACTATTTCCAATCATTCTATTTGGAGAAGACAAAGATATACGTGTATGAGTCATGATTTATTTATTTATCGTTGGGAAACCTTCTGATTCAGAAATCTTTGAAGTTAAAAAAAATGTTTACGCGGAGAAAAATAGTTCGAGGAACTTTATTCAACTTTTGAGCAAAGTTGGTACATATTAACAAGTTGGAGGTTATTTAATATTCAAATTAAGAAACTCAACTAATTAATTTGAAATTATTTAATATTATTGTAATAATTTGTGATGTACCGAATGTTAAAGAATGCATCACAGTTCGGTAAAGTTTGAAAATGTGTATTAAAAAATTATTACAATAATACACGGAGGAAAATATTTGTATAAAATTACCAAACTATTTGGAAACGCATTAAAAATTCTAAAGTGACGTACTTTTTATCTAATAATTCACATTTATTAGAATTTCTATTATAGAATAAGCTAAATTACTGATCAAAATATAGATAATAAAATAAATTGAATTATTAGAAAATTTAACCATCTAGATAAGAATTTTTATCGGTAATTTAGCGTATTCTACAATAGAAATCCTAATAAATGTGAATAAAACAGGCCCGCAAAAAAAAAAGTGGAATGAACTTTACATGTGAGTATATGGTACTAGCCCTATGGATTTTGAGCCGCTGAATCCGAATCCGGTCTCAAAATCTCCCCTGGACCCCTTAGTTTTCCCCTAGCCTAGGGCAAATGCGTGAAATCTTAGAAATTTCAGTATCTGTGAAAGCAATTTTGATCTATGCAATATTAAATAAAACTATAATGTTTTCACGTATCTCGAGTCGCTTAGTTCGAATCTCACTAGAATTTCTCTACACTGAGAGAAAGTATTAGTCGTGGTTACCTATTTTTTTTTGTAAAAAAGGGTCACAAGTATGTTTTTTAGTCTGTATCATCAAAGCACCTTAGTTCTTACAGCAATATTAACTGAGTAGCAATGATTAAAATTTTTAGTAAAACTTACAAAATCCGATTAGTCGGTCCGTTTTGTAGCCGCGACTATTTTCATGCATTCCCACATTGTATCGAGCTTATAATAGATGTTACCAATACGTTTTTGTAAAACTTACTAATTGCGTTAATTGCTTTTACTATTTGTCCAGTGTAGTTATTACAAAAATATATATTTTTTCAACATAACGGAGAAAAGTTGTATCAAAAACTATTCCAATATCTTAATTAGAAACTGATTAATTTTTTTCATCCGTACATGATTAAAATCGTAACTGCAACATTGAAAAAAATGTTAAATTTACCATTTTATCTATTTTATTTTTGTTAATGTCGATGGGAACTTTCTTAGGTTAGAATTGTTTAGGAGAAAAACTTTTTTAATTATTGTTTTTCAAAATGTAACAAAGGATGATAATTGTTGAGAGGTTTTTCATCAAAAACTGCACAACAGTTTACAATTATACTTTAAAATTACCACGATTTAATTCTTCTCATTTTGATGAAGAACAAAAACAAAATTTTAAGAAATCAATATATGTAACGGTTTCAAAACGATTCAAAACAGTTGATAAGCAGGTGAAATGTCATTCGTCTGTACAATTATTTCTTGAAGTTTACTATTACCAAAGAATTGCAAGTCATGTTTACACACGAAATATTGCATATGGAAACAAAATATTTACATTCCTCAAAATAAATGAATTTGATCAATTTTACAAAAAAAAATTAGTAGCATTTACAACATTTTTGGTACTGCTTACTAAAAATTTCCCTAGACTACCTCAGAATTCCACTAGCCTAGGGGAAAAAGTGTTAAGCTGAGCAAAACTTGCGATTTCTGGAAGGTTCTATTTTTGCGCAAGAAAGCTTCTATATTTTCGTATTTTGAGTTCCTGAATTAATATCTGAAGTGAAAAATGTTCCACACTACTTCAGAATTTCTCTAGCCTAATAGGGAAAATGTGCAAAGATAAGGGAAGCTTACAATTTCACGTAGCCTTTTTTTTATACGGAGAAGCTTATGTCTTCTCGTCTTTCGAGTAGCTGAATTCATATCTGATATCAGACTTTTTCTACAGGACCTAGAAATTTTCCTAGTCTGAGGTAAAAAGTGTAGTACGTGGGTTTTATGATGACTCGATTTTTACATGGAAAAGCTGACGAGCATATATCATGTGTTTAAGCATTGTGAGGGACAGAACTAAAATTTGTCCTCGTTTTTTCTGTTTTGTATATCACTTTTACTTTCTAGCATAGGAAAAAAAGTTATATGTAACTGAGAAAAACTACAGTTTCAATGTGGGTCGAACTTATGTATTTTAAAATTGGTAGCATGATTGAATCACACACAGGCTACGAAATATTTTTGACTCTCTTAATTCAACCTGGGCCTGTGGAAATGAATTTCAGTTTCAGAGAATTACTCCACGTTCATATGTAAATATATCCATATGCATGTTGATTCTGTGAATTTGGTATCCTCTTGAATCTTGAGCCTGTATCGCATATGCAACCCCATTTCAACGGGCAACCATGATTCTTCTTAACAAACTGCAAAATCCTGCTGCCTTGGCAGATACTGGAACGATGGCAACTGCCCCGAAAGGGGATGTGTTAAGAAACTCAGGTTTGTCAAGGTAACGAAACCAGCGAAGGCGCGCTGCCCTGCAGGTGGGCGTTAACGGGGGAGATACCTCTACACTGAGAGAAATTTCGGGTTTCACAAACCAAAGTTTTTTTGTTAAAATCGTCTTTACAAAAAATGTTAAAGTTGTCATGACAATCATGGTAGTGGCTGTCATACTTTGGAAAAGTGTTTACTCCAACTGCAAGGAACGTTACTGAGACCACGATTCTGGTAGGCCGAGTGGCAGAAACTTGATTAATGTGTTCGGGGTAATTGCTCTTATGTACTTGAAATACCGTAAGAGCTGCGGTTATAGGAACCAAAGACCATCGTAAAGCCGCACATAGAGTTTAGTTAAAATGACTAAGTACAGTTCTTATCAAATTGCTTTATTTATAGAATCTACATTATTTTATGAAAATTCATCTTTATTTTTTTAAGTTTTCTGCATAAAAACCAGAATCACTAGGTTATGATCATTTTCTAAGATTAATTTGTAATGAATTGTCTATGGACAGTAAATACCCAGCCAAAATTATTTTTGAGGTTATAGGTATGGTTCTCCTAGTTATCAAAATACGAATTCAATTTGATTACAAAAAATAAAGTTTCACCGAAAATATCTAGAAAAATAATCCGGTATAATGATATTTATGATAACTTTCGTCGATTAAGTTAAAAAATTGTCACTTTTTTCATCACCATAAACTTTTTTTGTCTGATTATAGTTTTCACCAAATATATCTTTTTGGAAGTAACTACTTATCTCCAGTGCAGTGCAAAAGTTAAATTGTGTGACTATTACGAGATTTAATAGTTGTCACGACAGGCTTACCTCGTTGTAAAAAATGAAAGTCATACTTGATTTGTCTAGCGCAACAGCGAACGCTGCGGTTGTAGTAACCAAAGGAGCTTGGCAGTACACATAAAGAAAATGTACGTGTACTAACCGTTGGGGTACGTATAAAGCTGATTCTAATCATCAAATTTGGTCACAACAACCGAATACACAAAAAAGTCCAAATTACTGTCATGATAACTATAAAAGTAGTAGCTTCTCTCAACTTTTATGATCAAGGCAACTACTGTACAAAAAATTTATGTGCTATGTGCACAGGAACCAAAGCCGATTTCTCTCAGTGTAGAACCCTTAAAAAAAGCAGTTTTTTTCAATTTTATTCTGGGAAAATGAAAACGAAGCAAGTCCGGATTTTTTGCATATATTAGAAGGCATTATTTAACTTCAAAAAAACAATTTTTTCATGATAGAAAAATACAAAATGGCGGAAATATGACGGATCCCGTCGATAGCGTCGCTGCTAACATTTATTGCGGCCGTCAACTTCCTGGCTAGGTTTTTAATCTGAAACGATAAAAGAAAATTTTTTATAAATCGGGAAGCTTTTATCGAGTGCATAGCAAGGGGATTTTGAGAATTTCGAAAAATTGGGTATATTTTCATGCATTTCGTGAAAAAGTGCCATTTTTACCCGTGTTTTTTGACATAAAAATAGTTAAACAACTGTAGAAATACTATTTTTCTCGAAAAAGCGCCCTACCTCGCACTTGAATATAGAATTATCTATAAAATACCGTTTCATTCAAGTAAATCGGTTAAATAGTTTGCTCGCAATCTTGACGGCCGGTTGAAAAAAGTTAGTTTCGAAAAAACGAGCCTCAAAGTTTTTGTACATGAAAAAATATGTTCCATTCAACTTACGGGTTACCAATAGAACTTTGGGATTATATTTTTGAATAGTTTTTCAATCGATTTGAGCAAAAAAAAAACTTTTGATTTTTTGAAAGTTCTAGAGGTATCTCCCCCCTTAAGGAGTGAGGATGATGCAGTAGTGTGTCCGACGATGAGTTGACATGGTCTTCGTTAAAGTCGGAAAGCCCTCATACTTGGGCCTAGGGAGGTATGAGGGTTATCACCCCTAGGAAGGCGGACTCACCTGCGTCGGACGTTTGACGATAAAAGAACAAGGAAAAGATGAACAAATTAATATCATGGCACTTTTTGTAGGCTAGGGCAATTGCTAGGATCCGCATAAAAATTCTGATGACAGAAATGAACACGGCAACTCAGAAGACGGAAAGATATCAGCTTTCCCGTACGAAAAAGGCCTGCATGAAACTTCGATTTTTGCACAATTTTCTACGTTTTTCCCTAGGCTAGGGAAATTCTGAAGTACTGTGGAACATTTTTCACGTCAGATATGAATTCAGGAACTCAAAACACGAAAATATATAAGCTTTCTTGCGCAAGAATAGAACCTTCCAGAAATCGCAAGTTTTGCTCAGCTTAACACTTTTTCCCCTAGGCTAGTGGAATTCTGAGGTAGTCTAGGGAAATTCTACAGTGAGATTCGAACTAAGCGACTAGAGATACGTGAAAACATTATAGTTTTATTCAATATTGCGTAGATCAAAATTGCTTTCACAGATATTGAAATTTATAAGATTTCACGCATTTGCCCTAGGCTAGGGGAAAACTGGGGGGTCCAGGGAAGATTCAGCGGCTCAAAATCCATAGGGGTAGTATACTCACATGTAAAGTTCATTCCAATTTTTTTTGTGGGCCTGTTTTATTCACATTTATTAGGATTTCTAGTGTAGAATACGCTAAATTACCGATAAAAATTCTTATCTAGATGTTAAAATTTTCTAATAATTCAATTTATTTTATTATCTATATTTTGATCAGTAATTTAGCGTATATAATAGAAATTCTAATAAATGTGAATTATTAGAAAAAAAGTACGTCACTTTAGAATTTTTAATGCGTTTCCAAATAGTTTGGTAATTTTATACAAATATTTTCCTCCATGTATTATTGTAATAATTTTTTAATACACATTTTCAAACTTTACTGAACTGTGATGCCTGTGATATTAGAAAAAAGTACGTTGCTTTAGAATTTTATCATGCGTTTCCAAATAGTTTGCTAATTTCAGAAAAATATTTTTCAGTGTATTTTCGTGTATAATTTCTTTACTCACTTTATATATAAATTTACATTATGTAGATATTATTTTTAAAGTATTTATGATAAATTAAAATAATTTGCGAAAAAATGTCCCTTGACCCCCTTGGACAATGTACATCAGTTCATCATTAGCAATCGTCTATACAGCATATTAGGCTATTTCCATCTTAACACTTACCAACCACATGATGTAGTAATCCGTGACTTGAAGTGTGTGTTGCCTGAAGTATATATACATATGTAAACTGTGTATTTATTTTTTTTAAAAATATTTTTAAATTTAAATTTTCTAACTTTATCTTATCTTGTGTGTCTATTTTTTAAAGAAAACGTGCTTCTTAGCACAAGCCTTTATTGTTTGGGAATAATAAGGGTATATGTATAAAATAATATCGATAATCTGAAGAATAATGAAACAATGAGCTTGCGCCGGACGATGAAGATAAATTCACCACATACACGCGTATCTTATCTTAAGACTATACATTAAATGTTAGAATCATTTAGTATAGAATTAATGCTGGAATCGTCAGTGCAATATCACAAGACTTGTTTGTAAGATTACTTACGATCCACAAGATCCTATTAATCCCTTATTACAATCGGACTTTGTGTAATAAAACTCACCCTGGAAGTAGAAAAATGGGGTGAGTGCAAATTAATAAAAGTCTATAATAGAATCAAGTTAACGAGTCGACGATAAAATTAATCCAATTACTTAGGAAACTGATAAAATTTCACAAGAAAGAATGATTCACTGACTGATAATAAATGCTAAAATAATTTTTTTAATTGTATAGTAAAATTGATTTTAAAAATATTGTTGTTTATAAGAAAATTTGATTTTTTGTATAAGAGATATATGTAACTTGCTGGTGTTACGCAATGGCCAATGTTTTTTGCAATATTTATTTCTCCTTGTACGTAAATCAAGTTCTATGAAAGTATGACAAAATGGTTTTCGTAACTGTTTTACCTCTCTGCACTTTTCAAAACTACTTCTCCTTATTAGTGACTTGCAATATTATTAATATTTCCAACATTGTATCTAATCTGAAGCATATCGCGAGTATTTTGAGATTTAGCACTTATGACATTCAAGAAATCTACTTTCTTCAAATGGCAGATCTATTTTACATGGTTAATTAAATTCTGAATGTCATTTGAAACCTAAACTTTAGAAGTACTTTCACAGTTTCTCCGGAGGGCGTTTTTTTAATATCACATTTCGCGATGAATATATCATTTATTCATTTCAATCAGTACTTATCAAATTTGATGATTCTAATAATTTGTTAATTAAAAAAAAAAAATTATTTTTATTTTTGAACATGTGAATTAGAAGTATTTAAATTTTAATTTTATAATATTTCTAGATTTTAAAAATTGGGAGTTTTTAAATTTAAAAGGTATATTTTAGATATCTTAAGATTTCGAGAATTTCTAATTTAAAATTCTTGATAAAACATAAGATGAGATTTTAGTTTTCGTCAATTTAGATGTAAAATTTGTAAACTTACGTTTTGGGATCTTAGAAGCATTTATTTAACTTTTGAAATATAAAAAGCATTAGAATAATAAAATGATTTTCAGATTGGATTATTTTCGATTTTGATATTTTCCAAATCTTGATGGAAATAAAGAATCGATTCCATTAAATATATCGTGAAATTTTCCGGGAAAACTTAAAACAAGTTTAAAAAGTTTGATGTTTATAAATTTAAATATCAAATGTACAAAATTTAAAAGATTTAAACTCCAGTAACATAAAATTATGAAGGGTTTGAAAATATTTGACTGAAGCGATTTCTAATTTGCTATTCTTTAACTTCAAAGAATTAATAACTAGAATGCCTTTATTACAAGCTTCAAAATTTTAAAATTTATTTTACAAGTTATCAATTTTGAAAACTTAATTACAAGTTAAAAGTTATAGATATTGCAAATTTTCAATTTTCGCAGTCTTTATCGCAAAAAGCCGCATGTTTTACAAAACAAGTATCTACGTTAAGGCGTTTGATATTCAAGGTCTTGACAATTGAATCCATTGAAACTTATAGACTTTATAGTCTGAATACCTTCGGAATTATGAACATTAATTAAATAAATTGAAGTTTCTAAAATAGCTTTCAGGTATTTTTCTGACATTTCTAGATAATCTCCGATTTCCCACGTGAGTTTGTATCGTAATTAATGATTATTAAGTTGCTTATAAATATGTTGAACAAAATTGAAAGAATTAGTTTTAAGAATTTCTATTCCACCAACGAAACAACTTTAGCAAGAAATTTAGAACAATCTCTATTTATTCACATTCAAAATTACTTGTTTTTTAAAAAAAGAAGGAAACAAGAATTTAAAAAAATCGAATGTCCACAAAACAGAAATTTATTTTTGTTTTTAAATCAATTGTCATGATTCTTTTTTAATTTTGTTCTTTAGAATGTGTGGCAACTTTTCGGATATGGAAAATAAGGTAACATGACTAAAAAAAGTTGAAAATAAAATAAATAAATAAAAATATCCCAAAATATAAAAAAAAATTTTTTGTAGTTATTTTTTTAGGTAGAGTGCTTTTCATACTTAAAAATATTGATAATATAACAGAAAATAAGTGATGAAAATTTCCAAATAATTTAGAAATATTAGTAAATAAATAAAGAAACTATTTTGTGTAAAAAGCTAATTCTCGCTAAAAACACGTTATTCATAAATCGTAGTAACTTTTAATTTTATTTATTTTTCCAAGAAAAAAAAAACCAGATTGCCCTGAAAATGTACACACATACTCAGGAAAGTATAGAGAACAAACAAATAACATTTTTGGAAAATTAAAAAAAAATGAAAACTTTCGGAAAATATAATACATTTAATAATGGATTTTGCAATAGAATTTTTCCTTACTATCGCTTCTTACCAATTTTTAAAAAAATGGTTTCATTTTTATAAATCATGACTTATTTTTCTAGGAAATATTCTCTACAACTCTACTCTTTTCGATTTTAGAAGTAAAGTTTTCAATAATTGAAATCGTTAATAAAACTTTTTAAAATAAACCATTCTTTTAAAAAATAACTATTTATATTTGATGATTTTATTCTTTATTTTCAGAACTGGAATCGGTAGAGTTGTAGAGACTATTTTCCCCGAAAAAATAATTTACCTTGATTGCGACCGCACAGCCATGACAGGATATAAAGTATTTTTCCAGACTTTTTTATAGAAATAGAGAGCATTCGAATTACCAATAAGTGACACTGATACAGTGGGATTCTCTTTTTAGTCGACACGCAAGTAGTTAACTCGAAGTCGTTATAGTAATCGTATAATGAAGCATGAAAAATGATATGGAGAAGCAACTGAGTGCAGTCACTGAACCTTAAGAGTCAACGACTACCTCTTGTATTTTGTGGAATCCGGTTATAGAAAAAAAAGTGTTTAGTTGAGGATGACGAGTTGAATACCAATTAGTTATTTGCTACGTCACTTCTGACTTAGATGTGACGTCTTACGTCTGTTAAGCAATCAAATTGATTAATTATGACAAGATGAGGGAAAAGGTGTGTTTCTCAACGGGGTTTCAAGAGAAAGAGCTACATTGACTCTTTAATCTAATTAGTGCCTGGAAAATGCAAATACTAAGTTGGTGAAAATGAGAGTTGATGAATAAATAAGAAATTAAGTTTATAATATGAATAAAATTAACAGCTATTAAGGCCGTCATTAAATAGATGATAAATAAATGTTTTAGAGAAGATTCGGTCGCATCAGAGAAGCAGGAGAGTAATTCCGGTTCCCAACCGGAAGTTCACAACCCTGAAAAACGGATTTCTAAGACCATGGAGAGAGGTTTGCACGAGAGAGATCGAGTTGGAGTTCAGGATTTTGTGCTTTTAGAAGACTTTGAAAGTGAAGAAGCTTTTATAGAAAATTTAAGGAAAAGATTTAGAGAAAATCTTATCTATGTGAGTAAACAATTAAAATATACAAATGAAATGTTTCACTAGATTTGCATAAATCTATTATGTTAAAGTAAAAATATTAAAAAATTGAAAAATTATTGAAAAAAACGACTAGAAATGTATTCAAAGTTATATTTAAATTTAAAGGATTTGAAATATTTCTGTGGAAAAAGAGACGTTTTCGACTGTGCCAGGATTCGAACCCGGGTATTTCGATTGCCGGTCGACTGCTCTAACGAACTGAGCTACACACTACACAGGCGTCAAACATCTTCTTCTCCACAGGAAGACCTCTTTATATCGCTTAACGGCACTGCCTTTACGGCTGTAATGATTTCAATTTAGGTAGTTGAGTTTGAAATTTCTAAAACCTATTTTTGGGCTTCAATTAGATTTATATAATATACGCAGGCTATTTTAATAATTTGCTCTATAAATCATGAAAAGCTTAGATCTTTATAGTTTTTAAATATTGGTTAATATTTTTTCCAGACTTATATTGGACAAGTATTGGTGTCAGTGAATCCATATAAAAAGTTGCCTATTTATAATCCAGAAACTATTGAATATTACCAGAGCAGAAACTTTTTTGAAACACCTCCACACATGTAAGTAATTCTTTTTTGCATATCTAGTGACAAAATTTTGACCAACACAAATTTTGGAAATTTCCTTTATTTTAAGTTCGAGAATATTTGATAATTTTCTGAAGTAGTTCGACATACAATATTTATGAAATAGTTGGGAATAATTTAGGAATTTAAAAACGAGACATTTTCAAAAATCAAAATTTAGAAAGGCTTCTACTCAAAACTTTCCCAATCCCCGCTTTTCAATCTCAATCTATGGCTAGTCTATCCCCGTCCATTTTTTTATCATTTTGTGTAATATAAATTCACATGCGTCTAAAATTTCAACTACAATAATTTATAGAAGATTAGAACAGACAATAGGAAACTTACTCAACGAAGATCAGTTCGATTTTAGGAAAGAAAGGGGGACTATAGAAGCATTACACTCGAGATTCCTTATAACGAGATTCCCTGTAACAAGACCTCCCTTTTACGCGCGACAAGCCTCCCTATAACGAGCAGACGATCGACCCCTCTTCCCCCACTACTACGGAATGAATTGCGCTCGAATTTGAAACGTTGTATTTTTGGCAAATTTCCCAATTTTTCATCCCGTTTTCCAAATTTGTCAAAATTTCCATTTTTTTATTCATTGTCAAGACTTTTCTTTTTTTCTGAAAATATTCAAAAATGCACCTGATAAGGATAGATATTTTTATTATTATATTATTATATTTTTAGTATTTTGAGTACATACCGTCAAATAAGTTAATTCCATGTTCAATACTCACAGAAATCTTTTTTATACGCTTTTAACTATGTAAATAAATTATTCTCATAGCCTCACTGATAGACTGACTGCGCGCATTATATAATGCGCATAACAGCGCGTAGCAACAAGTAGGATATGGAGGGGATCCCTCTCGCGCTCGTTGCAGAGAGGTCTCCGATGCTCGGACTTCTCGTTATAGGGAATCTCGAGTGTACTCTCATTAGGATTAATTCAGAGCGGCAGACTACGAATACACCAAAAAGAATCTCTTTCGAATTTTGTACAGGGTAGGCCATTTAACATTTGGAATTTGAATCGGCTATAAAAAAAAATTTACTGATATTTTTCAAAAAGTATAGTTTTATTAGAAAGATTGAACCTTTCCATTTAAGAAAGAAACAACATCATTCAAATGACTGCCACGGCTGGACTTAGAGTACCATATTCGATCAACCCAATTTTCCAGTACATTTTCGATTGTTTGGACTTCAATCCCATAAATGGCAACTTTTATTTCGTGTTTCAAGGCCTCAATCGTCTCTGAATGGTTAGCGTAACACTTATCCTTAACGGCTCCTCACGAAAAATAGTCCAATGGGGCCAAATCACAGCTCTGAAGCGGCCCATTGACATCAGAATTTCGGCTGATTATTCGATATTCGAAAACGGTGCGCAAAAGATCGATTGTTACGTTGGCTGTGTGGCAAGTGGCCCCGTCCTGTTGAAATCAAATGTCGTCCATGTCATCCTCTTCAATTTTTGGAAACGAAAATTCGTTGAGCATGGCACGGTAACGCTCGCCATTGACCGTAACGGCGGCTCCTTGCTCATTTTCGAAGAAAAATGGCCCGATGATGCCACCGTACCAAATTCCACACCAAATTTTTCTTAAATGGAAGGGCTCAATCTTTCTAATCAAACCATACTTTTGGAAAAATATCCATAAGTTTTTTTTTTATAGCCGATTCAAATTCCAAATGTTACAAAATGTTCCAAATGTTAAATGTAGATGGCCCACCCTGTAGTATGGCAGTGTTGTACCCCGAATAGTAAATGCATACACGAAATTCGCACAAAATTGCGGAAACTATAAGCGCATCTTCAGTATCTTACTGAGAAAGCACACCACTCTGTTTGCGAAAAACGCACCGAACCCGTACTCTCTCGGTATGGCCAAGTTATTTTGGCAATGTATTATAATATGTATTGTAATACATCGCCAAACCAACTTGTAGGGGTTCCATACGTCTTTGCAAACACAGTGGTGTGTTTTCTTAGTGTGATTCTGGAACGAATTTGGTAGATCGGCTTTGCTATTTTGGCATACATGATGTCCATACGAAATTCGATTAAATTTGTGCAATAAAATTAAAACGAATGTGTTTGCGATTTTACTAAATTCAGATTGTGTGCGAAATTTGGAGAGATTTTTTTCGGTCTAGGGAAACCAACTTTTATTGCGTTTGTCGACGTATAGAAAAAGCATTCGACAATGTTAGCTGATAACTCTTCGACACATTAAAGAACAAAGGGACATGAGAATCATTAGCTCTCTATACCGAGACTAAAACGCAGTGGTAGAAATGCAGGAGAAGCGGGGAGAAGCAAGTATCAGGAAAGGAGTAAGAAAAGGCTGCTCGTTATCACCACCTCTGTTTAATTTATACTCAGAATAAACTATTAATGAAATTAAAGAAGAAATTAAGAATATAGGCGTCAAAGTTCAGGGAAAAACAACCAAAATGTTATGTTTTGCGTATGATATTGCTCTGCTAGCGAATACCGAAAGAGAATTAAAGAAGGCGTTGAATGTAACGGAGACAGTTTAAAAAAATTATAATATGAATATAGACATAGGATAAATCAAAGTGATCGCGTGTAGAGAAAAATCAGGAAAGAAGCGATTGAGCGTTCAAACAGGGCAAACTAAGATATCATTTACCAAAATACCACAATTACTGGTTTCAAATATAGATCTAGAAATCAGAAAGAAACTGCTCAAAACATACGTATAGAGCTTGGCACTCTATGGTTGCGAAGCATGGACTATAGGTAAAGGAGAAAGGAGAATATTAGACGCTTTTGAAATATGGTGCTACAGAAAACTATCACAAATAAATTTGGTAGATAAGGTGACAAATGAGGAAGTTTTTAACTCAGTGAAGGAAAATAGAAGCTTATACTCTAGTAAAAAGATGCGTAGTGACAGATTGATAGGACACACACTTAGACATGAGGGACTGGCAGGAACAATTCTAGAAGGTACAGTAGCGGGACATAAAAGGAAAGAGAGACAAAGATTAGAGTATGTGAAACAAATTATAGATGACGTAGACTGTAGCGGATACTGCGAAATGAAAAGACTCGCTCAGGATAGGAACGGATGGAGAGCTGCATCAAACCAGTCTCAGGACTGGTGACTATAACAACAACCTTTACTTTTATCTCTTCTAATCCCCTCTTCCCTATTCTTGCCTATTCCCTGTCTATCGCCATCCATATATTTTACCAGCTTTAGGTACTTGTATTAAAAAATGTTTTATATCCCCTTTTTTCTATCTCAATCTATCCCCCGTCTAACTTCATATCTATATTTTTCTATCTTTTTGTACTTTTATTAGGTGTACAACTTTGCTTCCATCGTTTTTCGAAAAATGGCTGCAGCAGTAAGTGCTGGTCGAAATAGGCAGATCAAAAATGCACACAGTAAGCTTGGACATCTGTCAACATAACGACAGCAACACATTAATGAATTTGTGTTCGCATCATAAATTTATTCTCGATCGTAGATGTCAGCTTTCTAGCCAAATTCTCGTCATTTGCGGGAAGTTTTGATTTTCTACTTTCATTTGAAGAAGACTGCGCCTGAGGCTCATCGAATGCTCTCACATACTTACGATGAGGCTACTCTTAGTGAAAGAACGTGTCGTGAGTAGTTTCAACGATTCAAGGGCGGTGATTTTGATTTCGAGGACTGGCATGGCGGTGGAAAAGATATTAGGTGCGCAACTAAGTTCCCGCTGTTTTTTAAAATGAAAATGCAACTTTATTGTGAAAAAATGGTTACAAATGAATCGTTCAAAGTTAGCTACAACTTTTGCCCATCTTTCTGATAGAGCTCGAATACCGTTACGGTAAAAGTGTTCATTTTTTGAGGCTATCCACGAATCAAGCCATTTTTCGATGTCTTCATATGAGCGGAACTGCTGATCAGCCAGACCATGTGCCATCGACCGGGACACGTAATAATCGGACGGCGCAGTATCTGGGAAATACGGCGGGTGGGGTAAGACTTCCCATTTGAGCGTTTCCAAGTAGGTTTTAACGGGTTTGGTGAAGTGAGGCGGAGCGTTTTCATGTTGTACAATCACTTTTTCGTGCCTTTGCTCATATTGTAGCCGTTTTTCGCGCAATGCTCGGCTCAAACGCATCAATTGCGTTCGATACTGTTCCCCAGTGATGGTTTTGTTCGGTTTCGACTGTTCATAATAAATAACATCAGCGTCTTCGAAGGTTTTTGTCCTTCCTTCACGCGGATGGTCGTCAACATCGAAATCACCGTCTTTGAAGCGACGGAACCAATCATGGCACGTTGTTTCACTTAGAGTAGCATCTCCGTGAACTTTTTGGAGGTCTCGATGCGCTACAGCCTCCGTTTTCTTCGAATGAAAGAAGAAAATCAACACTTCCCGCAAATGACGATTATTAGGCACAAAATCAGACATTTTCACACAACCAAAAGTATATGACGCCAGAACAAAATCACTAATGTGTCAAAACGATTTGTTTACCATATGTCTAAGCTTGGTTCATGACGTTTTGGATATGTCAAAGTCGACCAGCACTTACTGCTGGAGTCATCTATTGACAAAGAGCGGCAACTTAGTTGCGCACCGAATTGGAGGCATTGCTTGCTGAAGACTCGTGCCAAGCGCAATAAGAATTGGAAGAATCATTGGGAGTGATTCAACAAGCCATTTCGAAACGTCTCAAAGCCATGGGAATGATTCAGAAGCAAGGAAATTGGGTTTCGTAGGGTTGAAGCCGAGAGATGTTGAATGGCATTTCTTCGCTTGTGAACAGCTGCTTCAAAGATAGAATCAGAAGGGGTTTTTTCATCGCATTGTGACCGACAATGAAAAATAGGTCTACTACGATGTTTCCAAGCGCAGAAAATCATGGGGAATGCCCGGACATGCCTCCATGTCGACGGCCAGACCGAATATTCACGGTGCTAAGATTATGCTCTACATTTGGTGGGACCAGCTTGGTGTATTATGAGCTGTTAAAACCGAGTCAAACCATCACAGGGAATCGGTATCGAACGCAATTGATGCGTTTGAATCGAGCATTGAAGGAGAAACGGCCACAGTACCACGAGATGCACGACAAAGTTATCATCCAGGATGACAATGCTTGGCCACATGTCGCAAGACCGGTCAAGACTCAAAAGACACATTGTTTTTTCCAGATGGTATCCAACAATTGCCAAAAAGATGGGAAAAAGTAGTGGCTAGCGATGGACAGTACTTTGAACTATAAATAGGTACATTGAGATAAAATCCTGGGCATAGTGACGTGATATATGTAGTTGAAAATGTCCTTAACTACTTTTTGTGGTTGAATTTAAGCAATGGTTGACTCGTCAATGTAGGTACTAAAAGTGGTTGCCATGACTAAGTAATGTAGTCACAGCGACTATGTAATTTTACAGTAACTATATGTAAGTATCAACTACAAGGTTATTTATAATCAAATGCATAAAGTCACTACGTGGAACATTGTATATTTCATAGCACCTCTTTTGAAAAATCTGATTGTCGGTATCTGTAGAGCAGGTTGAAACTTTGAAAGTAGGATTTAAAATCACAGTTTCGACCCTCTCGACACATCAAATCAAATTCTCAAACGAGTTGCTATCAGTTGCTATGAAAAATAATATGTATTAATCGAAACAATACACAACGGATTCAATGAGTGTGAAGTTTGCTGCAATGGTTATAGCGACTACGTTATTCTAGCCATGAGAACTCAACGTTTCAAGTTCTCATAGCGAGGTTTAAGAGTTAAGGACAATTACAACGGTGTTAACTACTCGCAACGACCAGGTATTCGGAATATGGCTACCATAGCTACAAATCATGTATCTGTAGCCATGGGTCAAGTAGCAGCAAAAAGTCTCCCTCGTTACAATTACTTTATATTCCAACTACATTATTCCTAGTCATTATGACCAGATGCTATTTTTCTCTGTGTAATCACTTCTTAAGAATAAAGCCACAAATTTTGAGAGAAAACGGCGGAAAAAAAGTTGTACACCTAATACTTAAATCTTTTTCAATCTCTTCGTCCATCTTCATCTATATTTGTCTATCTTTTTTTAAAAAGAATGTTTGTTAACACATCCAATTCGTTTGACTCGGGAGCGTCATCCAATGTACTATATTGGTAACCCTGGCGAACAATTGGTTGACACAACCACGAGTTGATTAGTGTTACTATTGAGGACAGTTACACCGACCACACATTACAATTACGTTACTTTGCAAAAAAAAGTAAATTGTTATTGTTACAGTTACCTTCTCAAAAAATTACTTTGCTACAGTTACTATAGTGAAAGTAAGTTACTTTGAAAATTACTATGCATATGACCCATCCTCGCTTAATTTTTCAATTCAGAAATATTAATCCGATGAAAGATATACAAAAAATATAAAGTGACGTAAAAGAAACTGAAAAAAAAAATGATAAGTTACCGGAAAAATAGGACCTAAGCTCCGTTATATTTACTTCTTTTTAAAAGTAACAAAGTTACTGTAAAATTTACAAGTAACGTAACTTTTTAAGGAACTTCGTTACTCCCCAGCACTGGCATTTATCAACTAAATAGTGTGTAGTCAATGTATCTCAATCTATCATTTTCTGTCTCCTTGTCAAATATACCTTCACTTCTATTTCTTTCTATCCCCTACTATCTATCCCCATCTATTTTTTTCCCCTCTTTTAAACATAATTCTACTTTTAACTTTTTAAATAAAATAAATTTCTACTTCTATCTATTTTAATTCTCTCTTCCCTATTTCTACTTATCATCAGTCTATTTCTGTTTGGTCCTTCTGGTTTCCTTTCAGTATAATTCCTACTCCTATCTCTTTCAATCTTCTATAACTTGCCTTTCTTTCCCGTTCAAGCAAATACGATGAGTACAGTGATTAGCTGCATTCATTTAATCCGGCCAATTATAGACCACGTTATAGTGGAATGCAAGATCAGGCAATGTAAGCGGTGACGGGTCCAAATGTATTCAAATAACTGTTAATCACAGATTTCAATGCGGAATCGTAAATTCCACAATAAGACGGTCTGTTAGAATTCAATTAACACAGCTAATTACAATTCTCGTCTTATTTGCCAAAATTGACGTAAAGAAAAAAAAGGGGACGAGAACAAATAAAAGTAGAAAAATATTCACAATGGAATAGAAAACTATAGACATGGGAAAACAAGTGATAAGTGGGTTAAACAAGAGGAAATTACAAAAATTTAGAGTAAAAATATATTGACAAGGATATAGATAGACGATGGATAAGCTAGAATACATTTTTCTTATTCCTTTCATTCTTGGAGATAGAAAATGATTAAGAGTGACATGATTTATATCCTCAAAACTGAATTCGAATCTGTATCACTTCAAACTCAAAATCATCTCAACGTCCAAATAAAACTGCAGTTTAAATTTTTAATAATCCGAAATAATTCAAACCCTCAAAATAACAAAACGACCAAATTTGAGCTAAAACAAGTCTTAAATTCAACAATTATTATTAGAATTATTTTTTATTATTATTAATTCGAATTATTTCGGATTTTTGAAATTTTGAATCAGTTTTGCTTAGACGTTGAGATGATTTTGAGTTCGTAGTTCGTAGGGCTGCATTTTGGAAAATAATCAGAAATAAATCTGTCGCCGAAATTTTCTCCAAAATGCAGGCCATCTTGTATTTTCATAGCACTGGATTTACTTAATTTATTCGGTGAAAAAACTTATTTTATAACTATCAATATTTATGACCAGAAAGATCTGCCTTAGTGCATTTCATTTACTCGCATAAGTTTTTAAATTGTTATCTTAGTTTTTACAGAAATGGGGTTGGACAAATAGAAAATGCTGATAAGGTAGTATTTAGTCATGTGATCCGGTTGCTCCATGCCCTTAAGGCCATGTATGACTTATCCAATCCCTACCTTTTATCCACACTTTTTTGACGTCCTTTACATTTAGAAATTAACCGAGATGTCAAGTTGAAACCTTGAATAAATAAGTACGAAGCAGTAAAGAACGTTTTTCTGCACGGAAAAAAATAGTTCAATAAAGTTTATAGACTGTTCAAGAGCTGTGGATACATGCATTTGCGGAGCAGAGTTCTGGGAAATTGACAGATTTTTTCAGAATAAAATGTGGGACTTTGAATAATTCTTCCTAAATGTTCTGTTTTTTTTTTTTTTTTGAAAAGTTTTGTAAATTTTCCAGAATTCTTTTTTCTTAATGCCTGTATCCCTAAGTCTTGCACGGTTCTATAAAGTTTATTGAACCATTTTTTTCCGTGTAGTCCTAATTTTTAATGATTAAAAAATAAATGTTTCTAGAAATATATTTGTTAAAACTTATAAATATTTAGGAGCAGATAAACGTTCTTTAGTGTTTTTACCTAATTTCTTGAAGTTTCAACGCGATATCTCAATTAATATAAAAATACGAAGGACGAAAAAAAGTATCGGTAAAGTAGGGATCGTATAAGTCATACATGGCTTTAAGGCAATGGACCAACTGGATCACGTGCAAAGATTACTACCTTATCGGCATTTTTCTCTGTAAACTCATGTCTATGAAAAATGAGATATCCAGTCAAAAATTTACGAATTGAAAGAAAAGGCACTATGTAAAATTTGTTAATCCTTATACTTTTATAATGACATAGTTTCTTTTTATAAATACTTTTCTTGTAATTATAAAAATCTAAGATCTAACAGACTTTCCTCAGTCTCTCTTTTTTAATTTTGCGAATTCCTAACTTGAAAATACTTGTTAATGTATTCAATTGCAATTATTTATTTTTATAATTTATGTCTGATTTTTGTATAATCTTTTTCTTGCAGATTTGCACTTGCTGATACTGCCTACCAATCACTTTATAAGGAAAACCACGACCAATGTATCTTGATCTCAGGTATCAGCTACTGTAAACAAATGAAACAAAATAAATCAAATGAAATTGAAAACCAATGATAAATTTCAAAAACATCACTAATTTTGTTTTCAATATATTCAACGAGTAAGAAAGCTTGCATTGAAAACGATTTAAGGGGTAACACCACTGTAAACGCCAAAAAAACACGTTTTTTCAAGAATTTTTTTTGATGGAAGGAAAGGGAATACAGTTATAATGATTTGGCAAGTTATCATTTATATATTGAAATAAAAAATTACGAATTTTCAATAAAAAATATTACAAAATGTTAGCACTGGAGATATTTCCGTAATGTGTGCTTTCTTGGAGGAGCTCCGCGGCACGTAGCACACAGGGTACAAAATTTAATCTGGAACAAAATAAAAAAAATTTCTTAATCTACATGAGAATAGCTAGAAGAACACGTAGGGGATTTGAAAAATATTGATTTTTGTGTAAGGCAAGCATTTGAAAGAAAAACTCATTTTTCGACCAAAAAAAAACGGCACTCAATTTTTTATAATAATTGTTTAAATCAATTTATCGAAAATCCCCTATGTGTTTCTCTTTGAAATATTATTATAAAGATGTAGGAAAAAACCCGATTAAAAATATTGAAAATTGTTTGAGTTATGCTGCGTGCCGATTTCAAAAAACGTGTTTTGAGAAAAACGCGTCTAAAGTATTGAGATATGTAATAAATACATATAGTAGTCGTTGCGAAGTGGCCCGGCACGTTTGGTAAAAGGGCTCGAGATTTCAATGAAATCGATTTCAAGCACGTATAAAACCTTTTGTCCTTTATTCTACAAGGTTCAGAGAATCTTTTAAGCTAATAAAAAAAAATCAATTTTTTGAAATTTCTACAGTGGTGTTACCCCTTAAAAGTTCAATCGTGTCTAATATTTGATTCTGCATTTTTTTTTTGAATTCATGAAATGAGATATGAAATGAGGAAAATTGAATCGGTTCCAATCCACTTCTCAAAACTTAAACATGGTGGATCATAAACTTAGAACAATTTTCAAAAATTAAAACAGCCTTAAAGCATGAAAATTTGAAAAATCTTATATTTGGCATTAATTAAACTATACATAACTTTATTGGTAAATACTCGCTTTATTCAAATTCTATAGCTAGAAAAGAAAAAAAAAGTATAAAATCATTTACCATTGGAAATTTATGCGTTAAATGAATCTTAATAACATAAAGTGATCAATCTAGTGTTTTCAAATGCTTTTTAATTATTAATTATTCAAGAAACGTTAAATAAAAATAGAAACAATAATGTTATTGGATGCTACTGAGCGTTGTAATTTTCAATCCTTTCAGGAATTATTCAAGAATGTTCAGAAAAATTTCATACAAATGATAGATTGAAATCAATTAGTCTTATCCCATTTCATATCTTATTCCATGAGTTAAAAAAACCCCAAATAATTGCACTCTCAAATTAGAATGATAAATCTTCAATTTATCTCAATGAAATCCTGATTACCAGGCATGTTTTACTAAAAGATGTCTTTTGCACTAAAGAATACCTGCAGATTCTTCAAGTAAAGCAGAATATTTTATGAAACCAAAATTATATTTATAATAAAGATTATATGACATAAATAATTGTAATTTAGGCGAATCCGGGTCAGGAAAGACAGAGGCGTCTAAGAAAATCTTAGAATTCATAGCAGCTGCTACTGGTCACAAGAAAAAAGTAGAAGCTGTCAATGTTAAATTGATTGGCAGCAATCCTGTTCTAGAAGCATTCGGAAATGCCAAAACGAACCGCAATGATAATTCTTCCCGTTTTGGTAAATACATGGATATCCAGTTTGATTTTCAAGTAAGCTGATTTCTAAACCTTATGAAATCTTTTTATTTCTTAGTCAATCAATAAATCTATGAATTTTATTTTTAAACTTGAGTTTAAAGTGTGATAAAAATTTGTAACTTCAACATTATTTTTAGGGTGACCCAGTTGGTGGCAACATCCTTAATTACCTACTAGAAAAGTCAAGAGTAGTGCATCAGTCATCAGGAGAACGCAATTTCCACATTTTTTATCAACTTCTTGCTGGAGCAAATGACGATGTTCTACGTAATTTATTCCTTAAACGAAACCTGGATACGTACTACTACCTGAGTAGTGGAGTGAGTAGATTCTTATACAAGTTTTATGAATCGTTAGAATCTTAATAAAAAATTTAATGTTTCTACGATTATCAAAAAGACGACAAAATGCATGCATTAGTGCATTAAAGTGTGAAACTTAGCCCAAAATAAAAAAATCAATAATGTCCTAACAAATTTAGGGGTGGATATTTAAGAAAAAAAATAATCCAAAGATTTTCGCTCAGAGATGAGAAATGAACATCAATAATATTATGGTTCATGCAAGTAAAACAATTTATTATGATAATTAAGGTATAAATTGGGATTCAGATTAACTTGTGATACAATTTGAGATCGCAAAAGTTCAAAGGGGTGGCATAGATAAGCCAATTAGGATAGGATAAGGATTTCTCTTTTACAAAACAGAATGAGTCCGAAGAATCTTCCCAAAAAAGTGAGTGAGACGAAAGAGCTGTCTCTTTCTTAGAAACTGAATTCAAAGAATTCCTTGGTTGAAAGTGGAAGCAATAATTAATAATTAACTAGAGTGGTACAAAAAAACTTTTTTTCGTGCTAGAGGAGCTCGATCCCCTCCATTTTGTGAGGTTTCCGAAAAATGAAAATGCGGATATCTTTACCTTCCTTATGAAAAGTTACAAGTGGATGATTATGAATTGTTCACACAACTAGAATTTCATGATTTTAGAGAAAAAATTGTTGAAACAAACGGAGATTGCTTAAGGGGGTCTCCCGGTGTGAAGCTCGAAAAAAGGTGATTTTTCGGGATGTTTTTTTTTACGAAAAGAAAATTGCATAGACAGTTTATTTGGAAGGTATATTTGAGGTAACTTTTAAACAACATTCACAAAAAAAAATTCTTGAAAAAGTTAGCAAATGGCGGTGTAATCTAAAGTGAACTGGGGCGTGTCGCTGATGAATTGGTCCGATTGTGTACAAGATAGCGTCTCTAATTCTCAACTGGAACAGGAATAATTTTCATTTTGTTTATTTATATGCTTTTTCACTCTACATGAACCTCAATTACCTAGTGAAAACCGAAAATAAATTAATTTTTTCACAGTTTGAACCAAAAAATTAAATTTTAACTCAAAATGTTATTATTTTGTTTTTGTTTTAATTATGAAAAACAATTAAAGTTGCATAAAGCTATGGTTTATATAGAACGGTTTTTAATACTCTACAAAATGAAAGTTCAATCAGGTCGATGGGTCAATTAGTTTTTACGTAATCGTGTACACAAGTTGCGAAAATATTATTTTGAAAAAACATGTTTTAAAGTTTTGGAATATTATAACTTCTAAACTATGTAACTAACATACATTTCTAGCAATATTTTCTGAAATACTTGGAATTCAGAGATTAAATTTTGTAGAGATGTTTACAGACTTTTTGTAACAGATTAAGCTTAAAAAAATCGATTTTTGTTCGATTCACACCGGGAGACCCCTTTAAACAATTAAAAAATTATCTAAAACAAAAAATATTATTCTTAACGTCAACTTACTACGCCATTAATCCCGGAAAATACAAAATTTTCATGATTTTATGAGAAAATAGCATTATTTACAAGAAATATTTGTTTAAACAATTTGTAATAAGTCAGAAAATATTTTAAATTTTGTTATTTATAGAATAAAAATAATTCAAGTCGAAAAAATGTTTAAAATTGCTATCTTAACGTGGGTCAAATTCAAAAGTTATCCAGTCGAATTTATTCGTTGTGCATTCCTTAAAAAGTGACTAAAAATTAATTTACAAAATGATAATAAGTATTTTTTTTGCCTCTTTTAAAATCTGAGCTTTTCCCATATAAACTCTCATCTTAATTTCAAAAGCACAAGGGCACGGGTCAATAGAAAAAAATTAAAAATACGCATTAATTTTTTTCGGGAATCTCACTAAAAAAAGAGGGGAGGGGTATAGGTTATTTTTCTGCAATTGTTGCAATGTCGTAAAGAGCTATTGGGTTCGGACAAATCTAATATTATTGATTTTGAAAACCAATTTATTTCAGTTCCAAAAGAATATATGGTGTGTTCCATGCCAAATCAGACGGGTTCAGGATTCCATGTTTCCGACTTACTTGACATTTTTTGATGTATTATTTAAAAAGTTATGGGACAAACAAAAAAAATATGTTTTTGTTTTTTCAATTATTCAAAAAATGAAACTAGGAAAAATTCTGAAAAAAATTACACAAACGTATCATTAGATGGCTGATGTAGTAGCATTTTTTGGAAAAATTTTTACTACAAATTGAATGTAAAAAAATTTTTTTTTTGCAAACAAATTGATTTTTTGAAAAAACGCCATTTTTAAAAAATCTGAAAAAATTCTTCAAAAAAATGTTTGTAACGCAGTTTTGGATCGTCCTACTGTGAACTGAAACTTTTGACTTTACTGATTTCGCCATTTCGACGATTTTTAGAGTTGGAGACGAAGAGTGTCACTTGTAGATTTCTATAAAGATTTTGAAAACGGACCACGACGATTTATGGTTTCCCGGACTAAAGAACTTGGTCCAACTGTGTTCAGCATTGACTTTACTACCCTCTCACGCTGGTTTTCTTCTTTGTGTTTACTGGTACCGTACTATTATTCTTCTGCTCACAAGATAACTTAGCCCTTGGCGGTGCTCTCCTTTTATATTATTTTTTATGTTGCGATAGTCAGCGTTGAGTGTGACGTTGAGGTTCTTTCTTACTCCTAGCTTCAGAATTGCATTGCACAGCCATATCTGTTTAGTCCTGAAACTTTATTGAATAAATTATTTAGCTGTATTTTCCATAGTCAATTTTAAAATTAATTGCCCAGTGCGAAATCAAATTCTTCTATGGTCGAGATCCGTGATGTTGGAAGGAGGAAAAGTTATGAAAGTCTGGAGTGAGGTTATGAAAGTTTTCGAGCTTTGAACCTTTTTTGTCTAGAAACACAATAAAGATTTTTAAAAATATCAAAAGTATACCCTGACAAAAATTTCAGATTGGAATTCAATACAAGCTATTCCGAAATCTGTTTCCAAACCAAACCAAAAAATGTTCTGACTCATTCGGGTTCCGGTTTAATCCGAGACTTCAATCCGATCATTTTGATCTTGGGTTTACTCGAATTGAAGTCTTGGATTGAACCAGAATGAATTAGATTGAGTCGGATTTATTTTTAACCGATTTGCAAAAAAAGGAGATTCAAAATCTTTTTCGGACTGGTTCGGAATGATGCTGAGACAGATTTTTGAATAACTTGGATTCATTTGGATTGAATTCCTTTCCAAAATTTTCGTCAGGGTAATTGATAATACTAGGCTCAGATTCGAACATTATTAATTATTATATTCGACACAGTTCCATATTTCAATGCACATATCCATACAGTTTATTGTCTTTTTAACAAATTTATAACCTCTATAGCCATCTTTTTAGCACTCTTCATTGGCACAGCTTCTGACTGCTTGAGGATTTTTTGCTTGTATCAATTACACTCGCAACTGGCAGATTTTAAAAAACAATAGGACTTATTTACAAGAATGGGTCAAATAACCCACAATTAAGGATGTTACTTATCCAGTGATCGCAGATCTGAAACCGACGCAGTGTCTCAAAGACTTATCATGAAATTTATTTTTGTGAAATAAAAACTTGAAACTTTTCATGAAAAGTTTAAAAAGTTGAGAAGTTCTCACCTTACGTACTTTTTCTATTTTACGAGCGTGCATTTTAAAATGCCATTATTTTTTACTCTCTGAAAATACATTAAAAATAAAATGAAAAAACGGGTGTGATAGAAAATTAATATACAGGGTGAGGCGCATAAAGTGTTACAGAGCGATAACACTCAAACTATTGATCATATCCAAAAATGTTTCATAGAAAAGTTTCAGTGTTCGAGAAGGCCGTCATACTCGACCAGCCTATTTTTTATCGGTGGAGGCGCTGAAGCTACGTCAAGGTCAACTCCACTTTTTTAAACGGAACCATGTATTTTTTTCGATGACATTATTACCGATTTTAAGACGAATTCAGCGACCTACAACACAAGGTCATTCTAGTCACGCAAAGTATGAAAATAGTCGAAAAATCATTTTCATTTCTTACGATACCCATGATAATACACATCGATAGGGTATTGTTGACATCGGCAGAAAGTAAGCATTTTCTGTTGACATATCAGTTAGTCACGCATTACTTTCTAATGAAAGTACATCGGAACGCGAAAATAAACTATTTTCTAGAATATTTTGATATGTTGATGGTGCTGGGAAAATGCCGTAAACATTACAGAAACGCCCAAGATTTGTATGCGGCTCGTTATCCGGATAGGCAACAAAAATCGCACATGGCTTTTAAGCGATTAGCTGACCGTTTCTGTCGCTTTGGTACAGTGAAACGAACACGAGTCAAACGTCGACCAATTGTTAATGAAAATAATGCGGCTACTATCTTAGCTTCTGCTGCACTAAATCTACATGCGAGCAGCAGGCAAATGGAAAAAAAGAGTGGAATTAGTCAGCGATCTGTATTAAGAATCTTACATCAACACAAGTTCCATCCGTATCGTATGTCATTACATCAGAATTTGTACGGCAATAATTTCCTAAAACGCGTCAATTTCTGTAATTGGATTGGTAGAAAAATGCGCACAGATGTTTCATTTTTGAGTCATGTGTTTTTTTCTGATGAAGCAAACTTCGCAAATACGGGAAATGTGAATAGGCATAATATGCATTATTGGGCAAATGAGAACCCTCGATGGATGAGAACTGTACCATTTCAACATCCGTGGTCCGTTAATTGTTGGTGTGGCATTGTTATCCATCACGTCATTGGTCCATATTTTTTTGAAGGTCGCTTGACTGGGCAAGTTTACACAAAATTTCTGCAAAACGTACTGTCTCAATTAATCGAAGACGTGCCCTTGCATGTTCGCATGAACATGTGGATGCAACACGACGGTGCACCACCCCATTATGCTCTGTGTTCAAGACAAGTGATGAATGAGATTTTTGACGAAAAGTGGATAGGACGAGGCAGCCCTTTAGCTTGGCCACCTCGTTCGCCAGATCTAACATCACCAGATTACTTTTTATGGGGTTTTATTAAAGAACGCGTAACTAGCTTACAAGTCGAGAGTCATAATTTCGAGCATCTTCTTTAGGTAGACCCAAACCAAGGTTAGTGGATCCTTTGAAAGTGATTATTCCGATATGTTTCGATTTTTCGAATATTTTCAAGCTTTGCGTGACTAGAATGACCTTGTGTTGGGTCGCTGAATGCGTCTTAAAATCGGTAATAATGCCATAAAAAAAATACATGGTTCCATTAATCGAAACCAAATTTCCAATATAAATATAAAATTATATCGAATAAGATACAAAAAGTTTTTCGGATTGATTTGAAATGTTTCGGAATGGTTCAGAAACAGAATTTTGAATGACATGGAATAACTAGAATTCGATTGGATTAAATTCCTTTCTGAAATATTCGTCAAGGCAATAACAATGTTTCGGAAAATGCTTTTTTGCAGAAATTAAAAAATAAAATCCCTTCCCATGGATTTTGAATAAAAGCAACCCAGGAATCAAATTCCATTGAGTTGAGTTTGAATGGGTTTCGAAGTCCTCTAAAATGTGTGTCTGTCACTGGAATTGCAGGTTGACACTAATCAAATTTCGAATAGAATTTCGAATAGAATTTTGCACGAGATTACTTTTTTCAATTCGAATGGATCCGAGGTAGTTTCATTCGGATTTAAAACTTGGTTCAAATTCATTTGGATTGATGCTTCGGAATGAATTGGTGTGAATCAGATTGATTTTGAACCGATTTGCATCGAATAAGATTCAAAATTATTTTCGGATTGGTTAGGAATGATTCGGAAAAAAATTTCAGAATGGCTTGGTAAGATTCAGAGTGAAAAATAAATTTGAAAATGAAAATTATTACATTAAAAATTCTTTGTTTTGTTATAGTTAGACATCCGTAAATACAATTATTATTTTTTTTATTGTTGAATACGTCGATTTTATTCTTTGAATTTTATTGAATTTGCAACTTATTTAGAATATAAAATATTATGAATTTGTAGACAAAAGGGGCAGTAGACACAATCGACGATGCTAGTCAATTCAGAGAAGTAATTGAGGCCATGAAAGTAATGGAAATTTCTCAGCAAGAGCAGGATGATCTTTTTGCAATCGTAGCGTCTGTTTTGCACTTAGGCAATGTCGGTTTCACTGAAACAGAAGGAGTTGCAACAATTTTGAAACCTGCCTCGGTTGAAGCAGTTTCCAAGGTATTTAAAATATTTGTTAATATTTTTTTTTTACATTTCTGCTCAATTTTATTATATTTATTGATAAATTTATTAAATATTTCCAGTTATTAGGGTGCGACTTGAGGGATTTGGCAGGAGCATTTACTCATCGTACAATAGATGCAAATGGAGATGTTGTAGTAACACCATTGAACAGGGAATTAGCAATTTATGCAAGAGATGCTTTGGCAAAGGCAGTTTACGATAGATTATTTACATGGCTAGTAACCAGACTGAATAAATCCTTACAGCCTATGAAGCATAATCAACGTACTGTCGTCATGGGAATTTTGGATATTTATGGCTTTGAAATTTTCCAAAGGAACAGGTCCGTTGCAAATCTAAGTGGAAAATTTTAGTTTTAAGTAATGAATTTATTTTCAATTGACAAAAATAAGATTTCCGTTATTTTGATGTTTAATAGTTTCGAGCAATTCTGCATTAATTTTTGTAATGAAAAACTACAGCAGCTTTTCATTCAATTGACTTTAAAATCTGAACAAGAGGAGTATCTGAAGGAAGGAATTGAATGGGAAAATGTTCACTATTTCAATAACAAAGTTATCTGTGATCTCATCGAAGAAAAGTACAAAGGTATTTATTCCATTTGAAGAAATTAATTAAAATAAAAAAAATTGAATAATAGAAATTTAGCTCAATGAAATGAAATTTAGTTTGAAGGAATCATAATAACATTGATTTCAGGAATAATTTCTCTGATGGACGAGGAATGTCTGAGACCCGGTGATCCAACTGATCTGAGTTTCCTGGAAAAATTAAACTCCAACTTAAGTAGCCATCCTCACTATATTAGTCACATGAAAGCTGATATTAAGACTCAGAAAATCATGGGTCGAGATGTGAGAACGAAATGTCAATTTGATTCACTCATTATATGAATAAAATATTTGATTTCCACTTTCATTTTCTTATTTTTTAGGAATTTAGATTGGTGCACTACGCGGGTGATGTAACTTATAACGTGCGAGGATTTTTAGAAAAGAATAATGATCTTTTATTCCGAGACTTGCGTGAAGTAATGTCCCGTACAACAAATTCAATTGCAAAGGTTATCATTTTATTCATATATTTTTAGAAAGTAGTAATTTTCAAAGCTTCTGAAGAATTTTATTTGATGAACTACTACTAATTGCAATTTATTTTAAAATAATTATTTTTACAGACTGTTTTTGATATCAAGAAAGACTTATCAAGCAAAAAGCGACCGGAGACTGCAATTACCCAATTCAAGAATAGTTTAAATAATTTAGTTGAAATCCTGATGGGCAAAGAGCCTTCTTACATTCGTTGCATAAAACCAAATGATTTCAAAATGGCTAGTAAGTTTAAAATTATTAAGCTTTCTAAAACTAATACAAAAACTACTTAAAATAAAATTGAAAAACAAAATTTCAGATCAGTTTAATGAAAAGATTGTGTTACATCAAGTAAAGTATTTAGGACTAATGGAAAATTTGCGAGTTCGTCGAGCAGGATTCGCTTACAGAAAAACTTATGAACAGTTTTTACAACGATACAAATCCCTGTGTTCAGAAACTTGGCCTAATTATCATGGTCCTGCTAAAGAAGGTGTCCAAACTTTAGTTTGTCATTTGGGTTACAACAATGACGAGTATCGAATGGGCAAGTAAGAAAATTTTATTTCTGGGATTTTTTTTTGTATTAAGAGTACTGAAGATATTGATTAAAAAGAATGTCATCTTCGATTAGCACAAAACTATTTATACGGTTCCCTAAGACTCTGTTTGATACTGAAGATGCTTTTCAAATAAAGAAACATGAGATCATTGCCATTATTCAGAGTAAATGGAAAGGATTGATGCAGAGACGAAAATACTTGAAGATGAGAGCAGCTACGATAATTATACAGAAAAATATTCGCAGGTGGAATGCCAAAAGAGAGGCAAAAAGAAGGAAAAAGGCTGTGGCTACCATTCGAAGGTAAGCAGGAAAAATTCTCATTTTTACAACTTTCACAAATGTCTATAAAAGGTTCTAAAGGAGAATATTCTATAATGATTTAAAAATGTATATTGCATTGCAGATTCATTCATGGATTCATTACACGAAATGGACCAGCCAATGGTGATAATGTAGCTTTTATAGAACTAGCCAAATCTCAATGGCTAATTAGACTGTCGAAAAGTCTTCCAAAAAATTTATTGGACAAGAGCTGGCCTCCTTGTCCACACACATGTCGAGAGGTAAAAATAAAAAAAGCCTGAAATTATCAATAAAATATAAAAATTTAAGAATTCACCACTTATCAATTATTTTATAAAATTATTCTAGGCTTCAGAGTATCTAAGACACGTGCATAAAAGGTGGTTGGCAAGGAAGTACAGACTGCAATTATCAAAGGCAGATAAAGAACAATTCGAGTTAAAAATTCTTGCCGAAACTCTCTTTAAAAATAAGAAGAAATCTTATGCAAAATGTTTAGGTCCCAGGTTTCAAGTTGACCGCCTTGGTGAAGAGCACAAAGCTCTTAAACAGGCGTTTGTTGCTAACATTATTCCAAGTGGTGAAAATATAAAGGTAAGAGGAGGCATATAAAGAAGAATGCATTGTCCAAAGTTGGATCATTTTTATAATTTGTTATCGTAACAAATTAGATCTTATCCAATTTACATTGTAAATTACAATACTTTCCACACGAATGTTTAATTTTGCGATACTACAAAGCTCTTAATGTTCTCATTAAAAATTTGACTAGCAAGAAGTAAAATAAATTTAATTATTTCAGTACGCAACTCCCGTCATTAAGTATGATCGACATGGTTACAAGCCTAGAGAAAGAGTTCTAATTTTGACGGAAAGAGCAGTGTACATCCTGGACACAATCAAAACTTTCAAATTAAAACATCGTCTACCCTACAAGTCAATCGAAGAACTGGTAGTTACTGCAGAATCTGATAATTTGTTAATCGTCAGGATACCACCAGAATTAAAGAAAGATAAGGTGAATTAATATAATGATGAAAAGTATGTTTAAAACCATTATATATTAAAATGAATAGTTAATATGTTGTTCTTCAGGGTGATCTAATTTTGGAAGTACCTCATATAATAGAAGCTTTGACGAAAGCAATTGATATTACCAGTAATCCAAAAATCCTCAACATCGTTAATAAAGAATCGTGAGTAATTTTACTAATACGAATTGTTTTTAGAAATGTTGGATTAATAAATATTTATAATTTATTTAGAGTGTCACATAAACTAGTCAGTGGAAAAGAAGGTATTATAGAGTTTAAAACCGGCTCGACGCCAGCAATTAGTAAAAGTAGACAAAATGGTCATCTGCTTGTAGTAAGTACGTGATTGTTAAGACTAAAATAATTCTTTGCCAATCTTTAATTCATTCTACATTTAAATGATAATTTTATCAATTAGTTTGATTGCCAAATAATTTTAACATTCAAAAGTTAAATAATTTCTACTTTATTTTGATAGGAATTAAAATTTAATTATGTTTTGATTACTAAAAAACCCTGAAATTAAAAAAAATATTTACAGGTTGTGTCGCCTTAGAATAATCAGAAGAAGGTTTGTGATCAAGATAAAAAAACGAATAAAAGTAAACTTGTACTTAATAAACGCACATGCTCCAAAAACTTCATGGCAACCAACGAAACGTTAATTGTTGTAATTTAAAATGAAGCAGAGTATTAAAAATAAATAATATATATATTTCTAAATGCACATTTTTTAAATAGCAAACCGAAGGGTATTTAACTACATATATTTATTGGCATGAAAATAAAACGTATAGAATCAAAAAAGTTAGCCAAAACAATTTTTTAAATTTCTATTAAAATACCCAGTTTTATACAAGATTTAAAAATTTTGTTAAAAAAATTTGTCTGGAATTTTATTTCCCCGCCATCAAAAATGAACTGTGCCATTTACAAGAGTTAACAGCGTATGAGAAGAGTAGATGTGAGAACTCCGTTAAGCATTGTTTTTAAATATTGTAACATTTTTAGTGGAAATTGTGAAAAAAATTGTATTATTAGAATAATGCATTCTTATTGTAAAAATATACAGCTGAGCTTTTCGAGCGATGCATATATTGTTTATAACTTTATGTGTACATAATTCTGGAAATAATAAAAAAATATTTTTTTGTCTTTTAATACAACTGTTTGTTTTTCCAATCCTATAATTTAAAATTCATAACTGTAATTTATTGAAAATTTTATTGTACATGGAAACTCATAATGCCACTCAATTGTACGCTATAACTTATCTTTAAATAAAAATTTCAATAATAAATACAGTTAAATATAAGGTTTTTTGTAAAAACATTTTTTTCGTGTTTTTTTTTTTTTAGTTTTCTTAAAATTATCTCAGGAACGGTATAAGATTTCGAAAAAACAAAACAATCAATCGATTCTGCATTAAAAACAGTATCGAAATCATGTATTGTTTTCCGATTCAAAAATTGTTTACACCCTTTTATCATATACCATTTGTGAACTCAACCACTTAATTTGAAAATATTTAAAAATATTGTTGATTTACTGAAACAAATTTTTATTAAAAACTTAAAAATGTCACAGTTTTGTGACTACGCCAAGAATTCACTAAAAATTAAATCAAAGATCTTTTCGAATGAAAAATTAATTTTTAATTGACATTCTTACATTTGGGCGTTTATTTCGTTGTTTCCGAAGAACTCTTCTTGGTCAATGACATTTTTCCATTTAATGCCCTTTGCCGTAATTCATCTTCCATAGCCTTATTAACTGTTCTCGAAATCATTTTCTTGACTTTATGCGCCTCTTCAAATTTGGTTTTTTTAGGTTGAATAGGAGCATCTATTGAAAAGAAAACATGAAAAGGAGAAAAAAATATATTAGTATAGCTGCATAATTTTACAATTAAATTTTTTTGACAATAAATGTTCTTGAAATTAAGTGTTAATACAATCTAATAAATATACTGGTCAAAAATCTGCCTGGTCCTTTTCAGAACCGGGCGATTTGATTGTCGCGCTTCGCGTTCGATTTTCTGTTTGTCACGGACATTCAGGTTTTTTCCTTAGGATTTATTATTATAACTTGAGTAAATTTTATAATATTGTAGATGTGAATTCAATTTTCTAAAGGTTACTTCGACATTAAAGGAAATAGAATTTTTTATTTTAAATAACATTTAAATTTGTAGATCTCTTTAAATCAAATAATTTCACTTTTTAATTTTCGTACATTGCATAGTTTGGATGCAAAATATTTTATTTTTAATGGTAGTTTTTTGAAAATTAAAACGAAAAATATACATCTTATCAAAAAATGTCTAAACACGAATTTTTAATTCCCTCTCAAGTTAAAAGTTGCATATTCTAACATTTTCTTCCAGTTTTAACAATTTGATTAAAAAAGAGGAATTTTCATTTTTAAGCTTTTTTTTATTAAAATGAAAAATATACGATTTATAAAAAAAATGAATAAATGAAAATTTATAGATCTTTTTTAAGTAAACAATTTTGAATTCCAACATTTTTTCTTATCTCACATAGTTTAGCTAAAAAATAGGATTTTTTATTTTCAAAGTTATTTTTTTTTAATTAAAACTAAAAATATACACCTTATCAAAAATGCATGCATGGGAATTTATAGATCTCTTTCAAGCAAACAATTTTACATTCTGACATTTTTTTCATATCTCACATATTTTGATTAAAAACTGGTATTCTTTTATTTACAACGTTATTTTTTAAAATTAAAATGAAAAGTATAAATTTTATAAAAAAGTGTTGCGATTCAAATTTGTAGATCTTTTTTTAGCAAACAATTTTGTATTATAACGTTTTTTTCGTATCTCGAACTCAACTAAATAATTTGAAATCATTTTCAGCCGGAAGGCAGTGCCTCTGGGCGATATAAACAGGGGCGGATTTTTGCTTCAAGGGGCCCTAGGCAGGATCGAAAAGGGGCCAAGGGGAAAAGGATATAATTTATCACAACTTAACCTACCAAATGCAAATATTATTGGATAAAATAAAGATTGAATTATTTGTGCTGAATTTTCAAACAGTTTTTTGGCTGATTGGAGGCCCCTCTGAGGCCGGGGCCCTACCCAGGAAAAAAAACCGATAGAACGCGCGTCTCTTTGAATTGTGTATCTGTCATTTGCATATTCAGGAAATAAAAATTCAATCGGATGTTGACACTTGGAATCTGCCATTTGTGCGCAATGTTTTACGGGGGGGGGGGGGGGGGGGGGGTAAGGTTAATTCACTACAAAATACACCTATTTTTGATATTTTTTTTTTTGGCAATACTGTTAATATCTATTAATTTTAATGAATACTATATTATTAATTGACATTTAGAGAAAATTCTGTTAAATTTTTATAAATTTTTATAAATAAATGAGCCACTGGCAGCGAATCTCCCTTGACGTCTCCAAAAAAAGTTCCATTACGGTGACACTCATAACTCGTCACTGGATAATCTAAAATGAAAAAACCAAATTGAATTTATTAGTTAATAAGTTTCTTCAGGTAACCCTGTCGAGTTTTTTCTTTTGTACTGATTTCTCAATTTTTTACAGAGCTCAGAAGTGAAAACACCGATTTTTCGTCAAAAACGTCAGTCATTTTGTTATTTAAAAATATGTCAAGATAAAAATATAAAAAAAAAACTCGACAGCGTTACCTCGCAATTTATGTAAAGAAAGCGTGTGCAAAATTTCAAAAGGATCGGTGCAGTCGATTTTGAGTTAAAGAAGTCACCGACTTTGAAAAAGCCAAGTGTCAGAAAAACACGTTCAGAGTTTTGAAGACTTTGACGCCACAGAATGAATGATTTTCTTTTCATATACTTACACTGAATCATCGATGCCGGAAAATTTCAAACTAAACTTTCTTTTGAACACCGAATATTAAGACAAAGTACAATCACTATAATATACAGGTCCTTCGAGGAAAAACAAAATTGGGGATTTGACAAAAAAAAATGAAATGGAAGTCTTAAAAGGTCACTCTGAATAAGAGAAATACAATAAAAACAGAATACGAATTGTATTGTAAACGATTGTTCACTTTAAATACATTATTTTCTATCGGAAATATTGGTTTTCAATCTTTTAATGCTGAAATTCCAGTGACAGATACGCAATTCAGAACACCTCAAAGCCCATTCAAATTTAACGCAAGTGAATGGTTTTTTGTTTCCTGGGTAAGCAACTTCTTATTTTGTTTATGCATAAATTCGGCTCTGGATATAAACAGGTCTTCCTGTGGAGAAGGAGATGTCGAACGCCTGTGTAGCTCAGTTCGCTCAGTTGGTTAGCGCAGTCGACCGGTAATCGAAAGACCTGGGCTCGAATCCTAGCGCAGTCGAAACCGTCTTTTTTTCCACAGAAAGATTTAAAATTCTTAAAATTTGAATTTAATTTAAATTTATTGCAATATAAGAGTTTGAAATTGTCTACGAGGACACCTGTCGGCAGCGTACCCTATCTGATACGCGACTAATGATCCTCTGATAATGTAGGTACTGGACAAAATTTCTAACTCAATTAAATAATTTTCAAAAATACCAAAAATGTTCTAATCTTCGAAATTTTGGTCAGATATGGTTGGTTAACAAATGTATTCTTTCTTTTTTTGGCCCCAATAAAGTGTCCAAAGCGGATTCAAATCTGATAATCCTTTCGCGAGTTATCGTGTTTACAGACAACGACAACAAAAACTATGACAGACAGGATTGAAAAAACCCATTTTCGGATTCTGGAGGTCACAGAACGTGGATATTTATTGAAAAAAGTGGATGTCTAATTTTGCGTAATACTAATACCTTCTTAAATGTGGTGAGAATATATAAAAAGAATCTAGCATTAGAGTTCTGAGTCGGTTATATTACTTTGAGAACGGTAACGAAACTGAGAATATGACCGTCAGATAAATTCTTTTAGAATTTATGAGAATTTTGATATTTTGGCTTGTTAATGTCTTAAACAATGAATATGAATTAATACTGCAGTATGAAATCATCTCCTAAACTTTGTATGTGCATTTTATTTGTGCGGAAGGAAGTGGAAAACGAGAACTAAAAGGATAATAATATGTTACCTAACATGTCACTTTGAAAATTATAGGTTATGTTCCAGACATTTAGTTTAAAGCAGCCGTATGCATCAGCCCGTATTTCACGATTCTAACTTGACCCCCTTAGTGTCCTAAGTTGAATTCCTAAGTTAGTTTGCCGAATCATCACACGCGGCGCTAACTGTACCATCACTCCCTGAAAATACACAGTAACATACGAAGAATTTAATAAAAAAAATTTTTAAATATATTATTCAATGCCATAAACGAATAAAAGAGATCAGACTTTAAATAATAATATTATTTGAATATTTTAAATTAAATTTTCCCCTTTTTATTCATATTTATCTCGTACAAGAACTATTTTGAAACATTCAGCTGATATTAGAATTTAAATATTAATATCTCTTTTATTCCTTTTTGGCATTGAATAATAACTTTTTAAAAATTTTTATATTTAATTGTCTACATATCACTGCATTTATATTATTTTTTTGACGTAAAATTAAGTTGAAAAATGGAAAAAAATGAAAAATTCTGAACAAGGAATGAAGTTGATGAGAGTTGTAATTAGTTGGAAATCATTATGAATAATTAAAGAAAATAGAATATAAAAAAAGGAGAATATTAATTTATATTTTTAAAATAGTCTACTAACATTAATGAAAACAGTATAATAAGAACAATTAATTTTTTTTTTCATTTTCAAAACCAAAAGTAGTCTATCTACGTCCGTTTTCATCCTCTCTAACATTCTCGAAATTTTGGAAACAACATTTTATGTACTTTGGACACAAACAAGTAGAAACTGGACGAAATTATTCATATAAACTTGCTACTCTTCTCAAGTATCACATTAATTAAAACCATTTTTAATAACACCTAAAGCAATGAACTTTTCAAAATTTTTGTTCATCTATCATAAAGGTAGATTTACGGAAAATATCCGATGTATATGAAAGAAACTGTAATCATTTTTACCTGGATGCTGTGAAAGTTTAAATTTAGGGAAACAAAGTTGTAAAAGTTCAAATTCGTGAAATCATTCATAAAAAAAATATAAAAATACTTTTAATGTATTTCTAAGTTAAATATTTTCTATTTTGTTTCTAATAATTAATTTTCACAATTTGTAGGATCCGCTTTTTAGGTATGAAAATACTTTGAATTTTTACAAATTTTGTTTCCCTAAATTTCAATTTTCACATTTCGTGAATGTTAGAGACGATGAAAACGGACGTAGATAGACTACTTTTGGTTTTGAAAATGAAAAAAAATTAATTGTTCTTATTATACTGTTTCCATTAATGTTATTTAACTATTTTAAAAATATAAATTAATATTCTCCTTTTTTTATATTCTATTTTCTTTAATTATTCATAATGATTTCCAACTAATTACAACTCTCATCAACTTCGTTCCTTGTTCAGAATTTTTCATTTTTTTCCATTTTTCAACTTAATTTTACGTCAAAAAAATAATATAAATGCAGTGATATGTAGACAATTAAATATAAAAATTTTTAAAAAGTTATTATTCAATGCCTAAAAGGAATAAAAGAGATATTAATATTTAAATTCTAATATCAGCTGAATGTTTCAAAATAGTTTTTGTACGAGATAAATATCAATAAAAAGGGGAAAATTTAATTTAAAATATTCAAATAATATTATTATTTAAAGTCTGATCTCTTTTATTTGTTTATGGCATTGAATAATATATTTTTAAAATTTTTTTATTAAATTCTTCGTATGTTATACTGTGAATTTTCAGGGAGTGATGGTACAGTTAGCGCCGCGTGTGACGGTTCGGCAAACTAACTTAGGAATTCAACTTAGGACACTAACGGGGCGCCATTTTCTTTTCTGATGCATACGGCTGGTTTAAAGCGTTTAGTCAATGTTTAAAGTTTTATTGCCGAAATTATTCTATGGAAATCTTACATTTTTGTATTAAAATTGGAATTACTTCACATCAGTGGGAGTTAATAAAATAATTTATTTGTTAAATTTTACAATTATAATGGTTAAAATATAATTACAATTTTTTGAATAAATAAATTTCCTGTTTTAAGTTTTACTTGACTATCCCTGCCGATGTATAAATTCTGTGACCTACAGCAACCCCAGAAAATGCAAGAAAAGATAAAAACTGGTTTTTTCCTTAAAAATTTGTATGTTGATAAATTGACATAAAATTATTATATGTATATTATATAGATTATATTGTATAATAAAAGATTTTATGTATAGTCTATAGTTATGGAGATAATATAAATTTAAGTATAACATTAATTAAAGATTTTTAGTATTGAATGTATTAAATTCAAAATGAACCTAAAACAGTAAAACTATTTTTAAGTTCTTTTGTATTTATAAATATATTTATATAAGTGAGCACCTCTTATATTTAACTATAAAGGTCCTATAAATATTGATAAATATTTATTTAAACCATAAATTCTTAAAATTCCCTTTATATTCTCTTATATTCTTTAAATTCTGAAATATTTTCTGTTATATTACTTGAACTTATATTCTCGAGAATTTAGAAACTCTATCTAGCATGAAAAAAGTCGGATTCTAGATTTGAATTTCGCGCCTCTGGATTCAGTCAGGCATAGACGCGTCACGAATCTTGTAATACATAGAAATCGTATGTGAGGAAACACTAAATGCAATCCCAGAGTAACAGTTTTTAGGGGTCTGATAAAAACACATATTAAAATAGTTTCTTATAAAGCAGTTTTCCTTTCTACTAGACTCGATTTTCTTTAACATACGTGTTTATGGTGTTTACAAGATTACGAGCACAATTCATATCAATATACGTAGTTACTCTAAACCACAAAATGGGAATCTGCAGTGCAGAGGGATGTGGAAATAAAAGCTACAAAGATTGTATGCTCTCGTTTCATAGGTGAGTTTTTGGAAACCTGAGAGAACTTGATTAAACAACCTTTGCTCCATTGTCACTTTACTTTTTATCAATATTTTTAATGAATTTTCAACCCAAGAATCTTTTCAACAATTTTATTACAGTTTTCCATTAGAAGATCCAGTTAGATTAAAGAAATGGCTTCAGGCAATTAATAAGGAAAGCTGGACTCCTAAAAAGGAGCATAGAGTTTGTAGTGAACATTTTCAACCAGATGATTTTAGAAGCTGTGGAAAAAGAAAGAGGCTTCGAAAGGAAGCAATTCCATGTCTCAATTTGAATAAGAATAAAGTTGGTATACAATTTTAGCTTTATTATAATTAAATCGATACGTTTCATTTCTTATATTAAGAGTGTATAGCGATTATTTGGAACAAAATTTAAAGTCCTTTCCAGATTTTCGAGATTAAAATTTTTTCGTGTTAAATAAATTTTCTACATTTATAATCAAGTTCATAACGTTTTTCTACCTAATAAAACACTTCGAATAAAAAGGCAGCAACAAAATCTCTTTTGTGTAAATTTCAATTGATTTTGATAAATAACTTTTAGTCTAATGAAAAAATAGACAATTATCGTTTCTGCAAAAGAAAGTCGCAAATTTTTGAATTTGTTTTTCAGTTCCAAATAGTTATAATTTATTTAAACAAAAATTTATGTTAAATCTTAAGAATGATTTTATATTTTATTAACGTTTCAGGAGAAGATTTTCTATGTTTTTTATTGTATTTTAACTCGCAAACATAAGTGATTTTCGAGGTTATCTTATAATGTGAACAAAAGATGAATTACTAAAAATATATCTTAATAGAATGGTATGTTGATGGAAAATTGGCTTTAGGGTCCATAAAATGATTAAGTCAAATTTAATCAAACGTTTCGGCTCTGATCGGAGCCCTCATCAGTGATATATTTAAACTTCTCAGAGTGAATTTCGTTTAATATGTGTTGTCCAGAGAAGCCCTTCAACAAAAAGAGGAAAAAAAAAAAACTTTTAACTTTGGTTTTGGTGTAAATTGTTGAATTTTTCTCCACCCATCCTTGAAAGATTTTAATAAATATCACTGATGAGGGCTCCGATCAGAGCCGAAACGTTTGATTAAATTTGACTTAATCATTTTATGGACCCTAAAGCCAATTTTCCATCAACATACCATTCTATTGATATTAAGGGCCAATACAAGGTACAATACTTTTAATATATCTTAATTTTTATGAAACTGAAAATATGCGTTGACAAATGGTTTTTACGAATGTATAAATTATTCTTCGTATTTAAATAAAATAAATATTTTAAAAGACAAAAATAAAAAATTTCACTAAGGCTTAAAATCATTTTAATTAACTATTTTTTTAGACTGAAAAGTAGTAATAAAAAGTAGTAAAACAACAAATGATAAAAACAAAAAATAAAAATATTGTTTTTAACTTTTCTTATTCAGAATATTGTATAAAAAATGAGATACTGCAGATTCTCATACGAAATTCTAGGCGGTTTCTTATTATTCAACATTTAAAAAGGTGAATTCCAGTTTCTAAAATTTGTTAAGCTCACTAAAAACTCTGTTAATGCACGTAATGGATCAAATTAGTTAAGTCTGATGTCGACCCAAATAAAAGTATCCAATTTTTTCCTAGACAGATGATTCTTTAGACCAAACTACGTCTCAAAATACAAAAGCAAGGAAAAATTCAAATATTATATGTGTTGCCGAGAATTCAGATAAAAATAGCGATCTAAAAAGAACTCTTTCCAAATATTCAACAAATATTGGAGAAACATGTATAACTATGCCCATACAGAAAACAGTTAAGTCAGAGATGAACAATATTGTACAAGTTAAACTTTTGGGCAATGTGAAAACTAAAGGAAATGTTGAAATGATTCTTTGCAAGCGTTCATCGATTGATTTTGGTGCAAGTGGGAGTTCAAACTCTAAGTTTGTTCAAAACATTACAGCTAGTTCAAAAAAAACGGTGAGTGGCAACTATCAATTTAATTATAATAAAAAATATTTATGACTCATCACATTATTTACATTTTCTAAAACAGATTTTACCAACTACCAAATTAAATTATAAGCAAGAAATCATGATATTAAAATCAGCGAATGAAGAGCTTGTAAAGAAAGTGAAGAGTTTAGAAAAACTGGTGCCGATAAATAAACAACTTACAGAGAGGGTCCAGTTCTTAGAGAATTTAGTACAGGAGTTACAAACATTAAATAAAATAGAAATCAAAACTGAAGAAGTATATATTTAAAAAAATACTTTTGTACTTTAATTATTATTCAAATTTGTAAGTAAAGATTGTAAAATGTTATTTCATTTTCTTAGGAGTCATCGGATAATCTATCTAATCAAAAAGTGAATACGCAGATGGTTGGATTTCCAAAAACAGAACTCTCTGTATATTCCATTCAAAAGTATGTTGATAGCGATCATTGTTACAGCAGCTCTCCGAAGAGTTTAAAAAGAAAACTATCAGTAAGTTTAGAAGGATTGCGAGAGAAAAGAAAGAAAATTAATACATGGCAACGGCGAATCTCAAGATTAGCCATTAAACATGAAAAAATCAAAAAGATTGTGAAAGATTCACCAGATTAAACTCAGATATAGTTAATTAGATTCTATTGAATTTATGAATAATACAGATATGTTTTTAGAACTTGTTTTCGAAAAATGTGAATTATAAATATATTTTTTATTTTAAGGGTAAAAAGTACTCAAATATTTTAAATATTTAGAACTTCAACCAATCGGTAATAAAATGTGATATACACCTTTATTTTATTAATAATTTTAATTGAAATACCTAACCTTGATTTAAACAGTTGTAAAAATGCTAGAACTCTTTAAGTTATATAAATTTATTCCTACGATAAAATGTATAGTTTAAAAATTGCATATGCAATGATTATATTTAATGCTACAGCAAAGGCATTCAGGCAATAATATTTTACAAATAAAATAGTTATTTTTCCAATATTAACAAAATTTGAAAGTTGGTAAACGTTTTATAATTGTATATGATGAAGATTACAAAACTTAAATATAGCCTATATGGAAATAAAGTAGAATTAATTGTGCGAAAGAAAATTCCAATTTTTATTTCCCTCTTGTATAAAAAATTCGAATTAAATATTTTAAAATCCGAAAAATTATTACTAGAAACCTAACCTGAAAGACTATTTATTTTTTATTCATTTGGATTGCTGCATCTACCGTTTATATATGTATAAAATTATGAATTCGAGATATAGGAGAACTGAGTTATTCAATTTTTATGTAAATAAAAAATTCTAAATTGATACAATATAAATAACACTTATTTTGAATGCAACTTACTGCCTCTTCGTTGAGTAGCTGGTCCCTTTTTTTTCTTTGAAGCTTTGGTTTTTATGGAAGGTGGTGTTTTTGTTTTCACTTTTAACTTCCCTTGTGCCATAACTATCTCACTTTTCGTATGAAACTTTTTTAAAATATGTAAAATATCAACAGAAGTTGAAGTGAGCTAAAGAACTGTAGGAACTGTAGGTTAGGTACAAAGTTAGTTTTGTAAAATTTCATGAAATGTTTCTGTTGAATGAAAAGTGGAACTTTCTTTATTTCATTCTTCTTTCTTTCTTTGTCACTCCCAATTGAAAGCAGGGAGGAGAAGTGATAGCCTAGGTCCGGAGAGTATACAATCTCCTTGCTGAGAATAAGCGACCTATTTGGCCATGTCTATTAGAGATGGAGCCTCAGGGTTGGTTAACTTTTCACAAGATATTTGAAAAGGAATGTCTATAGGCGTTTCTTAATTTTAACGCCAGGCGGGCCAAGTAGGTGGATCTGTGTTTAAAAGAGAATGCAAAATGCAAATACAATATAAAACGAAGGATACAAATATGAATATGACTGAATACGAAACTAATAATTGTTTATATGAGTAACTTGTTCTCCTTAAAAAATCTTAAGATATAGGAGACGGGTTTACTTGCAGGATTATATAAAAAAGGTTCTATAGAGTAAGGCGGGAAACATTTGATTTTTATTAAGGAGGCCTCTAAGACTTTACGAGAGTCGGAGTAATTAGGGCAAGCCCACAAGACATGATTAATGTCCTCACCGGGGAATCCACAATGGGGACACTCATCAGATTCAATAAAATTTTTTCTTGCCAAACTGGCCGCTAGGCTATAATGGTTAGCTCGTAATCTAGAAATAGTAACAATGAAACCCCTGTCCAGGTTTAATTTAGAAGACCATAGTTTATTTGATTTATCTGGATTAAAAAAATGTTTAAAATAATAGCGACCCACACTCCTGGTCTCAGATACCTCAAGCCATTTACCTACAGTTGAGTTATGTTGAAGCAGATGCGTGGAGGACCAAACATCTGTGTGTGCGAGAGGAAATTCCATGATTTGGCCATCAATAGTTGCATTTTTAGCCAGAGAGTCTACAATTTCATTACCATCTATTCCTATATGACCAGGAATCCAAATCAACGAAATATTGAGTTTGTTCTGGTTTGCTAAGTATAAAAGATTACGGATTTTGAAAATTAAATGAGAAGTGAGAGAGGAGGGGTTAGATCTAAAGGTCGCCTCCAAAACACTTCTAGAGTCGGAACATATTAATGAGTTTGAAATGTTATGATCTAGAATGTACTGTATTGCCTCTCCTATAGCTATAGCCTCCGCAGAATAAATAGAGGCGTGTTCCGATAATTTAAATTGAATTTCAAGACTTAAATGTGGGGAGTATAATGCGGCTCCTGCTCGAGAATCTGGCTGTTTAGATCCATCAGTAAAAAAGAGAATATGATTAGGAAATTCGTTAGTGATAAAATTGTTAAAAGTAAAGTTAGGGGATCTACTATTTTGAAAAATGAGACCAGAGGATAGATCAATTGTGGGTTGGAAAAATTTCACTTCATAGGGACAGAGATAATATATAGGAATAGTAGAGCTAAGAACCTTTTCCCGAAATCCCTTTAGCTTAAAAAAGGACTTAAGCAAAAGGAACCCTTTATCTAAATTATATTGTGTTTGATTGTATTTAGTAGTGTAATACAGTTGTTCTAAAGTATTGAAGACTGGGTGATTTGAAACATAGAAACATTTGATCAGGAATTTATCGGAAAGTAATTGGAATCTGTCTATGAGTGGCAACTCCCCCGATTCCGCCTGCATAACCACTATGGGAGTAGAGATTCTAAAACCCAAGATGGTTCGCAAGAATTTATTGTGTAGTTTTGTAAGTTTAGTAAAAAGTTTGTCTTCTTTGAAAATAGATAATGCATGACAGCCATACTCCAAAAAGCTTCTTGCCAATGAGCGAAACAGTAACGACAAGATACGAGGGTGAGACCCCACCAAGTACCACATAAGTATTTAATTATATTGAGGACTTGTTGGCCTCGAGAAATTAAGTTCGAAAAGTGTGAGTTTCAAGATAAAGTACAATGAAAGTAGAGACCTAGGAATTTTGTGTCTTCTGATGGATAAATAAATTGATCATCTATAGTGATCACAAGATCATCCGGCAGCTCATTGAATGCAACCGGGAAAACAACTAGTTTAGACTTCGAAGGAGGAATTGAAAGACCTCTCTGCCTGAAGAAATCATTTAGATTCGCCAGGTTTCTCTAAAGAGTGGAAATACATTCCTGAATGTTGTCACCTGAAAAATAAATGACAATGTCATCAGCAAATTCTAAAATTTTACAGCCAGGGGAAAGCACCGAATGTGCATTACGTGTGTAAATCGTATAAAGAACAGGGCTAAGGATGCATCCCTGCGGAAGACCCTTTCTCAGACAGAAAGGACCTTTATTGTGTCCATTAATTCTAAAGGAAATATATCGTTCGCTTGTGAGATTATGAATAAATTTACAGATTTTTGGAGGTAAGCCAAGGTGGAGGAGGTCCTGAACCAGGATTGAAGGAATGACATTGTCATAGGCAGCGCTTACATCCAGGAAAAGAGCTGCTGTAATACGGTTAGTTGCGAGAGATAGATGTAAATCAGAAGAAAGAATACCCAAATTATCGGCACAAGACCTGTTTTTCCTAAAGCCATATTGGAAAGGGGAAAGAATGTTATTATTCTCTATCCAATGGTTCAATCTGTACAAGATGAGTTTTTCTAAAATCTTTAAAAAACAAGAAGCTAGGGCTATAGGTCTAAATTTCCTGCGGGTGGTTTTAGGTAGGAGAAATATAAGAAAATTCTTCCAAGAATCAGGAAAGAGATGTCCCTCAAAGATAGCATTCAGTATAAGCAGTAAGCGACTTAAGGATGATTCCGGGAGGTGAAGAATCACCTCAAAGTTCACCCTGTCCATGCCTGGTGAAGATTTAGGTTTGACATTACGTAAAGTGTATTTTAGTTCATCCAAAGTGAAGGGGGGATAAAAAAGGTCATGAGCATGGTCAGAATTAGAGACGACAGGAGGTAAACGTACAGGGGAGTTGAGGAGATCATCAACATTTGTTTCTGTAAGAGAAGGAATATCCAAGCCGGAAAAGTCATTAGACATTTCCAGGAAGCTGTGAATGTAAGCATCCATGTCCTCCAAGACTTCCTGATTAAGAGGGCACGTTGTGATCGCAGGTGGATTAAGTAATCTATGTCCGAACCCCTGGATCTTATTCCAAACGTTAGTTAACGGAGAATTAAAGGAAAGAGATTCGCAAAAGGCTTTGAAATTTGAACGCTTAATGATTTTGAGCCTTTTAGTGGTTTGTGCACTAAATTTTTGGTAATCAATAAAACTTTCATAATCAGATTTAGCTAGGTAATGTCCTTAACAAATTTCTGATAGGCATCCAAGATGCTCAAGGAATTAGATAAGAGGGGAAGCTCGTTCTCCTCATGAACAGCCAACAGTTCACTCCTGAAGACCCTCCAATCTACCCTATTCAAATTATATTTATGAGAGAAAAATTGATAGAAAATAAATGGAATTCCAATATTAATTGAAATGGGAGAATGATCACTACCCATTCGATCAACTAAAGTTGACCAAGATGAGAGTGGTTTTAAGTTAAAAGAAACCAATGTAAGGTCGATTGCTGTATTTGATTGACCTGGACGAGGAGTTAAAGTGGGTTTGCCATTATTTAATATATTAAGGTTAGAATTTGAAATGGCATCTGAAAGGGCGATCCCTGAAGGGCAAGCATGATTACAACCCCAAGACTGATGATGAGAGTTGAGGTCACCCCCAATGAGAATGTAGGAAAAGGTTGACAGAGAGTCAAAGAAGAAAGACCAATCAATGTCATGGGCAGGGGTGCGAGGATTTCTATAAACATTAATGACCAATATTTGACCAAGTTCTGTCGGAATAGTTATTGCTAGCAATTCAATTTTATCGTTAAAGTTTGTGTTTAGGTCCACTTGTTTGAAGGGGATGTCGTTCCTCAATGCAATCAGTAGTCCTCCTCCCTGTCGAGATAGTCGGTCCTTCCTAATAATGTTGAAATTACGAAGATGAAATTTTGAATGAGGTTTCAACCAAGTTTCATTTAACAGAATAATGTCAAAGCCATTGGAAATTTTTTCTAGAGGGCCCCTTTTATTGTTGACACTGCGACAATTCCACTGTAGAATATTTAAATATTTTCCTCTTGCCATAATAAGGGTTTTAAAGGTATATATGGATAAGAAGGACAAGATTCAAAGAATAGGGGGCAAAACAGCAGGTCAAATGGGTAATGTGACAGGATTCTGTCAAAATGGAAATGAAGTTCAAATTCAAATTGTGGGATTATATTGGCCGACCATAGATAGCAATGGGGTCAGTTGGTTTAAGAGATGCATCATTAATGACATTATTTGTGAAAAGGATTGAGCCAATTGAGGGGTGAGAGACTTATGGTTATCATGCAACGAAGAGGAAGGGGGTTCAGTATCTCTAGAGAATGAAGGACGGGTGTGATTCTGATTCGAGTTAGTTAAGGGATGAGGATTACGGTGCAAGATTCCCGAATTGGGCTGAGAAACAGTGTTGAGAGACAAATTTTATAGTTCAAGATTTGGTGGTTGTAAAGGGAGTCCGCCAGAAGTAAAACCAAGCCGTTGACGGGTTTTTTGTATTGTAGCACGTGAATTGTGATTTTGTTTATGAGGGGATTTCATGGGGGATTTGGGATTGGAAGAAGCCATACCGGCATATGATGGCACATTTGAAAGGCAAGGATTTCCCAATGGGGAGTCAAGATCGACCTCCCCCAGACCAGGAAAGTTAGAATAATCAAATCTGGGAGAAGGCTGAGCTGAGCTATTATACAGGATAGATTTTTTATTATACAGATAGTTGGGTTGAAATGGGGTATTATTGGTCCCAGACTGCCTTTTTTCTTGATGGAATAACTGAGAAGCCTCTTTAATAGGAATGTTCCTAAAGGCCGCCATTTTTCTAATAGTGAATTGCTCTTTAAAGACCGGGCAGTTTTTATCTGAAACAAGATGAGAGCCTTTACAATTCAAACAAGTATATGGTCCATTAATTTGTGGACAAACCTGATCCTTCTCATGGGGAGGCGATCCACAGAAGCGGCAGCGAGGGTTTTTGCATTGGTTTGCCACGTGACCAAACCTAGAACAAGAATAACATAGTTTAGGTTGTGTAATGTATGGGTCTACCTTGATTCTCATATGAAAAAGATCGATGAAATCTGGAATCTCCTGTCCTTCAAATTTTATTTGAACTGTAGTGGAAGGGACTTTTTCTCCTTTTTCATTTTTGTGAACAAAACGTCGTGCTTCCATGATAGGGCATTTGAGGCTTGTAGCTGCGAATCTGATAATATCTTCCGTGGATATGTCAAGTGGAATATTGCGGATAATCCCCTCACGGGAAACCCGAAAATTAGGAATAAATGCTTCTAGGTTGAACTTAGAGAGAACGTCTTTAGAGGTAACAATTTTATTAGCTGACTTACCATCAAAACATTCCACTGTGACTCTTGCTCTATCTGATTTTTCAATTTTTTTTATGAGACCAGGGAAGGTGGAATGGAGAATTTTCCCCATCGATAAAGCATGTTTACATGCACCGCCGTTGGTAGCCTGGACAGAAATGACATATGGCCCTTTATTATGAACCGAGTACCGATTATTTAGTAGGTTATCGTGAGCAGCATCGATAAAGGCCTCTCTAATATTAGGGAGTTTATTAGGTTTCGAACTGGAAGGGTCAGAAATATGTGAAGCACCTCTCTTTCTATTTGAGGATTCCAGGTTAGGATTGGGTACGAGGTTAGGATTACGAGGGTGAGGGACGGAATCTAGGGAGGTTTGAGAGAGGAAACCCGTCTCTTCACTAAAATTTGAGAGAGTTTTTTTTATGATCTCTGCATCCAAAGGAGAAGAAGGAGACGAGTCCATAACTTCTTCGTCGCAGCGAATTTCTTGTTACGCCATAATGGGCAACTATGGCCTAGAAGGCCTTAATTATCACCTACTTGGCCTTATTAGACACCAGTAAATTGACACTTCAATTAAAAACAAAACATAAGACAAAAGGTAAAACTCTTTTAAAGTGAAACACTCCTGAGCTAACTATTATTCAAGATAAAAGTTCCTTTGCCAACCGTTCACCTCGGTGGATCGTCAAAGAATCATTTATTTCATTCGAAACTCAAAAAATTAATAAGTTGGGGATCAAGTCCTATGATTTCCACATGGCCAGAAAACGCAAACTAACGCAAACAGAGAAAGCAGTAAATCAAAAGAGTAATAAAGATGGATAAATAATATATAAAAAATATATAATATATAAAAAAGTGCATAAACTGCCTCGTAACTGTCAAACAATTATTTAAATCAAAGCATAATTTGTGCGAAGAAAACTTGAATTACTTGTTCTTTATGTTTAAATTTAATATAATGGCTATTAAAAAATTTTTTTTGATATTGAATTCCGATAAAACTTGACATTTTTCATAGTTTATTTTTATGAAACATTCACTATTGCAATTCATAGTGTTTGGAAATAAATTTGAAATATTGTAAGGTTTAATGATAAAGAAAATATTGGTGAAGGTATGGTACAATTCCCTTAAATTCTCTGTAAATTCTCAAGTCGTCTTAAAATGACGGTCACAGTCACGAGAACGTGACCGGATTTTAAAAGCCCGAGAAATTTAGAACTCTATAAGGCAGCCCCCTGAATCTTGCAACCAAATGCATAAGAAAAAAATTATGTGAAAGTTGACTGCTGCCGGTGGCAGCGCTGACCGTTCATAGGCCCTAGATTTAAAAAAATACATGGTAAAAAGCATAAATATTTAATTTTCTCCTAATAAAAACTATTTTATCGCATTTTCTTATACATGACAATAATTTAATAAGGTCTTCATATTTTTTGCAAAAATTTATTCTCTTCGAAAAGGTTAAGAAATTCACTTTAGGCAAAAATCTAATTACCAAATTCTGGCGGGAATTGCATTATTTGTGTCATGTTCTTTATTTTATAGTTGTTTTGAGTTAATTTGAATATGAATACTAATAATTAACATCGTTATTAAAAAATTACAATAAATATAATATAGTATATACACTATATATTACTACTGTAATTAAATGAAACTTTTTTTAAAATATAAACATTTTAAAAATACTGTTTGGAATTTGAACTGATAATTTGTTAATATTTTACTATGAAATAAATTATTAATCAATGAAATATATTAATAATATATTATTATTATATATTATAGTTCAAAGCAGTGAAATAATTCTACTTATGTATTTATAACATATTTAATCAACTTTTTGTCATTTGTTAATTTTTTTATTTATCTACGTTGTATTATTTTATTTTGAAATCCATGCTGTATCGTAAAATTATGAATTTAAGTTTTTAATTTCTATTACTTTAAGAATTCCATGTAATTCTGTAAAACTATAAGCATTAAAAAGTAAAGAATCTAAATTAACAAAAAATCCTGTAAGTCGGCCCAATGAACAGTCAGCGCCACCATGGCAGCCAGTCACAATTCATGTCATTTTAACTGAGAGATGCAGGGGGCTGATATAAGGAGAACAAACTCTTATGGGCAGGGTTGTGCAGTGACGCGTCACTTGAGGTTTTTTACGTAAATTACCTAAGGGAGGTATTTTAAGAAGAAAACCAGTAAAATACCTAATAAATTACGTGCCAAGATGGCGGCCTTATAGAATTGTATATAACCTCACTTTTTCAAAATTCCGTCCCCGAAAAGTTTGTTTTGAACATGAACATTGTTAATTAAATAATATCATCAATGTCGACTGGAAATAAACGGGGGAAAATAAAATCCCACTTCGGGCATCCATATATTCCATGAAATAAATTGAACTTTCTGCGCCTGCAAGAGAAAAATAAAAATGTTACAAAATGTTTATTTTTTAGTAAAGTCCTAAAAATGTTGGATATAATCGCCTTTTGGGTGAGGTTAGGTTTGTTCTTTGTTGGCGGGACCGAGAACGGGCATCGCAGGAGCGTTAAGTCCCGCATACACGTAATTTGCATCATATAGAGAACTAGTGGGGTAAAATACCTAGTAATTTACGGTAAAAAACTACGTAAATTACCTAGAGTATTTTACTTACCCAACTCTGCTTATGGGACATGTATCGAAATCCCGACGTCTCAATGTTCCGACTAGTGTAGTGTGATCGAGTTTTCTATAAAAAATAAAAGTATGACCGAAAGAAACAAGAGATGGGCGTGTGCTGTGCTGTGTGTAGAGACAACTGTGGAAGATTAGATATCCTATCTGCTCGATAGGTGGTGCTGACCATGAAATAAATCCCATACGTATAAATAAAATAAACATAATGTATGTTTTTTCGTAACAATAATGGTGCTTTTATACCTCTCCGGCTGCGGGCTGGCAAATTTATCTACAGAAGTTGATTGGTACATTCTGTTAAATCCTGTTTGTCGAACAACGGAATGTGCCAATAAAGTTCTGTAAATCCATTTCTCGGCCCGCAGCCGGAGAGGTATAAAAGCACCATAAAGAGTAGAATATAAAAATACAATTAGGATAAAATGATGAACATTGTTTTTAATAAAATTCAACACCAATTAAACCAAACGTGATTTGATTTAAATAGGTGGTAATGTTTTTATAAAAAGTGACGAGTTTTAAAGGTTATGTTTGGAAATTCCCAATTAATTTGACCAAAATTGATTTAATTTAAACAGATGGTAATGTTTTCATATGAACTTACTAGTTTTAAGGTTATGTGCGAAAAATCATCTATAATTGGACAGAATTTGATTTGATTTGAACAGATGGTAATGTTTTTATATCAAATCCCTGGTTTGAAGGTTATGATTGAAAATTCACTATTAATAGGACCAAACTTGATTTGATTTAAGCAGACGGTAATCTTTTCATATAAACTCAATAGTTTTAAGGTTATGTTTGGAAATTCCCAATTAATTTGACCAAAATTGATTTAATTTAAACAGATGGTAATGTTTTCATATAAACTTACTAGTTATAAGGTTATGTGCGAAAAATCATCTATAATTGGACAGGATTTGATTTGAACAGATGGTAATGTTTTCATATCAAATCCCTGGTTTTAAGGTTATGATTGAAAATTTACAATTAATAGGACCAAACTTGATTTGATTTAAACAAATGGTAATCTTTTCATATAGACGCACTAGTTTTAAGGTTATGTGCGGAAATTCCCAATTAATTGTACTAAAATTGATCCTATTCAAACAGATAGTAATGTTTTTATATAAAATCACTAGTCTGTCGAATTATGCAAATAAATCGAATTAATATTCTTATTGTTTTTATTCAATTATTTTTGAACAATCCGAAATAAAAAAAATTTATTTTCGAAGAGGAAAAGCAAAGATAAGATGACGAAAAAGTTATTTTAAATTTAAAATTCATAAAAGCACCCATAAACATAAGCTGACAGAAAATACACACAGACCCGTATTTTGTCTACATTATTTCATTCTGAAGCTTATATTTTTCAAGTTAAAAATTGAAAACGAAAATTTTATTCGTTTTTGAAATATTAATTTTTTAACAATCTACTATTGATTTCTCCTAAAGATATATATGAAAAAATTGGAAATATCGTCCACATACTCAGGAAGCGATTATAGTATCAATGAATACCTTTAAAAGGTGGAAGAAGGCGAAGTTATTATTTTTTTATGAAAAAGTGGTCGACAAGCCGTTGGTCGAGTCTCTTAAACGTTGCCGAGAAAAAGTCATTCAGGAAGTTCTGAGTTTCAAGAACTCTGACATTCAGACTTGGTGGAAAGGCTACAAGAAAGTTTTTTGGAACATATTGTTCAAAAATAATTGAATAAAAAAAATGTGAATATTAATTCGATTTATTTTCATAATTTGAAAAACTGGTGATTTTATATAAAAACATTACCATCTATTTGATTAGGATCGAGTTTGGTCCAATTAATGATGATTTTCCGCACATAACCTTAAAACTAGTGATTTTACAAAAAAACATTATTACCATCTGTTCAATTAGGATCGAGTTTGGTCCAATTAATTATGATTTTCCGCTCATAACCTTAAAACTAGTAGTTTTATATGAAAGCATTACCATCTGTTCAAATCAAATCGAATGCTGTCCAATTATAGATGATTTTTCGCACATAACGTTAAAACTAGTCATTTGATATGAAAACATTACCATCTGTTCAAATAAAATCGAATTCTGTCCAATTATAGTTGATTTTTTGCACATAACCTTAAAACTAGTACGTTAATATGAAAACATTATCGTTTATATCAAATTAATTTCAGTCCAATTAATTGAGAATTTTCGCACATAACCTTAAAAGTAGTCAATTTATATGAAAACATTACCATCCGTTTATATCAAATCAATTTTAGTCCAAATAATTGGGAATTTCCGCACATGACCTTAAAACTAGTGCGTTTATATGAAAAGATTACCGTCTGTTTAAATCAAATCAAGTTTGGTCCTATTAATTGTGAATTTTCAATCATAACCTTAAAACCAGGGATTTGACATGAAAACATTACCATCTGTTCAAATCATATCAAATTCTGTCCAATTATAGATGATTTTTCGCACATAACCTTAAAACTAGTAAGTTTATATGAAAACATTACAATCTGTTTAAATCAAATCAATTTTGGTCAAATTAATTGGGAATTTCCAAACATAACCTTAAAACTCGTCACTTTTTATAAAAACATTAACACCTATTTAAATCAAATCACGTTTGGTTTAATTGATGTTGAATTTTATTAAAAACAATGCTCATCATTTTATCCTAATTTTATTTTTATATTCTACTCTTTATTGTTACGAAAAAATATACATTATGTTTATTTTATTTATACGTATGGGATTTATTTCATGGTCAGCACCACCTATCGAGCAGATAGGATATCTAATCTTCCACAGTTGTCTCTACACACAGCACAGCACACGCCCATCTCTTGTTTCTTTCGGTCATACTTTTATTTTTTATAGAAAACTCGATCACACTACACTAGTCGGGACATTGAGACGTCGGGATTTCGATACATGTCCCTCTTATGGCCGTATTTCACAAAACACGAAATGAAGTTCTGCTAAGTACTTAGTTAGGAATTTTCTCGATGAGGGCACGTGTGTCCCCTGAGTGCAAAATGGCGGCATCCACGGTTTATAACATGGAAAATAGACATAAAGAGACCAAACTAATGTAACTGAAAATCAGCATCTTTTTGTCGAAAGTACATTGATTCAGTACGGGAACTTCCCAAGAGATGGCGCTCCTGCATGTAGCGTAAAAAAAAAGAACTCTTTGTGTACCTTTGAATGCATGCAGGTTGTCATGGTAATATATGTTTATTATAAGAATGTTTACAAACATTTACAACTATTAACCTTAATTTGCGGTTATGTTAGAAACATAGAGAATAGACATAAGGAGACCAAACTAATGTAACTGAAAATAAGCATCTTTTTGTCGGAAGTACATTGATTGAGTAGGGGAACTTCCCAAGAGATGGCGCTCCTGCAAGAAGCGTAAAAAAAGAGAACTCTTCGTGAACCTTTGCATGCATGCAGGTTGTCATGGTAACATATATTTATTATAAGAATGTTTACAAACATTTACAAATATTAACCTTAATTTGCGGTTGTTAGAATATTTTGAGCGAACAGAAGGAAGCCGCCATTTTTTTTACGCCACATGCATTCGCGCCATCAATCGGGAAGTACTTGTACCTTTTCCATGCACTTCCGACAAAAACCTGCTCAACTTTTGTGAAGTTCATGCATAAGAGATTGGTCTCCTTATGTCTATTCTCCATGGTTAGAATATTTTGAGCGAACAGAAGGTAGCGGCCTTTTTTTTACGCCATTTGCATTCGCGCCATCAATCGGTAAGTTCTTGCACCTTTTCCATGTACTTCCGACAAAAATGTGCTCAACTTTTATGAAGTTCATGCATAAGAGATTGGTCTCCTTATGTCTATTCTCCATGGTTTATAACATGGAGACTAGATATAAGGAGACCAATCTCTTATGGCCGTACTTTACAAAACACGAAATGAAGTTCTGCCAAGTACTTAGTTAGGAAACTTCCCGATGAGGGCACGTGTGTTCTCTGGGTGCAAAATGGCGGCATCCACGGTTTATAAGCACCGTGTATTGGGCTTCGCCATTTTGCACCCAGGGATCACACATGTCCTCATCGGGAAGTTTTGTAACTATGTACTTGGCAGACCTTCATTTCGGGAATGGATATGTGGAGATTGGTCTCCTTATATCTAGTCTCCATGGGAAACGGGAATCATTCATAGGATTAAATACATTTATTCGTTCATGTAAGATAACTTTTTGAAAAAATTTTAAATCTTTCTGTCGAAAAAGAGACGCTTTCGACTGAGCTACCTAGGCGCAGTGATCCCAGAACGTGGGAGCTGTATAGAGATATTATAGGTAGAGGACCCCTCCTAGGAGCTGTAGGACCTTGTCGTTGGTGGAGGGGATTTACGCGCGGCCCGGGGGCCGCGGCGGTCCCTGATCCTGTCGGTTCGGGTGTAGGATCCCTATAAACGGGCTCTCCTGAATGAATGCAGGACCCCAACAAATGGGAGTCCTGCAGTGAATGAAGGACCCCTATAAACGGGCTCTCCTCGTGTCGATGGGTAGGGTCGGGGGCTGCCCCGGTTCCTGGCTCGCGTTGCGACCAAGAAACGGCTCCCCCTAAGCCAGGGTGTGCGCAACCGTGCGCATTGGCTCTCTTGACACCCGGGAGTAAGACAGGGTGCCACGCACGGTGCCTCGGGAACACCGGGCGACCTTCCCGAGTACTTAGCCTTAACCCTGCAAGCGGGGCTCTGCAGGGCCGGACTTTATGTTTCCCTAGCTTCTCGTGGGACTAAAATGGAACAATTTAAAAATAAAATAAAAAACAGCAAGGTGGAGGAGGCGGGAGCTAGGGTGGATGCGGAGCCGGGCTTGCAAAGGTCTAGCACAAATCCACCCCTGCAAACCGCCCCTGAAGAGTCGCAGGTGCTGACGGTGGCTGCTGGTCCTGGTTCTTCGGGGTCGAGTACTACTGTGGTCCCTCATCAGATTGCGATGGAAGAGGATGCAAACCAGCAGGTAATTGCTGGGACATCCTCTGATAGAAAGAGACTCACCGGGTCTCAGAAGAGGAAGCTGCGTCGGCAGGCCCTTCGCGCTAACGGAGCGGCTTGCAGCGCCGCAGCTCTTCAGTGTCCTGTGGCGAGTACAGTGGCCTCCAAGAGACGAAAGGACTTTAAGGACATTCCCCCGCAAGGGAAGAGGAGTCCGACGAGGCCCAAGCCGGCGCGCCTGCCGACGACGAACACAGAGTTGGCAGGCGTGGGGCTTTCGGCTGCTCAGAGGACCAATCCTCTGACGGTGATAGTGGCGGACTCCGGTTACCCGGAGTCGCTCCTGTCAGCAGAGCAGTTCGAACTCTTCAGGAAGGCCATGTTGCATGCTCTGGACAAAGAACCGGCCAGCAACTGGCCGAGATTTGAGACCTCCTTTAGTAGGGGAGGTGTATTTATTTTCGTGGCGTCAAACCCAGAGGCCAAAGCATGGCTAACCAAAACGGTGGCCGAGCTCAGGCCCTGGGAAGACGCCAACCTGAAAGTAGGCGTCTGGAGGGGTTCAACCCCTCGCAGAAAACATCATCCTGGCGCATCGTCAGGCATGAGAGACCTCAGGAGGCTAGCGCGACGGGAGGATTAAAACACCTCCTAATCGTTGAGGTCCCTGAGTCTCAGGCGAGAGCCCTAGCAGGCCTCAACGACAGGCCCTTCTACCATCTTGGCCAGATTGCCTTCAGGGTAAGTGGCCGAGAGCAGGAAGGACCTGCCATGGAAACGGAGAGGCCGAACAGCCCTAAATGGCTGTATCCGGCTTACCTATTATCCAGATTAACTTGCATCACAGCAAAAGTGCCTCTGCGGTTCTGCAGAAAAACATAGCTGTGATGCACACAGGCATCTCACTTATCCAAGAACCATGGATAAATAAGGATGCCATCAGGGGATTAGGGGGGGGGGGCTGGAATTTTTTGTTACAGGTACCACGTGGCACCCAACCCGAGGACATGCATTCTGGCGAAGAACGTCAACATCGTCCCACTACTGGATCTTTGCTCCAGAGACCTCATGGTGGCTTCAGTCGACCTAATAGGAATTGGTAAGCTCGTCATTGGATCGGCATGCTTTCCCCATGACAGTGCGACCCATCCACCGGAGGAAGTCCGCTCATTAGTGGACTACTGTAAGGTAAGAGGCCTGCCCCTGCACTTGGGGTGCGATGCAAACTATCACCATAAGCTGAGGGGTAGCACGGACACCAACAGAAGGGGTGAGGACCTACTGGACTGTCTAATCACTACTGACTTGGATATTCTAAATACAGGCACGGTACCGACCTTTCGGAACTCTGTGCGAGAAGAGCTAATCGATATTACCCTCTGCACAGGGAGCTTTAGGGATAAAGTAAAGAAATGGAGGGTTTCAGACGAACCCTCTCTATCTGACCACATGCAGATACTGTACGAATTGGAATCACACGCACCCCCTGGCCCCACATGGGTCAGAAACCCGAGGAAAACAAACTGGGAGCATTATTCCACAGACCTACAAGCTGCACTCCACGGGAAAACCATGCAAATCAAAGACGCAGATGCCCTTGAGACGGCGGCTGACCAATTCTCGTCGGCCATCATCAATACGTACGAACTCAACTGCTTACCTTCGAAAATCAAGAAGGCGCGGGAGACCCACTGGTGGAATGGGAAGCTTGAAAAGCTTCGCAAAGAAACTAGAGAAAGGTTCAGACGGGCCAAGAGAGGCAATACGGAAGAGCCCTACTACTTACTACTAGCCCGCAACCCAGGAGCTATGTTGAACACCCTACGACTACCAGACGGGACGTACTCAGAGTCGGACAGGGAGACCCTGACCCAATTGGGTTTACGCGGGCGGCTGGCCCGGGAGATCGCCTCCCCAGCCAAGGTCAGATGGGCCTTGAAGTCTTTCAATCCCTTCAACTCCCCAGGTCTGGATGTCATTTACCCGGCCCTTCTACAGAGGGCTGGGGACATTGGACCACTGGTGAGACTTGCTAGGGCCAGTCTGACTCTGGGTTATGTCCCCAAGGCTTGGAGAGGGGCAAGGGTAATATTTATACCTAAAGCAGGCAAGAACGGATGGACATCTCCGAAGGATTTCCGACCAATCAGCCGTATCTCCTTCGTACTAAAAATGGTGGAGAGACTCGTGGACAGATACATCCGCGATAAGATCCTGACGGTAAAACCACTACATAGGGATCAGCATGCCTACAGGGCCGGTAGTTCGACCGAAACTGCCCTGAGCAAAGCGATGAATCTGATTGAGGACCAAATGAACCTTAAAGGATTCGCTATTGGAACATTCATGGATATTGAGAGTGCCTTTAACCACACATCCAGTGAAGTGATCAGGAGAGCTATGATTATATTTTATTATATATAATTGGGGCTTGAAACCCGATACACAGCTGTGAATCTTCACGGCGATTCTGCGAACCAGACTAACGTATGCATCATTGGTCTAGTGGAGCAGAGTCAAGCAGAAGACAGCCATGGCCAGGTTGGAAAGACTTCGAGGGCTGATCCTTAGAGGGAACACTGGCGCCTCGAAGTCCTCACCCACAACGGCGTTGGGAGCACTAATGGGGCTAGAGCCTCTGCACCTAACCATCACGGCCGTGGCAAGCAAGGCGGCCTGGAGAATTGGTGAAAACCCTAACACAGTGATTTCGAAAAAACTAAAAACCACTGTCAACATCGCGAAGAGACCGATCATGAAAATGGTAAGAGACAGGACGTCTCCACGGTACCTCTTCGACAAAATGTAAAAGGTAAGCTTGTCAACATTGGAAGATTGGAGGGTGGGTCGCGCACACCTCCCAGGGGACGGAGACAACTGTTTTATAGACGGCTCCAAAACAGGGAGGGTGCGGGGTTTGGTGTTTATGGGAAGAACAGCGACACACGCCTCGTGGTCCCGTTAGGACCCCACTCCACAGTTCTTCAAACCGAGATTGCGGCCATACTTCAATGCGCACACGCAGCACAGAATCATGGTCGCAGCAGGAACATCCGCATCTGCTCAGATAGTAAAGCGGCCATCACGACACTAGATAAGTCAGTGACTACCTCGACGATGGTCTGGGAATGCTACGAAGCATTGAACAAACTAGCGGAAGACAACCGAGTCACAGTCCTCTGGATTCCTGGACACAGGGGTATCAAGGGCAACGAGACTGCGGATAGACTAGCTAAGCTAGAGACGAAAAAACAAAACCCATCTGGTCTAGAACCAGTAATAGGTATTTCGAAAGGTCGGCCACAGAAGACATTAAAAAGTGTATGGCCGAGAAACACCAGGAAGAGTGGTACAAGGCAACGGCATGTAAACAAACCAAAGCCCTCATGGGGGAATATCTAAACCCCAAACGAGCTGCAGATCTGCGCAGACTCAGTAGAACCGAGGTAAAGACCATAATAGAAGTGCTTATTGGTCACGGCAACCTCGCCTACCATAGACATAAGATAGGGCTTGCTAAAAGTCCACTTTGTCGACTATGTGGGGAAGACAATGAAACTTCCACCCAAATACTCTGCCATTGTCCAGCAATTGGGGACAAGCGACAGTTTCTCACGGGCTACGTCTCCATAGACGTAGCCGTAATTCAGACCAAAAACGTGGCCCAGGTCCTTGCCCTTTGTCACGGGGTGTGGGGTCGCGCATGCGGTTTTAGTTGATAATGCAACGGGATTACCCAAGCATCAGGGGCCCTTCCGGGTCCCAGCCATATTCATAATAAAATAATAATAATAGATAGAGGAGACAAGCCATAGACCGCTTTGTAAGTCAGTCTGGAAACTCGTTGAGAGCGAAAGAGAGAGACGATGGGAGGTTTTTTCTGTCTTTGTCTACGCTTTTTTTAAAAACATTCACCTAAAATGAATATATAAACATTTTATTTTAAATTTTAGGATGATTTAAACACTTAAAAAATCATTTTCTATTGAAATTTAAAGTCAATAAATTTTCAAGGTTTCAAAACAAAATATCAATTTCAATATTTTTTAGCTATGCAAATCAAATAATTCAATTAGAATATTATGTAGAGAATATTATATATTAGGGAATGATAAAATATGATATTGGACTTTAAAAAATAAAATATTGAAATACTTGAGCAATACATAAATTATATCTAATTATACACTCGAAATTATACAGTAGTTTCTTTTCTGGTATAATGCAATATTGAAAAAAAATTCATTCAAATAAAATAGCGTGGAAACTTTTTGAAATACGTAATATTATTCACATATGCATTTCATTATACAACTGTGAATAAAAGGTTTCAGTATTCAAAAAACCAAAACTACATAAAAAATTGCATACAAAATTACATTTTACAATGTCTCATATATAAAATACAAATATAAAATATTTATTTCGAATAAAATAGTTTAAATTTTTTTTTATAAAACGTGAATCAACTACATCAATTAAAAAATTAAGTGGAAAATATTTTATTAAAAAAAAAAGAAATTAAGGTGAAAAAACTACTTTCCTAATTACATGGTAATAGTAGGTAAAAATGTTCTCATTTTACGCTTTAGTGGCTCATATGCATTGACGTTTCAATCAAAAAAGACATACTTTACACAAAGGCAAAAGTTTCTAATTAATGCTTTTGATCAAATTTATAAACCCGAAATATGTTTTAATTAATATCTTGATTTAAATCTTGAAAGATTTATTAACTTTAAATTTTACTGAGAATTTTCCAAGAATTTCACATATTCTCAAAAATGTTTATATCAGGCGAATGTTTTCCAAATATCAATAAAATTCCATAGTCAATAAATGTTTAAAATTTCATGTTAGGGTATTGATTAGAAATTTAGAAAATTTTGAATTATCAGCTACAATTTCTAGGCAACAGAAATTTGAATTCGATTGTGGTAAGGCCCTAGCTGTTTTGCCCTATCCAGCCAGGTGGCGAGCTCCGGGATTAGATGGTGTGTCCATCTCCCGGATTGGTCACCATGCCATCTCTTCTGCCATTTCTCGACAAGTCTGCGCCTTCCATCATTGCGGATGGCCTCCTTCGCGCGAGCGAATTTCTGCAGGTTGGTTAACCCTCCGTTACCAAACATATGAGGGATTCCCTCAGTGGGGTCAGTTTTTTGGGTCAGTTTTTTCGAAATAACTTCTAATTTACGCTTCACACAGTCTGGTCCGTTTGAATACCTTTCCACGAATTATTCCTGAAGCTTTTTGTAGCAATAAAAAATGTTCAAATAGAATACGCATTCAATAATCCCTTTTCAAAACCAAAGGTGACAGTATAACAATTTTCAAGTTTGGTAATGGAGGGTTAAGCAGCTGAGCTCCTTACGGAGCTGAAAGGTCTCCTTCCTTTCCTACGCCAATAAGTCTATTGAAGGGACGCTCGCTAGGACCAGCACAGCGCTCGTCAACACAGTTCGGTATGCTGAGACGATTCTCAGAACCACACCTCGCTGTGCCGAGAACAGCTTTTTCTGGAGAGCATGGTTGTTAAGGGCACTTATTCCGACCGGAGATGCATAAAGCAGCTTCAAATTTACCACGCTCGCCACCAGCCTTCTCTTAGCTTCCCTGGGGCCACCAATATTGGGTTTTGTGTTCCAGGAGGGACTCCTTACCTTGCTGCCACTTCCCACAGTCATTGGGTGACTCCGTTCCTGGATGCTGAACTCAATGCACTGGCACCTGAAACACCAGGCAACCTCGACATGCTCTCGGATGCGGCACCGACCCCACCCTTAGCCCACCGAGCCCGAGCAAGCTTTGGGCGTCCGCCTCGGTTAAACGGACCAACGCAGTCTGCACACCGCCGAAGAGCTTGTACAGCCTGCACTGGTCCCCGAGGTCTGGCTTGCCCAGCGCGATGCATAGCGCGACAACAACCTCTTCCCTTGTGACGGTCTCGTCGAGGTCCCTATCTTCCAGGGACCTCTTCGAGATCAAAGATTTAATTTCGGCCTTCTCCCCGACCGCCCGATCGAGCACCTTCTCGAAGGCCGAGATGTCACCGTCTATTTTTAAGGACCAGGAGGATCTCCTCCCTCCTGGTTTTCCGGATGGAGAGGAACTCCGGTCCTGAATCCTGGGGGTTCACCTTGGCCTTTATGGCTTTCAGGATCTCAGCGTAGGACTCACCATCCTTCGCCGATACGCTGACAGCGTCGCCTGACCTAGCAGCCAGAGAGCACCTCGGCAACTTTCCCTTGACTCTAGGTCCCTGTTCAGAGGGCACAGGAACCTTTTTTCTTTCTTTTTCTTCTTTTTTCTCTTTTTTTCAACCAGATTCCATTCTCCATCCTTCTGTGGGGTCCGGCCTCTGGTGACCGCAGCGTATGTGGGCGATGAGCTGCCCTTCCCTTTTTTGGGAGTCCGATCTTCGGGAGGAGAAGGTACAACCCTCTTCTTCCCCTTTGTGAGCTTTTTTACGCACTACTTGATCAAGGTCCCGAAGGGGCTGGCTCCTGATTCCGCATGGCACACCACCTCGGAAGAGCTAGGCTCATATCAACTTTAACATTAAGGAAGATACGATAATAAAAAAAATTATTTTTTTGGTAATTTATATATAATCATAAAACTCATTACAGTATTCATATTTTATTGGTATGAAGCGATCATAAAACAATAAATAATCACTTCCCATCACTTTTTGATAATAACGTTCTCGAAGAAGTAGATAGTAATACAGTATTAGTGGAAGTTGCGCTCGACGCGGTCGATCGAAGGTCGTGATTCCACGCGCATCACTTTAAAAAAAAATTCATATTTCGCGCAACTTTAAAGTGCGTACCTTAATTATATACCTTAAATTTGCGTAATACTTGGGGCTATCACCATGAATTTTTTCAGATTTTTCAAAGACGGCGTTTCTTCAAAAAATCAATTTGTTTGAAAACAAATTTTTTACATTCTCATCATGGATGAGAAGGTATTGGTTTTATGTGAAAAATGACTTTCGAAATTTCATCAAATCTTTACGTTTTGAGACCCCCTGAGTCAGAAAAAAGGGTTTTTACGAAAGTGTCTGTCTGTCTGTCTGTAGTAGGTCGTGTGCGGCATAACTCTCGATAGAATTATCAGATTGAATTGAGCTTTGGTACACTTTATCGGAGCAGAAAAGGTAAGGACAAGTTCGTTAACCAGCCACATCCAATCAAAATTGAGGCATTGAACACTACTTTTGTGTTTTTGAAAATAAATTTTTGAAAAAATAAAAAATTTCAATACTGGTTTTTGATAGTGCTCATAAATCTCTACAAATTATCATGCTAACGAAAAAACGTTATGATACAATATTATTTTCTACATAAAGACCTACAAATTTGAATTGTAACATTTTTCCATAAGATGCATATTTTTCTTTTTAATTAAAAAAAAAAACTATTGAAAACCCAAATATCAATTTTTTAACAATAATATGTAAAATATGAAAAGAACGTAAGAACACAAAGTTGTTCATTTCAAAAAGATCTACAAATTTTTTTAGACTCAGTTTCTGATAAAACATTTATTTTTCGTTTCAATTCCAAAAAATACGATTAAAATTCAAAAATTCCATTTTTTTGACAAAATATATGAGATACAAGAAAAACGTTTATATGGAAAATTGTTTGCCTGAATGAGGTTTACAAATTCTCATTAAGACATTTCGGAACAGGATGTATATTTTATGTTTTGATTTTTAATATTAAAAAAATTCGATTTTTTTCACCAAAATATGTCAGATACGAAATAAGCATTGTTCTGCAAAATCGTTTCCTTAAATAAAGTCTACGATTTTTTTTTCTTTTTGAGAGATTTGGAAGAAAATAAATTATTTTAATCATGTCATTTATTAAAAAGTTACTGAAATGTATACAGAAAATCGAGCGCGAGCGTCATGATGAGAATGTGTTCCTTAAGGCTGATAGAGCCTTAAGTAAATTGAATCTCCTGTTTCAATTAAATTCAAAAAGAAATAGAGTGACTTTGAGAAAACGTGTAATTCACATTATCTGTAATATTATTATAAAATTGGTTTGAGCTTCAGTATCAAATTATAAGAAATAAACTTAAATGTGTGCGAAGAGCACAAGACCGAGCGCGAAGCGCGAGGTCCAGAAAGAACGGAGCGCGAAGCGCGACGATCGAATCGCGCGACGAGAATGTGTCCGCGAAGCGGGCAGATTTTTTTTTATTATTAAAGGGTCTAGGGAGGTAAGTATATAAAAGTTGCCCCCGCACGTATCAAGTCCAAATTTATGTCGTAAGTAGGCACCAACTACTTATTTAATTTCCTAAAATGGTAACCTTAAAACTACAGTTTTTTGGAAGTTATGGAGGGGGAAATCAAAATGAAAAAAATTAATTTCCTCGAAAACGACTAGAACCGATTTTGATGACCAAAATATATATAATAAATACTAGCGAGACTAATTTATAAGAATATTAAAAAAAGTTTCGGACAAAAAAAAGGGGTAAAAATTTTTTTTTTGAATTTTTCAAATTTTTTTATTAGGTCTTATTTGAGAGGGTCACCAAAGTAAATATTATAGAAATATTTCTTGGAATTTCCACTTTTAGTATATATTTTGAAAAATAATTTTTGAGTTGTGCAACACAGCCAAAAAAAAATAAAAATCGTTCACGCAACGCCGTGCTGTACCTGTTCACTCCAGGCATACTTCAATAATACGCGACCACTGAATCTTAATATACAATAAAATTGATTAGTTTTCATTCATACCAACTTGGTTCCTATTTCTACATCCTTCTATGAAATTAAAATAGAAATTTGTACATCAATAAGGTTTCAAAAAAAATGTATCAAAATTACATCCTACTTTATACGCTATTAGTAATTTTTCAAAATTTACTCAATAAAATTAATATTTTTTAGTTTTTGCTCTCTAAATGGAATTTTTTGATAAAAGGTCATTAAAAATTTGAATCTTATTTCTCAAATAACCTAATATTTATTTTATTAATTTAATTGAAAGCTGATATGGAGATTTTCATCAGCGTTAATTTAAAATTGGAGTCGCACATAATTTTGAAAATGGGATATATATTTTTATTATAAATAAAATCGTTTGTTATTTTGTTTTTTTTTAATGTTCAATTATTTATTTTCAAGAATTTATTTTGACATTAACTAATACAGGTCCAAAAAACACATTAATATCTAGTGAATCTGGGTTAGTATAAGGATTTTCAACATTTTAACGTGATGACAATATATGTTTGGGAGAGCTTGAAGAGGAACTTTCAAAATTAGCAATACTGTAAAATGTAAGAAACCTGCCGTTGTAATCATAAACAATTCCCACAGTCTTGGAGCCTTGAATTACAGCAGATCCTTTGTAAATATAAAATATTAATAAGTTTTAAATTCAAATTTCTCTTCAAAACAAAATATATATAGCAGTCACCAGTTATATATGCAACAGTCTTACGATTTTTCATAAGAATTTTAATACTTACTCTATCGAGCTCACCAGAGAATTTCACTGTATAACCACCATCAGGCTTCTTGGGGGAAGCTACCAGGTTTAAAGACTCGACATGTATTCCTGTAAGGTAAATAAATGTGATGATAACCATATTATTCTGCTTTTATAGAAAACAGTTTGTCGATTATTTTAATTATGAGGAGAGTTTGTCACTGTATGTGATAACAGAACTTTACCTATATTTTCCTTATCGAATTTTCATTCAAAATGAGGTATCGAGTCGAAAATTTGTTTCATGGCTTTGAAATAATTCTATTTTTCACGTTATTATAAAATTCAAATCTCAATAGGAACAATAGTGTTTGTTAAGTGGTGTTTTATTACTTCTGTGATATTATTTGAATGCAAATGTATAGAGCAATAGACATGTGGATTAAGATAGCTGTAACATGTAAGAAATCACTCAATAAGTTTCCGGTCTAAGTAAGAAAAACATAGTTTTTTCGAGAAATGCAACTTTATTCATCAACATAGTTTCCTTCAAGCGTAATACATTCATTCCAACGCTTCTCTAACTTTTCGATACCTTTTTTGTAAAGTGATTCGTCTTCACTCACAAAATAGGCCTTAGTTTCGGCTATCACTTATTCATTCGAGCCACATCTCTTTCCCTGGAGCATTTTTTTCAGGTCAGCAAAGAGCCAGTACTCGCTGAGGCCCAAATCTGGAAAACATGGTGGGTGAGGAAGCAATTCGAAGCTTAATTCATTCAACTTAATCATCGTTTTCATGGACTTGTGGCACGGTGCATTGTCTTGGTGGAACGGCACTTTTGTCTTTTGCATGTAAGGCCGTTTTTTCTTGATTCCTGCGCTCAATGGACCCAGTAATACCATGTAATAGTCGCTGTTAATGGCTTTCCTTTCTCAAAATAACCTTGCCAGCCCACTGTTTAGTTTTTGGTCACTTTAAACGGCTTTCACCAGCTGCTGTTCACTCAGCTGACGATCTTTTTGTTTCAGGTGTGTAGTGATGGATCCATATTTCACCCATTGTCACCTACCGACACAGAAAATCCTTTTTACCTCGCTTGAACAGCTCCAAACAACGCTTTGAATCGTCCACAGTATTTTTCCCATTAAAAAGCAATGTTCGATTAACACCCAAAAGTCCTTTTTATCCATTTTTTGAAAATGACAAAAGCTGCTTCACCAAAACCTCTGTAACTTATGAACTAAACGTCAGATTGTCATACAGGACCGAATAGGCCACGCACAAAGGTGGCGCTTAAGTGGAGCCCTCTTATATGTGTTTTTGATTCTGATCATTAGCAATTCTAATTTTAAAAAATATTTATTATTATTTGTGATTATTAACAATTATTTAAATCCAATATTATCCCCATATTAACGAATAGAACAATGGTATGTAAACATTTTTTATATATTAAAATTCTTGTAAAATAAAACATTAATAAAAATTTTAATAGTCATTGTAAATATCAAATAAGAATGAAAGGAAAGGAAATAAAGGAAACACGTTCTTGGATCAAACAACATATAAGACAGCTCCACTTAAGCGCCACCTTTGTGCGTGGCCTATTCGGTCCTGTCTCAACGAATAAGGCGAGCAGATACTCAGATACGATTGAACATTTTTAATCATATCTCGGGTACCCATGAATATTTTTTAAGTTTTCTTGGCTCAAATTGAATATAAGATTTTAGACTCTATGTCGTATAATTTTCAGATTTTGAAAAAATGTTTTCTAGGTCATGCTAAAAGTTGAAGTTGAGGTAGAGAATTTGAGAAAATCTTGAATTTTTTTTTTAATTCCTCACGTGCTGTATTATTTTCAGGTCAAAAAATATTTTTTGAGCATCACTAGACGTGGCATTTCATAAGCTTTCCAATTGTTTTTTTTAAAAATGCCCTATCTCTTTTTTCCACCGAGATATCATGATTCAAAGTCAGCAGTGATTTTTAATAGCGCTCACAAGCACCGTGCGCACAATTTCCGACGGTAGTGTATATGATAGACCGGAAACTTATTGAGTGATGTGTTAGACTGACCGTAGTGCTCCCTGAATCATCCTGAAGAAGCTGTTCTCGGCACAGAGAGGTGTGGTGATGAGAATTGTCTTAGCGAAGGAGGCCATCCGCAAGGGTGGAAGGCACAGACTCGTCGAGAAATGGCAGACAAGATGACATGGTGAACAAACCGGGAGATGGACACACCGTCTGATCCCGGAGCTCGCCACCTGGCTGGATAGAAAGCACGGTCAAGTCGGCTTTTACCTGGCGCAAGCGCTTTCGGGCCATGGTTGCTTTAATGCGTACCTGAAGCGCTTCAAGAAAAGAGACGATGAGTCGTGCCGCTACTGCGGTTCCCTTGTGGAACATGCAGAGCACACATTCTTTGTCTGTGCCAGGTGGGGCGCGGAAAGGGAGGCTGTCGGTCGGGCAGTGGGCGCACAACTCACTCCTGACACGATGGTGTCTCTCATGCTCCATTCTGAACAGATATGGATGCTTATCGAGTCATTCGTCACCCTGGTGATGAAGACGAGGGAGCTCGATGGACGTGCAGAGCGCGGCAACAATGGGGGCCAGTATAAATCGCATCGGGGCCTACACCCGCGGTCCTGCGTCTTGGGCAGACTTGGCTGTTCGCGTCGACCGGGGGAGGAATCTTCTTATTCCTTTCCTGGTTGGCGCGGCTAGTCGGCCTGCCCAACGGACGTGTTTCCGCGGATGGGAGTCCTGGGCGAACGGACGACGGAATAGTCGTACGCGACTTTAAGCTGGAACCAACTGCCCGCGAAGTTTAAAGCCGAAAGGCGGTTCCGCGGGCGGTGTATTGGTTCGAGAGAGGGGGTTTTTTGGTTTTAACAGGTATGCCTAGATCCGTCCTAGGAGAGTCCTGTACAATGTCTATAAAAGATTTCGCCATTTTTCCTCCTCACCAAAAAAAAAAAAAAAAAAGTGCTCCCTGAATCCGAAATAGTAAAAATTCACTAATTCGCAGTGAAAAACCACTGTTCCGAATGTTGTAAGTCTTCCACATATAGAGAAGTGAAACTTACCTGATTTCACCAGAGAAACTCACTGGTCAATCAGTCAAATATACTGGTCAACAGTGATCTTCGCTAGTCAACCAGTGAATTTCCCTAGTCATATCAGTTCAATTTCACTGATTCTATGTGGAAGACTTATAACATTCGAAACAGTGGTTTTTCACTGTTTCGGATTTAGGGAGTAAAGCTTCGAATCTTAGCACCTACCCGCGCGAATATCTTATGGTAGTTGACAGCATTTTCTATAATATGCTTCTCTATAATATATCATTGTTAGTAATTGATAAAGTGTTATGCCAGACGGGATTCAAGGGTAAAAGAATCAAGCTTTAATCAATTAGCAAGATGAGCATTAGCTAGTTTATTTGAATCAATCATATCTGCTTTGTGAATATGAATCAGCGATAAGTATGCCACTGATTACAATCATCGTATATACGCTGATCAATCAGTTAAATTTTACTAATTCACTAACGATTGCACGCTGATTATAATCAGTGGTATACGTATCGCTGGTAATCAGCGGAATTTCGCTGATTTAGATTAAGAGAATGATTTTACCAGGAAGCAATAAATAACTTCGTTTGTTGACTACAAATTTTAGAAATGATTTTCTAATCATAGAGGCATGCGCATGACGTTTGACATATTTCGCCGTTTTATAAAGAGTACACTCTTTAAATCTGAATCAGCAAAATTCACTGCGAAATAGTCCATATAGACTGAGGAGTAAACCGCTCTAAAATCATGATTTTTGAAAATTAAAAATCAACGGCTACAGAAAGAAATCACAAGTGTAGCAACGCACCACAAAGAGAAATAACGATGGGATAAGCGTCGAGTAAGAAACAATAGCATTCGATCGCTTACTACAGCGTTCATATAACGATGAACGTTGTCTCGCTAATTTCAGGGTGGTTTCCCCCTCGATATAGACTGACCTAACTAGAAAAGTCGGCCTTACGACGATCATTACAACCGGCATGGTACTACACCGAATGTAAATAAGAATTTAAGTCAGTACTAGAGGTACATGTGCGGAATTTCGAGGTTAGCGCAAGAGTGACAAGGAGCGGTCTAGCGTACTCGAGTGAATATTAGGGGAAATGGCCATATTGATAGTGACCTCATTCATAGAGTTGATCGTACTACAGGTGGTATACTGATAACTAATAATCAGTGTATATTCACTATTTAGCAATGAATTTCACTAATACTAATTTCAATTCTAACTAATTCTAAGTTTCAATTAGGTAAATGCTAAAGTTCGTGCGGGAATTATAAACAGCCTCAAAAGTTTCATGACTCAGGCAAAATAAATATTCTAAATGTTGTTATCCTTATCCTACGTTAAAAATAACGTTAAAAGGTAATGGACATATGCGATAATGATATTTATTAACGCTAAAAATTAAAAAAACATAATATCTGTCATTGAAGGCAGTGCAGTGGTTCATCTTTTGTGGAACGTCTTCACGGTTAAAGTTGACCATTACTTGGAGTGAGACACAACTATACTTTCATCTCACTCTAACAGATAGTCAATCCTGACGGTGAAGACATGGAAAGTGATGAACCACTGCACTGCCTTTAATGACAGGTATTATGTTTCTTTAATTTTTAGCGTTAATAAATAAAATTATTGCATATTTCAATTACCAGTTAACGTTATTTTTAACGTAGAATAAGGATAAAATCGTTTTGAACTAGTTAACATATCAAACTTACTTTGATCACTTCCTTCGTACCAAGACAACACCTTGACATCTCCATTTACAGGCTCCACATTTGCTAGGTGTGAGGGACTTGATAGAACTTTAACATCACCTGGAATTTCTCCTTCAATCTGCTGAAGCTACATTTTATTTTCAAAATTAAAAAATTTTAGTAAATTTCGGTAATCTGTTGTCTTTTATACATTAATTATTACAAAATCTGTCTTATTGAAATCACCCACCTTCATGACTACCATACGATGTATTTTATATTCCTTACGCGATTTTACATTCATTTTAAAGCGATCAGCCTTGTTAGGTCGAAATAAAAATTCAACTTTCTTTGAACGAATTATTATCCATGCAAAATTACTAGTAGACATGGCAGTATCAGCTGTGAGAAGAAATGCGTTACCAAAAGGCTTCCCATCCTGATATAAAATACCAAAGTATTCGTACCTGGTGATTAAAATTTGTTATGAAAATCATGTTTTTAATAAATGAAATATAACATATTAATTATTCGTATGATAAATAAACGCATTAAGTACATGCAAACAACTTTATTTACATACGTATCATAATACGTAGTACGTAAAATCTTTCTCAATGACATACTAAATTTGTCTTATTTTCACAGTCTTGAATCGATATAACAATTTTTCAATACATATCTATTATCATCACAATCGTTCATTAATTATTATATAGAATATTTGATACATATACAATAAATATATACCACCCTTGTAGAAGAAAATAATTGGACCTGATTAGGAACGATTGATCCGATTGGCCCCATTTCAAAAACATCATTGAAAACGATTTATTAATCGAATACAAAATGGTTTCGCCTGATCGAATCCGATTAATAAATCGGTTTCAATGATGTTTTTGAAATGAGGTCAATCGGATCAATCGGTCCCAATCGGGTCCAATTATTTCTTTCTACGAGGGCAACTAAACAAAAGTAAATTAGTATTTTGTTTTCAGATAATCACAGATTTTATTTTTAACCTCCCTATTATTTGTCACACGAATTTGCCCGTTTTTATCAGCACCAAACAAACGAGATAGTCCATCAAAACCATGTTCTGTGTATGCATCGATAACCATAGCTACCGTGATGTCAGAGGCAATCATTTTTTTCCTCATTTGGAAGAATGTGCAGTTTTTTAATTTATTGTATAATTTCATGTCTGGTAAACATTTCTTAGGTACTGACGTGACCATATGTGGCTGTCCGCGTAGACCGGGGGAGGAATCTTCTTGGTCCTCCCCAGGTTGGCGCAGCTAGTCGGTCTGCCAAACGGGCGTATGGCCGCGGTTTTGGTTTTAACAGGTATGCCTAGACCCGTCCTAGGAGAGTCCTGTACAACATCTATAAAAGATTTCGCCATTTTTCCTCCCCACCAAAAAAAAAAAAGAAAAAAAAAAAATATGTGGGTCTGTACAGCCGTGCGCACACGAACAAACAAGATGCGACGTTGCCAGATCAAGTACTACTGTAGTCAACCTGCGTGTTTAACCCTGTTTTGACTAGGCAGGTAGGTGAGTAACTCCCTTAATCCTAGAAATGCGTTGCACACTCGACGAACAATTTCTGTGCTTTAAGTAAAGAGGATTAACACCATAAAATTGTCGAATAACTTTATTGCTTAGGACGGAAGCATACTAAAATGAAACGTTAATTACTTTATCGAGGGGAAGCATTTCTAACATTTTTCAGTAATATTTATAAATGTAAAACTGGCCGTGTACTGAGTGCATCTCCTTATGCAAAGCCTTCTGTATACCAGGGGTGTACCAGGAAATTTTCCGGTTTTACTCATAGATGTCGCTAGAGATATGTATACATTTCTATGATTTGGCATCTATGTCATATTTTTCTATGGACAATAACCTTCAAAAATACACAATTATTATTTCATCAAAAGAAAAAAGCAGTTGAAGCTCATCGATTGCTGGTAGAAACTTATGGTGAACATGCTCCAGTGATTAGAACATTTGAGAAATGATTTCGTCAATTTAAAAGTGGAGATTTCGATTTAACAGACAATGAACATCCTGGTGCAGCGAAAATGTTCGAAGACGAGGAATTGCAGGCGTTATTGGATGAAGACCCAACCCAATCGCAACAACAATTGGCACAAACACTAAATGTGACCCGAGGAGCAATTTGCCAACGTTTAAACGCCATGGGAAAAATCCAAAAGTATGGAAAATGGGTACCACACCAACTGAACGATGGACAAATGGAAAATCGAAAAACCATTTGTGAAATGCTGCTTCAACGGTTCGAAAGGAAATTTTTTCTGCATCGAATTGTCACGGGGAATGAAAAATGGATTTATTTCGAGAACCCGAAGCGGAAAAAATCATGGCTTTCAGCTGGTGAGGTCGGCCCATCGACTCCAAGGCCAAATCGCTTTGGCCGTAAGACAATGCTCTGTGTTTGGTGGGACCAGTGTGGTGTGGTGTACTTCGAGTTATTAAAACCTGGTGAGACGGTGAATACGGATCGCCGTACTCTCCAGGCCTCGCCCCGTCCGACTATCACCTTTTCGCATCGATGGGACACTCATTCGCAGAGCAGCGCTTCGCCAATTTTGAAGAAGTCGAAAAATGGCTCGTCGAATGGTTTGCCTTGAAAGAGAAAACGTTTTTTTGGAATGGTATTCATGATTTGCCTGAAAGATGGGCAAAATGTGTAGAATCCAATGGTCAATACTTTCAATAAAGTTTTTTTGAGATTCCCTTGAGAATTAAGTGTTTTCTTTATTGAAAAAACCGGCAAACTTCAACTAACACCCCTGGTATATGGGCACCCCATTGAGATAAGGATATTACATATCTTATATATACTTATTTGATCTCTACCTTAAGGTTAAAGTTCCTGCGAAATGTTCTACGAACGTTCGCTATAAATGCTCTCTGAACGTTCCAATAGAAGGTTCCAGGAACGTTCTCTGCAAATGTTCTCTGAATGTTCCTGCGGAAGGTTCTCTCAATATTTCTTTTGAACGTACTACAGGAAGATTCAGAGAATATTGGTTTGGAACGTTCAAATAACTAGGACATTTTCCTAGCTCTAGGGACGTTCTTTGAACGTTCAGGTAAGATGTTGTTCTATGGGGGTTACATAGTAACCAGAATCATAAAATTGAAATAGTGTAAGAGACATATCTAAGAATTTAACAAAATTATGATTTGTAATAATTTGCATGTATTATATTCATCATTGTTAATAACTTTAAAAAGATATTTTTTATAGGATTTAGAACCAAGTTCTTTACGTTTCAAGTTTTTATCATAACAGGCTCATATAATGTAGTAAGTCGAGCCTGTCCAGCAATTCCAATCTTAACAACATACGTGAATAAAGCATGCCAATCACCAGTTGGTGACTCAGCGACATTTTAAAACCTTGAACATGATATTTTGCGCATTGCACATTTATGCAAAAGGTCTTTCATATCCGTTATTTTCTTCATGAAAATTTTTGCATAATTCCGATAGAACAGTGATTGACATCATCATGTTCATATTCGTTCAAATGTTTGCTAATGACATTGTGGTATTTTGTGTTTACTTTAATATTTTTCTAATATTTCTCCCTTCTCATCCCTAGAGGATGTTTTTTTGTCCAATCTAGCATGTTCTACAGTTGCAAGTAAATTTATATACAACATTACTTTAATTTCCTATTTCATGTCGATCTTTACCTAATTTTATAAATTAAATCTAATTTTGAATTTGTTCCACATATATAATTTAGCAGTAATGTACATCAGATACACTTTTTTCATTTTATACGAAAATTAACCGTCTAAGTCTGTTTATATACTTTCACGTGCAGGTTTTGCTTTCTACGAGGGCTTGTTACGAGTTTCATAACTTCCAGATACAGGTATCAGAACATTCAACACTTTGTAACTGATAATTAAAAAAAAAATTTTTTAATTTACAAAAAAAGTAACTGATTTTACTGAAGTTCAATTTTAATCTTGCGAGACTGTGACTGAATAAAAAACTTCAGTCACATGTTTCGGCAGATTGCCGTGGAAATGTCTAGCAGTTGTATACAGAATGTTTATGACTCGTTTCAAATTTCGTAGCCCTCCTTTGTCACAGTATTCTGGTCATCTTATGTACATCTTTACACATTTTTTTCTCTCCTTTCCTTTTAACCGAGACTCTCTAAGTAAAAAACCTCACCACCCACTTTACTTTACAAAGCCTTTCCAAGTCTGTTTCCAAATGCAACTCAGTTTTGATGAAAAATCCGTAGCGACAGAAGTGTTTCTCCAAAAATGATATGCTCATTTTGTTTGCGGTGAAAGGAAAGAAAGGAGAAAAGGAAATTTGTTACTGTGTCACTTGGACTAATTTTTTTACTAACGTTGTCCGGCTACTTAAGAAAATAACAGGCCAGTTTTTGTTTGATAATATCTTATTGTGATGAGATCGCAGTTTTTAGACTTTTTATTCTGTAATCATTTTTCTTAACTCCTACAATTTTAATGTAAATATAATATTTCTTAGAGTAGATTATAAAAAAATTTCTGTACAGTTTGTATTGTGTGTTCATCTATTAAGACCGATTTTACAGTTTGCACACGTACAATACATTTATATCGTTTGTTACCAAAATGTTTTATCCGTCACACGTGCAAATTTTTTAAGTTTCTTGCTTTTGTATTTTTATAGAAAAAATTTTTGCACAGTTTTTATTTTGTTGAATTTAGTTATTTAGACCAATTAGTGTCTTTTCATTGAGCGCACAAATTTTTGACTTGATATTTTATTTTGCATGGACAAAAGTTTACAGACAAAATAATCACCATATCGATCATGTGCTCTGGTTGTTCCACGACTGTCATATTTATGGAAACATCACCAACTATTATCAACTTAATAGAAAAAATCTGCCGGCTTCGCGTCACATTCTCATCTCGTTTCGCGCTCGGTTTTATATTCTTCGCATACATTCAAGTTTATTTCTTGTAATTTAATGCTGACATTCAAGTCAATTTTATATTATTGTAAATATGAATTAAATTTTTATTATTGATTGAGAATATTTATGAAAACCGATTGAAATTGAAAGTAGCTTGAAAGAAATGAAGTTTTTTAGAGCATTACACCATTAAATAAAGAAATGCATTTACCTATTGAAAACGCCACATGCACCAATGCGCAAAGTAGAGCAGAGCTGAGAATCTTCATGTTAACAGACTTCCAAAACTTTCTTGTGACAAATTTTGATCATAATATGCCATATATATATATATCGGTCATGGTGTTGTTATCAGGTATTTATTATCAGTATTATTATCAGCTGATTAAGTTTATGATATTTTTGCTACTTGTGTAACGTCCTGGTTACTCACCTTTTATTATATTATTTATTTTTTTCCTCGTTTTCTGATCGGAAAAGAGACCTGAAATCAATCTTAGTGATTTGAGTCCACCAATCCTTGTGTCTCCTTGGTACAATGGTGAGGTTAATTTAGGTGGATCCAATTTGATAAATTAAATTTTCCAGCAGCACTTATAATCCAATTAATATATTTTTTCACAATGAAAAATGAATTGATAAACCTATGGAAATCAGTATCGGGTTACATCAACTTTTGAGAAAAGTACAGAGTTCCAAAGTCACTTCTGTGAGGAGAGTTCCGAGGGTCAAGTCACTTTCAAGGAGAGTTTCAAAGTTCACGATGGTCTAAATGTCACTGAAGATTCACGGACTTGCAAGTACTTTTATGGACATATTTTTTTGGTTGATACTGGCTATGTTCTCCATTTTTCGATCGATACTGCCATGGAACTTCAAGGTGCTGACTAATGGGTTTTATTTTGGGTCGATCCTGCCCTAAGCTTGATTTGGCATGATATTTCACTAATATTTCTCCGATGTTGGCTTGACCTTGGCACGTGGCTGAGCTGGCCTCTTTTCCTTTGGTCGGCATTTTTGTGTATTGAAGAAGAAAAGGGAGACTTAGTTTTTCTTCTTCTGGTTTCCCCGACTTTTCTTCTTCTCGAGTCGATTCATTTTTTAATTTCTATCCTTTGCTGGGCTGTCGATATTCTTGTGTACTTAGCACATTCCGATGGGGTTCCCTCGTTCACACGTAGTTAAGGGTTTACGATGTTTTCTATTTACAAATTCACTATTATCTCTCTCCCTATTACAATTTTACTTCCGTACATTCAATTTTCGTCTAATCAATACTTTTTAAAAGCTGTTGCTTATGCACGTTTTATGTTGAATTCTTCTATTAGTTTTACATATTTTAATATTATAAATAAATTAATATCGATGGTCACAAGACGTGACGTCTGAGACAAATTTTGTGTGAGTCAATAAATGTATATGGTGTGTTCCATGCAAAATAGGACAGGTTCAGGACTCTATGTTTCCGATTTACTTAAAAGTTAAAGGATTGATAGACTAATATACAATAAATAATAAAGGAACACAACATTTGTGAATTTTTCATGCATTATTTAAAAAGTTATGCGATTAACAAAAAAAAAAAATATGTGTTTGTTCTTTTTCAATTATTTAAAATCTGAAACTAGGAAAAATTCTGAAAAAAATTATACGAACGTATCATTAGATGGCCGATGTCGTAGCATTTTTCGGAAAAACTTTTACTCCTTTTGGAAGATTTTATCAAATGACCATATTTCACGAGTTTTTAATAAATTTTAAAAGATTTAAAATATTACGAGAGAAGTAAGAAACTTTTCACAAACTTTCAAGTAAACTTAAAACATTCGTAATAATACCCTGATCAAGAAAACAAAAATGATTCCAAGAAATGTAAGATGAAAAATAAAATTTTCGTTGCTAATTGTTTTTTATTTAAAACTTTCTATCAAATACATAGTGATTCGATGGCCCCAAGCTGCTTTGTAGTGACTCGTCCAAGTAAGATTGTTTTAGCTCATCTCGAACGCTGCGTGATAAACAATCTCAACTCAAATGCGCCTTTTTACTTTGTCTCAACTTCTGGCGTTGCTTATAAATTGTATCAACTCTGATTTGACATATTTAAAGGACGCGCCAAAGCAATGTTTGAGGCTAATCTAGAAATCAAAAAAGGATATATTCATATAACATATTTATTCATCTAACCCCTCAAGGAACCCCATATATATTAATACCATTTATCGTAATTATTGAAAGAGTAAGAAATTTAATTCGACCATTAACTTTAGCTATTCGATTAAGAGCAAATATTATTGCTGGACATTTACTAATAACTTTAATTAGACAAACAATAATAAATAAATTGGAATTAGAAAATTATGAGTTAAATAGTTGAATAGTTAAATATTCCTAATGTAATTCATTTTAGTCATGTGAAAGATTCAAATTTGAAAAGTGTATAAGTTAGAAGCTCTTAAAAAATGATTCAGGATGTTCAATGTTATTTATAAGGAAAAGAACTGAATCTATCTGAAAAGAGTCAGAATACACGCTCATAAGAGCGTTTTCGGAATTCACGAACGCTCTTTTCAGCGTTATAATTTTTGAATTTCTATAAAAAGCAGAAAAAGCAAATGTTTATTGAAAGTATGGTGGTTTTTCTTGTTCATCCATGATCACTGCAGTCTCTGGGATTAGAACCAATTTTTGAATCACAATTTTATTACTAAAAACGACCTAAAGGGGGATTGGAAACCTGGTACCTACACTTCTGACTTTCGGCTCAATTTTACTTTCCGTAGTTTGTAAAGGCCCCAATGTCATTTTTGACGTTAAGTGAACTGCAGAAACATAGTTAAATCAAATCAGATGGTGCCAGTAAAAAAATTATTTAATTCCAAATAGTTCTTAATAATGTCTAAATTTTCATTGTGGAAGGATTTGTCAGCAAGTAAGATAGCGGAGTCAGCCAAATTTTTTATTATTCCGATTTTGTGTTGTAAAGGATGGTTAGAAAAATAATTTAAGAATCTACCAGAATAAGTATTTTTGCGGAACCAATTAGTTTTTATAGAATTATCTTCATTTTTTATGATGGTTAAATTAAAAAAATTTATCGAATTGTGTTCATTTTCAATTTCATATGTAAATTGGAGTCTATCATGATAATTGTTTAATTTGGTTAAGACTCCTTCCACTTTATCTTTCGGAATGAACATAATCGTATCATCCACATATCTATAATAAACTGGAATATTAAAATCAAATTTTTCTAAAACATTTGTTTCTAAATCTTGCATTACTAAGTCAGCTAAAATAGGAGAAATTGGTGAGCCCATAGGTGTTCCAAACGATTGTCTGTAATAAAAGTTATTAAATTCAAAAAATGTGTTGTTCATTAAGAATTCTAGTCCATCTTTAAATTCTTCTAAAGGTAATTTTGTGCATTTTTCAATATAGTGCCATCTTTTATCTATGCTTTTTTGTATTAATTTTATAGGAATATTAGTGAATAGTGACATCACATCCAATGAAATCATTATGTAATTATTTGGAATTTGGTTTTTTATTATGGTTTCTCTGAAAGATAAAGAGTTTTTTATAAAAGAACGTGGTTTTGGTAACGAATCGTTAAGGATCTTGTTAAAAATTTTAGACATATTATATGTGGGACCGTTTACGCAAGAAACTACCGGTCTTAGTGGATAATTATCTTTATGTACTATTGGTAATCCATAGATTCTAGCCAATAAGGTATTCGAAGTGATTAAGTCTTTTCTTTTTATATTTTCGTTTAAATAACCTTTCTTTCTCCAGTTGCCTAGTTTTTTGAAAACATTTTTTTGTAATTGTGATAGTGGATTCTTATTAAAATGTCGTAATTATAACCTCTTTCTTAATAATATTATTAATAATACAAAAAATGTCAACAATGTTAGTTTTCATTGTCGCTCTGTTTGTAAACAATTGAATTCTATGGTTGAAAAATTGAAATACCAGTTACGAAATATGGAAATTAAAGATATTCATAATCATTTACATTTTTTACAAAACAAATCTAATAATATAAGAAAATCATTAGCTCCATTAATTCCTACTTATCTCTTAGATAACATGATTTCTTATCAGAATGACTTAAACTCTAAGATCCAAAATAATAAAATTATATTAGACAAAAAATTTGAAAATTTAAAAACAAAGCAAATCCATTCTGTCGATAAAATTTTTTTAAACAAACATAAAAACAGTAATAATCCAGATCCGTGGTTAATTAATTATTCTGACATTATCTTACCAGATTCTGTTTCTGACATTATCAGATTGGGCGACAAATTTAGCTCTAGTTTTGTATCTTCTAAAAACGAACATATTTTTGAAATTGTAAAAGATCTGGAAACCAATATACATAAAATTCCTGAAGAAAAGCAAGACGAATTTAGACTTAAAGTTCTTTCATTGGCTTCAAAATATATAAACAAACCAAAACATATCTCAGACTTTGATAGATCAATAGCTATGAAAATAAATTATTTTTCTAACCATCCTTTACAACACAAAATCGGAATAATAAAAAATTTGGTTGACTCCGCTATCTTACTTGCTGACAAATCCTTCCACAATGAAAAATTTAGACATTATTAAAAACTATTTGGCATTAAATAATTATCCAAAAAATATTATCATTAAACATATTAATAAAAGAATTATTGAATTAAATGAGAGACTCAAAAAACCCAAACAAAACATAGATATTGAAAAGAAAGAAAAAGAAAAAATTATCACAATTCCTTACTATGGCACTATTTCTGAAAATATAAAGAGAGTTTTAAACAAATATCAAATAAACATCAGTTAGAGAATAAATTCTAAATTAAACTGGATTGTAAGATTAGGTAAGGATCCTGTATCTTCATCAGAGAAAAATAATGTAGTTTATAAATTTAATTGCAAGTGTGGTAAAACATACGTGGGACAGACAAAAAGACTTTTACATATTCGTAGAGATGAGCATAAAAATAACATAAAACTCAACCCAAAATATCATAATGTCATTTCCAAACACATTCTTGAAAATGAAAATAATAGTTCATCACATGAAATTTTGTGGAATGATTTCAAAATTGTCCATCAAGAAAAAAACTTCCAAAAAAGATCTTTCGCAGAAATGGTTTTCATAAAAAAAGAAAAGAACAATAGTCTAAACAAAGTCTCAGATTTGGAACATTTTAACCAATCTTATAATGCTATTTTGGAATTCCTTTTATAAAAGTTGAAAAAAATCCAATTACTTTGTTTTTTTCCACTTACTTATGTGTCGGTTTCCATTTCTTACTTAATTTATTTCATTTTAATTGTTTTTTAAAAAAGCTGAAGAAAAAAATCTCACCTTATCTTATGTTGTTTCCTAAATTTTATTTAGTTTTAAACAAATTTGACTTCTTATTGACTCGGTAATTTTAAACTTTGACGATACGCTCCTGTTCATATTATAGTAATAAGTAAATGACAATTTTAAAATTCAGTTAAGTCGTGAGCAGAGCCGTGTGCTCTTGCTTCCAAACAAAATTTCATATTTGTTTAACCTTACAATGTTTGTAAATTATCATGTTTTATATTTTTACTTTTACAATTTTTAAGGTGCATACCTTTTTTTATAATAATACTTTTATAATATTTTATCTGTTACAATGGCTGTAAAACAATTTATTATTACAGATTTAAAAATTTAATACTAATGTTGGTAAAGTAATAAGAGCTTTTATTCCCTGATGAGGAGATACATTGTGTTCTCGAAACGTTGGAACTGTTTTTTAAAATAAAATGACTTGGTCCGAAAGTGTCGTTTTTCATTCAAACACATTTGATGTGTACTACACTTGAACAAATTCTTTCTTATATAAATTATTTTTTATATGAAAAAAGTTCGAGCATTTAAATAAAACCTACAAAAAACTGATCGGATTGATGAATTTATTCTTCTTTAAAACCTGTAATTCAATTTCATTATTTAATGAATTTATTATTAATGAAGTTATTTATTATTATTATTAATATTATTATTTATATTTGATCTATTATAAGTAATAAATCCTGGTCCTGCATTGGTTTCCTCGGAAACCGATCAGGGGGCCCTAGAACAGTCCACCGGAAGCGTCCACAGGTTGCGGATAGAGGGGCCCTGTACCGAGGGTTACTGCTGAATACGTATAAAAAACTAAATAAGCAGTTGCGGATAATGTTCCAGGGATGGCCCCGAAGGAATAACCCCCAAGTCAAGGTGTTAACTACCGTGCCGAGGGCTGCATGGCGCCAGGCAATGGTGTCTCACACGGTGTCTCTAGGAAACCAGGCCACCTCCTAGAGTATTCAGGCCTTACCCCTGCATGCGGGGCTCTGCAGGGGCAGACTGAATACTTCCCTAGCTACTCGTGGGATTATGATGGAGATTTCTGATTGAAATAAAAGTTTGTGTGAGGAGTTATTCGGCGTAGAAATGGATGTGACGGAAAAGGTCCCTGACTTTCTACAGGGAGAGAACTCTCAGGTGAAGCAGTACCGAGAGTGGCTCTACGAGAGAAACCGAAAGGAGTTTAAAGCCTCCGGAAGGTGGAGGTGGCCCTAGAGAAGTTGGGTAGCTTCTCCAGGACCAATAAGAATATGCACCTTCCTATTAGGGAAGGCATTCAAGAGGCGCTGAAGGAGCTGAAGGTGCTTCGCGATGACATGGAGAACACGGATTGCTACCTTGATTGCTTTGAATACCTCCTAAGACGCCATTAAATTGCGTCAACATTTCATTCAGATACCTCTTGCAGTGCTTAGATTTGTGATTTCCAAAAAAATTTCGGATCACATGCTTTACGGATATCCAGGCTTTTCTCTCGTTACTGCTCAGGCATTCGTCAAATTCTGAGTCCCGTTCGGACCAAACCCTGACCCAAACCCAATCCCTAGCACGGCTGTCCCAATAACATAAGAAGCAACAATACTTTGTGTATCAGGTCTGCAGTCCTAACAGAATGACAATCACTCTAAAGTCTCAACAGATTGATCAACAGTGTGCGTGGTAATTTACTTTCAGAAGAAGCATTTTCATAACTTCGTAGCACTTTTTTAAATGTCAAGCATAGGCAACAGCTATGGATGGAAACTCATTACCATTATGCAGAATAACTCCTTTCAGACTAGTCTTATTTGGATCGATGAATAAACGCCATTCACTGGCTATGTATTTATGTCCGACAGCTTTCATCAATTTATTTATGTCGTTACAATAAATAAGACCGTCTTCGTCAGAAAATTCTATTAATTCTTATAATCAATATCTTGTTTTAATCCCGTCAGTAAGTGGTTGTCTTTGATTTGTTGGTGTATGAAGACCACAAAGGAAACAGTAAAAATCGGTATTATTATTACAACTGCCAAAATTTTAATCTTAAATCTTCTGATAGAAAACATTTTTTTGTCTATTCTTTCAAATAGCAAGTTACCATTGCTTTAATTATGTCAAAATACCATTTTTCGTAAGTTAATCATTTGTTTTATTATATTAAAAAATATTTCTTTCAAAAAAATGTATATCTACACACATGAAACATTTAAATTCGATTAAAGCATTTCAATTCTAAAAAAAAATTCAAATTTAATTATATTGAAACTGTATTTAGTTGAAAATAGTATATTGTGCAACTAGAAAAAAAGAAGTTTACACGTTCATGACAAGAACAAATAGTTTCTGAGACCTAATGTCACGTACTACGACTTGTATATGTATTCGTACATTAGGTATCGAATTTGTAAGATATATGTGAATTAACATTACAGCAATCTATGAGTAGACTCATTATCTAATTCATTTTTACATTCATATTAATTATGCCCCCTGTTATTTATATTATCGGCTATCCTCGTCCTTGTTCAGTCTAGACATCTTTTACATATCTTTACTATTCAAAAACAAGGAGTCTGGAGACCTGAGGCTGGATACAAAAGTAATGGTACAGGATGTCATAATAAAATATTTAACTGATCGTTGAGCAGAAATATGCACTTCAAACTCTTCTCCTTGGTGAAGTTATCGCAATAATAAACTTAAACAATTGACAACCGTATAATTGAAATAATATATAATCACTTTTGGCGTACAAATGTACCATATAGTAGGTCGAGTTTAAATTTATGGCAAAAAAGAATAATTTTGAATTTATGATGCACATGAACCTCTTGAAATGAATTATTTTGATTTTAGACCAAATTTTTCGAGAAAATCGTTGCAAATATTTGAAAGAAAATTATAATAATCATACAAAATTTTCTGTCTTCGATTTTTCTGAAGAAACAGAATATAATGAAAAAACAAAAATGTAAAAGTAAGCAGATATTTGGAAAAATTTAAAAACCGGAAATAATTAAATTTTAAATTGTATAACTGTCAATTATATTTTTAATAAAGTATATAATACGCGTATTCGAATACTATACTCTCGAAAAAATTTCGGTTTTCATGGTGTTTAAAATAGATTATTTCCAAGGCAAGGCCAGGTAAAAACGTATTTAATTTGCTTTTCAGTCGAAAACATGATTCCAATATAGATTTAAAATTATTGCATATCATTCTGATAACGAGCTCATTGCAAACTTTTAACGTGTTAGAGTTTTGGGTAATTATGACTTCAATTACATATTATGAATTTTTATTGAGCTTTTTTTTATTCGATGAAAAATATAATGTTTCAGTTAGGGATGTTCTTAGTAATTTTGTAAAATTAAATATTTTCTGGATTACTCAAATGAAAACTTAACAAATTATATGACTTTTTGTTTTTAATTTTCACATAGGTTTGTATTTTTTTTAAATATAGAAACAAAATAAATGTTAAAATATATGAATGATTTAAAAAATAAAATATTATTGTGAAATTCATCTTGATACGCATAAGAATTCCTTAAAGCGCGTTTTATTTGAACTCCGTTTCTTTCGGTTTTTATTATCTATCTAAGAGAAAAATTTTGTAATATCAACTGAAGTAGTTTAGTTGATTTTAATGGTAAAAGAAAAGTTTGGTTTGGACTACTAAAATCTTTTTAGCTTTTAGTCAATTTAACTGAAAACACTTTCTCAAATAACACAATTAAAAAAAAACACGTGACGATCGTATTTACGATGTATTTTTTATATATTCGATTCTTGCCATCGAAAAATGTATTTTATGCTACAAATATTAAACTCATCCATAGAAGTAAAAATAAAATTACTCTCTAAACTTGAATCAGTGAAAAATAAAATTATTTAAAACATGGTTTGTTAGCGTATATGTAAAGACGACATAGAATTTATTATACTTTTTCAGAATTCTGGTATGTATAACATAAATGTCAAGATTTGAATTTGAATTGAATTGGCGGTCACCGCGAGAGATCGCTAAGAGAGCATGGAGGAATGCTGGAGAGGTTAGGGGTTAGAGGAGGAGTGTGCAGTGTGGAGAATAAATAACTGAGTCATTACATTATTTTAAAGATATTCCGAGTTCAGAACTTCATTTATCTACCCAATTAAGTTAATTATTAAACAATAAAAGTAAACAGATATTTGAGAAAATGTTAAACTAAAAATTAGACAATTACGAATTATATTGTTACTGTCACGTCCCGCGACTCTATTGCCACAAGTAACAAGCAGATTAAGAAACCAATAAAAGAATCAAGACAGCATTACAGCGAGTGTGATTTTATCGACGCAAGTTATAGACGACTCTACAGATCAATAGAATGATCAATATGAAATTACCATGTGTCGTTATAATACCCACACATGATAACAAATCGACTGACGTCCAGAGAGAAAGTGAATGAAGCCCTACAGTACCAACGCACTACTACATGCATTTATCACACACACTACCGTCACAACATGCGACTTGTAATAGCATGTAACTTGTAATAACATGCGACTGGTAATAACATGCGACTGGTCAAAGCATGTTACTCGTCATACTTGACCTTTCAAAGTTCTATAAAAAGCGAAAGTTCCAAGAGAAGTCAGTCCAGTGCCATCGAGTCTATACCGCGAGTGCAATCCAGTCAGTCTAGTCCAGCTTCACCAGATTTCTACCGCTAGCCAACCCAAATTCTAACTCGACGCTGAGTTCAACGACTTTAAAAGTGAAGGGGAATCACCTTCCCAATTCTCTTTGAAACTGGGATCAAAGAATCAACTAGATCAACCGTCTGGACTACGAATTTACTATATAGCAGCAACTATCTCAAGATTACAACGAAGACTCAACTGACCACATTCGCTTTACTGGACTCAATTAATCATCAACCAATTTACAACTCAGGGTAATTACGAGGGTATTTCAATTTTCAATTCAATTTTCATTTCCATGGTGCTTACTCGATATAATTTTAATTGTCAATAAATATATTTTATATCATTAACCATTCTCAATCACTGACTATTCCTCATCCCTTTGAGAGGATCCTTCCGATCCTTACATAAAACGAGGAGATCTTTTAAGAAGAGAAATGCTACGTTTCTGACGTAACAGTTACTGTAAATTATATTTTAAATAAAATATACGAGAATTCTAGTCTCATACCGTCAAATTTTTTTCGATTTTTCATGATGTTTAGAACAGATTAATTCCAAGGAAATACCAGGTAAACACGTATATCTTTGCTTAACAGTTTGAAACATGACTTTAATACTGATTCAAAATTATTTAATATTATTCTGATAATGAGCTCTTTGTCAAACTTAAAATGCGTTTGACACATTATGAATTTGTTTTAAGCTTCTTTCTTATTCCATGAAGGATATGCTGTTCTACTATGTTCTGAATAATTTTGAAAAGCTGAATATTTCCTGGATTACTCAAGTCAAAACATATTTTGTTTAAATAATGAATTTTTGAATTTTAATCGTATTTTTTTAAATCAAAATGAAAATATATGTTTTATTAGAAAATATATCAGACAAAACTTGTAGATCTTATTGAAACGAACAATTTTGCAAAGTTACTTTCTTTTCGTATTACACATATTATTGTTAAAAAATGGAATTTTCAATTTTCAATAGTATTTTTTTAAATTAAAAAGAAAAATATACATCTGATGAAAAAATTTTTTGTCAAGTTTTTCTGCTTTTACATACTGTAACTATTCTAATTTTAGCTCAATCGAGAAATGCTATTAGGATAATTAGTAGAGACTTATAAGCACCATTACAAAACAGTATTTGAATTTTGGATTTTTTCCTAAAGTTTTCTTCAAAAACATAAAAAATGCTCCTGTTTTGACAACTTTCTGACTCAAGGGGTCTCAAAACGTAAAGATTTGATAAAAATTCCATAAGTGATTTTTTACATAAAACCAATACCTTCTCATATGATGAGAATATAAAAAGAATTCGTGTACATAATTAAATTTAATTAGAATAGGAATTCAGCAAAGCGCATTTTATTCGGAAGCCTTTTTTTCCAGTTTTGAGTATATATTAATGAATGTTAGAAATACGTAATCAAAAAATTATTTTGTCTTGAAGAAAACTTTTATTATTCATGCCAAAATTTTAATCTTAAATCTTCTAACAGAAAACATTTTTTTGTCTATTCTTTGAAATAGCAAGTTACCATTGCTTTAATTATGTCAAAATACCATTTTTCGTAAGTTAATCATTTGTTTTATTATATTAAAAAATATTTCTTTCAAAAAAATGCATATCTACACACATGAAACATTTAAATTCGATTAACGCATTTTAATTCTAAAAAAAAATTCAAATTTAATTATATTGAAAATGTATTTAGTTGAAAATAGTATATTGTGCAACTAGGAAAAAAGAAGTTTACACGTTCATGACAAGAATAAATAGTTTCTGAGACCTAATGTCACGTACTACGACTTGTATATGTATTCGTACATTATGTATCGAATTTGTAAGATATATGTGAATTAACATTACAGCAATCTATGAGTAGACTCATTATCTAATTCATTTTTACATTCATATTAATTCTGCCCCCTATTATTTATATTATCGGCTATCTTCGTCCTTGTTCAGTCTAGACATCTTTTACATATCTTTACTATTCAAAAACAAGGAGTCTGGAGACCTGAGGCTGGATACAAAAGTAATGGTACAGGATGTCATAAAATTTAAAAAAACATTTATTTTAGCCATATAAATTATTTTGTTTTCTTTGTACAAGATAAAAGATCATGTATATTATTATATGTATGAATCAGCGAAAGTAAAATGCGTGTTCCACATGCATAACTCCTGTACAAAAGACTTTCGTAAAATAACAATATCTAAAACACTACGGTCATATAAATATATATAATTCTGATCAAAGTATCTTTTATATTTTTCAATCTGCTTTTCTACTAACAACAGACAAATTTGTTAAACATATATACATTTATTGACTTACTCGGAATTCGTCTCTGACGTATACAAGTAGCAAAAGTATCATAAATTTATTCAGCATTTTCTTCAGGGCAAACGTTTGAAATGTATGCCCTACAATCCATAAAGCAAATTTACAATTGTTATGTGAAACCTTGATCTAATAATGACACGGTGACTGATACCAGTATATATATGGCATATTATGATCAAAATTTCTATCAAGACAGTTTTGGAAGCCTGTTAACATGAAAATTCTCAGCTCTGCTCTACTTTGCGCACTGGTGCACGTGGCGTTTTCAGCGGGTAAATTGCTTTTTTTTAATTCAATGGTGTAATGCTCTAAAAAACTTTATTTCTTTGAAGATACTTTCAATTTCAATCGGTTTTCATAAATATTCTCAATCAATAATAAAAATTTAATTCATATTTACAATAATATAAAATTGACTTGAATGTCAGTATTAAATTACAAGAAATAAACTTGAATGTATGCGAAGAATATAAAACCGAGCGCGAAGCGGGATGAGAATGTGACGTGAAGTCGACAGATTTGTTCTATTAAGTTGATACTAGTTGTTGATGTTTTCATAAATATGACAAAGCCGTGGAACAACCAGAGCACATAATTATTTTGTCTGTAAGCTTTTGTGCATGTAAAATAGAATATCAAGTCAATAATTTGTTCGATCAATGAAAAGGCATTAAGGAAGGTCTGCCAACTTTTGAATTTTTATAATTATAAAACAATATATTTCGAAAAAATTTTGTTTATATTCAATTTGAAAAATCTGAGAGTTGCCAGACCTTCCTTAGTGAATTTTCTTTTATCTCACAAAATTTTGACATGATATCTTATTTTGCATGGACAAAAGTTTACAAGCAAAAAATTACCATATTTATTATTATTACCATTGAGATTGTGAGTTCCTTTATATATAATTGAGAACAATGAAAAGAATTCTTTGTTAACTTTGAGAAAATCAACGAATTTGAATCCTATTAAAGAGTTGAGAAATCATCTGAGTGAATACCTGGCAGTTTTTCCAACGAGTTGAGACTCATTCTCGTCCACAAGGTTTAGTCAAATCTCGCCCTTGAAGCTCGAGTCAACCCGCAAGCTTCCAAGGTACATTGTGGACTTTCTCTTTTGTGAGGACCCGAGTCGAAGTTCTTGCCTTCTCTTTGCCCTCGCTACACTTTCTATTTAAAAAATCGAGTGTTTGGCGAGTGTGGAGCGAATATTATGTCTCAAATTCTCGAAAAACTGAAGGTGAATAGTTTACAAGTTGAACGCAGAGAAGAACGAATACGAAGCGATAGTGAAACGAGAGCGAAGTGATATTGAAAATTACAATTCCAAGATCAGAAAATTTAGAATTCAAGAAGGCATAATACTTGAGTAAGGCTAAAAAACTTTATTGACGACACTTACTCTCACAAGCTCTGAATAACTCTTGCAGTCTCTATATAAGAAAGTTTCGAATTTTATGTCTCATCATTGTAAGCGAGCGTGAGCGTGATTCGACGAAAGCGTATCGTACTATATATAAGTGTAGTTATTAGGTTTATATATGTAAGGTTATATGTTTAAGTGTATTTGTGATTAAAAATATGATTGGCTACGACTGAATGGTGTGAATGTATTTGTATTCTGTTTATGTATGTATTAATCGGATGACCAATGGCAGGTTCGTGGTAAGAATTTTTTTGTTATTTAAGAGAACCATGACAACGTATTTCTATAGAGTTGGCCATCGCCTCACCCTCGAAAAATGGGAAAACGGTAATATGTGCAGTTTTCGATGACTAGAAGAGAGTTGACTATGAATGCTGAACATTTATAGACTCTCTTCTCACATTCTCGTAACCGTCGTCACACATTCGCCTCAATCTCGACAGTAGAGACTGAGACGAGTCTTAGGACTTCGACTCGGGGAGTCTCATGCTTGAGTTTTCGAGTGCTTCACGGCTGCCAGGTCATTTTGAACATTATTATATTTCAGAAAATCATCGACTTTTGAAACATTTATATTGTGTGATTTTCAAGTAATGTTTAAAAATTGGAAATAAACCTAAGTATACTAAACAGTGTGTGTAAATTTGATTTCGATCACCCGGACCAGTCTTAACTATATTGATTTAACAGCTGGATTTTCTCCAATCTTCTCATACTTTTAATTTATTATCTCCATTTGTGCTAATCGGATCAATTATGGTCTTGTTTTATTTTACACTTTGTAACGTAAGCTTTCAAAGCGTATTTTAAACAAAATTTTCATTCTAAATGGATTAAAAATAATAACAATTTAATTATTTAAATAGTTTTAACATGCCCTCCCGCAACTTGAATCGATTTAAAAGAATACCATTTTATTTTCATTCTCTAATCTAAAAAATGCGTGTCACAAAAAAGTGGGGTCCCTCTTAGATTGGAAGATATTAAATATTTTCGAGCGCAAATCACGCAGCACGTTCCGCGTGCGTCGTAGATCTCAGACGCTCGCACCTATTTTCCACTTTTAAATGTTAACCATGTTGCATTACGTATAAACATTGTGGTGAAAACGATGTAAATGAATTGCACATGTGAAACTATAAAATTGGTCTAAATAACTAAATTTAACAAAATAAAAACTGTGCAAAAATTTTTTCTATGAAAATACAAAAGGAAGAAACTCAATAAATTTGCACGTGTGACGGATAAAACGGATAAATCGGTCTAAATAGCTGAATACACAATAAACACTGTAGAGAAAAAAAAATTTTAATTAACCCTAAGAAAAATTATATATACAGTAAAATTGTAGGAGTTAAGAAAAATTATTACAGAATAAAAAATCTAAAAATTGCGACCTCATCACAATAAGACATTACCAAACAAAACTGACCTGTTATTTTGTTAATTAGCCGGACAAAAACGTTGGTGAAAAAATTAATCCAAGTGACACAGTAACAAAGGGCATAGCCGGGTTTTCATGTGAAATCGACCTTAAAACCAAATCAAATTTCGCATCAACCATATGGAAGGGGTTGGTCAATTGATGATTTTGCCAAATTTTCAGACCATTATCTGACATTTTAAATGAGTAATGGCGGATTTTACCATTTTCCTTTTTTTCATTTTTTAGCTAAACTAATGATAGGAAAATTTTGAAAAAAATCAGGGTTGTTTTTCGCAATAAAAGACACATTTGTAAATTTTTGCAGATTTTTGATGCATAATTCGCGATGCAAAAAATGGCGATATTTTTTGCACGCAATTTTGTTCATGTTTGATTTGCGCGACCATTCTTTTGAATTATTCTATTCACTAATTACCGGTAAGGTTATGGCCTCAGTATTTTGGGACGCTCATGTAGTTTTGTTGTTCATCGACTACCTTGAAAAAGGTAGATCAATAGCGAACGTTACATTGGCCAATTGGTGCATTTGAAGAAAAAAATTGGTGAGAAAAGGCTCCAAATGAAGAAGAAAAAAGTGCTCTTTCACCAAGCAATGCGCCGTGTCACGAGTCGCTCGCTACCATGGCGAAATTGAATGAATTGAGCTTCGAATTTCTTCCGCACCCACCATATTCACCAGATCTGGCCCCCAGAAACTAGTACCTGTTTGCAGACCTCAAAAAATGCTCCAAGGGAAGAGATTCTACTCCAACGAGGAAGTCATCACCGAAACGAAAGCTTATTTCGAGACCAAAGATAAATAGTTCTACAAGAAAGGTATTGAAATATTAGAGAAGCGCTGGACTGATTGTGTTGCTTTCGAAGGAGACTATGTTGATGAATGAAGTCGAGTTTTGCCAAAAAAATGTATTTTTCCTAATTAGTCCCGGGACTTATTGATCCACGTGTTATTTTTGTAGGAAAACCAATTTTACATTTTGTATACCACTTTTATTTAAAACGGACAGTTTTTGAACGAACTGGATTTTTTAACGGGCAAAACTTTATAAAAAAATCTAACGAAAATGTAAGTATTGCAATGCAAAAAAACTGCTGAAAATTTTTTGTTATCCAGAAATCCAAGTTAATTACTTATTTAATCTATGAGCTTTTCTTATTATTTGTGCTCATTAAAATTTCAAAATGTAAAGTATGGCAAATAGAGGACGATTTGAGGGTAATTTTGATGTATTGTATGCTAAAATGAGTATGTTGCTTTTAACAAAGAGAAATGAATTTAACCTGTATATTCGAAAAATATTGAAGAACACGAAAAGAAAATAGTTAAATTTCATTAAAGATTGATTACCAAATAAAATTTTTTTTCATTTGTCTACTGTTATTATAAAATGTGTTCTAATAGTAAGATGTTGGAAGAATGCGTATTTTGACGGTTTTTATTTTTTTTATCCCCGTCCATACCTTGCAAAAATCTGCGAAAATTCTGTTTTAATCATCGATAGATAACTTATGAATAGAATAATTCAAAAGAGTGGTCGCGCAAATCAAACATGAAGAAAATTGCGTGCAAACATTTTCGCAATTTTTTGCATCGCGAATTATGCATCAAAAAATTTGCAAAAATTTTTAAATGTGTCTTCTATTGGTAGAAACAATCCTGATTATTTTCAAAATTTTCCTATGGTAGTTTAGCTAAAAAAAGAAAAAAAAGGAAAATGGTAAAATCCGCTATTACTCATTTAAAATGGCAGATAATGATCTGAAAATTTGGCACAATCATCAATTGCCCAACCCTTTCTATATGGTTGATGCGAAATTTGATTTGGTTTTAAGGCCGATTTCACATGGAAACCCGGCTATGACCTTTCCTTTTTTTCTTTCTTTTCTTTCGCCGCAAACAAAATGAGCACATAATTTTTGGAAAAACACTCCTGTCACTGCGGACTTTTCTTCAAAACTGAGTTGCACCTGGAAACAGACTTGAAAAGGCTTTGTAAAGTAAAGTGGTGGGTCAGGTTTTTTACTTGGAGAGTCTCGTTTAAAGGGAAAGGAGAGAACAAATGTGTAAAGATTTACATGTGACATGTGACTGGAGTTTTTCATTCAGTCAGTCTCGTAAGATTAAGATTTAACTTCAGTAAAATCAGTTACTTTTTTTGTGAATTTAAGAAAAAATTTCTTAATTATCAGTTACAAAGTGATGAATGTTCTGATACATGTATATGGAAATTATGAAACTTGTAAAAGGAATAATTTAACGTGTTGGTTAATTGGAGTTTTATGCAGTTACATGTAACTGAAAATTTTGTTACAGTTGCGTGAATTTAAGATAAATTTTATAAAAATTCTGTTACAGTTTGACATTTTTAAAATAAATTTTTTGAATATTTAGTTACTTTTCCTAAGATTAAGAAAAATTTCCGAAAATTTAGTACATTTTTTGCAATTTTAAGATACCTCTACTTAAAAACATCATAAATGTCGCCAAATTTTGCGTTACCTTTGCAACATAATTTTTTTATTAAATATCCGAATATTTCTAACAGTGTACTTATAACTACTTGAGGCACCGGATTCCGTACCCGACGGAGCACGTGGCCTAGTAGGCAAAAGAGGGGATACCGCAATGCGTGAACGTTCTTTTTATTTATATACAAAATTTGAAAACATGATCAACAAAACATGTCAGTACATGTTAAATGTCGTTACGCATATTTTTTCTTTCGTAAATTTTTGTGTCAGAACTATAGTTTTTTTTATAATCGAAGAAAACCGTATGTTTTGAAGGTACGAAATCAATTGATTTTTAACAATCAACTCTGGTTTTCGTACAAATTTGTCCGGAATAGTCTGAAATTTATTCAACAGACTCAAAAAGCCCGAGAGCTTTAAATGGTTATGTTCAACATAACAAAATTCTAAATTTATATTTATATTTTAATCTATTTTGAGATTTTTCAATCCAAAACTGCGGTCAGGATAGGAATTTATTTAACTGCGCTCGAGCGCACCGATACCGTCACGAGGTATATCGGTCGAACACAGGAGAAAGAGAGATGCACCTATGCCGAGGGCACGCGATTCGACAGAGTTGAAACATCATTTTTGCTAATTCGTTTTCTTATTTATATCTATTCTGTAAAAATTATTTAGAAACACTCTAGACGAATGGGAAAAAATGATATATATACACTTTACATTGGCAATAATATAACAAAAATTTGATCATTTATCGTTAAATATACGTCAAAATAATCGTTATTACAGGTTTGGTAGTTACATATTAAACATTAACTCGAAATTTGTTGAATTTTTGAGGACTAATACATTTTGTAAGACAAATACCCGAAATATTCGTGAAAATGGCAGACAAGTAACCTATTATTTATTAAAAACATTTCATTTGACCGATAAAATTATTCGAATCAAATATAATAGAATTATGATGCAGATAATGTTATTCAATTGTTATTCAATTATTAATACTTTTTTTTCTGGCTCAATAATAATCTGTACCAACTGTACCTTGTTTCTGGCTTTCTTCCCGATATTCCGGCTCCAGTTTTCGGGATTCTTTGATGTTTCCCTTCCAACTTCAGGATTTGTTTCTTGGGACATGAGTCTGTTGATAAAATTTCAGACTATTCCGGACAAATTTGTACGAAAACCAGAGAGTTGATTGTAAAAAATCGATTGATTTCGTACCTTCAAAAAATACGGTTTTCTTCGATTATAAAAAAAAACTAGAGTTCTGACACAAAAATTTATTAAAGAAAAAATATGCGGAACGATATTTAACATGTACTGACATGTTTTTTATCATTTTTACGAATTTTTTATTTAAATGAAAAAAAAACGTTTGCGCATTGCTGTATCCCCTCTTTTGCCTACTAGGCCACGCGCTCCGTCGGTTATGGGATCCAAAACCTCAATTGACAAGTAATGTCTTTACAAATGCAATATTGGCAACCCTGATGATGCCTTCAGAGAGAAGGCAAGCAATGAACATCTCTATATTTATGTCTAAAGAAACCCTCTCTTTTGACCCATCCTTTATCTCAGACGTTAAACAATTATTGACTAGATTATAACTATAATTTTAATTGTGAAATAAATTTATAATTTTACGTTTCGCATGAGAATAACAAAAAATGACAATTTAATAACATAAAAAGTCAATATTTATAATGAATACGATAAATAATACATTTTACATATTTAAGTCAGTTTTTGGGATCCCTAGTCATGGAACAAACTTTGTCAAGAAATAAGGTACAGTATCTATCTTCTATTTCTTGAGAAAGGTTGTGTATTTGAATATAATTAAATACTTTTGAATCTGCCTAATTATAAAAATTTTCTTTTTCCTGCAAGATTTAGGCAAATACTTTGGTCTGTTATATGAGAATGGGGTGCATTCGGGCAACGCATTTCTTCTCACAGCCGATACTGCCATGTCTACTAGTAATTTTGCATGGACAAAAATTCCTGAAGGGAAATTTGACATTTTATTTCGACCTAACAAGGCTGATCGCTTTAAAATGAATGTAAAATCGTATAAGGAATATAAAATACATCGTATGGTAGTCATGAAGGTGGGTGATTTCAATAAGACAGATTTTGTAATAATTAATGTATAAAAGACAACAGATTACCGAAATTTACTAAAATTTTTTAATTTTGAAAATAAAATTTAGCTTCAGCTAGTTGAAGGAGAAATTCCAGATGATGTTGAAGCTCTATCGAGTTCCTCACACCTAGCAAATGTGAAGCCTGTATGTGGAGATGCCGAAGTGTTGACTTGGTACATACATAAAGATAAAAGTAAGTTTGATATGTTAAGCGAGTAACTGAAACTTTTAAGGTTCTTCATAATTCTCACATCAAACTTTAGCATTAATCTAGTTGAAATCTTTCTCTCTAAATTGGAATTAGTGAAATCCACTGCTAAACAGTGAATATTATCAGTATATATTATCAGTATACCACCTGGAGTACAATCAACTCTATGAATGAGGTCGGTATCAATATGGCTACTTCCCCTAATGTTCGCTTGAGTACGTTGGACCGCTCCCCGTCGCTCTAGCGCTAACCTCGAAATTCCGCACATGTACTTCTAGTACTGGCATATGAATCCTTATTTACAATTAGTGTAGTACCATGCAGGTTGTGACGGTTAACGTAAGGCCGACTTTTCCAACTAGGTCAGTCTATAGCGATGGGTAAACCACCCTGAAATCAGCAAGACAACGTTCATTGTTATAATAACGCTGTAGTAAGCGATAGAATGCTATTGTTTCTTTTTCGACGATTATCCCATCGTTATTTTATCTTCGTGGCGCGTTGCATAAAGCTACACTTGGGATTTCTTTCCTTAGACGTTGATTTTTAATTTTTAAAAATCATGATTTTAGAGTGGTTTATCCTTCGGTCTATATGAACTATTTCGCAGTGAATTTTTGTGATTTAGATTTGAAGAGTGTACTCTTTATGAAACGGCGAAATATATCAAACGACATGCGCATGCCTCTATGATTAGAAAATCATTTCTAAAATTTGTAGTGAACAAAAAGAAGTTATTCACAGCTTCCTGTTAAAATCACTCTCTAAATAACCGAAAGTCCGCTGATTAGCAGCAATAAGTATACCACTGATTACAATCAACGTACAATCGCTGATGAATTAGTAAAATTTAACTGATTTATCAGCGTATGTACGATGTTTGTAATCGGTGGCATAATTATCGCTGATTCATATTCACAGAGCACACATGGTTGAATCAAATAGACTAGCTAATGCTCATCTTGCTAATGGACTGAAAATTGATTCTCTTACCCTTGAATCTTATCTAGCATAACACCTTATCAATTACTAACAATGATATTATATTATAGAGAAGCATATTATAGAAAATGCTGTCAACCAAGATATTCGCGCGGGTAGGTGCTAAGATTCAAAGCTTCACTCCCTACATCCGAAACAATAAAAAACCAGTGTTTCGATTGATATAAGTCTTCCACATAGGATATCACTAGGAAAACTCACTGTTTGGCCAGCGAATTTCACTGTTGACCAGTATATTTCACTGATTAACCAGTGAGTTTCTCTGGTGGAATCAGGTAAGTTCCACTGATTTATATGTGGAAGACATAACATTCGAAACAGAGGTTTTTCACTGTGAATCAGTGAATTATTACTATTTTGGATTTAGGGAGGACTACAGTTCGTTTAACACATCACTCAATAAGTTTCCGGTCTGAGATATAGATGATACCACTGTTGTCAAATCGATATGATTTCTGGATAGTAACAAGCTTCAAACGTTAAGTGTCAAAATTTCATGACAATCAGACGTTTAGTTCATAAGTTACAGAGATTTTTGTCAAGCAACTTTTGTCATTTTTAAAACAATGGTTAAAAAAGAGTTTTAAGTCTTAATCAAACATTGCTTTTTAATGAGAAAAAGTACTGCTGAAGCAAAACAGTGACTTAATAAGCTTCATTGGGACTCAGTACCAGAGAAAGCAACAATCATCGACTTGTATGCCGAATTTAAACGCGGTCGTACAAACATCGATGACGCTGAACGCTATGGATGCCCAAAATCAGCAGTTGTTTACAATTTTGCACAAATCTTTGGAGATGCATAAGTTGTTTTCGAAGTGAGTGCCACGTTTGTTCAAATCCGACCAAAAACAGCAACGCGTCGAAAATTCAGAGCGCTGTTTGGAACTGTTCAAGCGAGGTAGAAAGGATTTTCTGCGTCGGTATGTGACAATGGATGAAACATGGATCCGCCACTACACACCTGAAACAAAAAAATCGTCATCTGAGTGGAGAGCAGCTGGTGAAAGCCGTCCAAAGCGATCAAAAACTCAATTATGGGCTGACAAGGTTATGGCATCAGTATTTTGGAACATGCATGGTATTTTGTTTATGGACTATCTTGAGGAAGGTAAAACCATTAACAGCGACTATTACATGGCATTACTGGATCGATTGAGGGCAAAAATCAAGAAAAAACTGCCTCATATCCCTAGCGAACTGGCTGAACGGTAGCTTTACGCTGTAAAAGTAGCATTATAACTCATGAATGAGGCAAAATAAATATTCAAAATGTTTTTATCCTTATTCTATGTTAAAAATAACGTTAACTGGGAATTGAAATATGCAATAATTTTATTTATTTACACTAAAAATTAAAAAAACATAATACCTGTCATTGAAGGCAGTGCAGTGGTTCATCACTTTCCATGTCTTCACCGTCAGGATTAACTATTTGTTAAAGTGAGATGAAAATATAGTTGTGTCTCACTCCAACCCGCGAAAAAAAGTTGATCTTGTTAGATCTGGTCAGATCAAATTCCTAGATCTAAGCAGATCTTGATTTTGTCGAGATCTGACCAGATCTAATCAGATCTAAAGTATATGTGGTCAGATCTGAAGTAGATCTGGTCATATTCAAAGTAGATCTGGTCAGATCTCGACAAAATCAAGATCTGGTTAGATCTGGGAATTTGATCTGACCAGACCTAACAAGATCAACTTTTTTTTCGCGGGAACCAATGGTCAGCTTTAACGGAGACGTTCCACAAACGGTGAACCACTGCACTGCCTACAATGACAGGTATTATGTTTTTTTAATTTTTAGCGTAAACAAATAAAATGATTGCATATTTCAATTACCAGTTAACGTTATTTTTAACGTAGAATAAGGATAAAAACATTTGAATGTTTATTTTGCCTCATTCATGAGTTATAATGCTACTTTACGATAGCTTTACGATAGCTTTACGATAGCTTTGCGCTACAGAGTAAGTATGCAAAAGAAACAATTACTGTTCCACCAAGACAATGCACGGTGCGACAAGTTCATGAAAACGATGGTCAAATTGAATAAATGAAGCTTCGAATTGCTTCCTCACCCATCATATTCTCCAGATCTGGCCCTCAGCGACTACTGGCTCTTTGCTGACCTGAAAAAAATACTCCAGGGAAAGAGATTTTGCTCGAATGAAGAAGATATTGCCGAAACTGAGGCCTATTTTGAGAGCAAAGACGAATAATTCTACAAAAAAGGCGTCGAAAAGTTAGAGAAGCGTTGGAATGAATGTATTCCCCCCAAGGAAACTATGTTGATGAATAAAGTCGAATTTCTCGAAAAACTGTGTTTTTCTTACTTAGACCGGAAACTTATTGAGCGATGTCTTACATGTTACAGGTATTTTAATCCACATGTCTATTGCTCTATACATTTGCATTCGAATAATATCACAGGAGTAGTAAAACACCGCTTAACAAACACTATTGTTCCTATTAAAAACTGAATTTTATAAAACCGTGAAAAATAGGATTATTTCAAAGCCATGAAGCAAATTTTCAACTCGGTACCTCATTTTGCATGAAAATTCGATAAGACAAATATAGGCAAAGTTCTGTTATCACATACAATGACACACTGTTCTTATAATTAAGATAATCGACAAACTGTTTTCTATAAGAGCAGAATAACATGGTTATCATCACATTTATTTATCTCACAGAAATACATTTCCAGCCTTTGAGAATGGTAGTTTTCCCCACCAATTTTGATGATGGTTATACAATGGAATTCTCTGATCATCACGATAGAGTAAGTATTTAAATTTTTACGAAAAATCGTTAGATTGGTGAAAATATAACTGGTGACTGCTATCTATATTTTATTTTGAAATGAAATTTGGATTTAAAACTTTTTAATATATTAGGTTTTCAAAGGATCTGTTGTAATTCAAGACTCCAAGATTGTGGGAATTGTTTATGATTACAACGGCAGGTTTCTTACATTTTACAGTATTGCTAATTATGAAGATTGCCCTTCAGAAGCTCCCGTAAAGATACTTACATCACGTTATAATCTTGAAGGTTCTTCTACTAGCGGAGATGTAGCAGACATGTATGTGTATTTACCATGATCAATGAGTAAATGTAAAAATGAATTCTTGAAAATAAAGAATTGAACATGAAAAAAATTAATTAAAAACGATTTCATTTATCATAAAAATATATAACCCATTTTCAAAATTATGTGCGACTCCAACTTTAAATTAATGCTGATGGCAATCTCAATAATAGCTTTCACTTAAATCAATGAAACAAGTGTCAAGTTTATTCAAAACTGAAATTCAAATTTTTAATGAACTTTTGACAAAAAATTCCATTTAGAGAGAAAAAAGTGAAAAATATTAATTTTATTAAATAAATTTTGAAAAATTACCAATAGCGTACAAAGTAGAATGTAATTTTGATACATTTTTTCTGAAACCTTATTGATGTAGAAACTTCTATCTTAATTTCTTAGAAGGACGTAGAAATAGGAACGAAGTTGGTATATGAATAAAAACTAATTTCTATGTTCAATAAGTCAACGGATAAGAAAAGATTTTGAGCAATTTTTTAAAATTTTTGAAGATTTTACCAAATTACCATATTTTACGAGTTTTTAGAAAATTTTAAAAAATTAAAAATATTGTGAGACAAGCAAGAAACTTTTCACAAACATTCAAGTAAACTTACAACATATTTAATATTACCAAGATATTACAATAGCAAAGTATTTCAAGAGAACAAAAATGATTCCACGAGACGTAAGATGAAAAATTTTCAAAAAAGAGCTTTCGCAGAAATGGTTTTCATAAAAAAAGAAAAAAACAATAGTCTAAACAAAGTCTCAGATTTGGAACATTTCAACCAATCTTATAATGCTATTTTGGAATTCCTTTCATAAAAGATGTAAAAAATCCATTTTTAAAAAAACAAAAATTTTTTTCCCTCTTACTTATGTGTTGGTTTTCCATTTCTTGCTTAATTTATAAATGAATGTTATCTTATGTTCCTTAATTTTATTTAGTTTTAAACAAATATGACTTACTTAATGACTCCGTAATTTTAAACTTTGACGATACGCTCCTGTAATATTATAATAATAAGCGAATGACAATTTTAAAATTCAGTTAAGTCGGGAACAGAATCTCTTGCTTCCTAACAAAAATTCACACTTTGTTTCAAACCATACAATGTAGTTGTAAATTATAATGTGTTATATTTTGTACAATTTTTTTAAGGTACTTACTTTTTATATAATAATACTTTTATAATATTTTATCTGATACAATCGTTAAAAAACAATTTATTATTACAGATATATAAATTTAATACTAATGTTGGTAATGTAATAAGAACTTTTATTCGCTGATGAGGAGATACATTGTGTTCTCGAAATGTTGGAATTGTTTTTAAAATAAAATGACGTGGTCCGAAAGCGTCGTTTCTTCTTTCAAACACATTTGATGTGTACTACACTTGAATTATTGGTATACACTTAATTTTGCGTCTTCAATCAGTGCTAATGCCTCATCATCAGTGTAGCGTGTAATTCCTCCCATTTCTGAACTGGATAACTTGTCAGGTAATTCATTGTGTTCATCATCGTCTTTTGGCAAAAGTTTCATGATGTCATTAGCAATTTTAGTTTTACCAAAACATCGCAAAATATTCATGAATGCACACTGTATTTCCGACTCAGAATAACATTCCCGAATTTGAAGCAGTTTGCGTATTTTGGTTGATTTTGAGCTATTCTCGAAATCATCTAAAAGTCTCCTCCCGGGACCAACTCCAAAGAATTGTACAGAGAAATATGAAAGTAGACATTCCGCATTCCGGGCCCTGAATGTTGTTGCAATATAAGAAGCATTTTTCGACTTTTGTTCAATTGTGGAAAAAAAAAGTTGGGAAAAAACAAGAATCAAATGGGTACGTACCCAAACTTTTCACTGACCCTCCAAACAAACGAGCGTATTAATTGTACGTTGAGTGACGAAAAACATGTGAGAACCGGAACAAGTGGAAAACGAAACAAATTAAGTCAAACAACCCAAGCACATAGAACGAATATGAATAAGTCTATCCAATTTTTGTGATTTCGGAAAATGCAAGTCTATCTATTATGTGATGAACCTTCAGGGACAAAAAACACGTGAGAACCGAAACAACTGAAACTGCAACGATTGAAAAAAAACGAAAAACGTCCATGCGAATCAATTGAATGAGTATACTCATTTCTCTCTGGTCCTGCCAGAAATGAAAGCGCATCAATTCGGAGTTTGACTATCGGTGACTAAAAACATGTGAGATCCGGAACAAATGAAAAACGGCACAACTGATAATCGAAACACTCAAGGGTAACCAAACGGTATCTCAAATGAACATTCGAGAGGAGAATCAATTTTTCCAATCTGGAAACAGCTATTGGATGCATTTGTTGACTAGAATTGTTAATAACAATGAAAGATATTGTTTAATGTCAGTCCTTTCATTATACTTCTATTTTTGGTATATAATAGACGATTTCACGAATAAAAATGAATTTTTTCTACCAAAGAGTGACCGTTTAATACATTTGATAATCAGTATTGTTAATAACGAATGTAAATATCCTTGATTGTACTTTCCATTAATTGAAGCATCATTTTCGCAGAGGAATTTAATGATCAGGCAGAAAAAAGGAATGTTATATATCCAGCGGAGCCTGTTCATTGAATTTGTTTATGAAATTAGTTTATAACAATATGAAAAATTATATTCCGAGTATGGATTGTAATAGAACATTGATTCCAATCGACTCCGTGGAAAAAACGTGATGAAAAGAACTATCAGGCTCGAATATATAGAAAAAAAGATTTTTTCCATTAATTTGTTTATAACAATTAAACAGATTGCACCAACTTCACCTAAAATATCGGAATTTCCTCTGTGATTGTAAATCTATCAATTTCATACAATCTTGAGGTAATATCGACGAATATCATGGAGCAGGTAGCACAAATATGGAAAATTATGATTGTTTTGCAATTTGCAACTTAAATAACAAAATAACCGCGTCTATTCTGTAAAATCGGCCTTGACAGACTTCTTCAAAATTTAATTAGCTTTAATTAAGAAAAAAAAAGTTAAATCGTAGGAAAATTGTAGGCTCTGAATCATTTTGAACCCCAATTTTCTCATTCTACACACTGTGCTACGACCTACAACTAACGCACTAGACTACTTTTGTAAATGCGGTTAGAAATTTTGGAATTTGTATTAGAAGACTGCTTAGCTAGAACGTTTTTAAGAAGGAGAAAAGGTACTATCTACGATTCCAACCTCTGAACTCTGGTGGGAACTTTTTCGAACGTTACGATCATAATATTCCGTGAATGCGTGAAAGCAATATTTCAACCTATGGAACGTCTTATAATGTAAACGCGAAAGATGTGCACACTGACAAAAAAATGCTATTGAATTTATAGCATTTCTGCCAAAAGCATGTATATTATTGATTCAGAAAAATATGCCAATAAAACTGATACATTTGCTACCAATTTTATAACAAATTGATTCAAATCAATGACATACATGCTTTTAGTAGAAATGCTATAAATTCAATAGCATTTTTTTCTCAGTGCATACACATCTTTAAAGGTATATTTTGTCCCAAAAAAAGTTGGCATATGGATTTTTAATTTTTACCATTATTCTTGGTGATATTTCTCGAAACGTGTTATTTTAAGTAGCATACTTTTGGGACTAACTTGCAGAAATTCATAATGGTTCTAGTATACTGTCAAAAATGGTACTTTCAACCATCAAATTTCTATCTGTGTAGACTTCCGCAATAACAATAACTGGAATAAGTCACATTTCCTTGATATTTTCGTTGTCAAATAATGGTAATACAGATAGTCTTTTAACATTTCACTTTAATTCACTGTTCGCAGCCTTTACCGTGACTGTTCTGATTATTCCATCTTCTTTGGGGTAATTTAAATATTTTGTCACAAGAATTGTTTATAACAATGGTTATTGTTAACACTTTAAATATTTTTCTGACTAGCAGTCAATCGTCCAATAGTTTAAAATATTTTCAGTGCAACAAAATTTTTGTTGATATTGTTTTCGAAGTTGAAAACGCATGCAATACGCGATTATTCGTTTCAGTTTATTATACGATGAGTATCTGTGCAGAAGTTCCAAGTCTGAAGAAACTGCACTGAAAGTATTAGTCGTCGTTACCCATTTTTTGTTTGTAAAAAAGGGTCACAAGTATGATTTTGTACTCTATATCATCTAAACACCTTAGTCCCTACAACAAGATTGACTGAGTGGCAACGATTAAAATTTGTAGTAAAACTTACAAAATCCGATTAGTCGGTCCCACATTGTATCGATCTTATAATAGAAGTTACCAATACGTTTTTTTAAAACGTACTAATTGCGTTAATTTCTATTACTATCTGTCCAGTTTAGTTATTACAAAAATATATATTTTTCCGACATAACGGATAATTGTTCTATTAAAAACTATTCAAATATCTTAATTAGAAACTAATGAATTTTTTCATCCGTACATGATTAAAATAGTAATTCCAACTTTGAAAAAAATGTTCAATTTATCATTCAATCTATTTTATTTCGGTTAAAGTCGATAGAAACTTTATTAGATCAGAATTGTTTAGGAGAAACACTTTTTTAATTATTCTTTTTCAAAATGTAACAAAAGATGATAATTTTTTACTTGTTTTCCATCAGAAACTGCACAAAAGTTTGAAATTATAATTTATAATCACCATGATTTAATTCTTCTCATTTTGATGAAAAACAAAAGAAAAATTTCAAGGAATCAATGTACTATATAAAACGATTTCAAAACGATTCAAAATAGTTGATAAGTAGGTGAAATTTAATTCGTCTGTACAATTATTTATTGAAGTACACTGAGAGAAAAATGTTATTGAATCTATAGCATTTCTGCCCAAAGCATATTTATTATTGATTCAAAAAAATATGCTAATAAAACTGATACATATGCTACCAATTTTATAACATATTGATTTCAATCAATGATATACATGCTTTGAGTAGAAATGCTATAAATTCGATAGCATTTTTCTCTCAGTGTATACTAATACCAAAGAATTGCCACTCATGTTTACACAAGAAATATTGCATATGGAAATAAAATATTTACTAAAATTTAATATAAAATATTTTATTAAAAAAAAAATTAGTAGCATACTTAGTTCCATGGACTTTTGAGCATTGATAAGTTTTACAAAATTTTTGGTACTGCTTACTAATGATATTAGGTGCGCAACTAAGTTCCCGCTTTTCTTTTATGAAAATGCAACTTTATTGTAAAAAAAATGGTTACAAATGAATCATTCAAAGTATTGCCCATCGTTAGCTACAACTTTTGCCCATCTTTCTGGTAGAGCTCGAATACCGTTACGGCAAAAGTGTTCATCTTTTGAGGCTATCCACGAATCAAGCCATTTTCCATGTCTTCATATGAGCGGAACTGCTGCTCAGCCAGACCATGTACCATCGACTGGAAGAAATAATAATCGGACGGCGCAATATCTGGTGAGTACGGCGGGTGGGGTAGAACTTCCCATTTGAGCGTTTCCAGGTAGGTTTTAACGGGTTTGGCAACGTGAGGCCGAGCGTTGTCATGTTGTAGAATCACTTTTTCGTGCCTCTGCTCGTATTGTGGCCGTTTCTCGCGCAGTGCTCGGCTTAAACGAATCAATTGCATTTGATACCGTTCCGCAGTGATGGTTTCATTCGGTTTCAACAGCTCATAATAAATAACATCGACGTCTTCGAAGGTTTTTGGCCTTCCTTCATGCGGATGGTCGTCAACATCGAAACCACCACCGCGAAGGAACCAATCACGGCACGTTGTTTTACTTACAGCAGCATCTACGTAAAGTTTTTGGAGCTCTCGATGCGCTTAAGCCGCCGTTTTCTTCGAATGAAAGAAGAAAATAAACACTTCCCGCAAGTGACGATTATTTGACACAAAATCAGACATTTTCACACAACAAATTTTAATCCTTTCCAAATTTGAACCAGTGATATTTACTGCAAAATAATGCATACACACTGTTTAGCAGTTATAAATATACCACTTCAAACTTCAGGAGGTATACTCAGAACTGTAATTCAATGTTTATACGTTATTGAGTAGTGAATTTCACTCACCTGGATTTAGAGAGAATGAAACATAAGTTTCATTCAACCAAATATTGAAATAATATTAAAAAATCAACTGCACTCAAAACGCACTCATACGCAATTTTGTCCGAATTTCGTATACGCATTTACTATTTTGTGATACAACACTGCCATACTATAATCGTACGATTTTATTAAAAAATGGTCAATCTTTTATACCAATATCATATAAAAAGTCACGTACGAAAATTGTAACGGCACCTCATACGAAATTCAAAAGAGATTCTTTTCGGTGTGGACTATATATTAAATTAGCCAAATTCTCATTAGGTATAATAAAGAGTGAATGGGCTGCGGCCGGCGCCTAGTGGATATTCCCGATAGACCAGCCAAGGGAGGAGTAGTAGCCTCTCGACCAGGGTAGGACGCGATGTCAGTACCTCACCTCTGTGGAAGTAATGTGGGCAAATGTAAGTCCCTCCGGTGTCCAGCCGCGAAGGGCCTAGATCCCGTGAAGCCTCATGTTAAATTGAGAAAACCACTCACGTTCCTATTTTCTGGAGTCAATTTCGGGGTTGAAATCATGGACGCCCGGGCGCAGGAATGAAGGATTACCTGGTCAGTATTTCATTATATCCGACGTTGCGTAGGTTAAATCGCACGCCGTCTAGCCTGAAGTCCGGGTCAGGTAACGGGGCGGACTCGGCACCGCTCGATCGATAGGGGTGACGTTAAACGTTTAGCATCATTATGGCGCGGGCCTATCCCGTAACCTTTTACTAGCTTCATTTAATGTGCCGATAGGATCGACTATCCGATAAGCCGCTTCTCGGTTTCGGCGCACATAACTAGGGATCCATACAGGCGGGGATAGTAGCCCTACTGCAGTAGGGCTCCCATGATGGGCGGCCCGTCTTAAGACACGACAGTTTTAACATGAATCAACACCCATAAATGTCTTCTAGAAAGCGGGGTGAAAATCCAGAAGAAGCTGGAATCCCACTCCGCCTCAAAAAAGATGGGTATCTTCCGGAGACTGCGCTCTGCGTCTCTGGGAGATACCCTAAAAAAGCTGACAAAGGGGGAGAAGAGGGATGCTCCTTCTCCCCCCGAAGATCGGCTTCCCAAAAAAGGGAAGGGCGGCATATCGCCGTCTTATGCTGCGGCCACCAGAGGCCAGACCCCAAAAAAGGATGGGGAATAGCAGCTGGTGGAGAAGAAGGAAAAGAAGAAGAAAAAAAAGAGAAGAAGAAGAAAGAGGTTCCTGTGCCCTCTGCGCAGGAACCCAAAACAAAGGGAAAGTTGCCAAGGCGCTCTCCGGCCGCCAGGTAGGGCGACGCTATCAGGGTGTCGGCGAGGGATGGAGAATCCTAAGCCGATATCCTGAAAGCTATGAAGGCGAAGGTAAACCCCCAAAACGCAGGAGCGGAGGTCCTCTCCATTCGGAGAACCAGGAGGGAGCAGATCCTCCTGGTCCTCTAAAAAAGGGGTGACGTCTCGACCTTCGAAAAGGCGCTCGACCAGGCGGTCGGGGAGAAGGCCGAAGTTAAATCTTTGGTCTCGAAGAGGTCTCTTGAAGTTAGGGACCTCGACGAGACAGTCACAAGAGAAGAGGTTGTTGCCGCGCTGTGCATCTCGCTGGGCAAGTCAGACCTCGGGGACAATGCGGGCTGTACAAACGCTTTGGCGGTGTGCAGACTGCGGTGGTCCGTTTAACCGAGGCGGACGCTCGGAGCTTGCTCGGGCTCGGTAGGCTAAGGGTCTCAACCGGCGCATGTCGAGGTTGCCCGGTGCTTCAGGTGACAGGGATATGGCCATGTGTCGCGTGGCTGCACGCTTACAGGATGCCTGTTGGAGGTGTGGGGGCGCGTCACACGTGGCCAAGGAGTGCAAGGCACCCCCTCGGTGCCTGACTTGCGCTGATAGGGGCGAAAAAAATGAAGCTCATGCCTCGGGGAGCGGCTCTTGTGCAAAATTCAGGACGGAGCTCCGGAGGTTGAGGGGTGGAAAGTGAAGTTTCTACAGCTCAACCTCGGGAGAGGTAAGGAAGCCCAGAACTTTCTGATGCAGACTGCCAGGGAGAGGAGGGCCGATGTGTTGCTCATTAGTGAGCAACACAAATGGTCCGAAATTTCTGCTTGGTACCAGGATGCATTAAGGAGGGCTGGGATCCTTGTCTGCAGCCATGATTTGAGCATCGCGGATTTCCTGGAGACCGTCGCGGGGTTCGTTTGGGTGGAGGTGGCAGGGGTACGATTGTACAGCTGCTACTTCTCTCCCAACGATACTTTCGAGATCTTTGAGACCCAGATCCTCCTCCTTGAGGAAAGCCTCAAAGAGGCTAGTGGGCGGTCCCTTATTGCGGGCGACTTTAATAGTAAGTCGCCCGAGTGGGGAGAAGCCCGTTTGGACAGGAGGGGAATCTTGGTCGGTGAGATGGTCGCCGGGCATGACCTGATTGTATTGAATTGGGGCAGGGATTTTACGTTCAGACGAGGAGCGGGGGGGTCGATTATCGACCTCACGATGGCCGCGCCCCGTCTTGCCTCAAGGATAGGCGACCGGTGCGTCCTCGAGGTAATAACCTTGAGTGACACCAGTGCATTGAGTTTAGCATCCAGGAACGGAGTCACCCAGTGAATATGGGAAGGGGCGGCAAGGTAAGAAGCCCCTCCTGGAATACAAAACGTCTCAGCAAAGACAAACTTCGCGAACATCTTGAAGAGACCTGGCTCATAGATGAGCTTGGTTGGGTAAGGTCTTCTGGGTCGTTAGAGGACACTGTGCGGGCGACGAGGCGGAAAGTGGTCGCAGCATGTGAGCACTCCATGCAACGACGCGGGCACGGGCGTACTGGGGACTCGATGTACTGGTGGAACGACCAGTTGTCTGTCCTGCGTCAAAAATGCCTTGCAGTGCGACGGAGATTTACCCGCTCAAAGGGTGATCCTCTGCTGCGGGAGGCATGGAAAAAAGCAAAATCAGCTCTGAGGCAAGGCATAAAGAAAAGTCGACTTCAGTGCTGGAAAGACTTGATCGGGGAAGTCGAAAAGGACCCATGGGGTCTCGCTTTCAAAATAGTCACCAAGAGATTGGTGACTAGAAGAAAGACCCCGGGCCTGGATAATCCCCATCGAGTCAAGTACGTCGTGCGAAGCTTGTTTCTGCATGTAGAGCCGCTCCAAAGAGAGGACCGAAGCTCCTGCGCGGTCCGGCTCGAAGAACTCTTCACTCTCGAGGAACTAAAGAGAGCGGGTGGAAGGCTCAAGGCAAACACAGCGCCGGGGAACGACGGGTTGCCGTACGAGATCCTCAAAGAGGTGATCGGGGTATACCCGGAGATCCTCCTAGAAGTCTTTAACTCCTGTCTTCGGGAGGGGAGGTTCTTCGCAGACTGGAAGAAGCAGAGGTTGGTCCTGCTGAGGAAGGGCAACATGCCTCTAGGGGATGCCTCATCGTATAGACTAATATGTCTATTGGATACGATGGGGAAACTTCTGTAGGAAATGATCCTACAAAGACTACAGGGTCACATGGTCCGCGAGAATGGTCTCTCGGAAAACGAGTTTGGCTTTCGGAAAGGCAGGTCCACAGTTGACGCCATCCAGGCGGTGGTGGACATCGCCACTAAAGCAAGGAGAGGAACAAGTAAGCATAAGGGATTCTGCGCGTTGATCAGCATTGACATACGCAATTTGTTCAACACCGCGAGATGGAACATCTGCATCGAGGCCATGGTGTGGGAAAAGGTTCCAGACTACCTGTTGCGAATGATAGATGACTATCTGAGCGACAGGTGGACTGAGCCGACAAATGGTTTCTCAAGGAAGAGATGACATGCGGCGCCCCTCAAGGGTCGCGGGTGGGTCCACTCGTTTGGAATGTCATGTACGACGATTTCCTGCGCATGGACCTGCCTGCTGGAACGAGCATCATCGGCTTCGCGGACGACGCACTTGTCGTGTGCGCTGCTGACAACGTGGGAATTCTGGAGCTGAGGATCAATGATACTCTGTGGCGGGCAAAGCGTTGGTTAGATAGCAGAGGCCTGAAAATGGCCCCTGAGAAAACCGAGGCTTTGCTGGTCACAGACAGGAGATCCTTCCAATATCCGAAGATCGCTCTCGGGGAACATGAAATCGAGTGGAAAAAGAGCATCAAGTACCTGGGAGTGCATTTGGATCGAAGGCTTAGCTTCGGCGAACACCTGCAGATCGCGACTGCCAAAGCCATCCAATCCAAACTCGGCTCATGCCCAACATTGGTGGACCCAGGGAAGCTAAGAGAAGGCTGGTGGCGAGCGTGGTAAACTCGAAGCTGCTTTATGCAGCTCCGATCTGGACAAGTGCCCTTAACAACCATGCTATCCTGAAGAGGCTGTTCTCGGCACATAGAGGTGAGGTGATGAGAATTGTCTCAGCATACCGAACTGCGTCGACGAGTGCTGTGCTGGTCCTGGCGAGCGTCCCGCCAATTGACTTATTGGCGGAGGAAAGAAAAGAGATCTTTCAGCTCCGTAAGGAGCTCACATGCTTAACGAACCTGCAGGAAACCGCTCGCGTGAAGAAGGCCATCCGCACGGATGGAAGGCTCAGACTCGTCGAGAAATGGCAGGCGAGATGGCATCGTGACCAATCCGGGAGATTGGGGACACACCGTCTAATCCCGGAGCTCACCACCTGGCTGGATAGAAAGCACGGTCAAGTCGGCTTTTACCTGGCGCAAGCGCTTTCAGGCCATGGCTGCTTTAATGCGTACCTGAAGCGCTTCAAGAAGAGAGACGATGAGTCGTGTAGCTACTGCGGATCCCTTGTGGACAATGCAGAGCACACACTCTTTTTCTGTGCCAGGTGAGACGTGGCAAGAGAGGCTGTCGGTCGGGAAGTGGGCGCACAACTCACCCCTGACACGATAGTGTCTCTCATGCTCCAGTCTGAACAGAAATAGATGCTTAACGAGTCATTCGTCACCCTGGTAATGAAGACGAGGGCAAACGATGGGTGTGTAGAGTGCGGCAACAACGAGGGCCAGTAAAAATCGCATCGGGGCCTGCACACGCGGTCTGGCGTCTTGGGCGGACCTAGCTGTCCGCGTTGACCGGGGGAGAAATTTTCTTGTTCCTCCATAGGTTGGCGCGGCTAGTTGGTCTGCCAAACGGGCGTGTGGCCACGGATGGGAGTTCCGGGTGAACGGATGACGGAAGAGTCGTACGCGACTTTAAGCTGGAACCAACCACCCGTGAAGTTTAAAGCCAAAAGGCGGTTCCGCGGGTGGTGTTTTGGTTCGAGAGAGGGGGTTTTGGTTTTAACAGGTATGCCTAGACCCGTCCTAGGAGAGTCCTGTACAACATCTATAAAAGATTTCGCCATTTTTCCTCCTCACCAAAAAAAAAAAAAAAAAAAAAAAAAAAAAATTAGGTATAATAAGTAAGAGTGTTCAGCTATAACAGCTAGTTCTTTGCTACACGGAAAAAAATAGTTTGAGAAACTTAACTCAGCTTTCGAGCAAACTTAGGGTATCACAGTAAATCCAAGTTGATCAATTTGAACTCAAAATTGGATCAAAATGATCTGCAACACTTTGATACAAATTTCAGGGTTTTTTTTTAATCTGAAATTGCGAATCAAAATGACCCGATTATCGGAATCAATCCCCTGTCACCAATCTTCAAAAATGACATAAATGATCGTAATGCAGGTATAAGGTTAGTCATGTCCATTTCCATGTACCGCGAAGCCTGCCTTTAAAAAATTCATTATTTATTTTTGAATTTTTTACCATGTAGCAAATGTTGGAAATACATCTTTCTCGGGGCAGATTAGTTAAGAACAGAAATTTATGATGACACTCGGATTATTTTTTCAGAAGCCTCGTTGTTGTAGAAATTAAACCTGGTAGTCCAGGGGTTTCAAATACGGGTTCGGGTTCATTTGAATTAAAACTTCGCATTGAATATTAATGGACCTCGGGTTGATTCGGATTTATTTGAAATAATTCTGATAGGTTCGGAAACAGATTCTGGAAGAGGCTCGGAATAGTTTGAATTGATTCGGAATCAATATCAATCCGAAATTTTCTCCAGAGACATCTTCCACGAGAAAGCTGTATTATTAACACCTGGACTATCAGGATTACTTAATCGAATGACGGGACCTTTCAAAAATTATCCGGATATTTTAAATTTCATTTATCAACTTAACTTTCCTGAAGAAGATGTATTTTTCTCACCAGGATTACTTATTCCATCGACGAGACCTTTGAAAATCCATCCGGGTACATTCAATTTCAGGTCTTAACCTAACTTCTCCGACGAAGATGTACGAGGTCTGCCCGGAAAGTATCGGGCCTATTACAAAGCTATTTTTGAGTTCGGCGGATTTCGTGATTGTTAAAAATGACTGAAAAACAAGATCAACGAATTTGCATCAAATTTTGTTTTCAACTCGGAAAAACGAGTTCGGAAACTATTCAGATGATGCAGAAGGCCTTTGGGAATGAGTGTATGAGCAAAACACGAATAAAAGAGTGGTATAATCGTTTCAAAGGAGGCCGCACTTCTATTGATAGTGATTCTCGTTCTGGCCGACCTTCGACGACAAAAACATTGGATAATATGGAGCGGGTGCAACTTGCGATTAAAGTTGATCGTCGATTAACTGTTCGTGAACTAGAAAATGATCTTGGAATACCGAAAACTACTGTTTGGGAAATTTTGAACAAGATTTTAGGAATGACTCGCGTGTGTGCGGTGACTGGCTTCTTCACCGCAATAACGCGCCAGCGCATTCATCGAATCTTGTGCAGCAGTTTCTGAGTGAACACAGTATCGCATTTCTTCGTCAACCTCCGTACAGTCCCTACATAGCCCCCTGTGACTTTTGGCTGTTTTCAAAACTCAAAAAACCACTCAAAGGACAGCGATTCGATGACATAACGACGGTTGAAAATAATGTGACGAGCGAACTTAAGGACATCCCTAAAGGTGAGTTCCAGGACTGTTTCGAGAAGTGGAAACATCGCTGGAACCGTGTTATTCAATCAAGTGGGGATTACTTTGAAGGATGCTACCCGCCCGCTGATGAAGAATAACGCGAGCGCGGAGATATAAAGGTAGGTCCGATACTTTCCGGACGGACCTCGTATTTTTAACACCTGAACTATCAGGATTACTTATTAGAACGACGAGACCTGCCAAAAACCATCCAGATATCTTAATAATTTAATTTAATTTCTTAACACAATTTAATCATAATTTTTCAATTATTTTAATTTTTAATTTTAATTACTAAATAATTCTCAGTACTTAGTAAATATATTTAAAATCTTTGGCGGTATAATTTGATCACCTCAACAAAAATTATACACTTGGCGTCATCACTGTTGCTTTATTCTATATAAGAAAATAAAAAAAAAACAAATTTCTTAACCGACTTGATGCTATTTCACATAGTAAAAAATACAGAAATAAATAAACAAGTATCATTTGCCGCTCGACAGATGCGAGTGGACTTGTGCACATATTTATTTTTTGAGTTTCTAAAGTGGATCATTTTGATCCCAAATTGGTGGTCAGTTTGATCTATTCAATTTGAAAAATCTGAGAGTTCTCAGACCTTCCCTAGTGAATTTTCTTTGATCTCACAAATTTTTGACTTGATATTTTATTTCGCATGGACAAAAGTTTACAGGCAAAAATATTACCATATCGATTATATGGTCTAGTTGATCCATGGCTTTGTCATATTTATAAAGAAATCACCAACTAGTATTAACTTATAGAAAAAATCTGCCGGCTTGGCGTCACATTCTCATCCCGCTCGGTTTTAAATTGTTCGCATACATTCAAGTTTATTTCTTGTAATTGAATACTGACATTCAAATCAATTTTATAATATTGTAAATGTGAACTGCATATTAATCCATTTTAACCAAAATAATAAGAGTCAAATGATATGAAGGACTAGCGGTCAAAAGAGGATAAGGGGCAAAAATTTTGAAAGGCCTTTTTTTTTCATTTTCGAATTCCCCTACCTGATGCACAAATTGGCTGAGGAGCTATCGGATCTTAAAAATGCGAACTTTTCTTCGCTCTCCTAAAAAGCTTTAAAAATGAACCTTATCTCTTTTTTACCCCTACCCTTCATAAAAGGGCCAGCTGAATCAAATAGAATTGAAGTAGTATAAAAATAACCAAGCTAATATAAGTTGAAGCAAGTAGAAATGCAGCTTGGTACAAAGGTATTCAAAGAAAATGTTAATCAAATTTATCCACAACGGGCGGCCCTCGTAGGGAGCAAAAACTGCGGGTGAAAGTACAAAAACAGACTTAGACGGTTAATTTTCGTATAAAATGAAAAAAGTGCATTTGATTTCCATAACTGGTAAATTATATATTCAAAAGAAACTCAAAATCAGTTTTAAATTGTAAAATTAGGTAAAGACCGACATGAAATCGGAAAATAAAGTAATGTTGTATATAAATTAATGTGCACCTGTGACTGTTACTATGTAATTAATTCATCAAAGTTAAGGTGAATAATGAATTTAATTTACATTTCTTATTGCAGATTTTTACATTATCATTATGGATGAGAAGGTATTAGTTTTATGTGAAAAATGGCTTTCGAAATTTTCATCAAATCTTTACGTTTTGAGACCCCCTGAGTCAGAAAAAAACGGTTTTTACAAATGTATCTGAGCTGGGGCACACTTTATCGGAGCCGAAAAAGTAAGGACAAGTTCGTTAACCAGCCACATCCAACCAAAATTCAGAAAACTAGACCATTTTTGTGTTTTTGAAAAAATAAAAAATTCCAATACTGGTTTTTGATAGTGCTCATAAATCTCTACTAATCATCTCAATTACATTTTGCGATTAAACCATAATTAAAAATGTTAAAACTTGAAAAAAGTCAATATCAAAATTCCATTTTCCAGTTAAATTATACGAGATATGAGAAAAAGTTATCATAGAAAATTATTTTCTACATAAATAAAAAATATAATATACTATATATATAACAAATATATATTTATGTTTAAAGAAACCGTCTCTTTTAACCCATACTTTATTTCAGACGTTAAGAAATCATTGACTAATTTAAATCTTTAATTTTAATTGTGGAAGAAATTCATTATTTTACGTTTTGCATATGTAAATAATAAAAGCTGATAATTTAATGACATAAAAAGTAGATATTTATAATAAATAACGTTAAATAATACATTTTACGCATTTAAGGGGGGAATACCAAGTAAATGGTTAAAAAAATTGGTTTTTTTTTGTTAACATGATTTTATTGTAGAACTATCTAAGAATATTTCTCATAAATTTTAAGCCAAAATTTCTCAAATCGAAGGAGGTATGCATATTTTCGTCTAACATCATTTCCTGAGTTTTTATCAAGGACACTGTTCACCTTTGCACCGAGCGCACACTCGAATTCACGCACTTATATTTTTTAATTGGGCCGGACTTTCACACTAGACATTTTTTTATTTCATTGCAGTAATAAAATACTACATAAATCTAATTTTCGGCGTTTTTGTCAGTTATAGTTTTTTTTTAATCCGCGCTCAAAGAAAACATAAGATTTTATCCGTTTACTTGATATTTTAATTCCTTCCTCAAGTCAGTTTTTGGTATCGCTAGTCATGAAACAAACTTTGTCAAGAAATAAGATAAAAGTCAGTATCCATCCCCTTTTTCTTGAGGAAGCTTGTATATTTGAATATAATTCAATGCTTTTGAATCTGCCTAATTATAAAAATTTCTTTTTGCCTGTAAAATTTAGACGAATTCTTTGGTATTTTATATGAGTATGGGAAGCCTTTTGGAAACGCATTATTATATACAGGTTATGCTGCCATATCTACTAATAATTTTGCATGGGGGATAATTCTTTCAAATGAAGTTGAAATTTTATTTCGACCTAACAAGGCTGATCGCTTTAAAATGTATGTAGAATCGTATAAGGAATATAAAATACATCGTATGGTAGTCATGAAGGTAGGTGATTTCAATAAAACAGATTTTGTAATGATGTACGTATATAAGATAACAGATTACCGAAATTTGCTAAACTTTTTTAATTTTAAAAATAAAATTCAGCTTGAGGCAATTGTGGAAAAAATTCAAAATGATATTCATGTTCTAACGAGCTTGCCATACATAGCAAAAAAGAACCTGTAAGTGGAGATGTCCAGGTGTTGTCTTGGTACAAGGATGATGGTGAAAGTAAGTTTGATATGTTAAGCAAATAACTGAAACCTTCAAGGCTCATTATAATTCGCACATTAACTTTATCATTAAGCTGGATGAACACTTTTCTCTCTAAATTAGAATCAGTGGAATCCACTGCGAAATAGTGAATACACAGATTATCAGTCATCAGTGTATTGCCTAAAATACAATCAACTCTATGAATGAGGTCGCTATCAATATGGCCACTTTCCCTAATATTCCGCACACTCACTTCTAGTACTGGCATAAATCCTTATTTACAATCGGCGTAGTACCATGCCGGTTGTAATGATTGGCGTAAGGCCGACTTTTCCAGCTAGGTCAGTCTATATGTACTATTTCGCAGTGAATTTTACTGATTTAGATTTGGAGAGTGCACTCTTTATGAAACAGTGAAATATATCAAACGCCATGTATATGTTTCTATGACTAGGGAATTATATTACAAATTTGCAGTCAACAAAAGAAGTTACACGTAGAAGCAAGGAAATTGGGCTCCACATGAACTCAAGCCGAGAGGCGTTGAAAGGCGGTTTTTCATGTCCAAAATGCTGCTGGAACGCCACAAAAAGAAGTCATTTTTGCATCGGATTGTTACTGGTGATGGAAAATGGATCCATTACGACAACCCCAAGCGTAAAAAATCATATGTGAAACCCGGCCAATCAGCCAAATCAACGGGAAAGCCGAATATCCATGACGCGAAGGTAATGCTCTGTATTTGGTGGGATCAGAAGGGTGTGCTGTATTATGAGATGCTAAAACCGGGTGAAACCATCAATGGAGAACGCTACGGAAAAACAATCAATCCGTTTGAAGAGAGCCCCATGTTGCTATTCCGGTTAAGAACTATTCTGAAAACAGTGGGTTGGAAGTTTTACCTCACCCGCCTTATAGCCCGGACTTTGCCCCTTCTGAATACCATTTGTTCCGGTCGATGCAGAATGCCCTCACTGGAATACGGTTCACATCAGAACAGGGTATCAAAAATTGGCTTGATTCAATTCTTGGCCGCCAAGCCGGCGCAGTTATTTTGGGATGGAATCCACACATTGCCAGAAAGATGGGAAAAAGTCATAGCTTCAGATGGGCAATACTTTGAATAATACTATTGTACATGTTTTTCGTAAATAAACGTTCAAATTTTGAAAAAAAAACCGCACGAATTAAGTTATAGATCCCATATTTATAGCTTCTTGTTAAAATTACTTTCTAAATGTGATTCAGAGAAATTCCGCTGATTATCAGCGACAAGTATACCACTGATTATAGTCAGTGTACATACACTGCTTGTAATCAGTAGCATACTTATCGCTGATTCATATTCACAGAGCAGATATGATTGATTAAAAAACTCTAGCTAACGCTCATGTTGCTAATTGATTGAAGCTTGATTCGTTTACCCTTGAATCTCATCTAGCATGACACCTTATCAATTAGCCGTGATTAACTGATAATGATATTATATAATAGAGAAGCATATTATAGAAAATGCTGTCAATTGAGATAATCGCGCGAGTAGGTTCTAAGATTCGAAGATTCACTCCCTAAATCTGAAGCAGTGAAAAACCACTGTTTCGAATGTTATAAGTGTTCCACATAAAATCAATGAAATTTAACTGATATCACTGGGGAAATTTACTGGTTAATCAGTGAAATATACTGGTCAACAGTGAAATTCGCTGGTCAACCAGTGAGTTACTCCGTATGGAAAAATTTCATGGCAGTCTATTGTCTGATCTGGCCCAGGTTTGGCAATGTCCAAACCGGCCAGTCTGGAAGTTTTGGTCTGGCTCAGATCTGGCGCTGGTCAGCATTCCATGACAAGAAAGTTTGTATATGGCGAACGAAAACAAGTATCGTCTTTTTGCAAATATTGCTACTACTTACTTTTTGAATCCAAAAATTGCGAAGATTAAGTTGTGACTTTGCATGTCATATCGCTAGTCTTCATCGCTCAAACGATCCCCTTGAGTCAATTAGAACTACTAATTTCTACATTTGAAGGAAAACTACAAATACTGCTTTGACTCGAAGTATTGTGTTATTATGAATAAAAAGTCCAGTTATTATTCCAAATGCAACTGTACTTTGAACAAAAACGGAGCTCGGTTACTTTAACTGAAAATCATATAGTCGAGAAATATACAACTAAAAAAGTCAGTTGGTATAACTGAACTGTCGATTTGTGTTGAATTATCTGAAAAAATCCTTCAGATTAGGTATATCAACGATTTCTGCTGAAATTACTTATGAATAGTTACAGTAATGCGAATATAAAGTCATATTCTGAAATTCTTCAAAATAAAATATGGCGAATTCAAAATGGCGGATCCAAATTACAAAATTTAATTTGAGTTGCAAGAAACTCGGTATCTCGGGGTTTTTCAGATTGCTGATTTCAAATAAGAAATCAAACCCAAAAAATTTAAAATGGCCGACCCAATATGTCGGACTTTAATCGCAAAATATAACTTGATTTGCATTGAGCTTTGAATATGGGAGTATTTCGGGTCGCTGATTTCGAATTAGGAGCCAAACTTATGCTATTATTCTTTTGTTACTTCAAATCATTTTGCTGTTAGACGATAAAGGAATTCAGAATAGCTCGTAAATTATCTGATCATGGCACTTTAGGGGGTGGTTTTTTATAATGGGGTGGATCTGATTATTTTATGTGACTTTATGCCTTTTATCATGTACTTTCCTATTATTTTGTAATTCTTCGCACGAGTTTTGGATGAATGCGCATGCCAGAAAACAAATTTTTTTTCCTGGGGATTGGTTTTTCATGCAAAGAGGTTGTTGAAAGACAGGAAAAGTTATAAATATTTTTCCCCCACAACTGGAACTCTTCATCTTCCGTATCCAACACTGATCTTGTTTATAATCTCCCTAAAAAAGTCAGGTACGAAAGAGTTAAGTATGCATTTGTAACTTATGCTATTTGTGAGCTTGTAGTGCTCAGATTTGTGATTTCCGAGGAAATTTGGGATCACATTCTTTACTTGTAACCAGGCTTTTGTCTCTTTACTGCTCAAGCATTCGTCAAATTCTAAGTCTTGCATATAAACTCACGAATTTGAGGCCCTATGAAAACCACTTCTTTGGTTTTCGCTTCGCTGAGGTTTGGGAATTTGAATTTGACACAGCCAAATGCACACGGAGAAACTCTTCATTGCAAAATTTAGTATTATTATATTTATTTTTACTAAAAGTCAATAGGAAACGAGGATATAACGTCACTTTTTTAAAAATTATTATTTTGAATATTAAACTATGGAGTTACTAATAATATTGGAGAAAATAGTGATATAATTGTACTTTATGCCTAAAAACAAAAGCAAATTTTATTACTTGAAATAGTAAAATCGTAATCGACACATCGAACGAATTATATTGAAGTAAACCCAATAAATGTTTCAAATTGCTAAAAAAGAATGTTAAGTTTACAAAAGACAATAGTAAAGTCACATCTTCTGTCTAACCGAATTACCATAGTCTTTTGGAGATAGTGGAACCATATTTATAACTTTTCCTATCGCAAATAGGAAATAATTGCACATCCATGATATAAAAAAATCAGTCATTCGTAAATTTTACCATAGTTCTTATTAGATTTTGTGAGCTACATAGAGAGAGTATTTATAAACATATTTACATACACATACACATACACATACACATACACATACACACACACACACACACACACACACACACACACACACACACACACACACACACACACACACACACACACACACACACACACACACACACACACACACACACACACACACACACACACACACACACATATATATATATATATATATATATAATAAACATAGCAATGCACGCTCAAATACTAATTCAACGCAACTTAACCTAACTGGACAACGCACACATTCATAAACGCATCGCAGTGATATGTCAATTACTTCTTCTTTTTCTTGTTTGTGGCTTCTTGCCGTTCAGCAAATAGCCATAACTACCACACAATAGGAAACCTCCACGAATTAGTCTCCTCAATTTTATAGAAACACTCGTAAGGTAATGGAACCAATACTCGATCAGTAACCAATACTCGATCACTTCAGTATGAATTCATGTTTATTATGAATTCAAAAGAGCAAAATACTGCAAAAAAATTGTAACATTTAAAAAAAAATACTTAACAATATTATAGTGCCCAATTATTATTCAAAAATATAACATAGTGTATGAGAAAAATATTTCCCCTACGCGCTCGTTGAATTTCGTGCGTTACAGTCGCCTGCGCCGTCGATCAGTGGTGCCGCCAACTCTCATGTGTCCGTGCTAAGTTGGACGATAATCAGGGAAAAGTTGGAAAAATCGCGTGAGAGAAGGCATTACCAGGCCTATGAAGGCTTTTTCTATTATTACAGACAGGTAATTATAATCAAAAATTTGATTAAATATGTAATAAACGCTGATCGTCTTTTGGTATACAAAAAGCGAAGGGGAACCAAAAGTCGATCAGCCTACCGCGATGCTGTGTTCGTTTTTTTTAATTCTTAAAAATGAGTTTTTTAACTTCTGGTCGAAATTTTATAGTGCTCGATTAGTGAAAACTATAAAAGAAGTGATATTTTTCAAAAATTTTCACATAAATGCTTTAATTTTTGTATGTATGTTTTTGAGGTTATATGATTGTTTTGATGTGCATATATACTTTCACAGTGACCTATATTTTAAATTTAACTATGATTTACAGTACATACTACATTAATAAAATAATCATTTGCAGATGGTGAAGATCAGAAAAGAAAAACTTTACTCTCCGTAAAACATCTGATCACAAATGACATGATCGAGTATTGGTCCCTTGTTGATCGACTACTGGTTTCGCGGGGTTTTCGGTGATCGAGTATTGGTACCCAAAAGTAATGTTTTAAAAACGCCTAATTCATTTACAAAACGACACAAAAAAATTTTCTGCGTCTGGAATTCGATAAAAAAAATCTTTTTCTACAATATATACACAAAAGTTTAATTTATTACTCTAATGCTATACACTTTGAAAGGTCTTTTTCCGTAACCTACATGGATGCTGATCGAGTATTGGTTCCATTACCTTATATACTAATAAAATTAAAGGTTGCAAAATAGTTGACGAATCAAGACACAGCAGTAATAATTCGCCCAATCAAAATTCAGTTCCATAGCCACGAGTATGCGCACACACAAAAATGGCGTTAAATGTCTGAGACACCTCGCGCTAAGACGAGCATTTTCAAAATACTAGCAGAAAAATGCTTCAATGCATCGTAAAAGGACTCACACAGATCCCACTTTATCCACTTACATTTCCGCGCACACAGAGGAGGCAAGCCAAACAGTTTCAGGGGTGCAGGCAAACTACCACACTAAAGTCACCAAAAGTTAACCGTCCAAAATGTCCCCACGCTATATAACAAAAGCTCTATGCTTTAGCTGCCAATGACGTCTTCCACTCTCACCCTTCTTCTTCCTATTTGTGGTCTCTCGCTAGCCTTTATTCATGAATCAATGGAACCAAGGTAAGTGCAGTAGAAAGTTCACAGACGGCAGCACCAAAGTTGCGCGAAAATCCGTAATTTCAAAATTATCAGCAATCAGCCACTGAACTTCAAAATTAAGCGCAAGACATCAAGTGAGACACCACTGATATCCGTAATTTTATACGTAAGATCTTCCAAGGATCTTTGAATGTGGCCTCTTGCTTTCCAGCAACAGCCATAACAATCGCACACAAAGTTTACTTCCAAAGTCATAGTAATGCGAATAACAAATGAACACACGGCTCACGTGACACACTCCGGATGAAAACAAAGGGCCTACTTAGAGATTGGGCTCAATAATAAACAGAAAAGGTCAAAGTAACACTAATTCAACCAGAGAGAGGTCAACCCACAACACGCTTCAAACTTAATTTGAAAAGACAATGTTCATTGGCATACATTCACCACATAAGTAGAAATGCTAAAATGTTTGTGCATTCCAAAGACAAGGCGAAAAAATCTGTTGCATGTCCTGTCAAAGGTAGCACCTCCGAAGACATCACCGGTACGAGACCAAGCCGGCACACCAAGAGTTATCAGAGAGGCGCAGGGTTAGAAGCACTCTCGTAAATGATAAAGCATAGTAGGCGCACAAAAGAGCACACCAGGGATATAACCACATTAAAAAAGACTTTATTAAACCAATGCTCAAAGGAGCTACGCACAAACCGGACAGTAAATCCACTCATCAAGAGAACGCCAGAATAGTATTCAAATAACAGGCGAACCATGAGCAAACAAACACGACCGGCCGTGGCCAAGGCCACGACCGGACTCCATATGTCAATTACAATGTAGCAACTTCATTATATACTGAACTGTGGAAATTTTTACGATTTCTGAGGAAAAGCTCGGTAGTCCCTCTGCTAGAAAAAATCGTAAGTTAGAAAGGCGCCATATTCAAATGTAAAAAAATATATTACTATATCGGCTACCGACAAATAATCATAACGAGCACATGGAGCGATTCTCGGGTAATATCAGAAACGTTCGGCATATCTGACGTCACTCGGCAGTACATTTAATATTTCCAATGGGAATTTTAATATAGATAAATGACGATGTGATGCCCAGTACAGCACTTAGTACAAGTTTTACGGGAATTAAAAAGAAATGTACGTATTTTTCAAGGTATTTCAGAAACAGATAATCCGAATTTGAATTTTTCCCAGATAATTATTCTTCATGAAAAAAAAACCAATCGACCCATTATTTATTGAAAAAAAGTAAATATGTCCTGAATTTTAGAGCACTAGAATTTCAGTACTTTTTTAGCACTTTTTCCAGTTTTTTAAGAATACCTTTACTTTTACTTTTTTTGTGTGTTAAAAAATGTTTAAACAATTTTTTCGCAACAATCCCTGTAAAGACAAGTCAAAACCCTAATTTTCGTAATTTGGACAATTTTTTGTGCGAACAATTGTTTTCAAGATAAACAGGCTTGAAAGTGCGCTTGCTATATCGAAAATATCATTTCTCAGAAAATTCAAAAAATCGTATACTTGTAAAAAAATTTTTTTTGGCCAAACAAAAAAATACGTGTCTATTTACTGTTGATAAAGAACCGAAAAAAAATTATCTTGTTCAAATCTGTGACATCGACTGTCAATCTAATATGGAATGACCCGTATACATATCTCTAGCGACATCTATGAGTAAAACCGGCAAATTTCAACTAACACCCCTGGTATATCACTCAAGATCACATCACGATCCGATCAAAAAACATGTTCGCTCACACAAACTTCGAACATTTTAATATAGATAAATAAAGATCTGATGCCCAGTACAGCACTTAGTACAAATTTTACGGGAATTAAAAAGAAGAGTACGTATTTTTCAAGGTATTTCAGAAACAGATAATCCGAATTTGAATTTTTTCCCAGATAATTATTCTTCATGAAAAAAAAAAACAATCGACCCATTATTTATTGAAAAAAAGTAAATATGTCCTGAATTTTAGAGCACTGAAATTTCAGTACATTTTTAGCACTTTTTCCAGTTTTTTAAGAATATCTCAAAAACCGTTATAGATATCGCTAAAGTAAGACGATATTCGCAAGCTGCGCTAAAAAACGCACTGAAATGACCTGTGTTGATAGCGGAAGAAAAAAATTTCACTCTTAATTAATTATCAAAGGTTGATAAGGTCGATATAGTAGAGTATCGTTAACACTGTGACTGATACACTCTTCTAATGATCGTCATAATTGGATGAAATGATTTGGAAAAATTAGTAAAAAAAATTGTTAAACAATTTTTTATTAACAGTTTTAATTGCAAATATCCATTAAACTGGGTGTGATAGCAACAAACTAAAGTTATCCATAAAACATCCCTCAACCACATTTTTTACTGATGATGTATCAATACAGTTTCTAGATTAAAATAATAAAATTAACTGTTTCCCTGCTTATTTATTTAATTTTTGAAAGATCATAGTGAGCAATGCTACGCGAATAAAATAACCTTATTTAAAATAATACCTATGTATTCAAAATAAGTTCATTTTTTATCAAATTTGTGTGTTACATCAAAAAATAACTTGTTTGGTGAAGCTCTTCTTATTTTCTTTATGTTATATATCTTAACTGTAAAGAAATATTAAAATTATCAGTCTACTTTAAATCCACACATCGGAATCTATGTAGGTTTCTCATGCAGACTCCCATGTACGTAACTACATATATCAATTACGTATTCGTAATTAAAACAAGGAACCTTCAAGGAAATTACGCGAGATCCTATATATGATTCCCTGTATCAATGACTACATCCAAAACTTTTTTACAAAAAAATGTAGAAATTCTGCGCAGCACATTTAATAATAAAATATTTAACTGATCGTTGATCAGAAATATGGCACTTCTCCCTGGTGAAGTTATCGCAATAATAAATTTAAACAATTGACAATCGTATTATTGAAATAACATAGTATAAAATCACATTTTGGCGTATAAATATACCATAAGTATAGTAGGTTAAGTTTAAATTTATGGCAAAAAAAAAACAATTTTGAATTTATAATCCACATGAACCTATTGAAATGAATGTTGATTTCAAACCGAATTTTTAGAGAAAATCGTCGCAAATAATTAAAAGAAAATTATAATAATCATACAAAATTTTCTGTCTTCGACTTTTCTAAAGAAACATAATATAATTAAAAGACAAAGATGTAAAAGTAAGCAGATATTTGGAAAAATTAAAAACCGGAAATAATAAAATTTTAAATTACATAACTGTCAATTATATTTTTAATAAAATATAACAATACGCGTATTCGAATACTTATACCGTCAAAAAATTTTCGGTTTTCATGATGTTTAAAATAGATTATTTCCAAGGCAAGACCAAGTAAATACGTATATCATTTGCTTTTCAGTCGAGAACATGACCTCAATACTGATTAAAAATTATTGCATACCATTCTGATAATGAGCTCAATGCAAACTTATAACGTGTTAGAGTTTTCGGTAATTATGACTTCAATCACCTATTATGAATTTTTATTTAGCTTCTTTTTTATTCGATGAAAAATATAATGTTTCTGTTAGGGATGTTCTTAGTAATTTCGTAAAATTAAATATTTTCTGGATTACTCAAATCAAAACTTAACAAATTATATGACTTTTTGTTTTTAATTTTCACATAGCTTTGTACGATTTCAAAAATATAGAAACAAAATAAATAATAAAATACGTGAATGATTCAAAAAATAAAATATTATTGTAAAATTCATGTTGATAAGCATAAGAATTCCACAAAGCGCATTTTATTCGAAAACCGTTTCTTCTAGTTTTTAGTATCTATTTGAGTGAAAAATTTCGAGATATCAACTGAAGTAGTACAGTTGATTTTAATGATAAAAGAAAAGTATCGTTAGGACTACTAAAATGTTTTCAGCAAATTTCAATCAGTTTAACTTAAAATACTTTCTGAAATAACACAAATAAAAATAAAACACGTGACAATCGTATTTACGAAGTGTTTTTTACATATTTTATTTTTGTCATCGAAAAATGTATTTCATGCTATAAATATCAACCTCATCCATGGAATTATAAATTAAATTTTATAGCTACTTCGTAAACAATGTAATACACAATTTCCAACAATGAATTAATCACGACTGCCTAATATAGTAGTATTAAATAAGAATAAAAAATTAATTTCATATACATTGAACGAGGGGCCGTTCACTAAAAATCGACTCTACGTGAGCATAATTATTCCGTTAACTAGCTCATGATTCATGTGATTCCACACTTGAAGAATGATCCGGTTTGATTCTGACAATTAGAAAAAAAAAAGAATCGAATCCAACCTCAGAAGAAGCACAGGGATCATTTCGACAGTTGCGCGCATTGAGCTTCATCACTACGATTGATTCCGCCTGAGTCCGCCTGAGTCCAGCTGATTCTAAATTGATTCCCTCAATTCTCGACCAAACAAGTCCGTTTTTCGTGTCGTTTTATTACTAAAGGTAACGGCACCAGTTATATAACCATTGTGCTTCGTTGTCTTTTATTATTATTCAATGTTCAAATTAAGTTGAAAATGCTATTGCAAAAATTTTTTTCATGAATATAAAACGCCTCGGTTCCATGGAAAACATTAATAGGAAAAATTGATTCCTACTTTCTTAAAAATAAAAAATGCCCCGTAATTTATTTATGTTATTTACAAGCCATGTAAATAATGTAAATAAATTATGGAACACGGGTGTTCCAGTTACGGAACGGACTTCCCTTGCCAATAAGACGACTGTAAAATACTTAACCCAGAAATACTTTTCCCAAAAATGATTAACCCAAAAATACTCAACCCATAAATACTTTCCCCATAAGTAAAAATACCCCAAGAATAAAAATACTCAACCCAATTGATAAAATTATTTAAAATAATTAATTTGGTTAATAGTTTTTGGGTTAATTATTTTTGGGTTGATTAAAATTAAAATTAATATTTTGAACACAACTGGATTTAATTATCCAGTCAGATTTCCAGTTGGTTTTATCATCTGGTTTTTTCAACTGATTGTGGAAAAAAATTTTTTAATTTTTTTGAAGTCGCCTTACTTTTTAATTATAAACATGAGGGCACCTTTGGAAAACTTTGAAACATGTCTTCCTTAAAACCAGATGGAAGAACCAACTAGTAAAACCAGCTAAAAATTCAAGTGCATTTGAATTGCGTGGTAATTTATCTGGATTTTCCGAATGTAAACTTTAGTTGAAAAATTCAGCGTAATTTTTCTAGCATAAATAGCATAAAAAAAAATTACGTGAAAGTTGACTGCCGCCGGTGGTGGCGCTGATCGTTCAACGGGCCCTAGATTCAAAAAAATGCATGGCATAAAGCATAATTATTATTATTATTTTATAATTGTTTTGAGTTAATTTGAATATGAATACTAACAATTAACATCGTTATTAAAAAATTAATATATAATAAATATAATATAGTATATACACCATATAATTAAAAATTTCAAGAAGTCGAAAGTAATCGAATCCTCAAAATAACAAAAACACAAACAAATTTGGATCAAAATCACAAGTAGAAAAAAACTTTGAGAAAACAAACAAAAAAGGAGGAAAGAAAAAAGAAGGCAACCTTCCAAAACCCCTTCCTTCTTTTTCTTTCATCCTTTTTTGTCTCTACTCCCACCACCATTTACATAAATAAAATTTAAACAGGAAACTGCCAATTTCCTGCCAGTTTCCCGCCAGTTTCCCATGGAGGGTGATAGGAGACGCAACATTTGTTGAATTCTTTTTTTTAGTGTTGCAGCTTTGAAGAGGGTGCTGGAAGAGCACCGAAACGTCGGAAAGAAGGGAGGGGTTTTGGAAGGTTGCCTTATTTTTTCTTTCCTCCTTTTTTGTTTGTTTTCTCAAAGTTTTTTTCTACTAGTGATTTTGGTCCAAATTTGGTTGTGTTTTTGTTATGTTGAGGATTCGATTACTTTCGCAATTCTTGAAATTTTTAATTGTGATTTTGTTTGGACGTTGAGAGGAAATCATGTTCTTAGTGATGCGAGTTCGAGTTCAGGTTTAAATACACTATATATGTTACTACAGTAATTAAATGAAACTTTTTACATTCTCATCATGGATGAGAAGGTATTGGTTTTATGTGAAAAATGACTTTCGAAATTTTCATCAAATCTTTACGTTTTGAGACCCCCTGAGACAGAAAAAACGGTTTTTACAAAAGTTTCTGTCTGTCTGTCTGTAGGTCGTGTGCGGCATAACTCTCGATAGAATTATCAGATTGAATTGAGCTTTGCCACAGTTTATCGGAGCCGAAAAAGTAAGGACAAGTTCGTTAACCAGCCACATCCAATCAAAATTGAGGGGTTGAGCACTACTTTTGTGTTTTTGAAAATAATTTTTTGGAAAAATCAAAAATTTCAATACTGGTTTTAGATAGTGCTCATAAATCTCTAAAAATTATCCTGATAACATTTTTTGATTAAATCAAAATTAGAAATGTTACAGCATATTCAAATTCGAAAAAAGTCAATATCAAAATTCCATTTTCCAGTTAAATTATACGAGATACGAAAAAACGTTATGATACAATATTATTGAATAAATAAAGACCTCCAAATTTGAATTGTAACATTTTTTCATAAGATGCATATTTTTTTTTTTAATTAAAAAATAATCTATTGAAAATCCAAAATTTAATTTTTTAACAATAATATGTGAAATACGAAAAAAACGTAAGAATACAAAGTTGTTCGCTTCAAAAATATCTACAAATTTTGTCTCACACAGTTTATGAAAAAACATATATTTTTCGTTTCAATTCCAAAAAATACGATTAAAATTCAATAATTCCATTTTTTAGACAAAATATGGGAGATACAAAAAAAACGTTTATATGGAAAATTGTTTGCCTAAATGAGGTTTACAAATTCTCATTAAGACATTTCGGGACAGGATGTATATTTTGTTTTGATTTTTAATATTAAAAAAATTCGATTTTTTTCACCAAAATATGTGAGATACGAAATAAGCGTTGTTCTGCAAAATCGTTTCCTTAAATAAAGTCTACGATTGTTTTTCCTTTTTTAGATATTTGGAAGAAAATAAATTATTTTAATCATGTAATTTATTAAAAAGTTACTGAAATGTATACAGAAAATCGAGCGCGAAGCGCGAGCGTCATGATGAGAATGTGTTCCTTAAGGCCGATAGAGCCTTAAGTAAATTGAATTTCCTGTTTCACTTAAATTCAAAAAGAAATTCAGTGACTTTGAGAAAATGTGTAATTCACATCATCTGTAATATTATTATAAAATTGGTTTGAGCTTTAGTATCTAATTATAATAAATAAACTTGAATGTATGTGAAGAGCACAAGAACGAGCGCGAAGCGCGACGATCAAATCGGGCGCCTTAGGCGCGCTCAAACTTGCGAGCGAAGCGAGCCGCGCGCGAAAGCGCGCGATGAGAAATCGTGCCCGCGAAGCGGCAGATTTTTTAAAATATAAACATTTCAAAACTACTGTTTGGAATTTGAAATGATAATTTGTTAATATTATACTATGAAATAAATTATAAATTACTTAAATATATTAATAATATATTATTATTATATATTATAGTTCAAAGCGGTGAAATAGTTGAGGTCTCTTATGAGTGCTCTGAAAAAATTTCTTTATCTACAAATATACTTTACTTATTTTTCTATTTATGTATTCATAACATATTCAATCAATTTTTTGTCATTTATTAATTTTTTTATTTATCTGCGTTGTATTATTTTATTTTGAAATTCATGCTGTATCGTAAAATTATGAATTTAAGTTTTTAATTTATATTACTTCAGAAATTCCATGTAATTCAGTAAAACTATAAGCATTAAAAAGTAAGGAATGTTAATTAACAAAAAATCTGAACTTATATTCTTTTTTAAAGTCCAAGACTTTATTCTAATATCAAAATTGTTAGAGATCATAATTTTTTTTCCACTTCAACACAATCCAATTTTAACTAGCTCACATTAACTTCAATTCAGAATTTAAAAAAATATTCTTTCTCATCTCTTTTTTATTTCAGTCACTTTCATTTATTTATTTATTGCGGTGCAAAAGAAATTCATTGCACAGGTAGATACAATTAATTAATATTGAGACATTAATCTTTATTATATTATATAGTTAATTATTAATATCTCTATCAAATAAAATTTTTTATTTTAAACTAATTAAGAAAATAAACAATATGTTCGACGTACTTACTCTTCTCAAAACTTTTACTCCATTTTACAACTTTATCCGAGCAAGACTTATATCCGGATTTACACCCAAACAGACACATTTCACCATTTTTTGCACCAATTTTTTTAGACATTTGTTTCTAGACTCACGGAATTCATTTTAGTACCGTTCAATAACTCGAAAATTTGAAAATTTACAGGAAAAAGCTTTGAAAACTACATTTTAAAATGTGAATTTCGTGTAAGTCGGCCCAATTAACAGTCAGCGCCACCATGGCAGCCAGTCACAATCATGTCATTTTCAACTTAAAGATGCAGGGGGCTGATTCCAACCATATGAATTACTATTGCAGCAATATTTTTTTCATAGCGCCTCCTTTGAAAATCCGATTTTCGGTACCTGTAGAGCGGGTCGAAACTACAATTTTCAACCCTAGGGTTGAAAGTCGCTGTAATAAATAAATCCCAAGCATTTCTTTCAGTGTGGACGCCTCGCTGCGCGCGAGACTACGCATTAGACAAGTTTTAACGCGTTGATCTCAAGTGATCTCAAGCTAACTGGAGCTGACTCGCTCGAGCATGCACGGAATCGTAACGATTCTGAATGATCCCCGGTGATTCTTATGAATCTCACTGATGAACGCGGCTTTCAAACTTTCAGAATCAATCTCTAAGATTTTACTCAATCAATCTGATTCCCCATATGATTCTGAAAAATCTTTCCACGAGTCGCTGATTCTGAATCGATTATAAGTATGAAAAATCATTGATTCTTCAGAATTCTTCTAGTGAAAGGCCCCTCGACATTGAAAAAATTTATGAAGCAAAAAAAAAAATTTATTATTGATTTGCTTCAAATATTGCGTTAACGATCCCTTATTAAATTGGTACATCATTTCATTAACAAGTGGATTCTTTCATTACTATATCTTAAGGGGGTCGTCTACCTTCGAGGTTTCAAAAAATCGATTTTCTCCTTTCATGCATATTTCGAATCTAGACGTTACCAGGAATGTGCTCTGTAAAGGATTTTACCAGAAACACGATAGTTCACGAGTATTCGATCGTCATTCATGGCCACCCGCGATCTTTTCACGCGCCTGGCGGTTTAAACGCGTTTCCACAAAAGTCATGTTTTCCAAAAGTTTTGGCAAGAGTCCATATAAAATGTTTGGAACATTAGGGATTTCTAATTTTCCAGCAGACATATCGCTACATGGAGAGATTTTTTATTGATTCCTACTGTCGGAAAATATAATTTTTTACTATGTTCCATTTAGACTGTGGACCAGAGTAACATTATCACGATAATTCTACAAATATCTCAAAAAATGATGGATAAAATTGCAATTTTTTTAGAGAACAATCGAAAAATCTATGAAATTAGTAGAATCATACTTTTTAAAACAGGTAAAATATCAATGATTTGATGGAAAATTTTTCTAACCTCAATATTTAATGACCTCCTGTTTAGAAATAAATTTGGCAGTTGCTTTTAATATATAAGACTTTACCGAAAATTTTCCGTTAATATTACTGACGTGGCTTTCTCTCAATGAGATAAATATTAGAAATACTCAATCAAAAAATTGTTTTGTTTTGACAAAAACTTTTATAATTTATTCAACATATTGTTAGAGGTGAAATTTTTTTTTTTGTCGATGCGTTTTGTGCGCCAAGAATAAAAAAAAACCCTCTTATTGGAGCAGTTACTTAAAAAAAATACTTGTTATCTCAAACATAAAAAACTGTGACACTTTTGAGATGTTCATTAAAGGTAATATTAACAGGTATCAAATAAAAATTTTAAACATTTCATTACCTTGCGGAGGACAGTCAAACTTGATAAAAACTGCCCCAAAATTCTCTGAAAAATTTTCAATGGACGGCCAAGACCTCAAAAGTCATTTAAAACATTTACATACAGGGAAATCTCAAACCTATCAAAATAACAATGATTTAAAACATGTTTTTTTAGCGTGTATCTAAAGACGAAATAAAATTTATTATACTTTTTCAGAATCCTGGTATATATAACATAAAAGTAAACAGATATTTGGAAAAATGTTAAACTAAAAATTAGACATTTCTAAATTATATTGTTACTGTAAATTATATTTTTAATAAAATATACGAGAATTCTAGTCTTATACACTGAGTAAAAAATGCTATTGAATCAATAGCATTTCTTTCCAAAAGCATGTATATCACGGATTAAAATCAATATGCTATAGAATTAGTAACATATTTAATGGTTCTTGTAGTCTATTTTATGAAAGAAATGCTTTTGATTCAATAGCATTATTTTCTCAGTGTACCGTCAAAATTTTTTATTATGTTTAGAATAGATTAATTCCAACCCTTTCGAAAAATCATATGTAGGAAACTACCTAGGAAACTATGTAAGGAACTATATGGGAAACTACAGGGGAAGCTATATGGGAAACTATATAGGAAACAATATGGGAAACTGTATAGTAATTTGAGCCCGGATCCTATATAGTTTCCCATGTAGCTTCCGCTATGGTTTCCTGAACAGTTTCCCACGTGGTTTCCTACATAGTTTCCCATGTCTTTTATTTATTTGATGATTGTTTTCAAAATTGTAGAACATTACAATAAGAATGTTGAAGTTGAATGTTAAACCATATTATAAATAATTATAAAAAAAACTAAAATTCGATTCTTTGTATTTTACTGTTTTTTTAACGAACATAATTATAAACATATTTAAATTATAGCTCCCTCCTAACGTCGTATCAATGTGAAAAAAAGACATGGGAAACTATGTAGGAAATCATATGGGAAACTGTACAGGAAACCATATCGGAAACTACATGGGAAACTATATAGGATCCGGGCTTAAATTACTATACAGTTTCCTATATTATTTCCTATATAATTTCTTGCATATTTTCCCATATAGCTTCCCCTATAGTTCACCATATAGTTTCCTACATAGTTCCCTATGTAGTTTACTACATAGGATTTTTCAATAGGGAAGGAATTAGCAGGTAAACACGTATATCTTTGCTTAACAGTTTAAAACATGACTTCAATACTGATTCAAAATTATTGCATGTAATTCTGATAATAAGCTCATTTTGTCAAACTTTTAACGCGTTTATAATTTTATGAATCTTTTATAGACGTTGTACAGGACTCTCCTAGGACGGGTCTAGGCATACCTGTTAAAACCAAAAAACCCCCTCTCTCGAACCAATACACCACCCGCGGAACCGCCTTTCGGCTTTAAACTTCACGGGTGGTTGGTTCCATTAAAGTCGCGTACGACTCTTCCGTCATCCGTTCGCTCGGAACTTCCACCCGCGGCCACACGCCCACTAGGATAACCGACTAGCCGCGCCACCCAGGGGAGGAACAAACAGATTCCTTCCCCGAACGACGCGGACAGCCAAGTCTACCCGAGACGCAGGACCGCGGGTGCCGGCCCCGATGCGATTTCTACTGGCCCTCCCCGTTGTTTCGCTCTCGACGCCCATCAAGTTCTCTCGTCTTCATCACAAGTGTGACGAATGACTCGATGAGCGTCCAGAACCGTTCAGACTGGAGCATGAGGGGGACCATAGTGTCAGGAGTAAGTTCGGAACCCACCGCCTGACCGAGGACCCCCCTAGCCACACCCCATTTTGCGCAGACGAAGAGTGCGTGCTCTGCGTTATCCACCGGGGAATCGCAGTAGCAACACGTCTCCTCGTCTCTCTTCTTAAAGCGCCTCAGGTACGCGTTAAAACAGCCATGGCCCGAGAGCGCTTGTGCCAAGTAAAAGCCGACTTCCCCGTGCTTTCTGTTCAGCCAGGTGGCGAGCTCCGGGATCAGGCGGTAGGTCCATCTCCCTGTCTGCTCACCATGCCATCTCATCTGCCATTTCTCGACGAGTCTGCGCCTTCCATCCTTGCGGATGGCCTCCTTCGCGCTAGCGATTTCCTGCAGGTCGGCGCAGGTAAGCTCCTTGCGAAGCTGAAAGGTTTCCTGCCTTTCCTTCGCCAATAAATCTATTGGCGGGACGCTCGCCAGGACCAGCATAGCGCTCGTCGAGATAGTTATATATGCCGAAACTATTCTCAGCGCGACAAGTCTCTGCGCCGAGAACAGCTTCTTCTGGATAGCATGGTTTTGCAAGGCATTGGCCCAGACCGGAGCTGCATAAAGCAGCTTCGAATGGACCACGCTCGCCACCAATCTTCTTTTCGCTTCCCTGGGTCCACCAATGTTTGGCATAAGCCGGGCCAAGTTTGCTCCACATTGGATAGCTTTGGCGGCTGCGATCTTTAGGTGTTCGCCAAAGCTAAGCCTACGATCCAGCTGCACCCCCAGGTACTTAATGCTTGTTTTCCACTCGACTTCATCCTCTCCGAGAACGATCCTCGGGTATTGGAAGGATCTCCTGTCCGTAACGAGCAAAGCCTCGGTTTTCTCAGGGGCCATTTTAAGACCTCTGCCATCCAACCAGCGCTTCGCTCGCCACAGACTTTCATTGATCCTCAGCTCTAGGATTCCGACGTCGTCAGCGGCGCACACGACTAGTGCGTCATCCGCGAAGCCGACGATGCTCGTTCCAGCAGGCAGGTCCATGCGCAGGAAATCGTCGTACATGACGTTCCAAACGAGTGGACCCACCCGCGACCCTTGAGGGGCGCCACATGTCATCTCCTCCTTGAGAGAACATTTGTCGCCCTCATATATCACCCACCTGTCGCTCAGATAGTCATCTATCATTCGCAACAGGTAGTCTGGAACCTTTTTCCGCACCATCGCCTCGATGCAGATGTTCCATCTCGCGGTATTGAACGCATTGCGTATGTCAATGCTAACCAACGCACAGAATCCCTTACGCTTACCAGTTCCTTTTCTTGCATTTGTGGCGATGTTAACCACAGCTTGGATGGCGTCCACAGTGGACCTGCCTTTCCTGAATCCGAACTGGTTTTCCGAGAGCCCGTTCTCCCCGACCAAGAGAGCCTGAAGCCGTTGTAGAATCAACTCCTCCAGAAGCTTCCCCATCGTGTCCAATAAGCATATTGGTCTATACGACGAGGCAACCCCTAGAGGTTTTTTTTTCCCTTCCTCAGCAGGACCAACCTCTGCTTCTTCCAATCTGCGAAGAACCTCCCCTCCCGAAGACAGGAGTTAAAGGCTTCTAGGAGGATCTCTGGGTACGCCCCGATCACCTCTTTGAGGATCTCGTTCGGCACCCCGTCGATACCCGGCGCTGTATTTGCCTTAAGCCTTCCACCCGCTCTCTTTAGTTCTTCGAGAGTGAAGAGTTCTTCGCGCCGGACCACGCAGGAACTTCGGTCCTGTCTTTGGAACGGCTCCACGTGTGGAAACAAGCTACGCACAATGTACTGGACTCGATCGGGATTATCCAGGCCCGGGGTCTTTCTTCTAGCCACCAATCTCTTGGTGACAATTTTGAAGGCGAGACCCCATGGGTTCTTCTCGACCTCACCGATCAAGTCTTTCCAGCATTGAAGTCGGCTTTTCTTTATGCCTCGCCTCAAAGCTGTTTTTGCCCCTTTCCATGCCTCGTGCAGCGTAGCATCCCCCTTTGAACGGGTGAATTTTCGCCGCGCTGCGAGGCATTCTCGACGTAGGGCTGCCAACTGGTCGTTCCACCAGTACATCGAACCCTTGGCTTGCCTGCGCTCACGGCGAGGCATCGAGTAGTCGCAAGCCGCGACCACCTTCTGCCTCAACGAGCGCACAGCAGCTTCAAACGACCCAGCAGGGCAGACCCAACCAAGCTCATCGATGAGCCTGGTTTCTTCGAGGTGTTCGCGAAGTCTTTCCCTGCTGAGTCGTCTCGTGTTCCAGGAGGGGCTCCTTCCTTCGCCGCCCCTACCCTTATCTACCGTCTGACACCGTTGTTCTAGTGTGAATTCGATGCACCGGTGGTCACTCAAGGTTATTAAATCGAGGACCGACCAGTCGCTTATCCTTGAAGCGAGGCGAGGTGCGGCAATTGTGAGATCAATTATTGACCCCCCCGCTCCTCGTCTGAACGTAAATTCCCCGCCCTGATTCAAGACGATCAGTTCGTTCCTAGCGACCATCTCGCCAACCAAGATTCCCCTCCTATCTAGGCGGGCTTCACCCCACTCGGGCGACTTACTGTTGAAGTCACCCCCTATGAGGGATCGCCCGATGGCCTCACGGAGGCTTTCCTCAAGGAGGAGGATCTGGGTCTCAAAGACATCGAAGGGATCGCCGGGGGAGAAGTAGCAGCTGTACACACGCACATCCGCCACCTCCACCCAGACGAACCCTGCGTCGGTCTCCAGGAAGTCCCCGACGCCCAAATCAGGGTTGCAAACAAGGATGCCGGCCCTCCTTGATCCATCCTGATACCAAGCAGAGTTATCGGACCACTTGTACTGCTCACTAATGAGCAGCACATCAGCCCTCCTCTCCTTGGCAGTCTGCATCAGGAGGTCCTGGGCATCCCTCCCCCTTCCGAGGTTGAGCTGCAGGAACTTCAATTCCTGCCTCTCAACCTCCGAAGCTCTTCCCGGAAGACCGGGCAGGAGCCGCTCCCCGAAACATGGGTGACATCTTTGTCGCCCCTGTCTGCGCATGACAGGCACCTTGATGGCGCCTTACAGGTCCTGGCCAAGTGTCCCGTGGCACCGCATCTCCAACAGGCGTTTTTCCTGTCGGGGTTGCAGCAGCCCCGGGACCCGTGGCCGTACCCAAGGCACCTGAAGCAGCGGGCGACTTCCAGGTGTTCGCGAATGCGGCACTCTACCCACCCGATCCTCAACTTGCCTAGCTGAAGCAGACGCGCGGCGTCTGCCTCAGCCAGCCGGATGACTGCAGTCTTCACCCCACCAAAGCGGGTGAAGAGCCTGCAGGACCCCTCAAAAGCTGGTCTGCCCAATGCCAAGCACAGGGCAGACACAACCTCCTCTTTTTCAACGGTCTCGTCGAGGTCCCTAATTTCGAGGGACCTCGTCGAGACCAGGGCCGAAATCTCTGCCCTCTCCCCGACCGCCAGGTCGAGCTCCTTCCGGAAGGCCGAAACGTCTCCCCCCTTTTTGAGGACCAGAAGGACTTCTTCCTTCCTGGTCCTCCGGATAGACAGGACCTCAAGTCCTGCCTTCCGGGGGTCGACTTTCGCCTTCATCTCCTTCAAGATGTCGGCGTAGGACTGGCCGTCCTTCGCCGAAACCTTGATGGCGTCGCCCGACCTGGCGGGCGAGGAGCGCTTCGAAGTTCTCTTGGCGTTTGTACCCTGTGCTTCTTGCACAGGGTCCTTCGCCCTTCTCTCCGTATCCACTTTTTTCTTTTCCTTTTTTTTTTCTTTTTGGTGACCACTTGCCAGTCCCCATCTTTAATCGGGGCCTGGCTCTTGGCCACCTGTGCATACGACGGTGACGGGCCGCCCTTCCCCCTCTTAGGAGTTCTTTCCTGAGGGGGGGAGGGGGCTGCCCTCTTCTCACCTGTAGTTTGAAGTTGTGGGGTGTCTCCCAGAGACGCAGAGCGCGGTCTCCGGAAGATACCCATTTTTGGCGAGACGGGGTGGGTCTCCAGCCTCTTCTGGAGTTCCACCCCGCTTTCAAGTAGGCACCTGTGGGTGTTGAGCATACCGCCCACCACCTCAGCTGCCTCGTTTACCGAGTCTTTTACACAGCCATGGTTATTCCTGAGCATACCCTTTTGTATTACGCTCAGGGCCCTGGCTAGCTTTTCCATTTTCTCATTTTGCTCCTTCAGGAGCTGAAGGACGTCCTTCCATCCTTCAGCTCCTGATGAAGCACCCAAGTCGACATTCCCCACAGTATTTTTGTTCAAATCCATAAATAATTTTTACCAGCGCATCGTGCGTAGAGGAGCGGGTCGGAATAGTTGGGAACGGGTGTACCCTCGGACCGAAGTCCTACCCCAGTTCCCTGAGGCCCAACCTCCGCTTAGCCGGTCCCGGAGTACACGGACAGACCGGACTCGCTCGAGGCAACACAGGCTCCGACACCACATCGGATTATGATAGACAAGATTATTTTCAAATTTTGTGTTGTGGTCGTGATATTGTAGTGACTACATTGATATTAAAATGCCAAAAGCAAAAAGTACATAAATCCTAACATTGTAATGAACTAGATTATTACTTGAAATATTTTTTTATTAACAGTAATTTGAAAAGAAAATTATAATTTTAAATGTATAACGTTATTATGTTTCATTATTTTTTATATCATATATTCAATTTTCCAAACTGAATTTTTTAGAAAGAAAATTATTTATAATGTAATTTATTTTTAGATGCGTAAAAATCGAATAGTTCTACAGACTTTGAAGATGGGTTTGAAGATTATACTGTTTGTATACTTTTAATCATACTGTTGCATCACTAATCTGAATTCATGAAATAAATTTTTTTGAACCAACTATTTATTGTTATTAAACGAAAAGCCTTTAAATTTTACTATTTGTAAAAATACAAAATTAGAAGGGGCCATGTCTGGACCAGATCGGGCCCCCATTTTACAAGTCTAGATCTGGGCCCGATCGGGTAGGGCGTTTCATTAGTGGTCTGGCGCTAGACAGATTACCCTATCGGGGCCACATTTTTCCCGATCGGGGCCCAATCGGCGCCCCACCAAAATTTCTGCACGGGTACACTGAGAAAACTGGAGTGTCAAACTTTGAGTGTCAAAATGTAGATAGTCAGTTTGAACTTCTAGATAGTACAACACTTTCTCCGAAATTTTTCTCTTTGGTCAGGGAGACACTCATTTGATATTCTGCTTAACTGTTACCAGAGGGTCAGAATCACTATAAAGAGTGTCGATTGGTGAAATACGCGCCAAAATTGTAAAGTCACGTGGGATCGCCTATTTTTCCTCCAATATCACCAGCGTGGACTCTAACCTCATTGCCGGTTTCGCATCCTTTACGTGTTAAAGTGTCACGAGGGTTATTTTTGCCAACTAATTGTTGAGTACCTATTTCACTTGCTATAATAACATAATAATTGTGAAAGCTTAAATGTAATTGTTTTGAGGTTAGCCATAGAGGTAGATTATAGTCTGTTTTTCCCCTCTTCGATAATCTATTTTTCTTCTCTGCGATGATCAACTCTTCCCTCTAAAGTATTCAAGTTGACCATCTTATTTTCACAATTCACAGGTAATAAGTTACACTATCTAGAAGGCTGTCCTATAGTTTAACCTCAAATATAGTCTGCTTCACCCTCCAAATGTTTAGGTTGACACTCCAGTTTTCTCAGTGTATAGATCTTTGTGTAGTAAACGATTTTGTATCATGACTTTTTTTTGTATTTTGTATAATTTAACCTATATTATCAATTTCTGTCAGATGTGGCTAGTTTACGAACATGTCCTTACTTTTCGGCTCTGAAAAAGTATGGCAAAGCTCAATTTAATTCGATAGTTCTATCGAGAGTTATCGAGTATACGACTTACAGACAGACAGACAGACACTTTCGTAAAAACCGTTTTATCTGATTCATGGGATCTTAAAACGTAGAGATTTGATAAAAATTCTAAAAGTGATTTTTATTCAAATAAAACCAATACTTTCTTATATAATGAGAATGTCAAAAGAATTCGTGTACATAATTCAATTTAGTCAGAATAAGAATTCCGTAAAGCGCATTTTATTCGGAAGCCATTTTTTCAATTTTGAGTATGTATTAATAAATTTTAGAAATACGTAATCAAAAAATGATTTTGTCTTGAAGAAAACTTTTATTATTCATGCCAAAATTTTAATCTTAAATCTTCTGATAGAAAACCTTTTATTTTGTCTATTCTTTGAAATAGCAAGTTACCATTGCTTTAATTATGTCAAAATACTATTTTTTCGAAAGTTAATTATTCGTTTTATTATATTACAAAATATTTCCTCCAAACGAATAAATAATTTAAATTTAATTATATTGAAAATTTATTTATTTGAAAATAGTATATTGTGCAACTAGGAAAAAAATGTTTATTTTGTGAATGTAAAGTTTGATGCCCGAGCAAATCGAGGGCAACAATCACATGAATAAAAAAATGTTTTTCCTGTGTTGCAACATACACGTTCATGACAAGAACAAATAATTTCTCAGACGTATTATCACATCCTACGACCTGTATAAGCATTCGTACATTATGTATTGAATTTGAAAAATATATGTCAATTAAGATTATATTATTTATATTATCGGCTATCCTCGTCCTTGTTCAGACTAGACATCTTTTACATATCTTTGCTGTTAAAAAACAAGGAGTCTGAGACCAGAGGCTGGATAGAAAAGTGATGGTACAGGATGTCATAAAATTCAAGAAAAACATTTATTTGAGCCATATAAATTATTTTGTTTTTTTTTGTACAAGATGAAAACATCATATATATTATTATATGTATGAATCGGCGAAAGTAAAATGCATCTTTTACATGGATAACTCCTGTACAAAAGGCTTTCGTAAAATAACAATATGTAAAACACTGCTGTCATATAAATATATAGGGGAGAAGCGGCGAAATTGGCGCACCTAATAGAAAGTGCGAGTTTAAAAAGAAAGTATATGACTAAAAATTATGAAAAAATATTTATTTAATAGCTGGATATCTTTTCTATACTTTCCAATGGATAAAGATTGCATTGAAAATTATTAAAGCAGGTTTTTATTCAGATTTCCGAAGGACTGCACCTGCGTCAATTTACCCGCCATGTCGGGTAAATTGACGCACTAATATTATAATCTTCTCTTGCCACGTATTAGTTATATTTTCATAGATTTAGAATTACATTTCAGTAGCAAAGGTTGATGAAAAGAGGTAGTTATAATTTGAAACTAAATTTGAGATAGTATATCAAGATATGTGAAGTTTTTTATACCTTTATTCACATAAACCAGCCAAAGTTAAAATATATTTTATATTTGTACAATAAAATACTGGCAATTGTGGATATTTAAGTGAATATTCAAATTGAAATCATTTTTATAGAGAATTATTTGAATTTGTAATCAGAAGTATATACAATTATTAACTTTAGAAGACTTATAAATAATAGAAACAATCAATCAAAAATACAAATTTTTTACTTACATTGCTTTCACATCTTAAAATCGAGAAAACTTTCAAAACACTGTCAGACTGCAAATTAATTATTAAAAATCGCTTTTAAAATTCCTTAATACCTCAAACTTAAAAAAAAATTTAACCACTGATTGTTCAAATGAATATAACCTTACAAAGTCGTTACATCAGTTTTGCGAACCACATTACCTCCCATGTCACGAAAAATCTTAAGAAAAAGATTAGCAGAAAAGTCCAGCAACATTTAAATGTATATATATGTATATATTAATAATTGTGTACTTATTATCTTCTTTATATTTTCAATCATAAACATCCGAGCACTTGACTTCAGTCACCGGTTTCCAGAAACACAACACGTGTTCCAACTTCGCCTCTGATTTGAATCTCGTATGCGCCAATTTTGCCGCAAGTGTATCGTTCATTAATTAAATACTTTTTACGTAAAATGCTTATTTTTTCATACAAATATTCTATCCTAATCGTAAGATTAAATATCAAAGATTATAAAATCGTTGCATTAATCTAATTCACCTTGAATTACTATTATTTAACGATTTAACTCAATGGCTTCGAACATAACCATTATGCCAAAAAACGATTAATCGCAATAAAACTGTATTAAGCAATTAGATTTTTATAATGTTTTCTATCAAATACATATCATACAAGAATGCACACAATAGAACTATTTTTATTTTTTGTTATGTTATCATTTTCTGAAAAATAGGGTGCGCCAATTTAGACGACGCGCCAATTTCGCCGCTTCTCCCCTATAATTCTGATCAAAGTACCTTTTATATTTTTCGACCTTCTTTTCTACTAGCAAAGGACAAGTTTGTTAAACATATATACATTTATTGACTTACTCGGAATTCGTCTCTGACGTATACAAAAAGCGAAAATATCATAAAATTATTCAGCTATTTCTGTTTGGCAAACGTTTGAAATGCTTGAATTGAATAAAGAAAATTTACAATTGTTTTTTGTAACCTTGATCTAATAAGGACACGGTGATTGGTACCAGTATATATATATGGCATATTATGATCGAAATTTGTCACAAGAAAGTTTTAGAAGTCTGTTAACATGAAGATTCTCAGCTCTGCTCTACTTTGGGCACTGGTGCATGTGGCGTTTTCAATAGGTAAATTTCTATTTTTTACATTCTCATCATGGATGAGAAGATAATAGTTTTACGTGAAAAATAACTTTCCGAATTTTCATCAAATCTTTACGTTTTGAGACCCCCTGAGTCAGGAAAAACGGTTTTTACGAAAGTGTCTATCTGTAGTAGGTCGTATACTCGATAACTCTCGATAGAATTATCAGATTGAATTGAGCTAAGGCACACTTTATCGGAGCCGAAAAAGTAAGGACAAGTTCGTTAACCAGCCACATCCAACCAAAATTGAGAAAACTAGACCATTTTTTGTGTTTTTGAAAAAATAAGAAATTCCAATACTTGTTTTTGATAGAGCTCATAAAGATCTACAAATTTTAATTACAGTATTTTTTCATAAGATGTATATTTTTCTTTTTAATTTAAAAAATACTATTGAAAATCCAAAATTCAATTTTTTAACAATAATATTTGAAGTACGAAAAAAACATAAGAATGCAAATTTGTTCGTTTCAATGAAAATCTTAATCAAATTTATCCAGAATATTCAGAGAACGTTCGCAGAGAACGTTCCTGGAACCTTCCATAGGAACGTTCAGAGAGCATTTCTAATGTATACTAGATTTTTATTCATTTAAAGTCTTGTAAAATTAAGATAGAATTTCAGTAAATTCAGTTGCTTCTTAAGAAAATTTACTAAACAATTTCTTAAATGTCAGTTACAAAGTGTTGAACATTCTGATACTTTTATCTGAAAATTCTGAAACTTGTAACAGAAATTATTTAACATCTTGGGTAACTGGAGTTTTATGCAGTTACACGTGACTGAAAATTTTGTTACAGTTTCGTAAATTTTATGATAATATGATAATTTTATAAAAATTCTGTTACATTTTGACAGTTTTAAGATATATTTTTTGAATATTTAGTTACGTTTCATAATATTAAGAAAAATTTCAGAAAATTTTGTACATTTTTTGCAATTTTAAGATACCTTTACTTAAAAACATCATGAATGTCGTCAAATTTTGCGTTACCTTTGCAACATAAATTTTTTTTTAATTTCCGAACATTTCTAACAGTCTACTTACAATTAATTGACAATTAATGTCTCTTCAAACGCAATATTGGTTGCCCTGAAAATGCCTTCAGAGAGAAGGCACACAATAAGCATCTCTATATTTATGTCTAAAGAAACCGTCTCTTTTAACTCATACTTTATCTCAGACGTTAAACGATTATTGACTAAATTAAAACTTTAATTTTAATTGTGAAATAAATTTATCATTTTACGTTTTTCATGAGAATAACAAAAACTGACAATTTAATGACATAAAAAGTAAATATTTATAATAATTGCGTTAAATAATACATTTTACACATTTAAGTCAGTTTTTGGGATCGCTAGTCATAGAACAATCTTTGTCAAGATAAGATAAAAGTCAGTATCCATCCCCTATTTCTTGAGAAAGCTTGTATGTATATGAATATAATTCAATGCTTTTGAATCTGCTTAATTATAAAAATTTCTTTTTGCCTGTAAAATTTAGACGAATTCTTTGGTATTTTATATGAGAATGGGACGCCTTTTGGCAACGCATTTCTTCTCACAGTTGATACTGCCATATCTACTAGTAATTTTAAATGGGAAAAATTCTTAAAAATGATGTTGAAATTTTATTTCGACCTGACAAGACTAATCGCTTTAAAATGTATGTAGAATCGTATGAGGAATATAAAATACATCGTATGGTAGTCATGAAGGTGGGTGATTTCAATAAGACAGATTTTGTAATGATTAAGGTAGTTGTCGTGCCAAAAATCAGTCTCTGGAAAAAGAAGTTTTTCTATGATTTCAAGACTGGTAATTATATCATCAGCCGTGTCATATGTAAGGAAAGACACTCGTTTTAATAAAAAAAAATTTTAAATTACGAAAAATAATATTTTAATAATGTTTTTTTCAATAGGATATATTTCCTTATTATCGCTTCTTACCAATTTTTTGAAAATGATTGAAGTTTCTTAAATCATAGCTTATTTTTTCGATGAAAATATTCTCTACAACTTAACCGTTTCCAATTTTTGAAAATAAATTCTTTGATGGTTGAAATCATTAAAAAACAATTTTCCAAAACTAAATTTTTATAAATAAATTGCTGAATTTGATAATAATTTATTCATTTTCAAAAATTGGAAACGGTTAAGTTGTAGAGAATATTTTCATCGAAAAAATAAGCTATGATTTAAGAAACTTCAATCATTTTCAAAAAATTGGTAAGAAGCGATAATAAGGAAATGGCCTATTACAAAAAACATTAGTAAAATATTATTTTTCGTAATTTTTAAATTTTTTTTATTAAAACAAGTGTCTTTCCTTACATATGACACGGCTGATGATATAATTACCAGTCTTGAAATCATAGAAAAACTTCTTTTTCCAGAGACTGATTTTTGGTACAACTACCTTAATGTATAAAAAACAACAGATTACCAAAATTTACTAAAATTTTTTAATTTTGAAAATGAAATTTAGCTTCAGCTGGTTAAAGGAAAAATTCCAGATGATGTTGAAGCTCTATCTAGTTTCTCACACCTAGCAAATGTGGAGCCTGTAAATGGAGATGTCCAGGTGTTGTCTTGGTACAAGGGCAATGATCAAAGTAAGTTTGATATGTTAAGCGAATAACTGAAACTTTTAAGGCTCTTTATAATTGCCACACTAACTTTATCATTAAGCTGGTTGAAATCTTTCTCTCTAAATTAGAATTAATGGAATCCACTGCTAAATAGTGAATATACTCTTTAAAACTGAATCAGTCGAATTTTCACTGATTGAATCAGTGATTTGCCTTTTCACTGATTAATCAGTGAAAAAATATTTTTTACTGTTAAATCACTTAATTTTCACTTATTCATCAGTGAAAAATATTTTTTCACTGATCAGTGAATTTTGACTAATTTACAGTAACCTCTTTTTAGCTATTTGAATCAGTCAAATTTCACTGATAATCAGTAGATTTTGACTAATTCAAATTTAGAGAGTACACTGATTATTAGTTATCAGTATACCACCTGAAGTACAATCAACTCTATGAATGAGGTAGCTAACAATATGGCCACTTCCCCTAATATTCTCTTGAGTACGCTGGACCGCTCGCCATCACTCTTGCGCTAACCTCGAAATTCCGCACATATAGATTTAGTACTGAGATGTAGTGTGTACTATTTTTCTTGCTACCCGGTCGAAAGTACGAAAACAATTGCATGTGTGCATTGGAATATATTGATGCCTGCCCCAACATTTGCGGTACGAGCGGAGCGAGTGCTGCTGGTCGGGGGGGGGGGGGGGGCATCAAATACATCTATAAATTAAGGTTTAGATTTCTATTTTCTTGTTTCCATCTTTGGTAATTATCATAGACTAGCATGTATCTGTCAGCGGACTTTTTGGGTAAGGTGTCAGTTTCTACTATTAATTGTGCTTCAGTTTCAAAGTTTTTATTAATTTCTTCTTCATCTGTCGATTCATCAGATGATATGTCCTTCATTTTTTTATTTTTATTTTTGTGACACTTCAGTCACTACTATTACATTCTAAATAATATCCACTCATTGCCACTAATAATTATTATAGAGGGCGTGCATATAGCTTGACCAATGCATAAAAGTTAGACTTTCTGCCGTGAAATTGGTGCCGAAACCACGTACTTTCGACTAAGGTAGTAAGAAAAATTCTTATTTACATTCGGCGTAGTACCATGCCTCTTGCAAAGGTTGGCGTAAGGCCGACTTTTCTAGCTGGGTCAGTCTATATCGAGGGGTAAATCACTCTAAAATCACCGAGACAACGTTCATCGTTATATGATCGTTGTAGTAAGCGATCAAATGCTATTGTTTCTTACTCGACGCTTATCCCATCGTTATTTCTCTTCGTGGCGCGTTGCGTAGCTACACTTGGGATTTCTTTCCTTAGCCATTGATTTTTAATTTTTAAAAATCATGATTTTAGAGTGGTTTACCCCTCGGTCTATATGGACTATTTCGCAGTGATTTTTTGTGATTCAGATTCAAACTCTTTATAAAATGGTGAAATATATCAAACGTCATGCGCATGCCTCTATGATTAGAAAATCATTTTTAAAATTTGTAGTCAACAAAAGAAGTTATTCACAGCTTCCTGTTAAAATCACTCTCTAAATCAGCGAAAGTCCGCTGATTAGCAGCGATAAGTATACCACTGATTATAATCAGCATACAAACGCTGGTGAATTAGTAAAATTTAACTGATTTATTAGCGTATGTACGATGATTGTAATCAGTGGCATACTTATCGCTGATTCATATTCACAAAGCAGATAAGAATGATTCAAATGGACTAGCTAACGCTCATTTTGCTAATTGATTGAAGCTTGATTCTCTTACCCTTGCATCTCATCTAGCATAACACCCTGTCAATTAACCGTGATTAACTAACAATGATATTATATTATAGGGAAGCATATTATAGAAGATGACATTAACTAAGATATTCGCACCGGTACACAGAAAAAATAAGTACTGATGTGACGTCTTGGTCACTCACCCTTTATTATTATATTTAATTTGTTTTCCTCGTTTAGAACGGTAAAGAAATCCAGAGGATTTCTTAACCGAAACTGGGTGAGGGAAGCCAACAACAAATAATTACTCAAATATTTTACAATGATCCACTTCATTCAATGAGACTTTTTCATATTTAAATATAAATTGTGAGAGAGACAGAGAGAGATTGAGACTGATTTCTAAATACAAATTCCTTCCTTGATGATTATTGAAAGGACTTACTTGTTGAAGAATCCTCTCAGGAACCACTGATAATCCGAAATTTGTCCTCACTGATAATCCAAACTTGTGACCGGTATGCTCCGATACTTGAAGATACTTGGGGAGTATTATAAAGTTGCCGAACTGAACAATTGGGACTTGAAGAATTTATACTGAAGACTGGTCGTTGACACTTGATGACAAAGAGTACTGGTCGAGGACTGAAGACACTGGAGAACTTGTTGGTAGCCGAGTGCCGGGCGATGGTTGAAGAGACACTGACTTTTGCCAATTAACAGCTAGTTTTATAGGCTCTCATCTGGGGCGAAAATCCCCTCTATTACGAGTCACGAACAATGCGTTCACGTGTTTCCCAAGAATTGTTTTGTTAAATGCTGGTTCTGAGCTCGGTGCGTGCCAAACTTGTCGTTTCCGGTGGTCAGAATTGCCATATTAGGAAAAGATCTAGAGCAGTACTCCTACTCTTTGGTTTCTCCGATTTTCCTTCTTTCCGAAGCGGCAGACCCCCCGCTTAATCTTCTACCTGTGCCTACCAGTGTGGGAGGTTTGTTGACATAACACGATGAGACGGAGTTCCTCTTCCAAAAATAGCTAATACCTTTACTATGTTCATTCACTAATTCTCACCTCTCTTTTTCCCTTTACAACTTGTTTACGTTACGCATCTAGTGCTTCCGCATATTTTACAATTGTGGATTCGTTGATTAATATAAAAAGTATTATAATTATTTATGTAATAGAGATGGTCACAGGACGTGACACCTCCCCCCTTAAGTTTGTACATGGGGATGAAATGACTGTGTACAAACTTTCGAAGATATTAAATTCAAAAAGTTACAAATTTTTCCGTAATTTACATTGGTATTTCCATGGTTGATAATTGTATTTTCTTAAATACATCAGTTTACACACAAAAAAATGTTTCGGTATAATCGGTCCTAATGATATTTCAGATTTGCATATATTGAAACTTATTATAATGTTACAAACTCATCGATATATTAAGCTAGAAGAAAATTTTCCATTGCGCACGCATGCATGATTTCGTTATTTGTTTTTATATATTTTTTTTTATAGTTGTTTTGTTTAATAATAAATTTGTATGCATTATATTCATAAATTATAATTAAACATTGTTATTATCTTTAGAAAAACGCACACACTAATGAAGTTTATATAAGAAGTCTGTTACACACACACACACGCATATATATATATTTTGTTTTTGTAAATTTGTATACATATAATTTCATTTTTCTGTTAGTTAAGACGTTCAATATGTATTGACATAATTTATTTGAAAAAGAAAAACGCATGTAATTATTAAGCTTACATTTTCGGATATTTATCACACATACAAAACACACTCACACACATATATATATCTATTTTTCATGTTTTTGTATTTTTCTTTATCGATATTCTTTTTTGTATATATATATAATTTCATTTTTCAATATATTTAATTAACATTATTTGTTTAAAAAGAACACATACAATTACATAGGTTTATTCTTTATATATCTATCACATGTATATATATATATATTTCATGTTTTGTATTTTGCTTTATTAATATTTTCATTTTTTTTTTTTTAATTCATATATATATATATATATAATTTCATTTTTCAAAATATTTAATTAACATTATTTGTTTAAAAAAAAAGAACACATATAATTAAATAGCCTTATTCTTTATATGTCTATTACACATACAAAACACACACACATATATATTTTTTTTCGAGTGTTTTTGGATTTTTGCTTCTATCAAATTTTCGTATAAAGTTGGTTAACTCAATCGTATTTGTGATAGTTACGGGACGTGACACCTCCCCCCTTTTGTTTGAACATGGGGATGCAATTAACATGTTCGAACTTACTTGTCCACTTTACTTAAATTTATGAAAAAATGTGTCACATCGCGTGAAAATCATATATCTATCTGTATAAAATTTATTATCTTTCTTTACAGAAACTTTAAAATTTACTCTACAAACTTTTTATTACGCTTTGGTCCATGACACTTTACTGGTTTGTGACCTCTTTGATAACAACGCTCGCATGTACCTGTCCATTTATATAGTTTAATTTTTTCGGAGTCGTTTTCTACAGGTTTTTTGAATTTATTTTCGGGCTCTCTTTGCTCACTAAAACAAATGGTCCTTGTACAGAAACTCTAATAGCTTTCGTCCTGAATTATGCTTGGCTTCTCTTTTATTTTTTTTTTATTTTCTTCTAGTACATATAGCTATTAGTGTTGGTATATTACTAGGAAATTTACACATTGATTAATTTAAACATTTAAGCCCTTACAATCATGTTTCAAGCTTACTTTTTATATCATCAAAACGTCAGCTTAAGTCATTAATGACATTCATTGTTTTCTATATTCAAACTCCGAAATAGATACCTTATATATTATTTTAGAGGACCTTCTGCTTTAGAATATCATTGATAAGATTCATTTCACATAAAAACTTGATATATACATTCAATGCACATCTAAATAAGTGTTTTTCTTTACATAAAATTCATTTACTTCCATAGCAGAAGGGAATATATTACCTTAAGAAAATTTTTAGAAAAATTTTCGTTATCGATAATTATCATAGTACACGAGAACATTTTCTTAATGCGAGTAAATTATGTGCATGAAAAATATCCATAAATCTCCAAGAAAGTTGAAAATATTTGTATTGTTAAGGGAGAAAGATAATCTTTTATTTTATTTGTTGTTTTCTTTTTTTCATTAGTAATTCTTTATCAATAAAATTTCAGTTTTTAATGAATATTTTAGTTTCCTTCGATTAATGTTCTTTTGAAACTAAGTACTTTGCGAGTATCCTCGAAAAACAGTGAATAACTATCTTCTCCCAAAAATAAAATTCAATTTTACAAAGGTTGGAAATAAATATTGGTTAAATGATCTGATTTCTTTTTTTCATATGGTAATCATAAAAATTGACTTGTAAAAAATTTGGGACAAATAATGGACTTTAATTATGAAATGAATAAAATGTCTTTCGGACAAAATGCTTCTTGAATGACTGTTTCCTAGAAAAGAGAACAAAGACTATTAGTATTTGACCTGAAAGAAGAGTTATTTGTTAGATGGGAAAAAGGTTTACAGATCAAACCTCGTTTATGAGAAAAAGTTGCAAAATTTTCTGATAATTGTAGTTTTTTTTCCGTTGATTTCATTGAACAATTTTTTGTGATATTAGTTGGATTTTTACATATTTTGTATAAAGGTATCATTTTTGAACGTAAAAATTCTTTGTGTTTCGAAATCTCCATAATTGCTTAACAAAGCTCATAGTGCCTTTATATCAACTTGGCGAACGATTAAATCACACAATAAGTCAATGCGTTTGCGATGTTTTTGTTCCATTGTTATCTGTAATCATTTTTATTTAATTTTAATTCTTTCTCCTCTGATTGCTTGCTGATGGGGTTATATATGAAAGTCTAAGTCTATTAATATTAACAATTTTAGGTTTATTTTTAACTGAAATTTTTATGTTTCCTTTGCCTAATAATTCAAGTACTTCGTATGGTCCTGAATATTGGTTTTCGAATTTCTTTAGTTCTCCTCCTTCTAGTAAAAATACATTATCTCCGATTTTAAAATTTTGTGGATTAATTTTTCTATCGTAATATTCTTTTGATTTTTCTTTAGCTGCAATTAAATTTTGTCTTGCTATTCCACGCATTTCATGTAATTTTGTAATCAATTTTGTCAAGTACATATCATAAGTTTCTATTTTTTCATGTTCTGGTAGAGGATCGCCAGATGGTAAACGTGCTAATTTTCCAAAAACTAATTCATACGGTGTGCATTTCGTTCCTTCATGAACACTTGTGTTATATGAAAACATTGCTAATTCAATCCAGTCATCCCATTCTGTATTATTTTCGATAAATTGTTTAAGATATTCTTTAAGAACGTGATGGGATCTTTCCAAGGATCCATTTGATTGGGGGTGATAAGCAGTAGTCTTAAATTGACGTATTCGAAATCGTTTTGCCATTTTTCTGATTAAATTGCTTAGAAAATCTGCTCCTTGGTCTATTAAAACCGCTTTTGGTGATCCATATATGCAGATAAATTTTTTAACAAAAGCGTCTGCTACTGTTCCAGCTTGGTGATTTGAGAGTGGGATTACTAAAGAGTATTTAGTAAAATTATCTTGAATAGTAAGTATATATTGATTTTGTGATGAAGTTGTTGGTAACTTTCCAACAATATCCATTGAAATTTTCTCAAATGCTGTTCCTGGGGTATCGGTAATTATCATAGGGTTTTTTGTTTTGACCCGAACAAGTTTTTTAAGTTGACATTGTAAACAGAGTTGTATATATTTTTGTATGTCCAATTTCATATTTTCCCAATAGTATCTTTGTCTGATTCTATTATAAGTTTTTGTTACTCCTTTATGTCCTCCAATTGCAGATGAATGAGCTTCTTCAATTAATTGATTTCTCTGCTCTTTTGTAGGGTATTGTGTGATTCCATTACAAATTATTATTTTAATCGTAGAATCCAAAAATGCTATTTTTAATGTAGCCAAAATTTCTTCCCACAAAACATTGTTAATGTGTGGTGATTTCACAATACTAATTGATTTAATATTTAATTCTTTTACCATGGAGTGAAGAGAATAAATCGCTAGTTTAATATCTTTAGTCGTTTCTCCTAGACTTGCCTTAAATTTGTCTTCTATTGGAAGTACAAAATGGTATTGATTTCCCTTACGTAATTTTTGGACTATTCCTTTCTGTAAATTTTTAAAGTTAGGTAATTTTCCACGTTTTTCTAAAAGTTTAGAGCCTACATCGCGAGGATCTCCTTTATTGCTTACAAAATACGCATAATTATCTTTTCTCATCGTTAATTGGTCTCGGCATTCAACTATATTTTTCTGTGTCCTAGGCAATCCGGATGTTGAAGGTTGATCAGGGGTGGCTCTGGGGGTGGCCTTTCGTCTGTAAAATCGTCTTCGTCAGAGTTTTCAGAATTATCTATTTCTACTATATCCGGTTGTTCGTTTTCTTGTTCTACAGTTTGAAAATTTTCCTGGGTTTCTTCTTCGTTTTCACTTGATAAGTCAGAATTTGATTCAAAATAACTTCCTTCTTTAAATTTTCCATCTTCTTTAACATGTTTTTTCTTCTTATTTGCTATAGGCTTTTTCTTGATATCATAATCTGCATCAGAATCAGATTCGTCTTCTGATTCTATAAATTTACGTTTTTTATCATTCTCAGGTGATTCATTTATAACTTTTCTGGGTCTACCTCTTTTTTTAATTGGTTCCTGTAATTTTACTTCTTGAATAATCTTTCGTGGCCTTCCACGTTTCTTTTGTACCTTATTCATTATTTCAACATTTCTTAGTAGTTTATTTTTATTAGTATCTTCATTTTTATCCATATTCATATTTCTCAAATTTTTTAACTGACCCCTTGTTTGCATAGCATAACATTCTTCTTTATTTTCTAGTAAAGTTGAAATTGAGTCCATAACGCATTTTAAAAATTGTGAAACAAATGTTTCCGAAATATTTTCTTCATTAATTGACTTGCAAAAAGCGATTTCATTTTCCTTATTTTTCATTTTATTCATTATTACATTAATTAACCTTTTATTAATTATATTAAATTCCTCGTCCAATTGTTCAGTAGTTTGTTCTTTGTTTTCATATATTGCTTCTTTTTTTGTATTCTTAAAATCTAATTCAATACAACTTTTTCCATCATTGTCATCATCATTTTTTAATAAGTATTCTTCTTTTAATAAATGTTTAATTTCTTCAGTGTCGTTTCCATCAATATTTTCTTCGTTAAAGTCATCATAAAAGCGTTTATAAATATTTTTAAATAACGTTCCTTCGCTTAATTGGTTAATTTCTTCATAATTTTCATGAATTTTTTGTTTCTCAATATCTTCATTATTTATGTCATCGTTTTAGTCCTGATTTTTCATATTCTTAATTAAATTTCCATCATTTGTCAGTATATCTTCGTTTCCTCTTAAATAACTATAATCAGTATCTTCGTCTTCAATAGCCTTATTTTTTAATTCATCATAATTCCTTCGATTATTCTTATTTTTAGATACATTCTTCCTATTCATAAATTGTTTGGATTCCTTAAAATTATTTTCTTCAATATTATCTTCAATTACATCATAATCTATTTTTTCATAGCACGTAAGATTTGTTTCTGGTACCTTTTTCTTACATTTAAGATCAGCTATGCATTTTGCATTTCTTTGTTCAATAAAATTTTTTTCAATATTACCCTTAGTATTTATATCATCATTTTCAATATCATCTAAATCAATAGGGTTTCTAGATAAAGCGTCTGCATTCACATTAGTTTTACCTGCTTTGTATACAACATCAAAATCATATTCTGCCAGTTTTAGTTTCCATCTAGTTACTCGTGAGCAAGGGTCTTTCGAGTTTTGAAACCATACTAATGGTTTATGGTCTGTGACTAAGGTAAATTTTCGTCCATATAAGTAAGGGCGAAAATATGTTACACAATAAATAATTGCTAATGCTTCTTTTTCATATGTATCATATTTTCTTTCACAATCATTCAATGATCTAGAAGTGTAAGCTATAGGTTTATCTTTACCTATTTTACCTTGAGAAAGTATTCCTCCTATAGCGAATCCCGACGCATCAGTTGTTAAAATGAAAGGTTGTGAGAAGTCTGGTCTTTGTTAAAGGGGTTCTTCACACAATTTTTCCTTTAGAAGTTCAAATGCTTGTTGTTGCTTTTCTGACCAATTGAATTTTACATCTTTCTTTAAAAGTTGGTTCAAGGGTGTTGCAATTTTAGAGAATCCATCAATGAATCTTCTGTAATATCCAGCTAGTCCTAAAAATTGTTTATTTTTTTTAGGGTTTTTGGGAGTTGGAAAACTTTTTACTGCTTCTATTTTCTTAGGGTCTAGGCGTACTCCTTCTTTGTCTATTATATGTCCTAAGTATGCAACTTCTGGACGTAGAAATTCACATTTATCTGGTTGTAATTTAAGATTTGCTGCGCTTAGTCTTTCCATCAGTTTCTTACATTTTTCGGTCGTGTTCTTCTAAGGAATTTGCATATAAAACGATGTCATCTAGGTAGACAAATAATTCGGTTCCTTGAAGTCCTGTTAAAACTAAATCCATTAATCGCTGAAAAGTAGCTGGTGCGTTTTTCAAACCAAATGGCATACGGTCGAATTCATAATGGCCATAGGGGGTTGAAAAAGCCGTCTTATGAGAATCTTTTGGACTCATTTTTATTTAATGAAATCCTGAAGCAAGATCAAATACAGAAAAATATTGTGCTGATCCTAGTTGGTCTAAAATATCAATAATATTCGGTAAAGGGTAAGAATCTCCAATCATTTTTTCATTAATTTTGCGAAAATCGAGTACCATTCGCCATTTCCTATTTCCATGTGAGTCTAATTTCTTTGGTACTATCCAAACAGGTGTGTTATATGGTGATTGTGAAGGTTTGATAATTTTATTATTGATCAGCTCATTTACTTGTCGTGAAATTTCTTCTTTATGTACTGGAGGGAATCTATATTGTTTTGAAAATGTAGGCTGATCATCTGTTGTCAGAATGTTATGTTGTAAGACAGTTGTTGCTCCTAAGGGTTCTCCTGGTATATGAAAACGATCTGCATATTTTTGGATTAAATTTTCAACATGTTGCTTTTCTTCTTGATTTAAATGATCTAATCTTAATAATTCTTTAATGGAATTTTCCCGATTTTTATTTGAAATGTTAAATGATTGATCATAATCATTTATTTTTGGAATCTGATTAGTAAAATCATTGAAAATTTGTTGTGAAAAATTAAATTCTTTTCTGTCTTCTAAATTTGTTTTTGTATTGGTTTCCTTTTCTTCGTGTATTGACACTTCTTCAAAATCAATTAGTTCAACAGTTGGTATGATTAACTTTTGAGGTTGTGTGTTTGTATTGAATATTTTCATGTACGCTTTATTGTTGTTATTAGAGACAATTGCATTTCCTAAATAAACTCCATTACATAGATGTAACTGTGGAATGAATCCCTGTTTTTGTTCACTGTTTTTAATTCTTACGTAAAAATCTGAAATTGTTCTTGCTGGTACCAATATAGTTTCTTGCATTTCGAATGGGTAAATTTTGTCATTTATTTCAAGCTGTTTTTCTGCATAATTAATTTTTGCGTTATTGTTTCTGAAAAACTCTGTACCTAATATACCATTATGTTCAATAGGTACTTCGTTCGGTATTATGTTGAGGGTAGTCAAGTAGCCAAAAATATTGATTGTTATTTGGCCAAATGTAAATACAGGGTGTTCATTTATACCTGTTAGCTTTAGACATTCAAATTTATTTATTTTTACGTTTGTTATGACTGCTTGTTGTTTGATTAAATTTGATCCGGCTCCTGTATCTATCATCATGTGTATAGGATTTTTCAATCCTTCAGCTGATAAAATTATATGAGGAATTGTATTGCTTGTACTTAAATTGACTTTTTCTGTTTTATTTTCAATAAAGTTAGGTGCATTCAATTGTTCATTTAAGCCCTCCTTTGTGCACCCGTTCTGGGAAGGGCATTGGAGTTTTCCTGTTTATTAAATTCTTGTCGTTGTTGCTGTTGCTGTTGTTGTGGTGGTTGTTGTAATTGTTGATTCATATTAAATTGTTTGTTACAATTCCTAGATGTATGTCCTGGTGTGTTACATGAATAGCAAATAAGTTCAAAATTTTGACCTGGATTTGGATTCTGATCAAAATTTGGATTCTGATTTCTATTTTGATTGTAGTTATAATTTTGTCTTTGGTTGAAATAAGGGTTTTGATTGAAATTCCTGCCTCGATTGAAATTTTGACCTTGATTGAAGTTTTGACTTTGATTGGAATTTTGATCTTGAATAAAATTTGTAGTGAAATTTGAATTTGGATTAAAATTTCTGTTAAAATTCCAATTTTTGTTAAAATTTCGACCTTGATTATTTTGAGTAGGATTGCGATACATATTTTGATTATTCCGAATAAAGTTTGGGTTTTGGTTGAATCTATTTCCTTGGGAAAAATTTGGGTGGGTTGGGAAAATATTTATGTCACTATAATCGTTTCTACCTCTTTGTTGATTTGGGTTTTGCATCTGATATCTCTGTGAGGGTCTCCACTGATTTCCCTGACCCTGCCTATTTCCCTCGTATTGATTATTTTCTCTATTTAAGTTATTTCTTGACTGATTCCCTTGTAAGCTTTTATTTGTTATTTTTTGAATATATTGAAAACAGGTTGCTGCTGTGTGACCTATTTTCTGACAGATTTGACATTTAATTGGTTCTTCTCGCGCTAAGTTAATTTTATTTGTTTTTGCGAATTCTCGGTTATTATATGTCTATTTTTCAGGTTCTTGAAATAATGAATGTTGTCTGTTTCCTCTTCGTAGTTCGTTTCTGGCTGTTAAATTTCTTTCTTCTCGTATTGCTCTTTTTACTATTTCGTCAAATTTACTGGCTGTTCCTATTCGAATTTCTATTTCTGGTTTTAAACCTCGGAGAAAACAATCGATCGCGTCTCTTTCCAAGTTTCTTTCAAATTCAGCAGCTTCCTTACCATTATTATTTTGTTTATGACATTCGAGGATTTCTGCTGCAATTTCCTGTATGCGTATTGCATAAGATAAAACACTTTCATTTTCCCACATATATATTCTACCTAAATCTCCTTGTAGTTGGTATACGGTTTTTGAAGGCGCAAAAAATGTTTTTAATTTTGAAATTAAGTCATCTAAATTATTGTAATAATTTCCGATGATACATCTTCTTGCTTCTCCTGTAAGTTTACTTCTTAACAATTCTATCAAGTTTGCTTCTGCATTAGGGACCATTTCTTTGGCTTCTTTACAAGCTTCGATAAAAATTGTTAACGGTACTTTATTTGATCCGTCAAAATATGGAACAATCTCTAAAGCATCTCGTAGAGATACTTGTTGGTTTGTCGGTAAATTCATTTCGGTAGGTTATGTTGGCAAATTATTTGGCAAATTACTTGGTAAATTATTTGGTAAATTATGTATTGAAACTTCTTTATCAGATTTCCTAGTGGTTGATAACGGGTATGAAGATTTTGGTGAATTAAGATTCTGTTCAATATTTGCAGAATCGTCAATTATAGTTTGATTGCTTTTATATGGTAAGATTTCCAGGACTTGTTCAAATTCTAGATTTGGATTTTCAAATATTGTTGTTTGATTGAAAGATTCTGGAGTCCTATTTAGTTGTAATTTTGTTGCAAAAGGATCTATTGATTTGTATCTTTTCTGAGGTAGGGAAAAAATTCTATCGTTTGAAATTTCACCAAATTGATCTGGGCATAAAGTTTTATCATACAAAGTAGAATTTGCTGCGATGCTTTCAAATATTGATTCTTCTCTTAGTGTTATATCTTCTGTGGTATCGTCAAATGACTGGTTAATTTGTGATGTATCGTTGTACTTATCTCCTGCAATAATGATGCTATTATTCGGTCTGATGAAAGTTTTTAACTTATCAAAAAATGGACTCTTTGGGTTTTTTGTTTCAATTATTGATTTATTTTGAGCACTGATATCGGGATCAGAAAGTTCAAAAATTTTTTTGACTTAGAATTGTCTGCTTCTGGTTTGTTTAAAGTTTCTTCAACCTTATGGGCAGATTTTGAAATGAATTTCTCTGTCTTTTCCAACAACTGTTCGAAAAAATTAAAAAATTCTATATCGTTTTTAATTTCCTTAATTTTGATTTCTTGTGCAAATGTTTTTTGCTTAATTTTTCTTGCTCGAGGGCGTTTGAAGGTACGTTTTGGAGATGATAAAGGCATTTGCTATACAGTGCTTACAAAATATGACGTAAAATTTCAATTACGAGCGATGACTCAATTTATATATATACGATTATTTTTTTCGAAAGTTATTTACCTAAACAATTCTTAGTTATAGACTAATGAAAATAAATTTTATTTTGAGTATTCCCTTTTTTCGTTTGTGTTATAGTTGTGTAGGATAAATTTCAATCCTGAATCAAAAAATTCTAATTTGAGGATGGCTGAGCGTGTTGCCGCTAGCCCCTGTTCAATATCCTCTAACGAATTTTTCAATTTTCAGTAATTGAATTATTTAAGATGAAATTTATTAAATTAATCCCAAATCCACTTTTGAGACTGTAATTTGAGGACGGCTGTGCGTTTTACCGCTTGCCCTTGTTCGATATAATCCTCCTCGAGCGACTGGTTACGCTGTGAGGGGTTATGTCCTCTACAAATCTCAATCGCAGAGTTGAAAGCAATTAAAAATAAATTATATCCTTTTTGTTCGTGTCTATGTTTTATGGTTGTGTAGGATAAATTTCAATCCTGAATCAAAAAATTCTAATTTGAGGATGGCTGAGCGTGTTGCCGCTAGCCCCTGTTCAATATAACCTTCCTCGAGCGACTGGTTACGCTGTGAGGGGTTAAATCCTCAAACGAATTTTTCAATTTTCAGTAATTGAATTATGTAAGATGAAATTTATCAAATTAATCCCAAATGTTCTTTCGTAACTTTAATTTGAGGATGGCTGTGCGTTTTACCGCTGGCCCTTGTTCGATATAATCCTCCTCGAGCGACTGGTTACGCTGTGATGGGTTATGTCCTCTACAAATTTCAATCACAGGGTTGAAATCAATTAAAAATAAATTATATCCTTTTATGTTTGTATGTTCAACACTTCGGTACTTCAGCAATGAAAAATTACTCAAGCTAGACTCAAGCACAGAATCCTGAGCAATTCTGTCATTTCAGAAGTAACGATAGTCGAAAATCAGAATTGTTGTGGTACCAAATTAATTAGGCTCGACTCAAGCACAAATTTCCTGCTTAATTCAGGTACTTACAAAACTCTGATAATCGTCAAAGTTGGATGTGAATGTTTTTGTAAATAAAAAAAAATTAATAAATTTAACTTAAAAAAAAAATTTAATCTGAAAACTTTAAATTTAATAATTAAGGGTAGTGTAACTTGTGTTGGTTCTCAATATTAATATTTTGTGGACCTTACAGCAAAAAAAAAATAAAAATTTTCAATAATGTTACGTCACAAGTACGCAAATATACTTACTTTGATCGAAGATTCCTCGTTTTAAGTTAGGATCGAATGATCCTCGCTTAGGGATGAGGATAAGTCAATGAAAGACACAATGATTATGAAAATAATACAAATTGAATTTATTTTACTGGTTAAAATTTCCGGATATACATTCGTTAAGACAATTTATATATATAACGTAGGCACAGGCTGGTTGGTACGTGGGTGAGAGAGAGACAAAGAATAAAGAGAGAGAGAGAGAGATTCAGTACCTTTATGATGACGGTTAATCCACACGGCGGTGAGTGGTAAGCACTGGATCCCCCAGGTGTAGTCCAAGTGTGTGAGAGAGACGGAGTTATAGGCCGCACAGGTATATTCCGTAAAGGCGGCGATTCAAATTTACGACACTGTTCGAAGATCTTTACAAGATCTATTCAAGTCTATGATGACTTTTACGACTCCCGAACTTGGATTTTAAATTGTCCCAATCGAATTTTATTAATCTCAAACTCAGAGATTTCCGAAGTTAAATTGAAATACCGCACTGGACTATTGTCGCGAGACCGGTTATAAATCCGAAGGAAAATTTAAGTGTCGAACTAGACGAAGAATTTACTGACTGCTTGCTCTTGGTGTGGGCCTCTTTTATATTTTTCTATACAAATTGACGGTCAGCGAAAATCGTGACGTAGTCATATCTTCTTAGAGGAGAAGGGGCCCTATACTGCTCCCTACTTCCCCTACTCCTTATTCCCCTTTATCGATTTTCTCATAGATTTCTTAACTCAATCCAGCCTGTGTGTATTATATACATTCAAATACGTCGCGGGACGTGACAATAACATATCATTCTATTTAAAATTTAAATTATAGAGAAAATTATAATTTATTTTTATTGTTAATTTATACGCGAGAATACACTTTATTCACACCTGTCATATTTTGTCACACTTGTAATATTATTATCACTAGTCGTATGTAATATTAATATAATGGAAGGAATATTCGCTCAATTATTTCACTAAAATCTCTCTTAATATTAATCTAAAAAAAAAATTATCGAATTTATTTAATTTTTCATAAAATTTCAATAATTTCTTATATTATAATATTATAATTTTATTTTAACTTAATTCAATTACAATTCAATTCAATTCAGTTTCAATTCAAATAATTTTATTTTAATTCAATTTCAATTTGATTTCAATTTGATTCAATTCAAATTTTAATTTAATTTTAATTTAATTCAATTCCAATTTAATTCAATTCAACTCAATTTATATTACTTTGATATAATTTAATTTTAATTCAATTTCAATTTTTAATTTGATTTAATTTTCATTGTTGGCTTATAACTTTCCCGGGCCGATGCACCAAAAATAATAAAGGGGTATGTGACGTCTTGGTCACTTACCCTTTATTATTGTATTTAATTTGTTTTCCTCCTTTAGAACGGTAAAGAAATCCAGAGGATTTCTTAACCGGAACTGGGTGAGGGAAGCCAACAACAAATAATCACTCAAATATTTTACAATGATCCACTTCATTCAATGAGACTTTTTCATATTTAAATATAAATTGTGAGAGAGACAGAGAGAGATTGAGACTGATTTCTAAATACAAATTCCTTCCTTGATGATTATTGAAAGGACTTACTTGTTGAAGAATCCTCTCAGGAACCACTGATAATCCGAAATTTGTCCTCACTGATAATCCAAACTTGTGACCGGTATGCTCCGATACTTGAAGATACTTGGGGAGTATTATAAAGTTGCCGAACTGAACAATTGGGACTTGAAGAATTTATACTGAAGACTGGTCGTTGACACTTGATGACAAAGAGTACTGGTCGAGGACTGAAGACACTGGAGAACTTGTTGGTAGCCGAGTGCCGGGCGATGGTTGAAGAGACACTGCCGAGTGCCGGGCGATGGTTGAAGAGACACTGGAGAACTTCTTGGTAGCCGAGTGCCGGGCGAAGATTGAAGAAGATACTGCCGAGTGCCGGGCGATGGTTGAAGAGACACTGACTTTTGCCAATTAACAGCTAGTTTTATAGGCCCTCATCTGGGGCGAAAATCCCCTCTATTACGAGTCACGAACAATGCGTTCACGTGTTTTCCAAGAATTGTTTTGTTAAATGCTGGTTCTGAGCTCGGTGCGTGCCAAACTTGTCGTTTCCGGTGGTCAGAATTGCCATATTAGGAAAAGATCTAGAGCAGTACTCCTACTCTTTGGTTTCTCCGATTTTTCTTCTTTCCGTAGCGGCAGACCCCCCGCTTAATCTTCTACCTGTGCCTACCAGTCTGGGAGGTTTGTTGACATAACACGGTGAGACGGAGTTCCTCTTCCAAAAATAGCTAATACCTTTACTATGTTCATTCACTAATTCTCACCTCTCTTTTTCCCTTTACAACTTGTTTACGTTACGCATCTAGTGCTTCCGCATATTTTACAATTGTGGATTCGTTGATTAATATAAAAAGTATTATAATTATGTATGTAATAGAGATGGTCACAGGACGTGACACTGGTAAATTTACATGACAGAGTGCTCGACTTTCAGATACGTTCAAAAGTTACTTAAAACTATAAGTACCGTTCTTGTACAATTAGATCAATAATCCTGGAAAAAGTATAGAACTTTCCAAAAGTATTCAGTAGAAAGTCCGTGAAAATTCTGAGTAAGCAAAATGTATAATTTCTATGAATCATTTGAGAAAATAAAGTTCAAAGATTGGATATTTTTACGAATTAATATGAAATTCTGAATATAGGCAGATAGAGCTCGCACAGCACTCGCGCATAAAAACTTCAAAGCGAGTCAATGAAATTTTTATGGACTATCAAAGGCAATAAGAAACAAAAATTATTTTCGCAAGCTGTCTTTTTTTTATATACTATTTTATTGATTTTCATTACAAATTATATTACCGCTATTGAAATTAATATTACGCTGATAGGATTCGAACCTTAACTTTTACCTAACCTACATGTATAACGCAGTCTAACCTTATAAACTAAACCGCACGGCTACCGAAGCACTTGCGATATTTCTCAAAAAATGTTGGGTAGATTTTATCCTTTGAAAATGCAGGGCCGTGTAAGAAATTGCTGCGCCTTGTTTCGCCATCAATTTTATATCAGGCTAACAAAAGTTTTTTAGATGAAGACAATTTTAATAAATTAAATACTGAATTCTAAAATATTAAATATAAGAATTCGATAATTTCTGAAGTTTGTGTCAATTTACAAAGTAATAAAAATTTTGCGTATCTAAAAAACTGACATTGACAACTGCGCATCGTACCACTAAAAATTTCACAAGACTTGCAAGCGCAGTCCAAGAATTTTTCATTGATTTTTATTATTTATATTTTATTTATATTATTTATATATTTATATTATTATATTTTAATTAATCTATCCAAACTCTTTTAAAACGTGAAGCACTCTTTAGAAGAAGTATTATTTGCCTTTCTATAATTTTTTCAAAAACTATACTATATTTCTCTGGTAGAATCAGGTAAGTTCCGCTGATTTATGTGGAAGACTTATAACATTCGAAACAGTGGTTTTTAGCTGTAAATCAGTAAGTTTTTACTGTTTCGGTTTTAGGCAGCACTACGGTGCGTTTAATACACCACTCAATAAGTTTCCGATCTGACATATAGATGGCACTACTGTTCTCAAATCCATATGATTTTTGGATAGTACCAACCTTCAAACGTTAGGTTTCAAAATTTTATGAAAATCTGACGTTTAGTTCATAAGTTACAGAGGTTTTGGTAAAGCAACTTTTGTCATTTTCAAAACAATCTATAAAAAAGAGTTTTAAGTGTTAATCGAACATCGTTTTTTGATGGACTTGAACGCGGTCGTACAAATACTGATGACGCTGAACGCTCTGGTCACCCCAAATCAGCAGTTGTTCCGGAAAATATAACAAAAGTCCACAAAATAGTTTTGAGCGATCGTAAATTAAAGTCGCGTGTGATATATGACACCTTAAAGATATCAGAAATTTACAATTTTGAACGGGTCTTTGGGGATGCGTAAGTTGTTTTCGAAGTGGATGCCTTGTTTGCTCACAACCGACCAAAAACAATAACGCATCGAGGATTCAGATCGCTATTTGGAACTGTTCAAGCGAGGTAAACAGGATTTTCTGCGTCAGTATGTGACAATTAATGAAACATGAATCCACCACTACAAACTGGAAACGAAAAGATCGTCAGCTGAGTGGACAGCAGCTCGTGAAAGCCGTCCAAAGCGACTAAAAACCCAACAGTGGGCTGGCAAGGTTATGGCATCAGTATTTTGGGACGCGCATGATATTTTGTTTATCGACTGTCTTGAGAAAGGTAAAACCATTAAGAGCGACTATTACATGGCATTACTCGGTCGATCGAGCGCAGAAATGAAGAAAAACGGCCTCAGATGCAAAAGAAAAAAGTGCTGTTCCACCAAGACAATGAACCTTGACACAAATCCACGATAACGATGGTCAAATTGAATGAATCAAGCTTCGAATTGCTTCCTCACCCACCATTTTCTCCAGATCTGGCCCTCAGCGACTGATGGCTCTTTGCTGACCTGAAATAATCCTCCAGGGAAAGAGATTTGGCTCGAATGAAGAATTGATTGCCGAAACAGAGGCCTATTTTGAGAGCAAAGACGAATCATTCTACAAAAAAGGCATCGAAAAGTTAGAGAAGCGTTGGAATGAATGCATTACGCTTGAAGGAAACTATGTTGATGAATGAAGTCAGATTTCCCGAAAAAACTGTGTTTTTCTTAGTTAGATCGGAAACTTATTGAGTGATTTCTTATATATTACAGCTATCTTTATCTACATGTCTATTGCTCTATACATTTGTATTTAAATAATATCACAGAAGTAGTAAAATACTGCTTCACAAACACTATTGATCCTATTAAGAATTGAATTTTATAATTCTGTAAAAAATTGAATTATTTCAAAGCCATGAAATAAATTTTCAACTTGGTACCTTATTTTGCATGAAAACTCGATAAGGAAAATATAGACAACGTTCTGTTATCACATACAGTGACAAACTCTCCTCATAATTAAAATAATCGACAAACTGTTTTCTATAAGAGCACTCTCTAAACCTGAATCAGTGAAATAGTCACTGATTATATCAGTGAAAATATATCAACTGATGGATCAGTGCCCTGCTTTGATTTCACTGAGGAATCAGTGAACGCGCCACGTGAACATAGTCTTTAAATTCGCGTAGTTCCTGCGAAAGATTAAAGTATAACGATGGATCTTTAATCTTTAATCACACATAATATAATTATACACAATAATAATTACAATATATAATAATAATAACGTAATTTCTTTTTGGTGTTGTTTAACCTAAAATAAACGTGTTCATCAATCATTAAAATATATTGCTGCTTTTATTATTCCCACCTGATGATTTCACTGATTCAATAAGTAAGTTCAACCTATTTCACTGATTCGTCAGTCGAATTTCACTGATTCTCAGTGAAAGACTTATAGCTGCTACCTTCAGTGAATAGTCACTGCGAACCAGTGGCCATTCACTGATTCAGGTTTAGAGAGCAGAATAATATGGTTCTCATCACATTTATTTACCTTACAGGAATACATGTCGAGTCTTTAAACCTGGTAGCTCGCCCCAACAAGCCTGATGATTCTTATGTAATAACATATATTGATAGGGCCGATAGAGTAAGTATTGCAATTCTTATGAAACATCGTAAGACTGGTGAATCTGTAACTGGTGACTTCTACACTACCGTCGGAAATTGTGCGCACGGTGCTTGTGAGCGCTATTAAAAATCACTGCTGACTTCGAACCACGATATCTCGGTGAATTAAAGAGATAGGGCATTTTTAAAAAACTTTTGGAAAGCTTATGGAATTCACCCCTATTGCTGCTCAACAAATATTTTTTTGTCTTTCCGAAATTAATAGAGCACGTGAGGAGTTGAAAAAAAATCCAAGATTTTCTCAAATTATCTACTTCAACTTTTATCCTGATCTAAGGAAAATTTTTCCAAAATAGTCACTGTAAATATCAAATAAGAATGGAAGGAAAAGAAATAAAGGAAACAGGTTCTTGGATCAAAGAACATTTAAGATAGCTCCACTTAAGCGCCACCTTTGTGCGTGGCCTATTCGGTCCTGTCTCAACGAATAAGGCGAGCAGATACTCAGATGCGATTGATCAGGTTAAAAAGTTAAAAGTTAAAAGTTGAAGTTGAGGTAGAGAATTTGAAAAAATCTTGAATTTTTTTTTTCAACTCCTCACGTGCTGTATTATTTTCAGAAGGTCAAAAAAATATTTGTTGAGCAGCACTAGACGTGAAATTTCATAAGCTTTCCAAAAGTTTTTTTTAAAAATGCCCTATCTCTTTTTTCAACTGAGATATCTTGGTCCAAAGTCAGCAGTGATTTTTAATAGCGCTCACAAGCACCGTGCGCACTTTTTCCGACGGTAGTGTACGTATATTTTGTTTTGTAAAGAAATTTGAATTTAAAACTTTTCAATATTTTAGATTTTCAAGGGATCTGCAGTAATTCAAGACTCCAAGATTGTTGGAATTGTTTATAGTTACGTCGGCAAGTATCTTAGATTTTACAGTATTGCTAATTATGAAAGTTGCCCTTCAGACGCTTCCGTAAAGGTACTTACATCACGTCATAGTCTTAAAGATTCTTCTACTAGCAGAGATGTACCAGAACTTAATGTGGTTATTGGACATCAATGAGTAAATGTAAAAATGAATTCTTAAAAATAAAGAATTGAGCATAAAATAAATAAATTAAAAACAATTTTATTTATCATAAAAATATATAACCCATTTTCAAAATTATGTGCGACTCCAACTTTAAATTAACGCTGGTGAAAATCTCAATAATAGCTTTCAATTAAATTTATGAAACAAATATTAAGTTTATTCAAAACTAAAATGTGAGATGTAATTTTGATAAATTTTTTTTGAAACCTTATTGGTGTAGAAACTTCTATCTTAATTTCTTAGAAAGATGTAGAAATAGGACGCAAGTTCGTATGAATTAAAACTAATTCCTATTTTCAATAAGTCAACGTATTTGAAAAGATTTTGAGCAATTTTTTTAAATTTTGGAAGGTTTTACCAAATTACCATATTATACGAGTTTTTAGAAAGTTTTAAAAGATCTAAAATATTAGGAGAGAAGTAAGAAAAATGTATTTCAAATGAGATCAATGTTTCAAGATTACATAAGTATATAGTAGATGTATACATTGCTCTCTGTTATTATGTTATCAGTGTACATTTTGTATATATACCGTTGCAATAATTCCAAACTTGTTGACCAGTACTTGGATAGTTGGCATTCAGTGCTTGGAAACACTTGAAACAAACGTCTACTGCTTTTAAACTGTTCTCCATTAAGTACTTAGTTCTATCTATATATACGTAGATTGAAGTAAGATTCTTAATCTCTCCAACAGCCAAAATAAATGGTTGAAGAGTGTCTCCTCGATCTATATTTATTTCTTTTTCTATTTTTGATCTCTAAATCTAGAGTAGTCAAGTCCTAGGAATTTGATTGAATTATTATTAGGGGAAATAGGTTCAAATTTAAAAACTATGTACATCAAGTACACATTGTAAATATAAAGGGAGGAAAAAGTTAATAGCAATGCACGGATAGTAACGAAAATGCGATCAGAAAGATTTTAGAAATCTTAGTACCCGACTCGAAATTGAGGTGCCGAGATTGAGGCGAATGTCTAACGATGACTACGAGAATGTCAGAATTCAAACTAGAAATGTTCATTAGAATTTTTAATATCACTTCGCTCTCGTTTCACTATCGATTCGTACTCATTCTTCACCGCCTTTAACTTATAAACTATTCACCTTCATTTTGTCCAGAGTTTGGGGGACATAATATTCGCTCCACACTGGCCCAATGCTCGATTTTTGAAATATAAAGTCTAGCGATGGCCAAGCGAAGGCAAGAACTTCGACTTCGTTAGTTACTCGAAAATATTTTCATGAGCTAAATACAAATTTACCAGGTCTAGAAGTATGAAACCCGAATGGTCTGGCATCTCCCGTGGTGGGGGATGTTCCCTTTTCGTGTAGAGTAGTAGTTTCGAAAGTGACCGCTGGGGCAGCGCTACAATCGAGTAGTTAAAGAAATACCCGTGGTTTACAGACAGCTTTCACAGCCGACTACGTTCTCGGTAAATCTATATACATACATGCTATAGTGCGGTCATTCGGGCCACTACTCGATACTAGCGCTATCCGTGGCAAAAATATGAAACATTCTGACTACGGGAGTTGCCAGACCTGTCTATACTATCGTGGTTTAGGGACCTCCGACCGCTTTTGCAGCGCCATCTTCTCCCTCTAGCAGCGTAGAAATATTTTCAGTAGACAACAACTGATGTTCGATATACCAGTGTATTTACTACACGCATCAACATGTAGAGTTTTGTGCCTACGAACTACGATTTGCGGACAGCACTGGTTTTTTGTTATCACTTGAAGAAAACTGCTGCAGAATCGAATCTAATGCTTGTCGAAGCTTACGGTGAACATGCTCTTGGCAAAGCACAGTGTTAAATGATCGATTTAAATCGAGAATTACAAGAAAAACGACCGGATTATCGAAGAAGGCAACACAAAGTCATTTTTCTTCACGATAATGCCCCATCACACACAGCGAGACGGGTCAAGGAAACGATCGAGACGTTCAGTTGGGAAATACTGGCGCATGCCGCTTATTCTCCAGACTTGGCTCCATCGGATTACCATCTGTTCGTATCACTGGGCCACACTCTCGCTGAACAACGCTTCGCTTCGTACGAAAATGTACGAGAATGGCTGGATAACTGGTTTGATTTAAAAGTAAAAGTAAAAGTACTGTGCCAGGATTAAATAACAATAGCATTTATTTCATAGTAAGGTTATCTGCAAGTAAAAAGATTTCTAGTAGAATAGATTTAAAATTATTCAATGTTGATATCAATGCTCTGTGATTAATGTACAAACCATTTGGATTTTGCAGTAGTTCTTCAGCAAGATCACCCTTTTGTACAGCAACTTGTGTAATGGCACGCGACAAGTATTCCCAGCAGCCGAATAAAACGTTTTTCTTCGCAGCAAAAGGATGGTTAAAGTCTAGTAATAACAATTTATATCCATTTTACATACGTAAAGCAGGGAATACTTTAATGTATTCGTAAATACAGTGAGATTCCAAAAAGGATAGTCGTTCTAGGAGACAAGTTTTCCAATTTTCTTGCCGCACTTCAAGCGATCCTACGTTGCTTTTCAAGTACTGCAAGGCCGCGGAGCGTTCTGCTGATGTCACTACGCATCTGACAAATTATATTCGAGAATTAGCATTCAAACTGTTCTCGCTCTTCAATACAAGCTGACCAGCGGGAACATTCGTGGCAAGATAAGGGGGCGTTCACATAATACGTCACGTGATTTTTAGTTATTTTTTACCCCCCGTCCCCCCATGTCACACATGGTCGCAAACCTCAGCCCCACCACCCTTTCGATGTCACGTCACGCGTCTTAAATTTATAAAACATTTTTCGTTAACGTGTACAAAATCCAGTAAAAAAAGAAGCTATTATTTATTATTGTAGATAATCTTTTCAGAACTTTTATTCAACTTTTAGAGTAACATAGATAGATGTTTCCCCTCTTCTCCTAATGTTTAATGAAACAATGAAACTTTGACCACGAAATATTGAAATATTTCAAATGAAAGTTTCAATGTTTCAATGAAACGTTACATCGCTTACAACCCTAAGTACAATGACGACAAGCGACACAAAACATATTTCCAACATTTTACCGAGATTTTTTCAAATTTCATGGGTACACATTTAATGTGCGAAGTAACGCAGAGGGCAGACCCCCCTCCCAACATGTCACACCACATCACAATTTGCAGACCCCCCCCCCATAAACTGTGTGACGTATTATGTGAACGCCCCCTAAGCTTTTAAACCCTAAAAATGTATTTCAATAATTTACTAGTCTTTGAATTTTACTAACATCTTAAGTTTATTTAAAACAAAACTTCTTTAGTGAATTATAATAGATAAGCTAATTAGAAAAAAGTAAATAATTTTGTTTCAAAAATTCTAAACTTACATCAGGAAACAAAGATAATTCAGCTCTGGCTGACATAGTTCCAAATCGAGAGGTATTTCCCGCGAGGATAGGGGTTGAAATGCGTTTTTCAACAACATTAGATTGAGGCGTTTCAATAACAATGTCAAACGCTGACAAGCCAGTCGGTCTTTCAGCTATTTTTCTTTTGAAATTGTTCAAATTATCAGAGATTTTGTCATAACTTTTATTACTATAGAGTCTTGTTCTTTGTTTCATCCAAAGAAGAATCAGTTTCCTTTACATTATTTAAAAAAATTAAAGAACCATCTTCATCTGAAATTGTTGACTGAATCCCTATTTAATAACAGAAAGTAAGGTTAATTATGTCTTCAATATTATTCAAAAATATTTTTGCCAAAAAATAAACAAATTATGTAAAAACTTACAGTTATCACTGTATGTTGCCTGAGGGCATGAGTTAGCGAAAATAAAAGGCTCAAAACTTCCTCGTAAATCTGTATCCTCAATATGGTCCAAACTCTTTTTCTTAAAAAAAATTTATTATGCACATAGGTATTTTCAATTTTATATATAAGCTTGGTCAAACGTTCATATACAAATAATAACTTATTAAATATATTAATTTAAATCAGACTATATTTTTAGTATAAATTCATTTCAAGACAGTATAATTCGTTGCAACCTCTCATGATTTAATTGTTTTTTCATAATACCGATTGAAGATATGCACGGCAGTTTTTCATAAACTTCATTCTAGGTTCTGATTCTGGAATAAGACGTATAATTCCTATTTTATCTAACACAAACAATGCTTCTTCGTCGACTTCATTACCTAAAATGTAATTATAAGTATGATCCCTAGCGAACTGGCTGAACGGTAGCTTGACGTTGTAGCGTAAAGTTATCGTAAAGCTATCGTAAAGCTATCGTAAAGTAGCATTATAACTCATGAATGAGGCAAAATAAACATTCAAAATGTTTTTATCCTTATTCTACGTTGAAAATAACGTTAACTCGTAATTGAAATATGCAATAATTTTATTTATTTACGCTAAAAATTAAAAAAACATAATGCCTGTTATTGAAGCCAGTGCAGTGGTTCATCACTTTCCATGTCTTCACCGTCAGGATTGACTATTTGTTAGAGTGAGATGAAAGTATAGTTGTGTCTCACTCCAATCAGTGGTCAACTTTAACGGAGAAGTTCCACAAAAGGTGAACCACTGCACTGCCTTCAATGACAGGTATTATGTTTTTTTAATTTTTAGCCTAAATAAATAAAATTATTGCATATTTCAATTACCAGTTAACGTTATTTTTAGCGTAGAATAAGGATAATAACATTTTGAATGTTTATTTTGCCTCATTCATGAGACCAAGGGATCGATGTACTGGTGGAATGACCAGTTGGCTGCCCTACGTCGGGAATGCCTCGCAGCGCGACGGAAGTTCACCCGCTCAAAGGGTGATTCTCTGCTGCGCGAGGCATGGAAAAGGGCAAAAGCAGCTTTGAGGCAAGGCATAAAGAAAAGCCGACTTCAATGCTGGAAAGAATTGATCGGTGAGGTCGAGAAGGACCCATGGGGTCTCGCCTTCAAAATATTCACCAAGAGATTGGTGGCTAGAAGAAAGACCCCGGGCCTGGATAATCCCGATCGAGTCAAGTACATTGTGCGAAGCTTGTTTCCACACGTGGAGCCGTTCCAAAGACAGGAGCCGTTCCAAAGACAGGACCGAAGTTTCTGCGTGGTCTGGCGCGAAGAACTCTTCACTCTCGAAGAACTAAAGAGAGCGGCTAGAGGGCTAAGGCAAATACAGCGCCGGGTATCGACGGGGTGCCAAACGAGATCCTCAAAGAGGTGATCGGGGCATACCCGGAGATCCTCCTAGAAGTCTTTAACTCCTGTATTCGGGAGGGGAGGTTCTTCGCAGATTGGAAGAAGCAGAGGTTGGTCCTGCTGAGGAAGGGCAACAAACCGAGATACGATTAAAAATGTTTAATCGTATCTGAGTTGAATTTTAATCGACGATCACAGTTCTCGGCCGGTTTGTTGCTCGCCTCCTTCGTTGAGGCAGGACCGAATAGGCCACGCACAAAGGTGGCGCTTAAGTAGAGCTCTCTTATATGTTCTTTGATCCAAGAACGTGTTTCCTTTATTTCCTTTCCTTTCATTCTTAGTTGATATTTACAACAATGACTATTAAAATTTTTATTAATGTTCTAGTTTATAAGAATTTCAAGAAATAACAAATGTTTGCATATCATTGTTCTATTCGTTAATATTAATAATTGGTATTTGTATTGGTAATAATTGGTAATAATCACAAATAACAATAAATATTTTTTAAAATTTAGAATAATTAGAAATAAAAATTACTAATAAACAGAATCAAAAATACATATGAGAGCTCCGTCCGAGAAGCGTCATCGTCGATTAAAATTCAACTCAGATACGATTGAAAATTTTTAATCGTATCTCGGGTACCCATGAATATTTTTGAAGTTTTTTTGGCTTAAATTAAAGATAAGATTTTAGACTCTATGTCGTATAATTTTCAGATTGTGGAAAAATTTTCCCTAGGTCAGGTTAAAAGTTGAAGTTGAGGTAGAGAATTTAAAAAAATCTTGAATTTTTTTTTAACTCCTCACGTGCTGTATTATTTTTGAGACATCAAAAAAATATTTTTTGAGCATCATTAGATGTTAAATTTCATAAGCTTTCCAACTGTATTTTTAAAAATGTTCTTTTTTTTTTTTTTACTGAGATATCGTGGTTCAAAGGCAGCAGTGAGTTTTAATAGCGCTCACAAGCACCATGCGCACAATTTCCGGCGGTAGTGTAGTAGTGCGTTGGTACTGTAGGGCTTCTTTCACCTTCGCCCTGGGTCAGTCTATTTGTTATCATGTGTGGGTATTATAACGACACATGGTAATTCCATATTGATCATTCTGTTGATCTGTAGATCTGGCTATAACTTGCGTCGATAAAATCATGCACGCGTTGATGTTGCATTGATTCCTTCATTGGATCCTTATTTTGTTTGTTACTCGAGGCGGTGGAGTCGCGGGACGTGACAACATATCTGTTACATTTTCTAAAAATAATTATTTATTCAAAAGAAATCAGAGTTTCAGCAAATATTGAATAATAAGAAGTACATGCATTATCAAAATAATTATTAAATGAATATTATATAAATAAAATGAAAATTTTCATTACTTGCTAGTAAATACATAATTAATTTATATACTCTACATAAATCATAATTTCATGAAGCACAATATAATATTCAAATGTTTACATTGTGACATTCTGAAATTCATAAAACCATTATCTGAATTTCGGAAAGTCGTGTTCTGTCTTGCTCCAAAAACAAAGTTCCGAAAATTCGGAAGTGACTTTCAAATGTGTTGAATAAGTCGTTTTGACAAACTGAAAATCATTTTCGGAATATACGAAAGACGTATTCTAGACGCATCCCAAGACGAAATTCCGAAAAAAAGAAACCGATTTGCTATTTGTCGGACATAATTTTCTGAATATAGAAAATTAACAATCACATACCACACAGAGAAAAATGGAGATCAGAGAAATATGAATGATTACTGGGAAACAAGGAGTGGTTACTCGAAAATAGGAATGATTACTAGATAGTAGAAGAGAGAATCACGCACTTTAAGAATGATCCTATACTGTCCAATACTCTCTTTTCCCTTTTAGTAATTATTCCTGTTTTTTATTAGCCGTTCATATTCTTATGAACTCCATTTTTCTCCGTGTACAAAAGTTGAAATCGAACATTCTTTTTCAGAAGCTTACGTAGAAAGTTCGGTTCTTAGAAGCAAGAAACTGAATCAACTCATTTTTGACAGCCTCATTTGAATCGAATGTATTTCCATTCAAATGGTTTTGAGGTAAACGGAATAAATGATAATCGGATGGTGCAAGGTCAGGACTATATGATGGAGGAGCCATAATTTCCCAGCCTAACTCGAATAATTTTTTGCGAGTGACCAAAGATGTATGTGGTCTGGCGTTATGTGGATGAAAGATGATGTTGATGAAAATGTACTGAAATTTCAGTGCTTTATAATTCAGGTCATAATTACTTTTTTTAATAAACGATAGGTTGATTTCTTCCTTTCTTCATAAAGAATAAGTATCTGGGAAAAAATTCAAATTCGGATTATCCGTTTCTAAAATATTTTAAAAAATACGTAGTCTTCTTTTCAATTTCCGAAAACTTGTACTAAATGCTTTACTGGGCATCAGATCTTCATTTATCCATATTTAAATGTTCAACGTTTGCTCTAACAATAATCAGCAAGACTACTGGTACTCCATTTACCCTGATATCTCTTCTCAATAGTTGCTATATCATGGTGGAATTTTTCTCCGTGCTCGTCACTGACTAATCCCAACTTGCCAGGAAAGAAATCTAAGTGTGTGCCACGGAGGTCGGCCATTTTGGGACTCGACCGATGTATTGAGTCCTCACCCCAAAAGACCTATATTACCTCCTAGATACACGATATACTATATTATTGATTTTCTCTAAATGTTACGTTAACGACCCCTTATTAAATTGATACATCATGTTATTAGCAAATAGATTCTTCCATTACTATATCTTAAATGGGGTCTTCTACCTTCGAAGTTTCAAAAAATCGATTTTCTCCTTTTTACATATTTCGAATCTGGACGTTACCACAAATGTCCTCTGTGAAGGATTTGACCGGATACACGTTAGTTCACGAGTAGTGGATCGTCATTCGTGGCCACCCGCGATCTTTTCACACGCCTGGCGATTTAAACGCGTTTCCCCAAAAGTCAGGTTTTCCAAAAGTTTTGGCAAGGGCCCACCTAAAATGTTTGGAACATTAGGGATTTCTAGTTTTCTAATTTTTCAGCAGACATGTCGCTACACGGAGAGATTTTTTATTGATTCCTACTGTCGGAAAATATGATTTTTTACTATATTCCATTTAAACTGTGGACGAGACTAACATTATTACGATAATTCTACAAACATCTCAAAAAATGGAAGATAAAATTGCAATTTTTTAGAGAACAATCGAAAAATCTATGACATTAGTAGAATCATAATTTTTGAAACAGGTAAGATATTAATGATTTGATGGAAAAATGTTCTAACCTCAATATTTAATGACCTCGTGTTTAGAAATAAATTTGGCAGTTGCTTTTAATTTATAAGACTTAACCCAATATTTTTTCCGTTATTATTACTGTCGTGACTTGCTCTCAGTGAGATAAATATTAGAAATACTCAATCAAAAAATTATTTTGTTTTGACAAAAGCTTTTATAATTTATTCAACATATTCTTAGAGGTGAAAAATTATTTTTTTTGTCGACTTTTGAGATGTTCAGGCTAAAGTTAATATTAACAGGTATCAGATAAAAAATTTCAAATGCTTCATTACCTTGGGGAGGATAGTCAAACTTGATGAAAACTGGCCCAAAATTCTCTAAAGAATTTTCAATGGACGGCCAAGACCTCAAAAGTCATTTAAAACATTTACATATAGGAAAATCTCAAACCTATAAAAATAACAATGGTTTAAAACATGATTTGTTAGCGTGTATCTAAAGATGAAACAAAATTTATTATACTTTTTCAGAATCCTGTTATATATAACATAAATGTCAAGATTTGAATTTGAATAGAATTGGCGGTCACCGCGAGAGATCGCTAAGAGAGCGTGGAGAACTTCATTTACCTACCCAATTAAGTTAATTATTTAACATCTGTCGACCGTGACAGGACGGGGTATTGAAGTTTGAAGTGAGTTGCGTCGAGTACGAGGACAAAGAGTAATTGATTAACCTTAAAATGGAACTCGCCAAAAAGGCTCAAAAAATACAGCGAGCATCTTTTACTAAGTGTTTGCACAGTTTTAATACTAGATGCGAGAATGAAAAGGTCTCATAAGCAGATCGAATAGTTGCGTGGCAGCTATTAGAAACGCGGATGCAAAAGCTTGACAGGCAAACACGAAATACGTCGAATTATTGATCTCTTCAGATATATCCGAAGAAGATGTGGAGGAAGACATTGTCGCACGAGGTATGTCAGCTCCAATTTTTGATGGCGAAACTGAGTCTAAGTGATCAATCCAAAGAAGAAAATAACCAGCAAGGGATGGCTGTAGCCAATGGATCAGTTTTACGTAGTGAAAAACCGTTCAAGAGAGCCACGCTGGAAATACCAAAGTTTAGTGGAAGTGTTGGAAGGTGGCTACAATTTTGGTCACATTCCCGAAAAATCCACGAGGACGATAGTGTTTCTAAAGAAGATAAGTTGGAGTACTTGAAGCAAGCTATGGAGAAAGGGTCGAAGGCTGAAAATGTTGTACAAGGCTATCCGACTACAGCAGAAAATGACGAGTAGGCGTTTGATAGTCTCAAAAATCGATTTGGACGAGATGATTTGCTTGTCGAGTATTATACGCGCGAACTACTTTCGCTGGTACTTCAAAATGCCACGAACAAAGGAAGAAAGACGAGTGTGTCAGATGTTCTTGACAAAATATCGGCGCATATTCGCGCCTTGGAAACACTCAGTGTAGCGACAGATAATTGCGCGATAATGCTTTATCCGTTGGTCGAGTCTTCGCTTCCTGAGAAAATTCTACGGACGAGGCAACGCTCTGCCATGTACAACGCCACCCCTGCAGGCGGTGCTGAAAAGACAGATCGCTTGACAAGCTGCTCAAATTTTTGGAAGTGGAGGTCAAAAACAAAGAAAGAATAACCATGGCGGTCAACGGTTTCACTATGCAAACGGAAAAAGGAAGAGGGACCAGAGGAACCAGAGGTAAGATGGACTTTGCAATAATTCGAGCAACCCAACATCCAGCAAAATCGAATCGCCAGTAGAAAATAAAGTCCTTGAACAGAACCTTGCAAGTTTCTGTAGTCAACCGGATGTTTATCTACAAACGATACGCGTTAGGTTGTACTCGGATACTAAAGCAAAATATTCTCGAGCAGTAATTGATGGCGGTTCTCAACGATCCTATATTAAAGCAAGTACAAACTTTAATATGTCATTTGCGAGAGAAGTTTTCGATCCTAAGTATACGAAAAACTGTACGATCTGTTGTTGCGAAATGCATTGTATGTAAGAAATTTGGTGCTAAGAAAATAAAAGCAGATCCAGCCCCTTTACCTGTGCATCGAGTAAAAGATGCAGCAGTATTCGAGGTCATTGGAGTTCATTTTGCTGGACCAGTGTTTTTACGCGGACAATAAAAGGGTTGAATCTGCTCGTTCACTTGCGTTGTTTATCGAGCCGTTCACCTGGAACTTGTAACGTCAGTGTCTACCAAGAAATTTTGAGATAGTTTCCGTCGTTTCATCGAACGTCGGGAAAGGCCCTCCATTGTCTACAGTGATAATGGGGCGAACTTCGTCGGCGCTGATAATACGTTCGAATCTTTAAATTGGGATACAATTTCAAAATACAGCTCAGCGAAGCGCATTGACTAGAGTTTTAATCCACCGAGTGCGGCATAGTGGGGAGTTTGGGGCGAGCGATTAATTGGGATGCTAAAAGTTATTTTACGTAAAGTTCTCGAAAATGTGCACCATTCTGTGCGACTGCGAGCTCACACTTAATTTGCGAACACTAACCTGCGTTTCGGAGGAACCGATTGATTTAATGGCCCTCACGCCGGCAATGTTTTTACACAACATTAAAGAAACGGAAACCACTGATATCGATGTACTCAATAAAGTAGATTTAAATGCTAGTTTGAAGCGGAAACAAGAATTGATAGAACATTTAAGAATTAGGTTTCGCAACGAATATTTGGGGCAGTTAATCTCGAAAGGTAGTGTGAGAGTCACGGAAAGTCAAGGAAGGAGATGTAGTTCTTGTCGGAGAGGATAATCGCGAACGAATTGACTGGCCTTTAGCGCGAATCGAAAATATAATTCTTGGTGGAGATGGTGTAGCCCGTGTTGCTATTCTAAAAACTAAAGATGGTCTATTTAGACGATTTATACAGAGAATCTACCCCCTAGAAATTACGAATGATAACGTAAAGGAGACGAAGATCTTACGAGAAAAGATAACAGGTAAAACACCGGAAAACCCGATATCTCATGAGGATAAGGGAAGTTAGGAGGAAAAAGAGATGAGGACCCGGAGTGGTCGTGTAGTCAAACAAACTAAATTCTATAATCATTTGGTTCACATTTTTTGTTCATAATATAGTCTGCGTTTTTTTTATCCTGTATTCTTAGAATGTAAGAATTACGATATTTAGATACTAAGAATATTGTCACGGCAGAATGAATATTTTTTGAATAAATTGAGTCACAGACTCAAGGTGGGAGGATGTCAAGACTGGAATTTGAATAGAATTGGCGGTCACCGCGAGAGATCGCTAAAAGAGCGTGAAGGAATGCTGGAGAGGTTAGAGGTTAGAGGAGGAGTGTGTAGTGTGAGCAATAAATAACGGAGTCATTACGATGATTTCAAAGATATTCCGAGTTCAGAACTTCATTTATCTACCCAATTAAGTTAATTATTTAACAATAAAAGTAAATAGACATTTGAGAAAATCTTAAACTAAAAATTAGACAATTATGAATTATACTGTTACTGTATATCTTTACTTAACAGTTTGAAACATGACTTCCATGCTGATTCAAAATTATTTAATATCATTTTGATAATGACCTCATCGTCAAACTTTAAATGCGTTTGACACATTATGAATTTGTTTTAAGCTTCTTTCTTATTCCACGAAGGATATGCTGTTCTACTATGTTCTGAATAATTTTGAAAAGCTGAATATTTTCTGGATTACTTAAGTCAAAACATATTTTGTTTAAATGATGAATTTTTTAATTTTAATCGTATTTTTTTAAATCAAAATAAAAAATATACGTTTTATCAGAAAATAGATCAGACAAAATCTGTAGATGTTATTGAAACGAACAATTTTGCAACCTTACGTTTTTTTCGTATTTCACATATTATTGTTAAAAAATTGGATTTTCGATTTTCAATAGTATCTTTTTAAATTAAAAAGAAAAATATACATCTGATGACAAAATTTTTTATTGAGTTTTTAAGTTTTTACACACTGTAACTTTTCTAATTTTAGCATAATCCAGAAATGTTATTAGGATAATTAGTAGAGATTTATAAGCACCATTACAAACCAGTATTGGAAATTTTGGATTTTTCATAAAGTTTTCTTAAAAACATAAAAAATGCTCCCATTTTGACAATTTTCTGACTTAAGGGGTCTCAAAACGTGAAGATTTGATAAAAATTCCAGAAGTGATTTTTCACATAAAACCAATACCTTTTCATATGATGAGAATGTGAAAAAGAATTCGTGTACATAATTCAATTTAATCAGAAGAAGAATTTCGTAAAGCGTATTTTATGCGGAAGCTGTTTTTTCAGTTTTGAGTATATATTAATGATTGTTAGAAATACTTAATCAAAAAATTATTTTGTCTTGAAGAAAACTTTTATTATTCATGCCAAAATTTTAATCTTAAATCTTCTAAAAGAAAACATTTTTTTTTTACTATTCTTTGAAATAGCAAGTAACCAATGCTTTACTTATGTCAAAATACTATTTTTTCGAAAGTTAATCATCCGTTTTATTATATTACAAAATATTTCTTTCAAACGAATGCATATCTACACACATGAAACATCTAAATTTGAATAACGCATTTCAATTCTAAAAAAAAAATTCAAATTTAATTATATTGAAAATTTATTTAGTTGAAAATAGTATATTGTGCAACTCGGAAAAAAGAAGTTTATTTTGTGAATGTAAAGTTTGATGCCCGAGCAAATTGAGGGCAACAATCACGCGAGTAAAAAAATGTTTTTCCTGGGTTGCAACATACACGTTCATGACAAGAACAAATAGTTTCTGAGACGTAATGTTACCTCCTACGACCTGTATATGGCCTGTATATATTTCCTGCAGGTTTGTTAAGCAGATGAGCTCCTTATGGAGCTGAAAAATCTCCTTCCTTTCCTCCACCAATAAGTCTTTTGGTGGGACGCTCGCCAGGACTAGCACAGTGCTCGTTGACACAGTTCGGCATGCTGAGACAATTCTCAGCACCACACCTCTTTGTGCCGAGAACAGCTTCTTCTGGATAGCATAGTTGTTAAGGGCACTTGTCCAGACGGGATCTGCGTAAAGCAGCTTCGAATTTACCACGCTCGCCACCAGCCTTCTCTTGGCTTTCCGAGGGTCACCAATGTTGGGCATGAGCCGAGTCAGAGCGGGTCCACATTGGATGGCTTTGGCAGTCGCGATCTGCAGGTAATCGCCGAAACTAAGCCTTCGATCCAACTGCACACCCAGGTACTTGATGCTCTTTTTCCACTCGATTTCATGCTCTCCGAGAACGATCCTCGAATATTGGAAGGATCTCCTGTCCGTAACAAGCAAAGCCTCGGTTTCCTCAGGGGCCATTTTAAGGCCTCTGCCATCCAACCAGCGCTTTGCTTGCCACAGACTTTCATTGATCCTCAGCTCTAGGATTCTGACGTCATCAGCGGCGCATACGACAAGTGCGTCATCCGCGAAGCCGACGATGCTCGTTTCAGCAGGTAGGTCCATGCGCAGGAAATCGTCATACATGTGGTTCCAGACCAGTGGACTCACCCGTGACCCTTGAGGGGTGCCAAATGTCATCTCGTCTTTGAGATACCACTTGTTGCTCTCGTATATCACCCACCTGTCGCTCAGATAGTCATCTATCATTCGCAACAGGTAGTCTGGAACCTTTTTCCGAACTATCGCCTCCATGCAGATGCTCCACCTCGCGGTATTGAACGCATTGCGTATGTCAATGCTGATCAACGCGCAGAATCCCTTACGCTTACCTGTTCCTCTTCTTGCTTTAGTAGAGATGTCCACCACTTCCTGGATGACGTCAACTGTGGACTTGCCTTTCCGAAAGCCCATTGTATCCAATAGACAAATAGGTCTATAGGATGAGGCATCTTCTAGGGGTTTGTTGCCCTTTTTCAGCAGGACCAACCTCTGCTTTTCCAGTCCGCGAAGAATCTCCCCTCCCGAAGACAGGAGTTAAAGACTTCTAGGAGGATCTTTGGGTATGCCCCGATCACCTCTTTAAGGATCTCAGTCGGCAATCCGTCGATCCCCGGCGCTGTGTTTGCCTCGAGCCTTCCACCCGCTCTCTTTAGTTCTTGGAAAGTGAAGAGTTCTTCGCGTCGGACCACGCAGGAGCTTTGGTCCTGTCTTTGGAACGGCTCCACGTGTGGAAACAAGCTCCGCACAATGTACTTGACTCGATCGGCTTTATCCAGGCCTGGGGTCTTTCTTCTAGTCACCAATCTCTTAGTGACTATTTTGAAGGCGAGACCCCATGGTTCCTTCTTGACTTCCCCGTTCAAGTCTTTCCAGCACTGAAGTCGGCTTTTCTTTATGCCTTGCCTCAGAGCTGATTTTGCTTTTTTCCACGCCTCGCGCAGCAGAGGATCACCTTTTGTGCGGGTAAATCTCCGCCGAGCTGTAAGGAATTTTCAACGCAGGACAGACAAATGGTCGTTCCACCAGTACATCGAGTCCCCGGTACGCCCGTGCCCACGGCGAGGCATGGAGTGGTCAAATGCTGCGACTACTTTCCGCTTAGCCACCCGCACAGTGTCCTCCAACGACCCAGCAGACCCAGCCCAACCAAGTTCATCTATGAGCCTGGTTTCCTTAAGATGCTTTTGTAGCTTGTCTTTGCTGAGTCGTCTTGTGTTCCAGGAGGGGCTTCTTCCTTTGCTGCCCCTTCCCGTATTCAGTGGGTGACTCCGTTCCCGGATGCTAAACTCAATGCACACACAATGCACGCACCAGTCGACTATCCTTGAGGCAAGACGGAGCGCGGCAATCGTACGGTCGATAATTGACCCCCCCCCCCCCCTCTTCGTATGAACGTAAGATCCCTGCCGCGATTTAATACAATCAGGTCATTCCTAGCGACCATCTCACCGACCAAGATCCACCTCCTGTCCAGACGGGCTTTTCCCCACTCAAGCGACTTACTATTAAAGGAAAGGATCGTTGGGACGAAAGTAGCAGCTGTACACACATACCCCCGTCACCTCCACCTAGACGAATCCTGCATCGGTCTCCAGGAAATCCCCGATGCAACCTCCTTTTTGCTCTAAGTTTCTGCGCACAGGGCACGTGAACCTCTTTCTTCTCCCAGAGACGCGGAGCGTAGTCTCCGGAACATACCCATCTTTTTTGAGGCGGGGTGGGATTCGGGCTTCTTCTGGATTTCCACCCCGCTTTCTAGAAGGCATTTATGGGTGTTGAACATTCCGCTCAACACCTCTGTGGCCTCGTTCACGCTGACCTTTACGTGGCATACCCTGCTCGATAATGCTGAGAGCCCTGGCTAAGACCTCCATTTTTTCACTTTGCTCCCTCAGGAGCTGAAGGATGTCCTTCCATCCCTCAGCTCCTGGAGAAGCACCCGAGCCCTCTTTTCCCATCGTTTTTTTGTTATTATCCATAAATCTTTTTACCAGCGCATCGTGCGTAGAGAAGCGGGTCGGAACAGTTCAGAACGGGTGTACCCTCGGACCGAAGTCCTACCCCAGTTCTCTGAGGCCCAACCTCTGCTTAGCCGGTCACGAAATACACGGATAGACCGGATTCGCTCGAAGCAACACAAGCTCCGACACCTGTGTTCAATACGCACTACCTGATCAAGGTCCTGAAGGGGCTGGCTCCTGATCCTGCATGGCACACCATCTCGGATGAGCTAGGCTCACATTAACCTCGCCTCCTCGTGGGCCGGCGAAGACTCCATTCGGCGACGAAGCATTCCCAGTGGGATGCCATACGGAAACGACCGTTTGGACTGTTCTTGGTCACTGACTGCGGAGGCTTTGCAGTGTCCCCCAAGAGATCTCATACACCAATTCGCTCTTAGTCTCATTCAAGAGAGAGCCCGTCTATAGGTTCTCCTCTCACATTCAAAGGACACATATCACAGTCATATGGAAAGCGTTGGGCAATTGATGATTTTGCCAAATTTTCAGATTATTATCTGCAATTTTAAATAAGTAATGGCGGATTTTGCCATTTTCGTTTTTTTCTTTTTTTAGCTAAACTAATAATAGGAGAATTTTGAAAAAAAATCAGGGTTGTTTTTTGCAATAGAAGACACATTTGTAAATTTTTGCAGATTTTTGATGCATAATTCGCGATGCAAAAACTTGCGATAATTTTTGCACGCAATTTTGTTCATGTTTGATTTGCGCAATCACTCTTTTGAATTATTTTATTCATTAGTTACCTATCGATGATTAAAACAGAATTTATGCAGATTTTTGCAAGGTGTGCTCGGGGTAAAAAATAATAAAAACTGTCAAAATACGCATTCTTCCAATATCTTACTATTAACACACATTTTATAATGTTTTATATGCTTTAACAGTGCTTAGAAAACGAAGAAAAGTTGAAAATTATTTTACTATCATTTGATGACTCAGAATGCAATAAAAAGGACGTGCTGCTGCGTATCCGTTTACATTATTATGTCTTCAAAAATGTTATTACTTCACTATTATTCAATGAGTCAGAAGGCAAATACTGAATGGACGCGCTGCTGCATATTCGTTCGCATAATCATGTATACAAATTTAGTTACATCACTACCATTCAATGACTCAGAATGCAAATACTAAATGAACGTGTTGCTGCATATTTGTTTACATAATCATGTCATTTCATGTCATTGTGAAATTTTATGTCATCCTATATTTAAACTTACAATACAATACAAGCAGATCAATTATTGACAAATTTTTAGCTATGTCAATCAAAGTGTTATTTGGAAATTTTTAATTTTCATAAAAAGGTGAAATACTTATGAATGTCTTAAATATTCGCGTACATTTAAAAAATATCGAAACAGAGAATTATGTCCAAAGTATTTTCCATTAAGAAGAAATAAACATATGATATAATAGATTTAAAATTTACATTCTTAGTACTATGGTGAAAGAATTTTATCTTACTTTTTTGTGGCCTAAGCACAGATTTTGAATTCAAAATACAAAAATGCTCTACAGAGCTGAATTACTTTCTGAATTAAATAGTTTATTTACAAAACTTCAAAATTTTGTAATTAAAATCTTGATATAAAACTTTAAACATTTATTGACCTTGAAATCCATTTGAAAATTTTTTCTATACTATTCAAATCTTCCTCTGTATCAGAAGAACAGACAAATTTTAAATTATAAAATATTTCATTCAAAAGATTAAACTCGTCTATATGATATTGTCAAATAGTAACAAGATTTGAACACTTCGAACAAAAAGTTTTATGTAAAATTTGATATCGATAAATATTTACATGTTCATATGTAGATATCAATGAACACATATTTTAGCTTTTTAATTTATCCATTTCTGTTAGAAAATTTTTCCTTTCCGTAAACCATTTCATTTTTTGAATGAAAACTCTGTGCTTAGGCTACAAAAATGTGAGATGAAAATATTTGTAACATACAATTGAGAATGTAAATTTTAAACTTGAATTTTATGTTTATCTTTTCTTAATAGAATATATCTCTCTTACTGAAAATTTTTTAAATTTATAAAATTGATAAGAAGTATGGAAATTTGAATAGAAAAATATATATTGTTTCAAATTTTGAACATTTATTGGCATCAAATTTGAATGAAAATTTATTTTTGAAGTGTTCAAATCCTTTTAAAATTTTACACGATCTTTTAGATCTTTATTGTAGGTAGATTTTTTTTACAAAATATCGGGAAAAAAGTGTTATTTCTTAAATAACATATTTCGTAAATTTGAAATTTTCGTCTGCTACGCGCCTCTTTTACACAGAGTCGAGAAATAAAATACAATTCTCAATTTCGACACAAAAACCGACAACGTGAAATCTAAAAATAGCATTGCAAGGAGGAAGCGTGGAGAATAAGGAGAAGTGGGACGAGTCGTTCTCGCGTGCAAGAGCGACGAGGAAGAAACAAGGGCAGCGCGCGCCGCCGCCTTTCCCTACTCGCTTCTCACGGACAGGAGGTGCTTCTGTAGTTGTGACTGCGTCGGTATCAGATCTGTGCACACTGATTGTGATGCCCTGTCGTCGAAAACGTTTTACTCAACTCCTAACGCTTATTGATATTCACTTTGGGTGAATTAGGTATTTATCAAATTTATTTTATCTGACTAGGATTTAATAAATGTTCAAATGTCCTTAAGTCCCAAGTTTAATCTACAGAGTTGAGTAAAATTACTTCAACTACTTTTCTCCGTGTAATAGTACAGAATTTTAATGTTCATTGTGATTCATTTTCACTTTTTTAAGTAACCTCCTAAAATACATGGTAGTGACCGCACTATGGACGAAGATGTACGAGGTCTGTCCGAAAAGTATCGGGCCTACCTTTATATCTCCGCGCCATATAGTTCGAGCGACCTCTGCAGGGCATGAACGTCAACAGTAAAGCCTCACGAACCCACTGGTTGCTTGCTGACATCTGCCGGGCGTATACTTCATGCGCAGCGTGTCTTTGTTAACAAAGCTATTTTTGAGTTCGGCGGATTTTGTGATTGTTAAAAATGACTGAAAAACAAGATCAACGAATTTGCATCAAAGGACTCAAAGGACAGCGATTCGATGACAAAACGACGGTTGAAAATAATGCGACCAGCGTACTCAAGTCCATCCCTAAAAGTGAGTTCCAGGACTGTTTCGAGAAGTGGAAACATCGCTGGAACCGTCTTATTCAATCAAGTGGGGATTACTTTGAAGGATGCCACACGCCCGATGATGTAGAATAAGGCTAGTGCGGAGATATAAAGGTAGGCCCGATACTTTCCGGACGGACCTCTTATTTTTAAGACCTGAACTATCAGGATTACTTATTAGAACGACGACACAATTTAATCATGACTTTTCAATCATTTTAATATTTAATTTTAATTACTAAATAATTCTCAGTATTTAGTAAATATATTTAAAATCTTTGGCGGTATAATTTGACCACCTCAACCAAAATTATACGCTTAGCGTCATCACTGTTTCTTTATTCTATATAAGAAAATAAAAAAATAAAGTTTTTTACCGACTTCATGCTATTTCACATAGTAAAAAATTAAAGAAATAAATAAACATGTAACATTTGCCGCTCGACAGATGCGAGTGAACTTGTACACATATTTATTTTTTGAGTTTCCAAAGTGGATCATTTTGATCCCAAATTGGTAGTCAGTTTGATCTGCAACAGTTTGATCTGTTAAGGTTTACTGTGATATGGGAAATTTGGTGGTTATTTAATACTATTGTAATCATTTTTAACATATATTTTGAAACTTTGCTTTAAATTTTTAAAGTTTACCGAACTCTGATGCATTCTTTGACATTTGTTACATCACAAATTAATACAATAATATTAAATAATCTCCAACTTGTCCATATATACCAACTTTGCTCGAAGTTGACTAAACTTTCTCGAAATACTTTTCTCCATGTACAATAAATAAGATAATTTTGTCTCTGTTAAACTTCTTAAAACTTATTTACAGATGCTTATGAAATTTGGATTATTCTTCGACGTACATAAGCCATTATAATAAAAAAGTGGTTGACTTACATAAAATTTGTCTCTGACGTATACAAGTAGCAAAAATATGAAATAATTCAGCTATTTAACTGATAACAACAGGACACTGATACCTTGATATATATGTGGCATATTAAGATCAAAATTTGTTACTAGAAAATTTTGGAAGTATGTTAACATGAAGATTCTCAGCTCTGCTCTACTTTGCGCATTAGTGCATGTGGCGTTTTCAATCGGTAAATGCATTTTTCAATTTAATGGTGTGATGCTGTAAAAAACTTTATTTCTTTGAAGCTACTTTTAATTTGAACCGGTTTTTATAAATATTCTCAATCAATGATTGACTTCCAGCTTTACACATAATTGTTTAAGGCCATGGAACAACCAGACCATGTGATTGATATGATTATTATTTTGTCTGTAAACTTCTTTCTATGCAAAATAAAATATTAACTCAAAAATTTATGAGATCAATGAAAAGGCACTAAGGAAGGTCTGTCAACTCATGAATTTTTATAATTATAAAAAAATATGTTTCGAAACAATTTTATTTCTATTCAATTTGAAAAATCTGAGAGTTGTCAGACCTTCCTTAGTGAATTTTCTTTGATCTCACACATTTTTTACTTGAAATTTTATTTCGCATAGACAAAAGTTTACAGGCAAAAAAATTATCATATCGATTATATGTTCTAGTTGATCCATGGCTTTGTCATATTTATGAAGAAATCACCAACTAGTATTAACTTGATAGAAAAAATCTGCCGGCTTGGCGTCACATTTTCATCCCGCTTCCCGCTCGGTTTTAAATTCTTCGCATACATTCAAGTGTATTTCTTGTGATTTAATACTGACATTCAAGTCAATTTTATAATATTGTAAATGTGAACTGCATTTTCATAAACTTACTAATTTTTTTTTTTATTGCAAATGAAGAAGGAATTCAATTTATTCCAGAAGCTTTATCGGCCTTAATTTGTTTTTGACATACTATAACTTTCTTAATTTTAGATTTATCGGAAAATTTCATTAGGATAACCTTCTCATTTATGATAAGATTCTGAAAAATAAAATAAAAAATGTTACGTAAATCTATTATTTACCTTAAATTTAATGAATTCATTGAATAAAAGTTGCTTTGAAAGCCTAGTGGTCGAAAGAGGATAAGGCGCAAAAATTTTGAAAAACCTTTTTTTTGCACTTTCGAATTCTCCTGCCTAATGCACAAATGTATTATATATAGCCATAAATAAAAGAGTAGTAATCGATATGGTTTAAAAAAAAATAAATTGTTGAAATTGGCTGAGGATTATGTGAAAAATAACTTTCCGAATTTTCATCAAATCTTTACGTTTTGAGACCCCCTGAGTTAGAAAAAACGGTTTTTACAAATGTATCTGTCTGTCTGTCTGTAGTAGGTCGTATACTCGATAACTCTCATTAGAATTATCAGATTGAATTGAGCTTGGGCACACTTTATCGGAGCCGAAAAAGTAAGGACAAGTTCGTTAACCAGCTACATCCAACCAAAATTCAGAAAACTAGACCATTTTTGTGTTTTTGAAAAAATCAAAAGTTCCAATACTGGTTTTCGATAGTGCTCATAAATCTCTACTAATTATCTCCATTACATTTAGCGATTAAACCATAATTAGAAATGTTAAAACTTAAAAAAAGTCAATATCAAATGTTAAACAATCATTGACTAAATTAAATCTTTAATTTTAATTGTGAAAGAAATTGATCATTTTACGTTTTGCATGTGAATTACAAAAACAGACAATTTAATGACATAAAAAGTAAATATTTATAATAAATAACGTTAAATAATACATTTTAAGCATTTGAGGGGGGAATACCAAATATTTCTGTTAAATTTTGAGCCGAAATTTTTCAAATCGGAGGAGGTATACATATTTTTGTCCAACGCTGCGCCCGACTCTTGTCACCCATAGCAAAACTTTATACGCGTTTTTCCGAAAACCATGTTTTAAAAACGATGTCCCTAGTTGCAAAAAAGCGCTGAACCGATTGTCCTGAAATTTTCACCAGATATGTAAAACACTGGTCTAGCCCCTGACGTTCTCCTTTTCTCCGAAAAAAATTTTTATTAACAATTTTTTGTAAAAAATAACTTGCAAAAAATCGACTTTTTTAGTTTTTAAGCTACTGCAAAAAAATTTTTTGTTTAACACTTATATTTTCAACTGGGCCGAAATTTCACACTAAACATTTTTTTACATCATTGTAGTAATAAAATACTACAAAAATCTAAATTTCGGCGTTTTTGTCAGTTATAGTTTTTTTTAATCCGCACTTAAAGAAAACATAAGATTTTGGCCGTTTACTTGATATTTTAATTCCCTCCTCAAGTCAGTTATTGGGATCGCTAGTCATGACACAAACTTTGTCAAGAAATAAGATAAAAGTCAGTATCCATCCCCTATTTCTTGAGAAAGCTTGTATATTTGAATATAATTCAATGCTTTTGAATCTGTCTAATTATAAAAATTTCTTTTTGCCTGTAAAATTTAGACGAATTCTTTGGTATTTTATATGAGAATGGGAAGCCTTTTGGCAACGCATTATTATATACAGGTGATGCTGCCATATCTACTAATAATTTTGCATGGGGGATAATTCTTTCAAATGAAGTTGAAATTTTATTTCGACCTAACAAGGGTGTTGATGGCTTTAAAATGCGTGTAACATTTCATCGGGAATATAAAAAGTATCGTTTGGTAGTTTTGAAGGTGAGTAATTCCAATAAGACATATTTTGTAATGATGTACGTATATAAGATAACAGATTACCGAAACTTGCTAAACTTTTTTAATTTTAAAAATAAAATTTAGCTTGAGGCAATTGTTGAAAAAAATCCAAATGATATTCATGTTCTAACCAGCTTGCCATACATAGCAAATAAGGAGCCTGTAAGTGGAGATGTCCAGGTGTTGTCTTGGTACAAGGATGCTAGTGAAAGTAAGTTTGATATGTTAAGCAAATAACTGAAACCTTCAAGGATCCCCGAGTCGAAATATAAGTACATTTTTGATCCTCCATAGTGCTAAATGAATCCCCCTTTAGATCTACTTAGTCCTTAACATCCCCATTGGATAAAGATATATCGCAACACTTTGAGATGAACACGTGTCTGAATTCAAGAAGGATAAATTGGGAGAATTGTTTGACACCACTTTGAGATTGAAAAAACATTTCTGTGTTCTCAGTCAAACTGCTTTATTTGTTCAATATCTTTATAATACTTATTTTACGTTTGGACAGTATTAAGAACTATATTTCATAAAATTTAGTCCATAAGATATCTGATACCAAAAAAGTTATTTAATATTTATTAAAATATTTTTTGTATTATTGAAAGCTGCGGCTTTACTTTGATACAGATGTTCTTAGAAATATGCGAATATTAATCTTTCTATTAAATATTGAAAAATATTAGATAATAGTCCATCCAACTTCAATATCAAATGTAATATGAGAGGTTATTATAAAATGAGTTCAAATTACTTTATGTCTGAACCGTATCAAGTACTGCGCTTTTTAAATGAAATTTACCCGACAAAAATTATTTAATTCTCATTATAATATTTTTGGAATATTTATAGTATTAAAAATAATTGATCGTACTTTTTGAAATAGCAAATATTTCAATTCAAATGTTCTTAATAAAAAATCGCTATTAAGTATGCAAAAAATGAACATCAATCTACCTTCTTACTTAACGAATGAATTATAAACTTATAAATTCATAATCTAGTATTAATTTCTTATATTCAATAAAATCGGAATATAATTATATTCTGCATATTTTATAAGTAAGAAGGTAGATTGATGTCAAATTTTACATACTTAATAGTAATTATTTATTAAGAATATTTGAATTGAAATTTTTATATTTAAAATAAAAAGCACGCCAAACGACTCATGTGCAATGGAATATGTATAGTAGTGAATGAAGGAGTTACGAGAATCTAATAAGGATTTAATTCAGTCCGTTTTAAGTCCTCAAAACGTGTAGAAATGAAAATTTCCGCACATTTTGAGCACTTAAATAGGACTTGGATTATATTGAAATAAACTCTCATTAGATCCTCGTAAAGTATCTGAGATAGAGAATTTTAGAGTATCAAAAAAGTACCTATATTTCGACTCGGGTCATTATAATTCGCACATTAACTTTATCATTAAGCTGGATGAACACCTTTCTCTCTAAATTAGAATCTGTGGAATCCACTGCGAAATAGTGAATACACAGATTATCAGTTATCAGTGTACTACCTAAAATACAATCAACTCTATGAATAAGGTCGCTATCAATATGGCCATTTACCCCAATATTCCGCACATTTACTTCTAGTACTGGCATAAATCCTTATTTACAATCGGCGTAGTACCATGCCGGTTGCAATGATTGGCGGAAGGCCGACTTTTCCAGCTAGGTCAGTCTATATGTAAAGGGTTTCCCAATAGGAGTGATATGATTTTGAATGTCCCTATCGGGCTCATTTGAACTGAAATTTTTGACGTCTGCTGTCAGTTGTCATCAGTAAGGTTTGCCATTTAATCATGAGTAGTTTCACGCTTCCACAACGTTTGGAAATTGTCCAATTATTTTATCAAAATTCGAGAAGTTTTGTCGGTGTTCAAAGAGCATATCGTGCAAAATATGGTCGTCATTCTGCTCCATCCGCGCTCTCAATTCGTCGAATAATCGATAAGTTGGAGAGTGAATTTACTCTATTGGATACTAAGCCTAAAAATCGTATGCGTACCGCACGTTCTACACAGAATATAGCCGCCGTACAGGCCAGTATCGAGGAAAACCGTGAATTGTCCGTGCCACGCCGATCTCAGGAATTGGGCCTGTCCAGGATGACTACCTGGCGTATTTTGCGATTGGATCTTGGCCTGCATCCCTATAAGATGATTCTGGCCCAAGAACTGAAGCCTAATGACCATCGTTTGCGTCGGGAGTTCGCGGATTGGGCTCTGGAATCAATTAAAAATGATCCCAATTTTCATCAAAAAATCATCTTTTCTGATGAGGCGCATTTTTGGCTCAAGTCTCGGGGGACATTTGGCCGATATATTGTTTAAATCATAAATGGCATAGAATATCCAATATAATAAAAAAGATTTCGATCAATTCCGAATGAATATTCAGTGTTTTTTTTCAATTTCAAAACATATCACCCTTATTGGGAAACCCTTTACTACTTCGCAGTGAATTTTACTGATTCAGATTTGGAGAGTGTACTCTTTACGAAACGGTGAAATATATCAAACGCCACAAGGAGAAAAATAGTTGGAATAATTTTACTCAACTCTGTCCATTCTGTCGATTAAACTTGGGAAATAAGGACATTTTTTTTTTTTTTTTTTTTTGTGAAGAGGAAAAATGGCGAACTCTTTTATAGACGTTGTACAGGACTCTCCTAGGACGGGTCTAGGCATACCTGTTAAAACCAAAAAAAAACCCTCTCTCGAACCAATACTGGAGCATTAGAGAGACCATCGTGTCAGGAAGCGTGCAGCCGCGCGACACATGGCCGTATCCCTGGTACCTGAAACACCGGGCAACCTTGACATGCTCTCAGATGCGGCAGTTCACCCACCCCACCCTTAGCCTGCCGAGCCTGAGCAAGCTCCGGGCGTCCTCCTCGGTTAAACGGACCACCGCAGTCTGCACACCACCGAAGCGCTTTCACAGCCTGCACTGATCCCCGAGGTCTGGCTTGCCCAGCGCGATGCACAGCGTGGCAACAACCTCTTCCCTTGCGACGATTTTTTTGATGTCCCTAACTTCTAGCGACCTCTTCGAGACCAAAGACTTAACATCGGCCCTCTGCCCGACGGCCTGATCAAGCGCCTTCTCGAAGGCCGAGACGTCACCCCCTCTTTTCAGGACCAGGAGGATCTCCTCCCTCCCGCTTCTACGCTCCCGAACTTTGAGGGTCCACCTTGGCCTTCATGGCTTTCAGGATCTCGGCGTAGGACTCACCGTCCCTCGCCGACACCCTGAAAGCATCGCCTGACCTAGCGGCTGGAGAGCGCCGTGGCATCTTTACCTTCTCTCTTGGTTCCTGTGCGGAGGGCTCAGGAACCTTTCTCTTTTTTTTTTTTTTTTTCTTTCCTTTCTGTCCACCAGCTGCCATTCCCCATGCTTTTGTAGGATCTGGCCTCAGGTGGCTGCAGCATAGGTGGGAGATATATTTCCATTTCCCTCCTTGGGAATCCGATCCTCAGAGGGAGAAGGCGCAATCACCTTCTCTCCCTTTGTCAGCATTTTTGGGGTATCTCACAAAGATGCAGAGCGCGGTCTTCGAAAGATACCCGTCCTTTTCGAGGCGGGGTGGGATTCCAGCCTCTTCTGGATTTCCATCCCGCTTTCTAGTAGGCACTTGTGGGTGTTGAGCATACCACGCAACACCTCAGTTGCCTCATTTACTGAATCTTTTACAAAGCCAGGGTTATTCCTCAGCATACCCTGTTGAATAACGGTGAGGGCCCTGGCAAGCCTTTTCATTTTTTCATTCGGCTCCTTCAGGAGCTTAAGGACGTCCTTCCATCCCTCAGTTCCAGAAAAAGCACCCATGTCCTCTTTCCCCATCGTTTTTTTTTAAATTTCCATAAGTCAGGTAAATTCCACTGTTTTCTTTGTGGAAGACTTATAACATTCAAAACAGTGGTTTTTCACCGTGAATCATTTGTATTAAAATAATCTCACAGAAAAAATAAAACAGAGTTCAACAAACACTATTATTCCTATTGAGAATTGAATTTTATAAAACCGTGAAAAATAGAATTATTTCAAGGCCATGGTACAAATTTTATATCTTGTACCTCATTTTGCATGAAAATTCGATAAGGAAAATATAAACAAAGTTCTGTTATCACATACCTCAACACACTCTTCTGATAATTGAAATAATCGACAAACTGTTTTCTATAAGAGCCGAATAATATGGTTATCATCACATTCATTTCCTCACAGAAATACATGTCAAGTATTTAAACCTGAAAGCTTCCCCCATCAAGCCTGATGATTCTTATACAGTGGAATTCATTGGTGAGCCTGATGGAGTAAGTATTAAAATTCTTACGAAAAATTTTAAGACTGGTGCATATATAACTGGTGACTGATATCTATATTTTGTTTTGAAAATAAATTTTAATTTAAAACTGTTCAATATTTTAGGTTTTCAAGGGATCTGCTGTAATTCAAGATTCCAGGATTGTGGGGATTGTTTATGATTACAACGGCAGGTTTCTTACATATTACAGTATTGTCAATTTTGAAAGTTCCTGTATCAGCCCTTCCTCACATATAGTTACATCACGTAATAATGTTCTATTTCCTTCTACTAGCAGAGGAGTAGCAGAAATTAATGTGTTTTTTCCACATGTATGAGTTAACGTAAAAATGAATTCTTGAAAATAAAGAATTGAGCATAAAAAAAATAAATTAAAAACGATTTTATTCATCATAAAAATATATAACCCATTTTCAAGATTATGTGCGACTCCAATTTTAAATTAACGCTTAAGGTAAATGTACCAGTCGTTGCGCTGTCGAGCATATTTTACGTGAAATTAAGAAAATTACTTTATATTTTTGTGTTCAAGTTGAAGATATCGTTGAACAAAAGGTTATTATTCATCTCTCATAACAAATTTTTAATGTAAATGCTTACTCAAAAATGCTAAAAAATAAAATATTCCGGAATGTTCAAATCGTAGTTCATAAAATGACTGTGCTTATTTTTTATGCAAATGGAAATCTTCTCGCATTTAAGTATTTATATCAATTTATTCGACATCAATTTTGAAAGTTTTTGATTTATATTTGTGATAACCCTTATATAACAATAAATAATACAGTAATAAATTTCTTGCACAAAGACTGGGCCAAACGCATTTTTTCATATTTTCGACTATTTGTTAATAAGTGTTGAAAATTTTCAGAATAATAAGCTTTGCAATACAAATCAAAAGTGTCTTTCAAAACGTGATTCGATTAATATGACGAAAAATTTTATTTTTCTATAATTAAATTCAATAATCCTCGAAGGCTTTCCTTAACCGTGCAACGACTGGTACATTTACCTTATGAAAATCTCAATAATAGCTTTCAATTAAATTTATTGAAACAAATTATTCAAAACTAATATTTCAATTTTTAATGACCTTTTATCAACATATTCCATTCAGAAAGAAAAAAGTGATGAATAATAAATTTTGAAAAATGTACCAATTGATAAAAAAAAATACCACGGTGCGCAAAGCGGCGCTGCTGTATCATAACAAATATCGCGGGGGTAAAACTAGGATAGGAACTTCCGGTAACAAAAATCTAACTTCCGGACCAGGTCGATCTGGGGTCTTTTCTAGGGACTTTAAAAATATTCAGTTTGCGGAAATGTAGTGAGTTTTGAAATCGTTAGTGTTGTAGCACTGATATTATGGCAGAAACAAATGCAAAGCCGGTAAAGCCAGCTGTCAATTCCAATTGCCAAATGGAAAAAATGGAACAATTAATAAGGTAAGAGCCAATTAATATTTATATGGATAAATGAGTTTAAAAATTATGTCTCTAATAGCGTTTTCTACTGGTAGCACCAGTTATTGCACTCGGTACAAGGTTTTTTTGGAAAAATAATTATTTATTTGTGGTTATTCTGAAAGCCTGAAAAAAACCAAAAACTTGACCAAAAAAAAGATGATACTAAGATTTTTAATGATATTTCTGGTAAAGAAAATGTATTTCCAGTGCATATTAAGCGTAAAAGGAATGCGAGAAATTTAAATAGCTTCATAAGTGAAAGTGGCGCATCGAAATTGAACCGTACACCTCGCGAAGAAGCAATGTATAAAATTCATCGGAAAGTAACTGCGAAATTATGCAAATTGCAAGAAAAATTAAAAAATCAAAGAAATGTAGTTCAGCATCTTGAATACTTGCACAAGCAACATTTATTTGTGGCTATTGATAAAAATTTAAACGCGATAACAAAAAATTTCATTCATTCGCAATTAAGAAACTGCTCTCAAAAACCGTCAGCCAGAAGGTGGACTGTTAATGATAAAATCTTTGCTCTATCTATTTTTAAGCGAAGTCCGAAATTGTACAGACACTTATGCTCGATTTTTATCTTGCGATCAACCAGATTATTGAAAGCTGTCTCTGCTAAAATACGTTTTGAACCCGGTATTAATATAGCCGTCGTGCAAGAATTAAAACGGAAATGTAAAAGTTTAAAAAAATTAGATCGAAATTGTGTACTTCTAATGGACGAAGCACAGTTAGCTGCAGAGTTATATGAATCTGACGACCAAAAAATAATTGGATTTGAAGATCTTGGTCACTTAGGTCGAAGTATCGGTCAAGCAAATCATGCTTTAGTGTTTATGGTCCGAGGTGTTAGAAAAAAATGGAAACAAGTAGTTGCGTATTATTTTACGAAAAACTATTAATTATGCGAAGAAACTGCTAAAATACTTGAAGATAAAAAAATTACAAACATTAACTCAGCCTCGGACACTTCTGAAAATGTAGAATTGCTACAAAAATCGGAAGTTTCTTTTTTCCTTGTCAATGAACATCCCGTGGTATTAATATTTGATGTATCACATCTGTTGAAATGCTTACGAAATGCGATGCTTAAGTGTGACGTAGTTTTTGACACTGACAAAGTAGCTCAATTTGAATATATTCAGGCCGTTTTTGAACTTGATCAAAGAAAAGAATTTAAAACTCTCAAAAATTTGACATCTACCGAACGTATAGTTCATGCGCAGTGTGTCTTTGTTTACAAAGCTATTTTTGAGTTCGGCGGATTTTGATATTGTTAAAAATGACTGAAAAACAAGATCAACGAATTTGCATCAAATTTTTTTTTTCCTCGAAAAAACGAGTTCGGAAACAATTCAGATGATGCAGAAGGCCTCTGAGAATGAATGTATGAACAAAATACGAATAAAAGAGTGGTATAATCGTTTCAAAGGAGGCCGCACTTCTGTTGATAGTGATTCTCGTTCTGGCCGACCTTCGACGATAAAAACATTGGATAATATTGAGCGGGTGCGACTTGCGATTGAAGTTGATCGTCGATTAACTGTTCGTGAACTAGAAAATGATCTCGGAATACCGAAAGCTTCTGTTTGGGAAATTTTGAACAAGATTTTAGTAATGTCTCGCGTGTGTGCGGTGACTGGCTTCTTCACCACGATAACGCGCCAGCGCATTCATCGAATCTTGTGCAGCAGTTTCTGAGTAAACACAATATCGCATTGCTTCGACAACCTCCATACAGTCCCGACATAGCCCCCTGTGACTTTTGGCTGTTTCCAAAACTCAAAAAACCACTCATAGTACAGCGATTCGATGACAAAACGACGGTTGAAAATAATGCGACGAGTGTACTCAAAGCCAGCGCGGAGATATGAACGTAGGCCCGATACTTTCCGGACAGACCTCGAATATATATATATTCACACTGCAAGTTATACATATCGTGAAATCAGGAAACGGCGATCCGATCGAAATTTAAAGGGTTTTCCAATAGGGACATAACAATTTCGTATCTATATATGAACGCACCTTTAAACTTTTTTAATGAACTGTCAATGTCAAAACGTTAGTTAAAGTCAACATTTTCATCATGGTAAAGTTCACAAACCAGCAACGTTTGGAAATTATCAAAAAATTACTACCAAAAAGACGTCATATTGCTCGAAGCGAAATAATAATCGCAGCCGTAAGTGCATTGATTCAAAATGAGCCAAATCAGTCGATTCCACGTTGTTCTCAAGAATTGAGCATCGCACAGTGGTCCAAAGTCAAAAAAAGCTGGCCAAAATATGAAGGTGTCGATTCATTTCAATAACATTTTGGGGAAAGGCTTTTCAAGGTCGCTGATTATAAAAATGAAGTTCAATTTCCAAAAAACAAAATGGCGGATGAGTTTTGTAATAAATTATTAGATTTATACAAAATTTAGTTTCCTTTAGTTTTTAAGGTGGCTGATTACAAAACTGAAGTCAAATTTTGAAAAAACAAAATGGCGGATCCAAAATGGCGGGTCACTTATGTGAAAAATTATCAGATTTAGGCAAAACTTAGTTTCCTTTAGTTTTTAAGGTGGCTGATTACAAAACTGAAGTCAAATTTTGAAAAAACAAAATGGCGGGTCACTTATGTAAAAGATCATTAGATATAGGTGAAATTTAGTTTACTCTGGTTTTTTAGGTCACTGATTACAAAACTGATGTCAAATTTATAAAAACAAAATAAAGGATTGAAAACGGCAGACCACTTAAGTGAAAACCCGTAAGATTTAGGCAAAATTTAGCTTCTTAGGGTACGACGAAATGTCGTGCCACATCTAAAGTCGCAGAAAGTCGCAAGAAAATTATGAAGATTACTGTTTGTTATAGCAATATCTGAAACAGGAATGTTACAACAGCATGAGATCTCTTGGGATGACAACTATTTACATGATTTTCAGAAGACAGATCGATAAATATTGATATTGTACAGGTGGTTATTTAACGTCATTTTTATGTTTCGAAAAGTATCATAATTTAGAATTTCCAAGCATGAAATTATTCTACATACCGTCAGGATCCACCTCCATTTCGCCGATTTGCGAACAAACACTCCGATCACGTTTTATCGCACTGAATAACTCGTAGAATATTTTGAACAGATGTAGCGTGCCGAGATACGCTCCAGTAGGGCTGGATTGTGAATGACCCACAATGGGGAGTAGCTGAGCTACTTAAGTTTCCATACACTATAAGATGTAGAATAGGCCCCCTTACAATAATACATTCTCGAAACTTTCAAATTTTTTATTTCATTTTTTGACTTTTGGCCAGCTTTTCTTGACTTTGGACCACTGTGCATCGCTCAAACGACACTGTGGCGTATTATGCCAAAAGATCTTGGCCTACATGCTTTCAAGATTAAATTGACTCAAGAACTAAAGCCAATTGATCATTTGAAACGCCGAAACTTCTCCAATTGGGCTCTGGCAAAGCTTGAAGAAAATGAAGAATTTCATCGAAAAATCATCATCAACAACATCAACGATATGTGGTTTCAATAAGACGGTGCCACTAGCTACACAGCACACGTCACAATCAATTTATTGAAAGGCAAATTCGGTGAACGTGTTATCTCGAGAAATGGTCCGGTCGAATAGCCGTCTCGTTCGTGCGATCTAACGCCATTGGATTTCTTTTTATAGGGCCACATCAAGTTACTGGTCTATGCCAACAAGCCAGCAACTTTAGACGACCTCAAAGATAAGATCCAACGCGAAATAGCCAACGTTCCAGTCGAAATGTGTGTCAGAGTGGTGGGAAATTGGGTTCAAAGAATCGACCGCTGTAAACGGGCTCGTGGTTGTCATATGACCAAAATCGAATTTCATTCATAAAATGTGATACTTGCACTACACCCACAATAAATTTGAATTCAATATCTCAAATATTTCTGTGTTTTATTCATAGATAAAATTGTTATGTGCCTATTGGAAAACCCTTTACAAAACTAGTATTACAAAACTAGTATGCTACAGTAAAAATATACAAAACGCTTATATTATACTTTTATCACCGTGATGCATATACATATAACTAACTTATTACTCTTTAACTCTTATATATACAACAGCTCCAGGTTGTATTACTTTCCGCACGTGGACAAACGTTACATCATTTGCCATATCATTGCACAGTTTCCAGCGCATTCCTTTTCTATTGCAAAGTGCCATATAATGGTTCATTCCATCGTATTCAATGATTCCTGTTAATCTGCAAAAAATTAGAACATAATTTACTTTTAAATTTAACATCAGGGAACACATTCCCTCAAAAAATAGAAGAAAATATTTGTAAATGAACTGTAATTAATTATAAAATTTAAGAGTTTTACAAATTATAATCGTCGAAGAAATTATTTTTTTAAACTTGTACTTCTTTACATTCCTTTAAAATATAAAACCAATTATAAAAGGTCACGAGAAAAGACGAGTTCTTATTATTTTATTTATGAGTTGATTTTCTGTGAAAGCAAACCCTGAAGTAGAATAAGAACATTCATTTTTGTTGATAAATATAGAAGAAATCCTTAACAGAAATTATATCAAAAATTGAAATACAAATTAATAGTTTAATCTACCAAACCTGAATTGTGCACCATGAAGTGTAATATAATTAGGAAAATCACTAACTCGACACTTAATGCAGCTACTATATTAATGTCGTTAACTTTCCTAACATCTGTATCTATAAAAATGTGTTCATTTATTTTAAATTCTTCTACAAATTTACATCCACATTGACAGTTCTGTAGACATCTATAATTTTTTGTAATTGATTTATTAAGTCCATTGAAACCTTCTTTTTCAATAATTTTTTAATCCAACAAAAAGAAAGAAATTGGCTCAATTTCAGCAAAACCGCAAATACATGTAATGCGTCGATAAGCTCTGGGCTCATCTGGCATCAAACTCCAAATTTCGGAAATGTTGCAATCTACTTCTAGGCTTCTTAAAATATTTGGTGATACGTTATTGAATATCAGCGGATTGTTTTTTTCATTATTTTTCTCAGGTCTGATAAAATCTTTTAAAATTGAGCTTCATTCTTTATAGACTGTTGTAGTTGCTCCAAATTGAGTCAATAAAATAACAGACCGGCATGTTTGACTTTTAGATTTGTTCAAATAATTAAAATATTCAGGGTAATTCAGAGCACTAGTAGCCAAAATATTTGGAAAATGTTTTGTGTAAGTGACAGCATCATTTTGGAGTAATTTTATATCTGGAACTGGCCGAAAAAACTTTGTACATATTTTTCCCCTACTTCTAGTAGTCTTTTTCTTTGATTTTGTGGAGTAGTAACCATTTGATTACAACTTTGTTCTTGCATTGCAATATCTGCGATTTCATCAGTTAATTCGGAATCAGAATTAATTTTATTGCCGGGTATAATGTGATCATCATCTCTCTTGTTTTGCCAGTTTTCACGCAAGTACAAATCTTCAACTGGTTTTACTTTCCAAGTTGAAGTAGAGTTGACTGTTGTAACCTCTGATGCAATGGCAACTTGCTGAAAAGATGGATGTTCATTTTTAGACCCGTACAGTGAAGTGCTGTGCATGATGTGATTTGCACTGCAGTTTAGAAGATTTTCCAATGTTTCTGAAGAGAATGTTACGTCTCCTTTTCCAACAGTTTCGTTGATGTTTCTTTTTCTGAGATCTTCTTGAGCATTTCTTGAAGTTGAAAAATACTTAGGAATGATTTGACGTGGATTTTGAATTATTGACGGTGCCAACATGCGAGCTTCCGTTAATTTTGCTGAAGCAATCATGGTCTGACCTTTTAATGCCTCGTAGTGTATTTTGAACAACTTGTCCACCCGTAAGCACCTTTGCACACCCTTAAGAACGCTACGTTTTAGTTCACCAAAATCGCCTTCAACATAACAGCTAGTTGGTCTGATATAAGGGGATTCAAATATGTCTTTTATGACCGCTGTCTATAAAACAAACTCAGCTGCTAGTCTCACAAGATGTTCATAAAAAGGTTTCAAGTAATAAGCATTAGCTACTTCATGCTTAATTTCTTTACCATCTTCAGATTTTTGTTTTAAAGATGTTAACCAGTCAGTAATAGAGTGATCTAAGTCAGGGCTTTGATTTAAGAAGCAATTTGGTTCTTGAGGGTCCAGTCCAGAAGCAGACAGCTTCTTTATTGTGATTTTAAACTCTTCGCTATCTTCCTGAGAGAGTAAGTCCATTGTAAGGTGCTCCTCTTCCGCCATGTATTTGAATAATTTTTCTCGTACAGCTTCAGCTGAGCATTGTTTGCCGCTCACCATTTTACCGCTGTAACTTTGAATGGTAATCGTTAAGGTCATTAATAAAATGTCTTGTAAACGTTTAAAGTTTGTACATGATACCATTAAGGCAACACAGCGAATTAAAAAATCTTTTACAGCTTTATTTCCTGAAGAAAAACATTTCAAGCGGCAGAAGATGGAAATGAGATGTGCCACATCGATTCTCTGGTACGTTGAGATGCAGGTTTTACCCGTAACCTGTCACTCGTATTGCTGGTCAACCCAACCGATATTGTCTTCGTTCCAAACCTATGAAATAAAAGATCTACCTTGAAATCGTTGAGCGCTAATCACTTTGCTTAAAGTGACAAAGTCGATTCAAATGACCCTGAGACTCGAAGCACTAATAATAACAAACACCAGGCGGGGTCAATTAAGATCACGACAGTTTGCCAGGTAAAATAAATGAAACACCAGAATTTAATTATTAAAATAGATTGGCTGAACAAAGTTTATTGAAATGAATAAAGACTCTATACAAAGCAAAATGAATGTTAATAAAAGCCTAAAACATCTATATCAATATCGATAAGTATAAATAAAATGGCATGAATCTCGGAATTTTTCCGAGCCACGCGACAATATGACGAATTCGATTTACTACCGCGCGTCACCACCAGAGAGGAAAAGAATTCAATAGAGATTGAGTCTAATAATTAAGCTTTTACCATCGCGAGAGAGTGAAGTTAACTACAAAAAAGTTATACAAATATAAGAGAAAACACTCTCGAACACTGGAGAGAAAGAGAGAGGCAAAGTGGTCCCGGTTGAAGCGATGGACGCCATGATGCGTTAATGTTGGTTACAGATTATCCGGTACTTCCGGACCACTTGCCAATGGAAAAATGTATTAAAACCAACTTACGCTACCTGAACAACGTCCTGTAATTCCGGAACAAATCGCAGGAGAAACTGACCCTCCATTCTTATTTCCTCGCTCTTTAATAAATCCTTTCGGGAGACAAACAGTCGCAGGACGAGAGTGAAGAAGGAAGACGCGACACTGGTAAAGTTCCCGACCTGCCCCACGAATTACACGCGTGACCCAATCGCGAACCCGGAAGCAGGTCACATGTTATACATCTAGAAGACGACTAGGCAACCCGGTCCTAGTACTATTGTAATTAGTGTCCATTCACATCATACGACATAAATTTAGTATCACCAGAGATGAGTTGGGAGATTGCTAAAGTAATGGAATAATAGAATTTCACAAAAGTGGGCTGATAAGCGCGCCCTCCTCGCTTCTATCATGCAATGCTATTTTTAGATTTCACGCTTTCGGTTATCGAGTCGGAATTGAGAATTGTGTATTTCTGTCGAAACCGTGCAAAAGAGGCGCGAAGCAGACGACAATTTCAAATTTACGAAATATGTTATTTAAGAGACAACACTTTTTTTTCCGATATTTTGGAAAAAATCTGCCTGAAATAAAAATCTGAAATATCGTGTAAAATTTTATAAGCATTTAAACACTTCAAAAATAAACTTTCAGTAAAATTTGATGCCAATAAATGTTCCAAATTTGAATCAATATATATTTTCCTATTTAAATTTCCATACTTCTTATCAATTTTGTGCATTTAAAAACTTTTTAGTTAGAGAGATATTTTCTGTTAAGAAGAGATAAACATAAAACTCAAGTTTAAAATTTACATTCTCAGTTTTATGTTAGAAATATTTTCATCTGACATTTTTGTAGCCTAAGCACAGACTTTTCATTAAAAAAATGAAATGGTCTATGGAAAGGAAAAATTTTCTAACAGATGTGGATAAATTAAAAAGCTAAAATATGTGTTCATTAATATCTTCATATGAATATGTAAATATTTATCGATATTAAATTTTACATAAAAATTTTTGTTCGAAGTGTTCAAAACAAATTTTCCAATGGAATTCAAGGTCAATAAATGCTTAAAGTTTTATATTAAAATATTAATTACAAAATTTTGAAGCTTTGTAAGTATAACATTTTTTGGAATTTACATCTTCTACATGACAATTTGTATATGTATATATATAAATTACCATCGGAAATTACAGGTTGACCTGGAGTTTCACCTTTCGTTAAAGTGATTTATTTTACAGAAAGATATTACAAAAGAAATTTTAATTTAGATATCTTTGAAGGAAATTAATAAGTATGTAAAAAAATTAAAATTTTAAAAGATTTTTTTTATTATGTCTTCATAGTGATTTGTTAACCTAATTAAAATATTTTTAGAAAGTCTATTCTGGATTCTATATGCTGGGGTTGAACATGTTACAAAAAGTCGTGTAATTTTAAAAATGTGTATTCCCATACCAATGAAATCTTAAAGTGTGCTATTCGATAAAATATTAGATATAATATATTTTACTTTTGAATAATCAAACCTTTTATTTTTATTTATTTTTATTTATGGCCCTGAAGAGGGCCCCCGCATATGTAGCCGAAACGTTTGCCTTCTCTCTTTTTTTGCGTTTTTTATCGTAAGTAGCATTGATAATATTAATAGAAGAAAATAAAAAGAGGCTGACCCAATGCCAAAAAAATAAGAAATTAACAAAAATTCTGTGAATTTTGGGTCAATATAATAGGAGACATGTCATCAATCATGTCACTTTACAGTTATTACTCTTGTAGATCTTTATGTAGTAAACCACTTTTTATCATAACTTTTATTCGTATCTCGTATAATTTAACTGGAAAATGGATATTGACTTTTTTCAAGTTTTAATATACTGTGACTTTCTTAATTTTATTTTAATTGCAAAATATTATGAGGATAATTAGTAGAGCTTTACGAGAATTATCAGAAACCAGTCTTAAAATTTGTTAAATGCATTATTTGTTTATGTTTTAATTTTTTTTCTTGGAAACTAATCTCTTTTCTTCCAAATGATTTCTTGAATAATAATATTGCTATTCTTGAAAAAAAATTTATCTATTTTTGCCTGAAGTCTAATTTTTGTGGATGAACTACCTTAAATCAGCAAACACTTCATTTACATTTATTTATCGAAATTTTCATACAAAAGATGTATTATTTATATATATATATATATATATATATATATATATATATATATATATATATATATATATATATATATTATATTATTATAAAAGATACCTATTATGAAAATGTTCAAACCCTTCATTTTTGAAACTTGTATCTCATCTTGAATGATATCTTATTATAAAATATTCTCTACACAATTTTTAAAAAAATGCTGAAATCGATATTTTGTTTAGAATCTTTAAACATTTATTGACTTTAAATTTCATTAAAAAATTATTTTTCAAGTATTTAAATCATCTTAAAATTTCACAAAATCTTTTAGATACTTATTTCAGATCAATATTTTTCAAAGTATATAGAAAAAAAGTGTAATTTTCTTAATGTTAAATTCCGTAATTTTGAATTCTGTGTCTATTTCGCGCCTCCTTTGCATGAAGTCGAGAAAAATACAATTTCTGATTTTTAACTCGACAACAGACAGCGTGAAATCGAAGCGAGTTAGTGGGGATACACTGACATGACGCGCTTCATTGTGTGTGCTCCCACATATCATTGTAGCAGTGCGGACCTTTAATTTTAGTTCGAAAAAGCCACGGAAAAAGTTTCACGCAATTGGGGGCGCTGCAAAAGTGATAAACAGTTGCACTGTTTTACCCTTCAAGTAGTAGCATGAACCTTTCATTTTAGTTCCCAAGAGCATTTCGCAATAGGGCGCGCTACGGAAAATCATTCGAAATTAAATACATTACTTTAGCAATCTCCCAACTCATCTCTGGTATCACAAACGTCGAAAATACTAAATATCAAGTCCCGGAGTCTATGTGCCCCAGGGTATGTCTTCCGGGTCACGTGGTGGCAGCTGGTTGTCGCCAGAACTCGAATTTAACAGAAAAAAATTTTGTCAGAAGAACGCTAATTTCAGAGCGTACTCATATCAGCATGCAATGTAGGAAGACAAGAGTGGTGTATGGTTTCAAAAAAGCGTGAAAGTCGGTAAGGTAGGCAGGTTTTGAGAAAATAAAGAAACAGATGGCACGATGAATATATTTCTTATGAGGTTGCTAAAGTCAGCTAAAGTATTCAGCGAAAATATTAATTTGAATGCGACGAAGTATTAGTGATGATTTTTCAAAGAGCTCGTTATTGTAAGAAGTAAACCAGGTGATCTAAGTGCTTAAAATACACATTCCTCAAGGAAGTTAAACTGAGAACAGATATTTAGAATACCTGGTTTATATTTTAGAGATCCTGTCATTTTGAAAATTATATTTAGTAGCCCAGGTGCTTAAAAAACATCTTCCTCAGGGAACTTAAGCTGAGAACTGAAAATTAAGATACCTAGTACATATTTTAGAGATCTCGTCATTTTAAAAATTATATTTAGTAGTCCAAGTGCCTAAAATACATCTTCCTCAGGGAACTTAAGCTGAGAACTGAAAATTAAGATACCTAGTTCATATTTTAGAGATCCCGTCATTTTGAAAATTATATCTAGTAGCCCAGGTGCTTGAAAAACATCTTCCTCAGGGAACTTAAGCTGAGAACTGAAAATTAAGATACCTAGTACATATTTTAGAAATCTCTGCATTTTAAAAATTATATTTAGTGGTCCAAGTGCCTTAAATACATCTTCTTCAGGGAACTTAAACTGAGAACTGAAATTTATGATACCTAGTACATATTTTAGAGATCTCATCATTTTAAAAATTATATTTAATAGTCCAGGTGCTTAAAAAACATCTTCCTCAGGGAACTTAAGCTGAGAACTGAAATTTAAGATATCCAAATGGTATTTCAGTCGTCCAGTCATTCTAAAAATTATATCTAGTAGTCCAAGTGCCTAAAACACATCTTCCTCAGGGAACTTAAGCTGAGAACTGAAATTTATGATACCTAGTACATATTTTAGAGATCTCATCATTTTAAAAATTATATTTAGTAGTCCAGGTGCTTAAAAAACATCTTCCTCAGGGAACTTAAGCTGAGAACTAAAATTGAAGATATCCGAATGGTATTTCAGTGGTCCAGTCATTCTAAAAATTATATCTAGTAGTCCAAGTGCCTAAAATACATCTTCCTCAGGGAACTTAAGCTGAGAACTGAAATTTATGATACCTAGTACATATTTTAGAGATATATTCATCATTTTAAAAATTATATTTAGTAGTCCAGGTGCTTAAAAAACATCTTCCTCAGGGAACTTAAGCTGAGAACTGAAATTTAAGATATCCAAATGGTATTTCAGTCGTCCAGTCATTCTAAAAATTATATCTAGTAGTCCAAGTGCCTAAAATACATCTTCCTCAGGGAACTTAAGCTGAGAACTGAAATTTATGATACCTAGTACATATTTTAGAGATCTCATCATTTTAAAAATTATATTTAGTAGTCCAGGTGCTAAAAAAACATCTTCCTCAGGGAACTTAAGCTGAGAACTAAAATTGAAGATATCCGAATGGTATTTCAGTGGTCCAGTCATTCTAAAAATTATATCTAGTAGTCCAAGTGCCTAAAATACATCTTCCTCAGGGAACTTAAGCTGAGAACTGAAATTTATGATACCTAGTACATATTATAGAGATTTCATCATTTTAAAAATTATATTTAGTAGTCCAGGTGCTTAAAAAACATCTTCCTCAGGGAACTTAAGCTGAGAACTAAAATTTAAGATATCCGAATGGTATTTCAGTGGTCCAGTCATTCTAAAAATTATATCTAGTAGTCCAAGTGCCTAAAATACATCTTCCTCAGGGAACTTAAGCTGAGAACTGAAATTTATGATACCTAGTACATATTATAGAGATTTCATCATTTTAAAAATTATATTTAGTAGTCCAGGTGCTTAAAAAACATCTTTCTCAGGGAACTTAAGCTGAGAACTGAAAATTAAGATACCTAGTACATATTTTAGAGATCTCGTCATTTTAAAAATTATATTTAGTGGTCCAAGTGCCTAAAATACATCTTCCTCAGGGAACTTAAGCTGAGAACTGAAATTTATGATACCTAGTATATATTTTAGAGATCTCGTCATTTTAAAAATTATATTTAGTAGTCCAGGTACTTAAAAAACATCTTCCTCAGGGAACTTAAGCTGAGAACTAAAATTGAAGATATCCGAATGGTATTTCAGTGGTCCAGTCATTCTAAAAATTATATCTAGTAGTCCAAGTGCCTAAAATACATCTTCCTCAGGGAACTTAAGCTGAGAACTGAAATTTATGATACCTAGTACATATTATAGAGATTTCATCATTTTAAAAATTATATTTAGTAGTCCAGGTGCTTAAAAAACATCTTCCTCAGGGAACGTAAGCTGAGAACTGAAATTAAGGATACCTGGATTATATTTTAGAGATCCGTCATTTTGAAAATTATATCTAGTATTCCAGGTGCTTAAAAAACATCTTCCTCGAGGAAGTTGTGTTGCAAACTGAAACTCATGACATCCTGATAATGGTGTAAATTTCTCGTTATTCTTATAATTATTCCTGGTAGTCCAGGTATTAAAAGTACATCTTCTTCGAGGAAGATGCTTTACAAACTAAAACTCATGAAACACCGATGGTGTTCCCAGGGTTTTATATTGCTTATAATTAATCCTGGTAGTCCAGGTATTGAAAATAGATCTTACTTGAGGAAGGTGTATTTTTAAGACTTGGACTACCAGGATTAATTTTAAAAGCGACGAGACCTTTGAAACATCATTAGGGTGCCATGAATTTCAGTTTGCAGCACAACTTCCTCGAGGAAGATCTATTTTCAAGATTTGGACTACCAGGATTAATTTTAAAAGCGACGAGACCTTTGAAACATCATCAGGGTGCCATGAGTTTCAGTTCGCAGCACAACTTCCTCGAGGAAGGCGTATTTTTAAGACTTGGACTACCAGGATTAATTTTAAAAGCGACGACACCTTTGGAACATCATCAGGGTGTCATGAGTTTCAGTTTGCAGCACAACTTCCTCGAGGAAGGTGTATTTTTAAGACTTGGACTACCAGGATTAATTTTAAAAGCGACGAGACCTTTGGAACATCATCAGGGTGTCATGAGTTTCAGTTTGCAACTCAACTTCCTCGAGGAAGATCTATTTTCAATACCTGGACTACCAGGATTAATTATAAGCAATATAAATCCTTTGGAACACCATCGGTGTTTCATGAGTTTTAGTTTGTATTGCATCTTCCTCGAAGAAGATGTACTTTTAATACCTGGAGTACCAGGAATAATTATAAGAATAACGAGACATTTACACCATTATCAAGATGTCATGAGTTTCAGTTTGCAACACAACTTCCTCGATGAAGATGTATTTTAAGCACCTGGACTACTAAATATAATTTTTAAAATGACGAGATCTCTAAAATATGTACTAGGTATCTTAATTTTCAGTTCTCAGCTTAAGTTCCCTGAGGAAGATGGTTTTTAAGCACCTGGACTACTAGATATAATTTTCAAAATGACGGGATCTCTAAAATATAATCCAGGTATCCTTAATTTCAGTTCTCAGCTTAAGTTCCCTGAGGAAGATGTTTTTTAAGCACCTGGACTACTAAATATAATTTTTAAAATGATGAGATCTCTAAAATATGTACTAGGTATCATAGATTTCAGTTCTCAGCTAAGTTCCCTGAGGAAGATGTATTTTAGGCACTTGGACTACTAGATATAATTTTTAGAATGACTGGACCACTGAAATACCATTCGGATATCTTAATTTTCAGTTCTCAGCTTAAGTTCCCTGAGGAAGATGTTTTTTAAGCACCTGGACTACTAAATATAATTTTTAAAATGACGAAATCTCTAAAATATGTACTAGGTATCATAAATTTCAGTTCTCAGCTTAAGTTCCCTGAGGAAGATGTATTTTAGGCACTTGGACTACTAAATATAATTTTTAAAATGACGAGATCTCTAAAATATGTACTAGGTATCTTAATTTTGCAGTTCTCAGCTTAAGTTCCCTGAGGAAGATGGTTTTTAAGCACCTGGACTACTAGATATAATTTTCAAAATGACGGGATCTCTAAAATATATACTCGGTATCATAAATTTCAGTTCTCCGCTCAAGTTCCCTGAGAAAGATGTTTTTTAAGCACCTGGACTACTAAATTTAATTTTTAAAATGACGAGATCTCTAAAATATGTACTAGGTATCATAAATTTCAGTTCTCAGCTTAAATTCCCTGAGGAATGTGTATTTTAAGCACTTAGATCACCTGGTTTACTTCTTACAATAACGAGCTCTTTGAAAACTCATCACTAATACTTCTTCGCATTCAGATTAATATTTTCGCTGAATACTTTAGCTGACTTTAGTAACCTCATAAGAAATATATTCATCGTGCCATCTGTTTCTTTATTTTCTTTAAACCTGCCTACCTTACCGACTTTCACGCTTTTTTGAAACCATACACCACTCTTGTCTACCTACATTGCATGCTGATATGAGTACGCTCTGAAATTAGCGTTCTTCTGACAAAATTTTTTTCCGTTAAATTCGAGTTCTGGCTATCGATCCCCTACCGGCGGCCAGTGTTTATGTCGACTCGGTAGCCGGTTGTTCCTCATCTCCAACTCTGCTGTCCTCTGATAGTGTTGTCCTCGTGCCGTGTATGGAACAGACGGGACAGGAAGCGTAAGTGCGGGTAGTGAGTGAGAAGTGTTTTCGAGTGCTCTCGGGTAGCGACGAAGTGCGGTCTCTCGCCATACGACTTTTTCCCGAGGACATAACTCCACCTGTCAAACCGGTGAGTTTAACCAGATCAAATTCTTTTAATGTGACGGGTAAATTTTACCACTTCACAACGTATTTGTTGGGCGATTTTTTGTTTTTTTATTCATTATGGTTTCAAAGCAGAGGTAGGTATAGTTTTTCAGCGATAGATGATGGCATGATAATGAAATACCTCCGAGAAGAGCTCGCGAATAATTGCAAACTGCTTCTCTAGGTACTATTTCTACACTTAATAACCAATTATTCAGGAAGTAAACAATTGTATTGGTGTCCTGAGAAGAAGAAAGCATTTGACCCACAGACAAAGTGATTCCTAAGAAATTTAAGACAATTTCGTACAAAAATATTGTTGGTGACTTGACATTATCCTGGATGTCCAATTTAAGAGCAAGACTCGCTGTACTATCAATGCATACAGTAGTGTGTTTTTTGAAAAGTCGACAATATTCTTTCTACACAAAAATTTGTTCTGCCATGATGTACTGCACGTGATATTTGTCAATAGCAATCTGTCTGATACAGCCAGCATAAGGAGGTTTATGTTTTAATTGTTGTAAAATCAATACAGGATTGTTACCATCTTTTGAATTGATACCCAATTCTTTGTCATTATATTCCTGAATTAATTTATGAAATACTTCACTTGAATACAAAATTGGAGCTTCAACATCCCCCAAATTTTGTTCTTTTGCAGCAATTTTTCTTCGAATATTAGCTGCACCTTCCTTTTGAGCTTGTTTTGCTAAGACTTCTCTTTTATGATTGCACAGTTGTCGTTTGATTAGTCATGAGGAGCCTCTCTTGTGTCTGCCCTTTGTATTTCTAGCCATAAATCTCCGCCTGCAAGTGCTTCATTTTTCGTAACACCAAGAAATTGGCTGTTGCATTTCTTACTTTTACATTTACCTACACGGAGAGAAGTTTAGTAGAACCGTAGCGCTAGCGGTGGGAAAGCCGCTCGGCTTTGATTTAGTGTAACTTCTACTCTAAAATTGGGGCACTGGTTACCCCAAACTGACAAAAAGCTTGCGAGAGAACGGCTGGCCCAAGTATTTCGCGTAACGGCTCGCCTAGTTTGGGGTAATGGTTCCCCCAAATTGGCAGAGCTGTTCAACCAAACAGAGGTCGCGCAGCTCTCCGTGTGCTTAGCGAATCAGTTCTACGTGTTGGGCGAACGGATTCACCAAACTTTTCTCCGTGTAGGATACGAAGAAACGACATTTCTGGATTTAAGTGTACTTTAGCATATTTAAAAGAAAACACACAAGGCATTCTGTACTGCCTCCAAAATTCATCAGCGATAATGTCTGAGCATTTTCCTGGAGCTAATATCACGTATTGTCGATTTTTGTAGTCGCGTGTTATTGGCTGTATTATTTTCTATAATTCAGAGCGTATGCAGAGGTTAAATTTTATTCCTTGACTTTTTGAAAATCCGAATCATCATCATCTTCGAATTCTATATCTGAGTTACCTAATATATTTTCTGGTTCTATAATATTTAGTTTCTCAAAAACTTTTTGTTTCAATTTACGCGCCTATTCTCGCGCAGATTTGTATATATATCATGTGCTGACCATTCATTAATCAATTCCTTGCTAATTTTTTCATAAATATCGTTTGTAAAGGGTTTTCCAATAGGGACATAACAATTTTAACTATGAATAAAACACATAAATATTTAAGATATTGAGTTCAAATTTATTGTGGGTGTAGTGCAAGCATTACATTTTATGAATGAAATTCGATTTTGGTCATATGACAACCACGAGCCCGTTTACAGCGGTCGATTCTTTGAACCCAATTTCCCACCACTCTGACACACATTTCGACTGGAACGTTGGCTATTTCACGTTGGATCTTATCTTTGAGGTCGTCTAAAGTTGCTAGCTTGTTGGCATAGACCAGTAACTTGATATGGCCCTATAAAAAGAAATCCAATGGCGTCAGATCGCATGAACGAGGCGGCTATTCGGCCGGACTATTTCTCGAGATAACACGTTCACCGAATTCGCCTTTCTATAAATTGATTGTGACGCGCGCTGTGTGGCTAGTTGCACCGTCTTGTAGAAACCACATATCGTTGATGTCAAGTTCATCCAATTCCGGCCAAAAATAATCTTCCAACATAGCACGATAGCGCTCTCCATTGATGGTAACATGACGGTCGTTTTCATCCACGAAAAAATACGGCCCAATCACACCTCCGGCTTATTAACAAAGCCATTGAGCCAGGAATGAGCTTCATCGCTGAAGATGATTTTTCGATGGAATTCTTCATTTTCTTCAAGCTTTGCCAAAGCCCAATTGGAGAAGTTTCGGCGTTTTAAATGATCAAGTGGCTTTAGTTCTTGAGTCAATTTAATCTTGAAAGCATGTAGGCCAAGATCTTTTCGCATAATATGCCACAGTGTCGTTTGGGCGATGCCCAATTCTTGAGAACGACGTGGAATCGACTGATTTGGCTCATTTTGAATCGATGCACTTACGGCTGTGATTACTTCTTCGCTTCGAGCAATACCACGTCTTTTTGGCACCGGAACGACCAATAGTGTAAATTTGGTCTCGAATTTACCCACTATAGCACGCACAGCCTGTCGGGTGGGACGATTATTATGGCCGAAAATTGGAGTAAGCGCTCTTTAAAGTTGCGACTACCGACTCAGAATTTCGGTAGTCATTTTTAATAATTTCCAAACGTTGCTGGTTCGTGAACTTTACCATGATGAAAATGTTGACTTTAACTAACGTTTTGACATTGACAGTTCATTAAAAAAGTTTAAGGGTGCGTTCATATAAAGATACGAAATTGTTATGTCCCTATTGGAAAACCCCTTATAATCAGAGAGCTTTCCTTCTTTGAAATCCTGAGGGAATTTGCAAATGGCATGTATAGCAGTCGAAAGTTCTACTTTTGCTTTTCTGGGCATCTACAGATGAATGTTCGAAATTAATCTTTTTAAACGTTAACCTTTATAAAATTCGAAATATATTAAATATTCCTACTCCATATATCTTACGTCCAGATCCAACGTAATTATAGTAAGTTAATTCCCTACATAATTTTTCTATTTATTCGGGATTTGAGATGGGATGATTTGACACAGAAAATCACGTAGGAATTGATGTGCGGCAAATCGTAGGGTGTTCTCGACAACTACATCAAAACCCACATCGAATCCTTTATCATTTCCTCTCTCATGTCTGAAATGGTAAATGTGGACAGGAACCTACCCAGAAAACAAAGTGTCTGCGAAATGCGGGACATGACGCATGCACGCGTGAGGATTAATCCGCACGGGTGAACTCATGTCACACAGGTGCGCGTGACATTGCCACGCATATGTCTCGCACGCTGTGATTCGCACGTGTGCTTCCAAAATGCGGGATTCCAAAAAATATATATTTATTTTAATATTATCAATTTTATCAGATAAAAAGATGGGAAAATAAATTAATTCGAACAAATTTTTTATTATCAAAAAATTTTTAAGAGTAATAACAAGTGTTAGGCACACATTGAATGAACATCAATTAAATCATAACATTATATCAATGACCAGCATCTTTTAAATGAAATAAAACTTTCGAAATTAATTCATTCATATTTTACATGAATAATGTAATTATGCATGTAATATTTTTTGTGCTCAAATCATATTTTAATACGACTACTTCATTTTATGGAACTTTCAACACGATCATCATCAATCATAACTTAATAATAGAGTCCATTTCTTGTCTTAAATTGTTATATGTTCCAAAATTAAGTCTCATGAAAAAAGTCAGTCAGAATTGAAATGGGTATTAAAAAGTTTCAATCCTTATGTATCCCATTTCTTTCAGATCTATTAAGTATAGGAGCCGAGAATGAGCAAAATTCAATCTCCTTGAATGCCGTTTTGAGAATCTCAAAACTTTTTAAACAAATAATTTTTCAATTTAAAACTTTTCAAGTAGTCTATGGACCTCTACTTTTAGTACAACCTCAGAATTATATTCGTTTTTGTGTATTTCTTGCCGTTTTATACATATCTCAAAATTTATGGCATTAACAATTTTTAAATTTACAAAATCTTATTAGTAGTAAAATTAATCTCTTTAATCGAATTTCGCAAAAGATTAAATATTTTTTGATGTTAGGAAAATTCTTATGAATAAATAAAACAGATTTGTAGGTGACAGATATATTCAAGAATTTTTTGTATGAAATCCGAAATTTCGCTCCGTGAAAATACTACTAAATAAGTTACGTGACCAGCGATTATTAAATTTAATATATCTCAATTGATATGCGCCTCACGCTTTTAGAAGAGTGCGTGCGGGCGTCGTGTCGCGCACGATTGTTATCTGGGTACATAGATTAACATATGGTTTTCCATGCGGATTTCCACATAGTTTTCTATGTAGGGATTTTCAACCGGGATCCGGGAGTGTCCGAACAAATGCGTTTCAATCTCAGCAAATCCAAGGAATCTTATCTGCAGGAATTCTAAGTCAGTTTTGAAATTTATTTTCGAATGAAGCCTTATCAAACCAATCCCTGACATTCTAAATCAACATTTATTCGAAAATATTGTGAATTTTTTAGGAATATTGTATCTTACATTTTTCGGATTGATTCGATTTATATTTTTTTGGTGACTTCTGATTGCGTCGAATTGAGATGTATTGGATTTCTTCGAATTTTAGGTTGAATTTTTGTCGTCGGGGATTAGTTTGGAAACAAATTTCAGAAAATAGTGAAATAAAGAGGAAAAAAGTTAAAATCAAGACTTCTTCAATAAATCCTATTTTTAACAGAAATAACCCGACACATTTTACATTCAATTTGTATCCCTGTCAAATTGGCTGAATTTTGTATATGCTGTAGTTCATGACATTTTATATAAAAAATACTCATGGCATAATTGTCTTCTGTGGACAGTTTTTTCGAAAAATCGCTTTTTTGGTAATATTCCTTGGAGTGTCAGAGAGAAATACAATTATTAAACAGAAAAATTAGATATCACAGGTATAAGATCTGCTGCAATCCATCTCTTTTTAATGATTGTATTTCTCCCTCACACTCTAAGGAATATTACCAAAAAAGCGATTTTTTTAGAATACTGTTCATAGGAGACGATTATATCACGAGTATTATTTATATAAAATGTCATGAACTACATCATATACAAAATTCAGCCAATTTGACCGAGATCCAATTTTAATGTTAAATTATGCGGGGATCTTTTACTGTATACTTACTTGGAAAACGACGAACAAACACGTTTTGTATTGTATATCAACACGTCTTTCACTTTTTAAAATAATTTCAAAGTATACAAAAGTATCAATGCTCTTTAAGACATTACGATAAATGATTTGTATTAGTATAAATTAAAGGATGTTTTAAAAAGGAACGCAACCAATGGTTAAATCTAATTAAAGGAGTATTTATATTTTTGTTATAGATTATTAATCTTCTCACTCTAGCACATGTCAGAGATGGGTTGTGACACGTCACTCGAGGTTTTTTACGTAAAATATCTGCTTTTATGCACAAAGTAAAATACGTATTATAAGTAATCCCCTCCCAACCAAAATAAAAAAAACACTGTGAAAAATCTAAAGACGTAATATGCGTAGTAATATACATGTAGAAAACCATGTAATATACGTGATGTATTACACGTACCCATCTCTGCTAACGCTCCTATTATGTAGTAGAGTGAGAACATGAGCATTTTGCAGAAAAAGTATGAACGTGCTTTTACAGAACTAACGGTGATACCCCTACGTTGTTATCTCAAATTATCTCTTTATATGGTGAATGAAAACATGTATTTCACGTGACAAACTTCGAGTTAAGTTGCCATCCCTAGCGAACTGGCTGAACGATAGCTTTACGCTGTAGCATAACATTATCGTAAAATTATCGTAAAGTTATCGTAAAATAGCATTATAACTCATGAATGAGGCAAAATAAATATTCAAAATGTTTCTATCCTTATTCTACGTTAAAAATAACATTAACTGGTAATTGAAATATGTAATAATTTTTTTCATTAACGCTAAAAATTAAAAAAACATAATACCTGTCATTAAAGGCAGTGCAGTGGTTCATCACTTTCCATGTCTTCACCGTCAGGATTGACTATTTGTTAGAGTGAGATTAAAGTATAGTTGTGTCTCACTCCAACCAATGGTCAACTTCAACCGTGGAGACATTTCACAAAAGGTGAACCACTGCACTGCCTTCAATGACAGGTATCATGTTTTTTTAATTTTTATCGTTAATAAATAAAATTATTGCATATGTCTATTACCTTTTAACGTAGAATAAGGATAAAAATATTTAGAATATTTATTTTACCTCATTCATGAGTCTCCAAATTATGTCATCGGGCAGAAAATGCTTCTCACACACTACCATACCACCTTTCATAACGAAATCTTTCCATGGAATCGCTTTTGACCATTTTAATAAAACTTCCTCTTCAAATCGGAGAGAAAACCCGTGACAATTCTGTGTGTTGGAATCGTACCTCGAATTACATTTAGGTACTACACACCTAGAGCCTTTGTAACGGCATTAAATATTTAAATTTTCATTTAATATACACACTATCATTTGATTATCGTCTTTTTATTAATCTTTTGAATATTTGTAACTTTATCCCATAAGAAACAATGTTAAAGTCAGGCTGAAGCGTAGCTGCGCCCTCAGTCGAGATTTTAAGGAACTACTATGTGGGGATCACATATTTACGTACATCTTTTAGGCAGTTGGATAGGGCTGCTCATATAGCTGTTTATAGTAGCAGAACGTCCCTTAGGCTCGTAAAGGAACGAATGCAATGTTATGAACATTATTAGGAATGTCAACCTTTGGACTTTCGATGTTTATATTGTCAATTATCGAATGACTCATTCTGCGGCTTAATTTAAATAGGCGGTCCTTCGTGACCTTTTCGCCCATTTACCGAGTGAACATAAAATTGAGTCACGTCGGCATTATGATTGGCTGAAGGCTATAGAGAGATGGTAAAATCCCACCTAAAATGCTTATTATAAATATAGCTGCGGAGCTCAAAAACGGCCGATTTTACATCTCGAAAAAGGCGTTTGGAGCTTAGAACTTGCGATACTACATCATTCGACTTACAATTTTTCTTCAACGACGGACTTAGAATTTGTCGGGGTGGTCAGGCAAGCAATGCCTGACATTGTATAACAATTGATTGTAATAGTGACATGATATTTTGTAAGTTAATTGTACACAAATAAAACGATATACATACAAACTTCAGTTTGAATAGTGCTTCTGATTTTATTTAAATTAAATCCTTCCTAGCGGGTACTCGTTTCAACGAGCCAACGACAGCAACGGATTCCGCAATCGACGAATCAGAGCCCAGCAACGTAATCCAACGTATAAATTTACGGCTGCAGCGCTGGGTTGTAACGCTGGCTACACACAAAAAGTTATGAAGATTGCTTCACAAAACATGAAATTATAAGAGCCCCTGGGTCAATTTAATTGAAAACAAAAGATTTTCACCGGGCAAGGTACAAATGTACGTAGAAATTAAATTTTTCTGATGTGATATAACATTCGCGCAAGACTTCACCCGGATGAGACACTACATCTCTATATGCATGTATCTTGCATCCAGTAAGTAATGAGAGTGAAGGAGATAGATTGTGAAAAACTGGACAAAACTGATATTTCCACATCATTCTCTCTCATTATTCTATACATACAGAGCTACAGTATATCATTTAAAGTTATTAATAAGGGATCGTTTACACAATTTTTTGAAAGTGTATCGTCTTTTCACTCAACCACTTGAATATTTATGTAGTAGAGCAAGAAGAAGATATATTTTCAAAAAAGCGTGTAAACGATCCCTTATTAATAACTTTAAAATGTTCATCCGATGAAGCTAAGTAGGTTTGCATAAATTCGAATGCAGTAAAAGGAACTAATGTTTTGCATACTTATTAATATGCGCATTGTACTCAAATAGCTACGTGAAAGTGTTTTTCATGCCATTGAAAATTATTAATAAAAAGTTTGAAAAACCTTCTGTAAGTAATTATAGTACCAAATAGCTTCTCTAGTGAGAGTAAGTTTATTTTAGATTTAAATTTCCCGCTAAGTCTAAGAGAGTGCAGGGTGGTGCAGGGACGTATGTTGTGCGCGTGGAGCAATTACTCCACAACAATATATTTTCTCTGATATTTATTAAGGAATCAAATCAAATCGTTTAATATTAATGCCAAAAAACACAAAATATAATAGCAAACACGACAAAATAACTTTGAAAAAACTATTAATAAAATTTTCGTGTAATTTCAGAACATCATCACAATGTTATAAACTTAATGACTTTTCCAATTTTGACCACCAAACGTTGAAAGTGGGCTACCAAACGCCACCAAACGACCACCAAACGATATCAAAAAGAATTTTTGAAAAATTCCATAATATGGGGTACTATCCATGATTTTAAAAACCTTATAACTTTTGCAATTTTTACTACCAAAGGACAAAAATAGACTACCAAACGACCACCAAACGACCACCAAACGTTTCCATAAAAAAAAAAAAAAATCGAAATTTTCATATTCGGGGTGCTAACTTCACGGTGGTAACACGGACTATCGATAACAAAAAGTTTTGATGTTCGATGTAATGGTGCTTTTATACCTCTCCGGCTGCGGGACGAGAAATGCATTTAGAGTACTTTATTGGCACTTTCCGTTGCTCTAAAAACAGGATTCAACTGAATGGACCAATCAGCTTCTGCAGATGAATTTGCCAGCCCGCAGCCGCAGAGGTATAAAAACATTTTTAAGGTATATTTTTATACCTCTCCGGCTGCAGGCTAGCAAATTCATCTACAAAAGTTGATGGGTTCATTCTGTTGAATCCTGTTTGTTGAACAACGGTATGTGCAAATAAAGTACTTTAAATGCATTTCTTGTCCCACAGCCGGAGAAGTATAAAAGAACCATAACCTTAACATTGTATCGATTGTATCTTAAACATTTAAAACATCGATGTCAAAAACGGTATTGTGTACTTTGGACCGTATATCCATTCTCCAAAACATTAATTCTCCCAGGCGCAGTGAACTTCACGCTGTAAATTCTAAGAATTTTCAGGCGTGCATTATAATTCACAAGAAAGGCGCCTAAAAATTCTGAGGATTTCCAGCGTGAAGTTCACTGCGCCTGGGAGAATTAATGCTTTGGAGAATCGATATAGGGTCCAAAAGTACACCCTATCGTCAAAAACATCTACATCGAAAGAAACTATATACGTTTGGGTCATAGTACGTCATTAATGAACAGTAATGTACATGTACACTCGAAAACCTTGATATTTTCTGTTTAAAATATTTTTTTAGCTTTTTAAACACAGGTCAAATAATAAAGATTTCTGACTTTTTTATTCCTGCTTTTCAAAAAGAAATAAAATTTCAAAAGTATTTGGTTCAGAAGCTTCGAAATGAAAGAAAAATATAACCTCAAACGTTCAAATTAATCATTGCGGTCTCTTCTCTATAATGAAATCTCGTCCCGGGGCGAAGCTATTCGTTTGGTATTCGTTAAAGTATTTCTGAAGCTTAAGTCAAATCCAATAATATAATATGTATAGTAGTATGGATAATGATATTTATATAACTTGAATTTAAGCAAGGTTTTTAAATAGTTTTTTTGGTTCTTCTTTTAATTGATTGATAACGTCTAAAAAACAATTTATAACAGTAGTGCTCATCTTTTTTATCGATGATAAAATATTGTATAATAATTAAGTTTTTCCTCTGTCAATATAGGTTACGTCGCATTCAGTAAAAAAAAATTCTTAAAAAAAGTTCAGTGGAGGAAAAATTTGAAAATAAAAAAATGGGTTCCAACCAAAGTGCGCGTAAGCTAACCATTCCTAACGACGCAGAAGGTGAAGGTGTGATTCAGGTTTCTAATGCCATCGTACAAAGACTGACACAGGGAATGCAAGAAACATCAGATAATTCTAAAGATGTGAGAATTCAGCAAACACAACCTTCAACTCCTGAAGGAGGTGTAGCACCTCCTCCTAGTGGGTATCCTACATATTATTCAGATCATACTATATCTGCTCTTGAAATGCAGACGCGAAAAGATGCTGAAATCGATCGACTGGAAGAATATTGGAATAATCGGCTGTTTAATTTGAAAAAGAGTCATATGCAGATTAATCAGATCTTTGATTGTGAATACAAGAAGGCTATTGCGCAGTACTCCGAAGGTAAATTATGTTATTTATCGACACTTTTGTTTATTCACTTTACAGAAGAGCCAAGTTACCCATTGACCTTTAGAGGACGGGGATTTTCCCTTAGTTATTTTAATTTTTTTATAGCAAATTTTACGTAATTTGATATCATTTATGATTAATGTATAACTAGGGTGACCATAATTGATTTTCGAAAAGTAGGACAAAAGTGTTTGAAAAGTGAGGACAAAGTAGGACAAACATTTATTTAAAAAAGAGGACAAAGTAGAACAGAAAAGTTTGAAAAAGAGGACAAGATAGGACAGAAAAGTGACTATTTTATTAAATGTTATCAACGCTTGACATCTTATATTTTTATTTTTGAACCCTGATGCATTTTAATTAATAATCTATTGAGTTGAAAGATTATTTTTGAGTTGTTGAGGCTTGCCACTTGACAAAGAAATCGTTAGATGGCATTGAATGATAAAATTTTGTACAAAAAAAGATCCAAAAGTTAATTAAAAATAAAAATTTATTATTTGAAAAATCCGGACAAAACCCGGACAAAGTCAAAAATCCTGTAGGACAACTCACACAAGCTCTAAAATGAGGACATGTCCGGGCAAATGTCCGGAAACATGTTTCAAAATCTCCGAGTTAGTTACTCGTTCACACATAGGTGTCTGCCCCCTTCTCTAAAGGTCCAATTAAATTAAATCGTTAAATTTGCATGAACAATTCAGGAAAAAATCTCTTAGTTACTAGTAATATATTAAAAATGTTATGGTTTGTGCAAAATTGCGTAAAGTTTAAACTTTTATTTTTATTGCACTATAAGAAATAAAAATTGAAATTTCAGCTGTTAAAAATTAATCTGAAACTTATAAAACTATTTTAAATTAAGTTTCAAGTTCTTAGGTATCTGAATGAGAAAAATATATTTTGGATCATCACCTGTACAAGATTTATATTTGATTTCATAAAGTAAGTTAATGAATTTAACGGACTAGAAGATTTAGGAAGAAGCAACGGCTTATTCACCATGTTTTTACAAATTAAATACATTTATAAAATTGTCATTTTCAAACTATTTTAAGTGCAATCTAAAATCATTTTAAAGTCCAACTTTTATTTTTTATTCAATTTCAACATTTTTCTCAATAATTTTTTTTTCTTGAGCAGATAAAAAGAGCTCCGATAATATTAAGCCGCCCTGCGTGGAAAATAGTGAAGAGATAGTCAAATGCTACAGAGACCATCCTAAGGAATCTTTGGCATGCTCTCCCTTGGTTGAGAAATTTTCAAGCTGTGTGGATCAATGCCGTTCTCAAATTCTCACTACTCGGAGCTAGTAAATCATTTGAATTTAGTTCTTATAACATTCTATATTCCTTGACTGAAATAAGTATGTAATCATTACCAAAATTCAAAGAATATATACATCTAGGTAGAGCAAAATAACATGATTGTTTTGCCTCTTGATACTCGTCCATTAAGAAATTACAAAGACGAGAAATTTCAGTGAGCGAATATCATATTCACTGAATGTTTGACGTGCGAAAAGTTGTAATAAAGTTTTAAATTGTTGCAAGCCCATTGGTTATATATATTTTTCTCTTGAATTATTGAGTATTGTGAATGTTAGAAATAAAACATAAATATCGTCTATCCTTTTTATAAAGTATATTTCAAATTCAAATTAAAACATTATTAAGTTAGGGTGAGAAGAAATTAGTCTTTCATTTTTAAGTCTTATTTTCATTTTCATACCTCCATTAAAATTTCCGAATTTTACAATTTTTTCGTCAAGATAGTTTTCATTTTTATAAAAACGTCGAAAATTTTTTAAGTAAATAGATTTAACATCTGATTGCAAAAAATGATCTTGTTCTTATTTGATAACTTCACAAACTTAAAAAAATAGCTCAACAGTTACTGATAACCTACTTTACCATTGTGCTATCGAAAAAAGCAGGTGAATGAAAATTATTACTTATAAACTCTCTCATTTAATTTAAGTATAAAGATAAAAATATAATTTATTTCTAAAATTTTAGCATACTCCAAAACACACACAACTTTGTCACTATCACCTACTTCTTGAAGCTATTCTATTTTAAGATGCTCATTTTGCGGAGACTATTTTTGTTTCGATTCGCAGACACACCCATTATTCGATCAGAATCTAGGTGAACCATGTAACAATAAAGTCATAAAATAGATTTCGTAAGTTCTATCGATTAAAATGTGACTTACTATCTTAATAACCAAGGGATAAAAAAAACATTACTCGTTATACGGCAATGGAATTACACCATCATTAATTATGATCTATTCTGCCCGTATGTATTATACAATACTCGCATAACCGATATAAATAGGGATAATCGTCTAGAAGTATTAAAAAAAAACTATACAATGCAAAATATCTTAAAGAAAAATATAACAAAAATTAACCTCAAAAACCTTCTAATAATTAAGCAAAATAAAATACTAAGCTAATTAATGAAAATGAAAGATCGAAAAGAAATTAATCGCTTTTCTTATCACCACCCGATTGTAGCATTTTTGAATGTTCTTCATTTAAACGATCGTATTCTTTCGCTAAGGAATCAGCTTGGGATTTGATCGCGGCTTTGTCCTTCTTTTCTCTGGTTAATTCATTTTCGAGATCGGCGTTCTTCGATTGTAGTTCTTTCATCTGGATCTTTAGTTCTGATAATGCCTTGTCATAAGCTTCGTTTGATTCGTTCTGAGCGCTTTCTCCGGTTGTTTTTTGGGATAAGAGACTTTTTGCAGTGCTGGTTGCTGACTGAGCTTGCCTCATGGCAGCCTCACTTTGGGCCAATAAAGTTGCTTGTGTGGAAATTAAAATAACAAGCCGTCGGATCACAAGACTTAAGAAAAGAGTAAATCCAGAAATGTAGAAATTTCTCTGAGCGCGAAACAACCTCATGTTCCCTAAAATTAAAATAGAAATAAATTTTTGTCATTGGACTTTAATAGATTTCGAAACTAAAAGGATCCATTTAAAAGTTATTATGATTATTCAGATTAAATTTTTTTTCTGTAATTATACCTTGCATTTCTGCATCCAAGTGACCGTGAGAATGTTCTCCAGTTTCAAGATTAGAATATTTTCTCATTTCTCGAATAGCATCTAATAGGAAAAGAACTAGAATTGCTAGCAGAACAAGAAAATACATAGAAGCTTGGCTGCTTAAACTCTGAAGGAATCGAGATTTGAAGAACTTTTGCCATCGCCTTGGAGAAGCTACTGGTAATACCAACAAAAGGACGACGAATATTTCCAAGTAAAGGAAGGACGCGATCAACGTCCACTGTAAACTCATTTTTTAGCACTTTTCGTCCAGATACAGCAGCAGCTACAAATAAAATATATTTTTTCAATTTCAATAAAAATTACATCTAAAAAAATCGCTGTATCCAAGGAGAAAACTGATTATTTTATAATAGCAAACAAGCAAAATTTCAAGCAAACTAAACAATATTATTATTCTCGAAAAATGCGGATGTTAAAATTGATGACATAAGCTGAATGCGATACATCATGAATTAAAGAAATAGGAAATGAAAGTTTCTTAACACATTCCATAATTTTCTTGCCCTAAATAATTAATCGTAAGGATGCTGCTTTTATGAAATTTCTACGAGAGAAATATTACGAAATATTAATGTCAATAAATATCCAATTAACTAGAATTATATTTTCAACAAAATTAAAATCTAATTTATCGAAATGACTACTTACATCTGTATTCCAACGTTTTGACTTATACCTGTTTAAAACTTCTTAATAAATATTAAAAATTCTCGGCTTGATAATATTTTTAATTAAAAAAAAATACTCATTACAATCTAATTTTCGAACTAACGTGTACCTAATTTTTCGACTCAATCTGAGGGAATTAAGTGTTAAAAGTGTTAAAAGTGTCAAAACCGACAAAACTTTTCTCTTACTTCACCACAGATAAAACGTACAGGTTTACGACGAAGAAAATAAATGTTGGGTTTTATTTAAGTAGATACAATTTGGAATTACAGAACGCGAATCGCACAAATTATTATTTAAAGTAATTATTATACCGGTGATAATGATGATGTTCCTTGAGATTTAGAAGTACTCGATGAGTTCGAAGTTCGAGGAATGGTGTAAAATTTATAAATAAATTTGCAGATTGCAGATCCAGTGACGTCACATCAGACATGAATATCCATACACAGTGATCATTATCGCAAAGCCACGCAAGTCGCAAAGCTCAGTAGGCTCTCACTATATGAAGAAATTAAAGATGGTAGGATTGCCAACGTATATGTAATATACTTTATTGGTGCTTTTATACCTCTCCGGCTGCGGGCCGAGAAATTCCTTTAAAGTACTTTATTGGCACTTTCCGTTCCTCTACAAACAGGATTCAACAGAAAGGACCAATCAACTTCTGTAGATGAATTTGCCAGCCCGCAGCCGGAAAGGTATAAAAACACCTTTATGGGCTTCTGCACAATGAAGAAAACTCTAAACCCAACTCGAATGATCATCTGTCCTTTTTTGTCCAGCTTTGATAGAAAGAGACATCTTTGAGTTTCCAACGTACCATGGAGATTAGATATAAGGAGACCAATCTCCATATATCCATTCCCGAAATGAAGTTCCGCCAAGTACATAGTTACAAAGCTTCCCGATGAGGGCATGTGTGTTCACTGGGTGCAAAATGGCGACACCCAATACATTATGTCGTGCATAGAGTTCTAAAGAGTTTATGTGACCGAGAATATGTCTGGGAGCACGGGAATATGACTGAGAATTTCTCTGATGAATGTGCTCTTCGAGAATTTACGAGAATTTAAAAATATTTTTTCGTAACGGTTCAAGCTTTCAATTGTTTTTGATAAATGCTTTGTTCTAGAAGTTCGTGTAACGTGCGCAATAAAAATGAAAAAAAAAAGAATATAGTTTGGAATTTTTTTTCAAAAAATATTGATAAACAAAATAAAGCTTCTTTCAAGTGCAAATACTGTGATCAGATGTATAGAAAGCATGTCACTCGACAAATAGAGCACTTAAAAAAGTGCATAAACTGTCCCGAAACTGTCAAACAATTATTTAAATCAAAACGTAATTTGTGCGAAGAAAACTGGAATTACTTGTTCTTTATGTTTGAATTTAATATAATGGCTATAAAAAATTTTTTTTTTATATTGAATTCCGATAAAACTTGACATTTTTCGTAGTTTATTTTGATGAAACCTTTACTACTGCAATTCATAGTGTTTAGAAATAAATTTACAATATTATAAGGTTTAATGATAAAGAAAATATTGCTGAAGGTATAGTAAAATTCCCTTAAATTCTCTGTAAATTCCATGGAGACTAGATATAAGGAGACCAATCTCTTATGGCCGTACTTCACAAAACACGAAATGAAGTTCTGCCAAGTACTTAGTTAAAGAACTTCCCAATGAGGGCACGTGTGTTCCCTGGGTGCAAAATGGCGGCATCTACGGTTTATAAGCATCGTATATTAGGCTTCACCATTTTGCACCCAGGGAACACACATGCCCTCATCGGGAAGTTTTGTAATTATGTACTTGGCAGAACTTCATTTCGGGAATGGATATATGGAGATTGGTCTCCTTATATCTAGTCTCCATGGTAAATTCTCAAGTTGTCTTAAAATGACGGTCACAGTCACGAGAACGTGACCGGATTTTAAATGTCCGAGAAATGTAGAACTCTATTCGTGCAGTCCTGTCCGACTAAAAACAAAATGTCGGTTCCTTAGTGATTATAGTTTGTGTGTGCGAAGTTTTCTCACCAGAGCGGCGCTTCACGTGGCACGCTTCCGAAATGCATTGTACTAATAGACAAAAATTTTAAATAATTAAGTTTCTGAACAATATGAAATGAAAAAATGTTCCTAAAATGGTTCTAGGACATAAAATACACATTTTCCATAAATCAGTTAATACAAAATAAAAAAAATCTGCCAGCTTCGCGGGCACATTCTCATCGCGCGCTTCGCGCTCCGTAATACTCGATCGTCGCGCTGCGCGCTCGGTCTTGTGCTCTTCGCATACATTTAAGTTTATTTCTTATAATTTAATACTGAAGCTCAAACCAATTTTATAATATTAAAGATGATGTGAATTACTCATTTTCTCAAATTCACTAAATTTCTTTTTCAGTTTAAGTGAAACAGGAAATTCAATTTACTTAAGGCCCTGTCGGCCTTAAGGAACACATTCTCATCATGACACTCGCGCTTCGCGCTCGATTTTCTGTATACATTTCAGTAACTTTTTAATAAATTACATGATTAAAATAATTTATTTTCTTCCAAACCCCTCAAAAAGAAAAAATAATCGTAGACTTTATTTAAGGTAGTACGATCACGAAAATTAGACCTCAGACTAAAATAGATAATTTTGCTTTCAAGAAAAAATTCAAAAATAGGAAACGGTCAAGTTGTAGAGAATCTTTTTTCTAAAAAAATGAACCATAATTTATTAGAATCGCATCATTTTCAAAAATTTGACTCGAAGCGATAAGAAAATAAGTTTGGGCAAAAATAAAATTTATTAATAACATTATTTTTTTGTGTTTCAAATTTTTTTCATGAAAAATAATCTTTTCTCATTCAAATTGGCCCTTCAATAATAATGTTGCTATTCGTGAAAGCAAAATTATCTATTTTTGTCTGAGGTCTAATTTTCGTGATCGTACTACCTTAAGGAAGCGATTTTGCAGAACAACGCTTATTTCGTATCTCACATATTTTGGATAAAAAAATCGAATTTTTTTAATATTAAAAATCAAAATATAAAATATACATCCTGTCGAGAAATTTCTTAATAAGAATGTGTAGACCTCATTTAGGCAAATAATTTTTCATCTAAACTTTTTTTATGTATCTCATATATTTTGCCTAAAAAATGGAATTATTGAATTTTAATCGTATTTTTTGGAATTGAAACGAAAAATATATGTTTTTTCATAAACTGTGTCAGACAAAATTTGTAGATATTTTTGAAACGAACAACTTTGTATTCTTACGTTTTTTTCGTATTTCACATATTATTGTTAAAAAATTAAATTTTGGATTTTCAATAGATTATTTTTGAATTAAAAAAAAAATATGCATCTTATGAAAAAATGTTACAATTCAAATTTGTAGGTCTTTATGTAGAAAATAATATTGTATCATAACGTTTTTTCGTATCTCGTATAATTTAACTGGAAAATGGAATTTTGATATTGACTTTTTTGAATTTGAATATGCTGTAACATTTCTAATTTTGATTTAATCAAAAAATGTTATCAGGATAATTTTTAGAGATTTATGAGCACTATCTAAAACCAGTATTAAAATTTTTGATTTTTTCAAAAAATTATTTTCAAAAACACAAAAGTAGTGCTCAATCCCTCAATTTTGATTGGATGTGGCTGGTTAACGAACTTGTCCTTACTTTTTCGGCTCCGATAAAGTGTGCCAAAGCACAATTCAATCTGATAATTCTATCGAGAGGTATGCCGCACACGACCTACAGACAGACAGACAGACACTTTCGTAAAAACCCTTTTTTCGGACTCAGGGGGTCTCAAAACGTAAAGATTTGATGAAATTTTCGAAAGTCATTTTTCACATAAAACCAATACCTTCTCATCCATGATGAGAATGTAAAAAGAACACATTAAACTTCGTAAAATATATACTATGGATACGTAGAAAGAATTCTTGAGACCCTGAACAAAATTTGCTTTATGTTATTCCCATATAACTGAAAATATATTTTAAAATAAATAAAAAGCTTAACCTTCTAAATAGAAGTATTTTTACATTCTCATCATGGATGAGAAGGTATTGGTTTTATGTGAAAAATGACTCGAAATTTTCATCAAATCTTTACGTTTTGAGACCCCCTGAGTCAGAAAAAATGGTTTTTACGAAAGTGTCTGTCTGTCTGTCTGTAGGTCGTGTGCGGCATAACTCTCGATAGAATTATCAGATTGAATTGAGCCACCAGCCACATCCAATCAAAATTGAGGGATTGAGCACTACTTTTGTGTTTTTGAAAATCATTTTTTGAAAAAATAAAAAATTCCAATCCTGGTTTTTGATAGTGCTCATAAATCTCTACAAATTATCCTAATAACATTTTTTGATTAAATCAAAATTAGAAATGTTACAGCATATTCAAATTCGAAAAAAGTCATCAATATCAAAATTCCATTTTCCAGTTAAATTATACGAGATACGAAAAAACGTTATAATACAATATTATTGAATAAATAAAGACCTCCAAATTTGAATTGTAACATTTTTTCATAAGATGCATATTTTTTTTTTTTAATTCAAAAGTAATCTATTGAAAATCAAAAATTTAATTTTTTAACAATAATATGTGAAATACGAAAAAAACGTAAGAATACAAAGTTGTTCGTTTCAAAAAGATCTACAAGTTTTGTCTTACACAGTTTCTGAAAAAACATATATTTTTCGTTTCAATTCCAAAAAATACGATAAAAATGAAAAAATTCCATTTTTTAGACAAAATATGTGAGATACAAAAAAAACATTTAGATGGAAAATTGTTTGCCTAAATGAGGTCTACAAATTCTGATAAAGAAATTTCGGGACAGGATGTATATTTTATGTTTTGATTTTTAATATTGAAAAAATTCGATTTTTTTCACCAAAATATGTGAGATACGAAATAAGCGTTGTTCTGCAAAATCGTTTCCTTAAATAAAGTCTACGATTGTTTTTCCTTTTTAGATATGCGGAAGAAAGTAAATTCTTTTAATCATGTAATTTATTAAAAAGTTATACTGAAATGTATACAGAAAATCGAGCGCGAAGCGCGAGTGTCATGATGAGAATGTGTTCCTTAAGGCCGATAGAGCCTTAAGTAAATTGAATTTCCTGTTTCACTTAAATTCAAAAAGAAATTCAGTGACTTTGAGAAAATGTGTAATTCACATCATCTGTAATATTATTATAAAATTGGTTTGAGCTTCAGTATCAAAATATAAGAAATAAACTTAAATGTATGCGAAGAGCACAAGACCGAGCGCGAAGCGCGACGTTCAAAAATTCCGGAGCGCGCAGCGCAACGATCGAGTATTACGGAGCGCGAAGCGCGACGATTGAATCGCGCGCCCTAGGCGCGTTCAAACTTGCGAGCAAAGCGAGCTGCGCGCGATGAGAATGAGTTTAAATTTAATTTAAAATTAAATTAAATTACATATGCTAACATCTCCACAGCTTCATTGGCATGTTCTTTCCATTGAAAAATAAATTTTGTTTTACGTGTCAAAAAATATTCATTATTATAAAATTTGCTAGTACATATTTTTAACATATTTAAAATTTTCAACATGTACAGATCGATGATGACTAGTTAAGTGTCGCAAAGCTTGGCTGCTTTTTTCTTCAAGACGCTAACTTTTTTAATTTCAGCCGTTTCCTGTCTTACGAATTGTCTCATCCTTATTTGAAGATAAAATTGAATTATATGTGCTAACATCTCCACAGCTTCATTGGCATGTTCTTTGCATTGAAAACTAAATTTGGTTTCACATGAAATTAAATCGTCTAGAATTAGATCAAAAGAATTACTAGATATTATATTACTAGATATCGTATCTGCATGAATTTCAGAAGTAGCCAAAAATGCCTTTAAGCATGTTGAACACTGAGTGTGCTGTTTAATGTAAGCAGTTATACGACCAGTTGTGTAAAAAATCAAACAATCTCTAACAGCTGGTAAAGCATAATCGTGCGCTACTGCGTCTACAAAATCACTAAAATCAGTGTCTTCACAATCGATTATTGCTTTTAACTTTTCTCGAAATTCTTGAATTGCGCTTTTACTATTCGACTGATGTAATTCTTTCAATTTCCAAATTGTTATTAAGGGCTGTGGAGGGTTGCCATCGAAAGTACTACAATTTCCAAGCTTTGGAGGTTTCAAAATGCTTAAAGGCAGCTAATATCTTGTATATTTGCAAGAAGGTTGGTGTACAAGGATGATCGTTTGTTCCTCTAGCTAATCTGATAGTGCCAAAAAATCTCTAAAGTTCAGTTAAATTTTCTGAAATTAAGGAAGCTTAAGAAATACTAAATGGATTTTAAATGCAACATCAACGACACTATATTTCTTATACAAATCCATTTTGTAAAAAAATATAAAAGTGCTTTTTTCGATATTTAATAAGAATTTCACTGGAAGAATTCGGATGAAATGGAATGGATTGAAGGAATATAAAGATAAATTATGGAATTAAATAAGTACTGGAATGATTAATATGAACGTATCTGGAAATAAAATATTAGACTAGTTTTTATATGAAGAGATTTTATTATACGCGTAAAAAATACTAAGTATAAAGTAATTAAAATAAATATTTTAATATTATTATTATAAACGGTAGCTTATCTTTCCTGCAAAACACGTCAAATTAAAATGAATACATATGTGCATATTTTTTCGCGAAGTTCAATACTTACAAAAATTAATTAAATACAATGAAAAAAGTCGAAAAAAATCAGCTATATCTGATAAAGTATCTAATATATCTATATTCCCTGTACGAAATATGTCGAACATAACCGAAGAAATATATTTCACTCGTACACTGGTATATTTATAACGTTTATAAACACCATAATTTATCTTATAAACTCTGTAATTTCCATGAAGTAAAATTACGATATTAAAATGATTTGTACAATTTTCTTCATTAGAATCGACGAAGATAAACGTTTCAGAGAACTTTAGGGTCTTATGCTACGTACTATTCATCAAAATTAATTTCTCTTGGGCTTGCTTGAACTGCTTTTCCAGTAAATATAATTGACCTGCTGTTCGCACTTTTTGTCTTCTACTGATCATCAATTTTCGGGATAATAGCGCAATCTTCTTTTTATTGTTTGGACTCAGCCTGAGCATAATTCGTTGAAAATTCGTTTGATTTTGCAGTCGTACTGATTTGTTGGCCAATGTTATTTTACCTTTTTTACAAGCTGCACAATATCTAGATTGTTTTTCCGCCTTCAAATCCATAATTAGAGAACACTTATTGTGCCGTAAAATACCAAAATTATCGCGAAAAGCAAACGTTGTTTCGGAATTTCTCACGGAATCTGGAGAGGCACATCCTTGGCAAATTTTGTATTTGTGAAAAACGTTAACCATGTCTTCCAATTCTTTTGAAGAGGATACGTATTCAGATAGAAATCCAATTTCCTGCGTTTTTATTGGAACGTCCATCACTGATGCATGTACAGTCATATCCTTGTACAATACAACTTTTTTTTGTGATATTGTCTTTACAACACCACTATCCATTCGACCTGTGCACCGAACAAATTGAATGGCTTGGAAATCACCATCGTTAATGTCACAACGAGTCCAAGCTGTTGGTACTTTGAATAAATCCTTGCAAACGAACATTGACTCGAACAAAGCAATTCTTTCAATCTCTAATACATTTTCCGTATTTTTGAATGGAGCATCAGATATCTCTGGCATATCAGGAACATCAAATGAAAAAGACTCTTCGGATACAACAGCAGGTATATCTAATGTTTCAACAACTGATGTGTGTGAAACTTTCCTCCTTTTTGCTTTCTCAGCTTCAGGAAGTATTTGTCTTTTTTTAGGAGATTTACGTGCTTTTGATACTTTAGAGAGATACTTTGGACAGTCCGGGAAAACTGACGGCAATGCACCTTTCCGCAGTCTTGGAACTTTATAGTTTTCCTGGAAAAAATGTACATACACATTGTAACTAATAATATTTTATCTGATAATGAAAAAATTTTAATTGAACATGATAAGTAATATTTAAGAACCAAAATAGCAATGCTTCAATTCATCGATAGCTTTTTGAAGCTGATTTTTCTATACACGATGTAGGTATTTAAAATATTAAAGTTCGGAAAAGATTGAATAAAAACTTCATATTACAAAACTGTTCTATTAAAAAAGTAATTATTCTTTTAATTTAGGACCGGCTGAACTACCTTCTGATAAATTCCAGATAACTGTAATGCATGTTAAATCTCATGGGATAAATTAAACATTTTAGGAATCAAGCTTTAACTTTAAAAGAAATTGACTAATATTAATTTTGTTTCATAATAAAGAATTTCAATTTTCATAAAGAATATGAAAGATTAATACTTCATTTATTTTTGTTAAAATTATATACTATACGAATTATAAATAAAACAAGCTTTCTTTACATACTACCTATTTTTTAACCAAACTAACGAGTAGGATTTTAGGGAATTTTTTAAGAAAAAAGATAAGCTATCAAATATAAAAATGAAAAACACCACGCTTCGTTGATGAAATTGAAAAAAAGTATTGTATGAAATATAAAATAATTATGATTCAATAAGTAATTCTGATTATTGAAAATTAGTTATTATTTTCTAAGACTTTATTTCGTACGCCCATTTTTAGCTTAGTATCAAATAAATTTGAATTTTTCTTCGTATATACGCACCGTTGCCATAACGTTCCCATCAGCATCTTTGACTTCACGCTTCCAAATAATATCCTCAGGAAGGAAATGTTTCTGGCACACCACTTGACCACTTCTTACAATAAAATCTTTTCTCAATATCGCTTTTTGCCACTTTTCAACATTTTCTTTCCCCAAAGGAACCGAAAAAAAGTGAATTTTTTCATTTTCATTTAGTATTTGTGAACTATAACCTGACTTACAGTTCGGCACAATACACGAGTGTCCATTGAATTTGCACTTTGACATTGACATTATTATTTATGTCAAGAAAAGGAATCTCACTAAATCATGTAAACGCACCGTATTCACTCATTAAAAAAAAAAAAAATTTGTTTATTACACTTTTTTCAGAAAATCATCCGTTCAACACAATGTTTTTGTAGAGCGGGTAGAGGGTGACGCGTGTAACGCGCTCTCATGAAAACATTTTGCACATAGAAACTATAATCACTAAGGGAAGCAAGTTCTCGCCGCTGCAGGCAGGGAGCGGATTGTCGGATAGGGAACACACATGCCCTCATTGGGAAGTTTTGTAACTATGTACATGGCAGAACTTCATTTCGGGAATGGATACATCATGGAGACTATAGATATAAGGAGACCAATCTCCATATATCCATTCCCGAAAAAAAGTTCTGCCAAGAACATAGTTACAAAACTTCCCGATGAGGGCATGTGTGTTGCCTGGGTGCAAAATGGCGACGTCTAATACACGATGCTTGTAAACCGTGGATGCCGCCATTTTGCACTTAGGGAACACACGTGCCCTCATCGGGAAGATTCCTAACTAAGTACTTGGCAGAACTTCATTTCGTGTTTTGTGAAGTACGGCCATAAGAGATTGGTCTCCTTATATCTAGTCTCTATGTATAAAATGTTATCATTCAATACCATCTAACGATTTCTTCGTCAAGTGGCAAGCCTCAATAACTCAAAAATAATCTTACAAGTCAATAGATTTTATTAATTAAAATGCATAAGGATTAAAAAATATAAGATGTTAAGCGTTGATAACAATTAATAAAATAGTCACTTTTCTGTCCTATCTTGTTCTCTTTTTCAAACTTTTCTGTCCTATCTTGTTCTCTTTTTCAAACTTTTCTGTCCTACTTTGTCCTCTTTTTCAAACTTTTCTGTCCTGCTTTGTCCTCTTTTCCAAACTTTCCTGTCCCACTTTGTCCCCTATTTTAAATAAATTTTTGTCCTCATTTTTCAAACCTTTTTGTCCTACTTTTCGGAAATAAATTAAGGTCACCCTAGTATCAATATTTTTATACTTATTAATCATTTGCCCTGGAATATCAATCAATTTCATTTTAATATGAAACTAACTTCCACAAACAATTTTTAAATGCATATCTCACATTTGCGGCAAAATTGATAATTATGACAGTTTATCTTGTCAGAAGTTTTAATTTTCGAAAAGTTATTAAAAACAACCTATATCTATTCATTGTAAGTTTGAAACGTTTGAAACACGTTTAAAAAAGAGGGTAAAAATGTACTTTCTGTTTTACCGACCTTACTGCGAACGCGTCGAATAATTTTCCAAAAGTACATAAAAATATAATTGTAGAAAGCAATTGTGCCCCTCCAACGTACTACAAAGAAGAATTATGACATGTAACGAAAATTGCATTAGTGCCATTTAGTCTAATCGACACTCTTTTCAAGTACTCTTATTATAATTTCATTTGTGTGTGGTAAGTTTGTTGAGTTGAGGTGATCCGTGACGAAGCAAGGCAAGCCAGGGGTTAACAGGGCACAGGCAGAGCCAGAACTCCAGAAGTCGTGAAAAGTGGAAACAATATTCGCAGAAGAAACGAAATATCGAATCATTCTTGATTCTTGCATGTGCTTGCATGGCCGTTCGCTTGTATTGCACCACCGCGCAGTGCTGGGGTGAAAAACAGGCGAAGGAAGGTAAAAGAAGGCGGAAGTGTGTGCGAGGTGCCGCGGACGTGGAGTTGCTGGTCGGTGGAGCGGTGGAACAGTGGAACGGGTTATCAGTGCAGCAGCAGCCGGGTGAAAACAATCGACAGATATAAAACGGCCCTCGTGAAGTCCGATGTCTAGTGCTGAGGTGGTGGAGAGCTCCGTTGATCCCCCAGCCAAGAAGCGACGCGTTGCTGCCACCACGGCAGAAGGAGTTGACGACCCCGCAGCAATCGCAGACATGGCGAAAAATGGTTCGACCTCCAAGCCTCAGGCCGAAATCGACGAAGGATTATATTCCAGGCAACTCTATGTTCTTGGCCACGACGCCATGCGCCGCATGGCATCTTCAGATGTCCTTATCTCTGGTCTCGGTGGTCTTGGTGTCGAGATAGCCAAAAATGTCATCCTCGGTGGTGTCAAGTCAGTCACTCTTCACGACGATGCCGTCTGTCAAATCTCTGACCTTGGATCTCAATTTTACTTGACTGAAGCTGATATTGGTAAGTAACTTGAAAATTATTGCTATTTTCATTATTCACACGTCAGGCTTCTAGATTTTTTCTCACTTAAATTATTTTATACATTTACTTTTCTTAACGTTTTACATTTTTTGTTTTTTTAAATACTTTATTGCAGTTTTTAAAAATATTTAAATTTTTGGAAAGTTTATTATGTAATTCGGTGAAATGGTATGGGAATTTTGGGCTTTCCAATTGATTGATACCATAACCTATTCTCTTTATCTGCGTTCTTGTGTACGCGTACACGTATTTCAATCTTTCTTGTAAACCTTGTAAGACAAAGAACTCGACTGAAGGTTTATGATTATGTTTATTACTACTTATTTTAACAATTTCCGTAAGGTTTATTATGTAAATGGAAGTTTCAGACCTGAAAAATACTTACAGATTAAAAATATCGAGACTAATCACCATTTTTGGTAATTTGAATTAGTGGAATGGTTTGTGTAATATTTGAGAAAAAATTATTTGAAATTTGAATCAAATTTGTTATTTCTTTTTCTTGATAAATCAATTAAATTTTAGGTGATATTGTCTTGAGGTAATTACTTTTTAAATATATTTTTTTTATTGCAAAATTAGTTTGTCACTGATGATGGTTTCATTGATTCAATTAATGATGATTCACTCAAAAAATGTGCCTGTTTCCTTGAAAAGTAAAACACGTACTAGCAATTTTATTCAATGATAATTATTGGAGGTGATCGTATTTGGAGTATTTTATTTTTATTTTCGAGATTCCAATTATTAAACTTCCAAATATTTTAGTTTTTAACATTCAACATCTACTAAAGTCATAAATTCTATAATTTCTTTTAGATATTAGACATTTCAATTTGGACAGTATTTAAAGGATTAAAATCTTCCTATATCATGAAACAAATTTAGACTTAAAATCAAGAAAATTAAGACATTCAAAATTCATGATATTTAGAGATTTATTACAAGAAATTTGAAAAATAAAAAAATTAAAATACGAATCACGAGAAAAAAGGAATATTAGTATTCACTACAATAAGTTTTTATCAAATTACTCCTAGTGCATATATGTTTTTACAATAAAATATAAGAAATAAAAACATGAAATTTACCACAATAATGGGACATTTTTAGCTTCTAGAAATTGGTATCAATTTTTTAAATTTTGTGTAAATGTTTGATTTCTGGGAAAAATTTAATTGAAATTACTTTCTTTTGGTAGATTTCGAATAATTACACAGAGATCAACAAGTAATTGAAATTTTTCTACAAGAAATAACAATTATTGTGGTTTGTGTGGGAATAATATTTTATTTTTTATTAACCTTTTTTCCTTTTTTCTTGCCCCCCCCCCCCCCCCTCGATGTTCTGATTATTTTTTCAGGGATCGCTTTTAAAAAACAAATTACGATACTAAAAAACGTGCGTGACAATAGTTTTAAATAAACCTCAGCAAGAAAGAGAAGAAGGTTATCCAAATCTAACGATGGAATATATTTTTTTTTGTCAACTAAGTATGGATTTTCATGAAAATGTTTCATTTATTATCAATTTATTTGTTACCCTAGTATTTTGTAAAAAAAGCTCCTATTTTCCCCTAAAATGGAACTATTGAATCGCAGTGATCTCTGTTTATTGTAATTTATTGTAAAAATACATTTTGACCAGGGGTATTCGTAATTTATGTTATATTTGAAAGTAAAATAAAAAAGAGTAATAAAAATATTTTCTTTTTTTTCAGGAAAGAATCGCGCAGCAGCTTGTTGCCAGCGTCTCTCTGAACTAAATAATTATGTCCCAACCCGTTACCATGACGGGCCCCTAAACGAAAGTTTTATCAAAAAATTTAAGGTCGTAGTCCTTACTGAAACTTCCCTAAAGGAGCAACTGCGCATTGCTGAAATTACTCATGCCAATGACATTGCCCTCATAATCGGAGATACACGTGGTCTCTTTTCTCAGGTGTTTTGCGATTTTGGCGAATCATTCACTGTTGTTGATACCACTGGTGAACCTCCAGTTAGTTCCATGGTTGCTAGTATTTCAAGAGACACTGAAGGTGTTGTCACTTGTCTTGATGATAGTCGTCACGGCATGGAAGATGGAGATTATGTTACATTCTCTGAAATTCAAGGAATGGTCGAGCTTAATGGCTGTGAGCCTAAAAAAATAAAAGTTCTTGGCCCTTACACATTTAGCATTGGTGATACCACTAAGTATGGTGAATACCAACAAGGCGGTATCGTAACTCAAGTTAAAATGCCTAAAAATTTACGTTTTGCTCCTCTCCAAGAAGCTTTGAAGAAGCCTGAATACGTTATTACAGATTTCGGAAAATTTGACCATCCGGAACAAATACATATTGCTTTCCAAGCACTCAATCGATTCATCGAAGAGAAAAGAAGGCCGCCTAAGCCATGGAACGATGCAGAAGCCAAGGAATTCTTAAACATCGCTAATATTGTCAAGGAAGAAAATGGATCTGAGACAGGACTCAAGAGTGAATTACTTGAAGTCTTCGCGAAAATCAGCGCTGGTAATTTGGCTCCAATGAACGCAGTCATCGGTGGAATAGTCGCACAGGAAGTAATGAAAGCTTGCTCAGGCAAGTTCCATCCGATTTATCAATGGTTATATTTTGATGCTATTGAGTGTCTGCCAGCAGATCGTTCGGAAATCTCCGAAGAAGATTGCGCTCCTATTGGTTCTCGCTATGACTCTCAAATAGCAGTTTTTGGTCGAACCTTCCAATCAAAGTTGGGAAACTTGAAGTATTTCGTAGTCGGTGCAGGTGCCATCGGTTGCGAACTCCTGAAGAACTTCGCTATGATGGGTGTTGGAGCTGAAAATGGTTGCATTACCGTTACAGATATGGACTTCATCGAGAAGTCAAATTTGAATAGACAATTCTTATTCAGACCATCGGATGTTCAAAAGTCTAAGTCTTCAACAGCAGCCAGAGTCATCAAGTCTATGAACCCGGATGTGAAAATCGTTGCTCACGAAAATCGGGTTTGCCCCGAAACAGAGAAGGTCTACAACGATGAATTTTTCGAGGCATTAGATGGAGTTGCTAACGCTTTAGATAACGTCGATGCTCGCATTTATATGGATCGCCGCTGCGTCTACTATCGTAAACCACTTTTGGAATCTGGAACCTTAGGAACAAAAGGAAACACTCAAGTCGTGGTGCCGTTCTTGACAGAGTCTTATAGCTCCTCACAAGATCCACCAGAAAAAAGTATTCCTATATGCACCTTAAAAAATTTTCCGAATGCTATTGAACATACTTTGCAATGGGCTAGAGACAATTTCGAAGGGCTGTTTCGTCAGGCTGCTGAAAATGCCGCTCAGTACATTTCCGATCCACAGTTTATTGAGAGAACTCTAAAACTGCCGGGCGTTCAACCACTGGAAGTGCTGGAGTCTGTAAAAACGGCATTAGTAGATGAGAGGCCTAAAAATTTCCAAGACTGCGTAGTTTGGGCTCGTTGTCATTGGCAGGAACAGTACAATAATCAAATTAGACAGCTTCTTTTCAACTTCCCTCCGGATCAAGTTACATCTAGTGGACAACCCTTCTGGTCTGGGCCCAAACGCTGCCCTGTCCCATTAACATTTGACGTCAACGATCCACTGCATTTAGACTACATCGTCGCTACGGCTAATTTAAAGGCTACTGTTTACGGAATTCCTGTCAATCGTAATCGAGATGAAATTGCTGCCATCGCTAGCACTGTGCGTGTTCCGGAATTTACTCCAAAATCTGGCGTAAAGATTGCAGAAACCGACTCTCAGGTAAAATACACACGATTTAAATTATTGCTTTTTTATTTAAGTTTGAAGATGCAACAACCTTCGAATTATTCTAGAAAATTGACAATTTCTGAAGAAGTATTGAAAAAATTATCGTGGAAATTTACCTGTAAATTTGGGATCACTACGTGGATTTCCACGTGGAACTTCTGTTGAGAGTTCCTTGAATGTAAATTTGGTAAAATACCTCAAAAAATTTGAAAATTATACTTATTAAGACTGCTACAGGGTCTGAAAAATTTGAAAGTGCTTTTAATTGTTACACTTTTTGTGTGGTTTCAAGAAATAAAATTATTTTACATAGAATTGTTCCAAATTTCCGCTCGAAATTCACGTGATGACATTGGTTAACATGTTTTGACTATTTTTTCATCTCGAACAGAAACGCAGGTCATTATGATAGATTGTTTCCAAAGATTACAAGTCTGGAATCAAAAAGTATCCATTTTGTCTAGTTTTTAAAAAGCGAGGTCGAAATGTTTAGGAATTTGTAATCTATGTAAGAAAATATGTAATATTATATAAATATGTAATATTATTATAAATATGTAAGAAAATATTTTGATGAATTAGAAGCCTTGTAAATGGAATTTAAAGAAGTAATTTATCTTTAAAAAGTTTTCAAGTCTTTTAATAAATTCATTAAAGTTAATTTTTTTCTTTGGCGATCCATTATTTTGAAATTACTTGGTCAACTTTGGTTTCTTGAATTATAATTATTATAGATATACAGATGTATACTTTTGTTATTTATTACAAATTTTTATTGAGTATTAAGCAAAAAAATCGTCATAAATGATTCTTAGGACCTTTCGGCTATCTCTTGTCGTTTTCGAATAAAATTGAATTTTTCATTTCTGAAATTAACAAAATTAATAAAACTAAAATGATGTCTTCTATCAAATACTGCGTTACTAATGTATAATATTTTTGGTTAATTTTTTTAAAGACTTTATTACATAAATGTTCGAGTTTTTAACTTTTTATTAAATAATTAATAACTCCTGAAATGATGAATATTTTTCAATGATCTTGTACTCATTTTGAGTGTAAAATTGTATAGAATTTGAATGATATGTTGAGAAAGTTGTACAGATTCTTTCCTTATTTATATGCATTTCATTAAATGCTAGTTTGACCAAATTTTATCAACTCTTAATCACATTTAAATGTGATATTGAATCTCAAATTAGCAAATTAGAATAGAATGGTGGATTTTAACCACTGATTTTCTTGATTAAATTGAAAAGTAATTGTTTAATTAATTTGTTTTTGGATTCAGTTAAAGCCCTTTAAAAAAATTGCTACGATTTGTTCAATCAAATCTTATGCAAACTGAGTAAACGATGTTTAAGCTGTTGTGATTGATAAAGTTAAGAAGTTATATGTTCTTATAAATTTCATGAGAAATATTTTACAGTTTTTGTAAAACATTGAGCAGTTTTTTTTTCTAGAACTTCGTAAATGGTAAAAGATAAAATTTCTACAACTTTAGCTTGAAATTCTTTCAAATAATATATTAAAGTCAGATTTAATGCCACTACCTAATTCTGAGAATTATTTTCAGAATATAAAGGATTGGTTCTAAAATTTGTAATGTTTTTTATTTTAGGTACAAGTTTCAAACGGAAGTGGAAACATCGATCACGAGCGATTAACTCAGTTACAGGATGAATTGCCCAAAGTTGAAGAGTTGAATGGATTAGTGATAAATCCCCAAGAATTTGAGAAAGACGACGATACTAATTTCCACATAGATTTCATCGTAGCAGCTTCTAATCTCCGCGCAGCAAATTACAAGATTCCGGCTGCAGACAGACACAAAAGCAAATTGATCGCCGGAAAAATTATTCCAGCTATCGCCACTACAACTTCTGTTGTCGCTGGTTTGGTTTGCTTAGAGCTGATTAAATTAGCTCGAGGTGTGAGAGACATCTCCGTTTTCAAGAACGGTTTCGTAAATCTTGCTTTGCCGTTCTTTGGTTTCTCAGAACCGATTGCTGCGCCTAAACTCAAGTATTATGACACAGAATGGACCCTTTGGGACAGATTTGAAGTCAAGGGTGAACTCACTCTCAAGGAATTCTTGGATTATTTCAAGGAAAACCATAATCTAGAAGTCACCATGCTTTCCCAAGGAGTCTGTATGTTATACTCGTTTTTCATGGCAAGACCCAAGTGTCTGGAACGTATGGGTTTGCCAATGTCTGAGGTTGTAAAAAGAGTCTCGAAGAAAAAGCTTGAACCACACGTACGTGCCCTGGTTTTCGAACTCTGCTGCAACGATGATTGCGGAAACGACGTAGAGGTCCCATACGTGCGTTATACATTGCCCTAATTTCAGAGTGCACGATCCAGATTAAAAAATAATTACTTAACTTATTAGTCGTAGCCATTTCTACAAATTTCTATTTTACAGTACGATACAGGAAAATATTAATCTCCGTTTATGTAAGACTCAAGTAAAAGAATGCAGATTAATTTTTGCACTGCTTCATAGCGTTCTTATTGCGAGCGAGTGCCGATATCTAGCTCGAATCACTTATCTTGCATGACTTCCTCTGATCAACAATATAATTAGATCCTGGATCTTACCTGTTTTTGTTTGCATATTAACGATTCCTCGGTTATCTTTGTGTTTGTGTAATTCTGATTTTCACTGTATGCAGTGCTCAATAATATTAAAGAGTTTGAGAAGGAACTTTGTACAAAGAATTGTATTTCCTGACCATTAGGCTTTGAAAAACGTATATGACTGCTACAGTTACACTATTTGTAAGAGTAAGATGCGTGAGTAAAATTTGATTAAGTAAATGAAATGAGAAAATAGGGGAAAAATAATAAAAACCGTTTCCTGAGAGGAATCTAACAACCATAAAAGGGGTTGTCTGAATGGTAAGAATATTGATAACAATCACTTTACTGACTCATGTGTATAAGTGAAATGTAAATTAATAATTTATACATTACAAACAACAGATTCTTAGAGATATACCGCTAGCGCATTTAAATAAATAGATGTTGTGGAAGTGAACAATATCTAATGGCAATTGCAATATACATACTTATATCTTGTCTAAATTTGTTCGGTTCTGGGGATAAATTGTGCACATTATTTTCCAGTTTGTTCACGAAGTATTGTGCAATTGTTTATGTTAAACACATTTTTTACAACTATATTCCTTTTCATCCAAATTTTTAAATTATTAATTATTATTTTTGCTTCTTACGAGTTTTATGAAACACTAAAAATTTTTGTCTATAATAATATTGTGAGAAACTGCAATTGAATTGTAAAAACACTGAAAAGAGCTTTTTTTATAGAAAAAATTTAATTTTTTAACGAAAAAAAGATATTTTATTAATTCTAGATTAATGCGAATATTTATTGTATTATTTTGTCAGTGGTTAATAAATTATAAGTATTTGGATTTGGAAATTTGTGAAATATAAGGATGGCAATAAAAAGTAGCTAATGGTATTTTTATGTTGGATAGGTTAAACGTACCAGTAATCGGACAGTCATCATAAGGTTGAACAGTGTTTGATAAAGTATATTCTACAATCTGTTAAAAGAAGTTTATTAACAAAATTAATGTTCTTTCTTTCATTGTATTTTTTAAAAACACTTTATTCATATAATTCAGAGGAAAAAATTATTCGTTCATCCATTGATACTTAGCCGTGGCTGGTACACACACCCTTTATCTGCTTGGAATAATTTCAAAATTTGTGTATTTTTTTCGTAATCGCTATTTCCTTATAATACAATTTTTATTCCAATATTGAATAATTTATTTATTATAATTCCTATTTGATAATAGGTAAATCATTCGGAGTTGTTTATATTTCACCGCACAAAACGTTTTTAAATCGTAGAAAATAATAACATGAGCTTAAAAGATTAAATGAGATTAAATTATTTTTTGGGAGTCAAAACCTAAGTGAAACTCATTGTCAGTAAATTATAACAGTTTTATTGAATTTTGTTCGAACCATCAGGGTCTGAAGAGTTCTGAATGATTCACATTGGCTCGGATACAGATATCGGAATGAATTTCAATCCGATACATTCGCCAGGGATGTGATACTCATGAAATTAGCAAATTTGATTGATTTTAGGTTTTTACAGGTTTAAGTCCAAAATGCAAACAAAATGTTTACAAAATTTAGGAAATGATAGACAAGATAAAAATGGACGTAGGTAGACTACTTTTAATTTGGAAAATGAAAAAACATTTAAATTTAGCTAAATCTATCAACAATTTTTTTTTATTATCAAAGCCAAAAGTAGTCCATTTCCATCTTTATTTCCCCTATAAAAAAGACCTCGTTGAACTAGATAGAAATGTCAAAAACCTGACAATATCCACATAGAACCTAATATGATTTGTAGTAGGTTTTATGCGGCTACTGTCATGTTTTTGGCATTTCTATCTGGTTCAATGGGGTTTTTCATGCAGGGTTCTCTGCCATTTTCCAAATATTTAAAACAAAATTTTATTAATTTCAGACCTAAATATATAGAAACTGGCACAAGTTATATGCATGAATTTGCTATTGTTTAAAATTATGAATAAATAATAGCTGGCATAATTAAAAATTCGTATTCTTCAGAATGGAGTCTGAGGTCACTAATTACATTCCACTGTTTTAATTATAAATTGATATTTATAATACATTTCCCGAAGAAGACAGTAATGCAGAAAAACAAAGCTAATTAATTTATTAATAAAGTCGTCAACTGTAGGTGATGACATCAGACTTTAACGTACGTCCTTAATAAATAAGTTTACAGGGTATAAATTAAGATTTGTTTAATTTATATAATGATTTATAATCAATTTAGTTGATTTAAGTCTTTATAAAATGCAAATTCATATATTTGCGCCACTAATACTATTTATTGAAGTTGGCGTTAAAAATGTTAACTTTAGTTAATGAATTTAAGAAAATCTCATAAATGTCTATTCATTTTTCAGTATAAAAATAATTATTATAAAAGTATGAATTTGTATTCATTCAAACTTTAATTTCGCAATTAAAATTAAAACATTAGTTTTTATTTTGACCCACATGATAATTTGGTTTGAGAATGGTGGGAAAATCGGGAAAATAGTATTTTGAGGTTAGAAACGGCGCGAAAATGTCGCAAAGGACGATAACGTGAGTATTATCAAGAATTTTAATAAATTTAGTGGCAATAAGCAGACTTAATCCAATTAGTGCAGTGTTGAAAGGACTGCTATACACAAGAATCACTAGAAAAGGATAGAAATAATACTGGATTGTTTATGTTTGTAAATTTCTCTGTATCCTAGGTCATTCTTCACAAAGTCTACACCCAAGAAAGACTCAGACGAAACACCTGCAGAATCAAGGTATGTTCTACCTTAAAAGTACGTTTTCTAAAATCTTTAAAAAATAATGTTAAAATTCTCTGCAAAATGCCTCAATATGAGTTCTCATTTATTGCACACTGAGCGCGTAGCAATTCTTTCGCCAGTCTGTTCGCCTGTGATAAACAACATTTTTAATTACCTGCATATTGGCAGTAGTTCCTCGAAGAAAGATGGTATCGAGAAGACGAACGGCAAAAGGAAACGGGAAGACATCTCTACTGAGAGTGCTACAGAGTGAGTTGATTTTTGTTTTTATACATTGAAACAATATCTATACATTGCATCATATTATATTTTCTTTTCAATAATTATTTTCTTCAAGAATAATAATTGAGGTCTTATTTTATTTTAGTTCCCCTCCTGCAAAGAAATTGGACGACAGTACATCGGAAAAGAAATCCACTTCACCATCCCCAAAATCGGATCGCCCTAAGAAAACTAGTAAATTTAAATTTAATTTAATTTATTGTTTTATAATCGCTATATGTGAAATATTGAAGTAAATTTTGTATTTTGCAGGTCCTCCAAAGAAAAATAAATCGTTAGTATCTGGAGTTTCGAAAGAAGTAGAAAAGAGAAAGCAAAAAACTCCAAAAAAGTCGGCAACTAATAAAAATGAGAAAAAATCTAAGGAAGCGTTTACTGAAAAGGAAAAAGAAAATGAACCTACGACGAAATCACCAGAACACGAGAAAACTTGTAGTAAAATGTCCACTCCGAAAATCATGCTTGCGGTCAACGGAAAGGAAAAGAAAGATAAGAGTGTTAAGAAGATGAAGAGAATTATTCGCCCTTGTGACTCAAGTGATGAAGAAGGTCACTTACAAGTGAGTTTTTTCTCACTGAATGAATTTTTTTTGTAATTCTAATCATATAATTTTTAAATTTGTCAAATTAATATGAATATTCATTTGGTTAATAGCTACCAGATAGTCCAGTGAAGGAAAAAAATGAACCAACAGTGGATACTAAAGAGGATAAAGTAGATTCTGATGTAGAAAACGAAAAATCTAATGTTGAGTCCCAAAAAGTCGAAGTAATTTCAGAATCTGAAGAAAAGAAGGTGGATTCTGACGTTGAGAGTGAGAAAGATGATAATTCTGAACAAGAGGAACGACTGAACGAATCAAAATCTTCTGAAAAATCTGAAACTGAAGAAAAACCGAAATCTGTTCATAGTTTCTTCGGTTAGTTGATTAGAATTTTTCTTTAAATTATCTTCATTACTTTGGTTTTTTATATCGATATTTATCATATTTTTTATTTAATCTTTTCTTGCTAGCTCCCAAAGTAAAGGTAAGTCTAAAAAATAAATCTAAGAAGACTAGCAAAACTGGAAAAAATAAAAATGAGAAGAAGGAAGATAAAGAAAATAAAGATGACAAAAATGAAAAGAAAGAAACTACTACTCACAGTTACGATCCAAGTTCAGTTACCTATCATCCAATTCTCAATGCTTGCTGGCGACAAGGAGAAAAGTTCGTAAAATCAAATGAAAAGAACATTAAAAGAGTTAAATTTCTTTAATCAAGATGTTTTAAGATTTAATTACATTTTTATAGGGTGCCTTATATTGCTCTAACTAGAACTCTGGAACTAATAGAAGCTACGAGCGCTCGATTGAAGATTGTGGAAATATTATCTAATTATTTTCGTTCGGTAATTGTATTAAGTCCTAATGATCTGTTACCAAGTGTTTATCTCTGTCTTAATCAACTTGCGCCTGCATACGAAGGTAGAATAAAATAAGTCAAATAATTATTTTCGTTTGATTCAAGATATTATTTTATTTAGGTTTGATGTATTAATGAAGCTAATTTTGTTGTGTTGCAGGCCTTGAATTAGGAATAGCGGATACGAATCTTATCAAAGCGATTGCTCAGTGCACGGGCAGAACACCTGCTCAAATAAAGGCAGAAGTTCAAAAAGTAGGAGATTTAGGAATCGTTGCAGAAGGAAGTCGTTCAAATCAAAGAACAATGTTCCAACCAGCACCTTTGACTATTTCTAACGTTTACTCGAAACTGAAAGAAATTGCTCAAATGACTGGTCAATCAGTAAGTAAAATTTCAATTTTATTTCTTAATATTAATCTACTTGATTTTGTTTGATTCAGTTACAATCAATTATTTCGATTTCCATGAATTGTTATTGTTTTCAGTCTACGACCAAGAAGGTTGACAAAATCCAATCACTTTTTGTCGCCTGTCGGTTCACCGAAGCCAGGTACCTCATTAGATCACTTGCGGGTAAACTCAGAATAGGTCTTGCCGAGCAGTCCGTTTTACAAGTAAGTACATCTACAGTTTTCATTTTTTGTCTCGAACAATCTCACTTTATTTAAGGTTTAGAGTTTTTCAGAATTTGATACCTCGACCAACTGTTTATTATGTGAACATTAAACTTACGTTATTTTAAAACTTTTTTTGTGTTTCTTTGAAAAGTTTACAATAAAACAAGGCTTATATTGTGTATAATTATTAGAAGGGTTACACCACAAATTGGAATAAAACATATTAAGATACCTTTATGTGCTTAAAAATTAAGAATTTTTAAACTAATTTATGGTAGAGGGCATATGCCGCCAGAACTTGATAAGTTGAAACAAAGAAAGTCTTTTAATTGTTGTCTGCTTGTAGGCTTTGGCACTAGCTTGTACTATGACTCCTCCGGAACAAACATATCCTCCAGAAATTTTGAATGCTAGTGAGAAAATATCGAGTGATAGTTTCAAAAAAAAATACGATGAAACTGCACTTATCATCAAAACAACTTATTGGTGAGTTTTGTCAGATGTAAATTTTTATTTATTTTCCCTGCCTAGAATTTAAATTGCTAAATGTTTAACATTTTCAAATTGAATTGCAGTGAGTGTCCAAACTACGACTTGATCATTCCTGTTATTTTAAAAGATGGTGTCAAAATACTTCCAGAAAAGTGCAAACTTACACCAGGAATTCCATTAAAACCGATGTTGGCACACCCAACTAAAGGTGTTCAAGAAGTATTAACTCGACTTGATGGCATGAAATTTACATGTGAATGGAAATACGATGGTGAAAGAGCTCAGGCGAGTTTTTATTTCTTACATTCGTACTTTAAAAAATCAAAATTGCCCCTTTATTTCCTAAGACACATATTTCAAAAAAATTTCTTCATTTTAATATCTATTTTTATTACAGATTCATGTAAATGAAAAAGGAGAAATAAGCATCTATAGCAGAAATCAAGAAAATAATACTAGCAAATACCCAGATGTCATTGGACGATTCAATAATGTGCGTGGTGAAGGAGTCAAAAGTTGTATTCTAGACTGTGAAGCAGTCGCTTGGGACCGCGAGAAGCAACAAATACTTCCATTCCAAGTTCTCAGTACTAGAAAGCGAAAAGTATGTACCATGGCTTAACGTTGAGACTTTTAAAACATCTTGAGATCTATTAATATTTCTTCAAAATCTTATAATCATAAATAATATTTAATGCAGGATGCGAATGAAGCTGATATCAAAGTTCAAGTGTGTGTATTTATGTTTGATTTATTATACTTTAATAACGAACCACTTGTAAAAGAACCTTTTATTAAACGACGTCAGTTGCTCTTTGAGAACTTTAAAGAAATTGATGGAGAATGGAAATTTGCTACACATCTCGATATTTCGACTATGGAGGAGGTTCAGGACTTTCTGGAAGAGTCAGTTAAAGGTAAGTTGTTATTGCATAACTTTCCAAACTTACGCAAAAATTTTACTATTAGTCTTTAATAATTTCTAACATTTTTATGCATTTATGAATTAATACTAACACATAATTAAATTTTCAATAGGAAATTGCGAAGGCTTGATGGTGAAAACGCTAGAACAGGATGCAACTTATGAAATTGCAAAGCGATCTAGAAACTGGTTGAAGTTGAAGAAAGATTATTTGGATGGTGTAGGTGACACTCTTGATGTTGTTGTACTAGGGGGCTACATTGGAAAAGGAAAAAGAACTGGAACTTATGGAGGTTTTCTTCTAGCTTGTTATGACCCAGAGAATGAAGAATATCAAAGTCTTTGCAAAGTAAGAAGTAAAATCCAAAATATGTAAAGTGTTTGTTAAGAAAATATAATTCTATTCTTCAGAATTTCTCTACTTGACACGCAAAGTATATTCCAATTATTATTTTTCATTTTTCCGCAGATTGGAACAGGATTTAGCGAAGAGGATCTTCAAAAACATACTGAATTTTTTAAGGAACATGTAATTTCGGAGCCGAAATCTTACTATCGCTACGACACTAGTCACGAGCCAGATCATTGGTTTGAAGCAGTGCAAGTGTGGGAAATAAAATGTGCAGATTTATCCCTTTCACCCGTCCACAAAGCAGCCACAGGAATTGTAAGAAAGAACTTTCATCCGAATTGTCAATTTAATAGATTTTGAATACTAGTACCCTGGGAATAGATTTTAAAATTAGTAAATACCGAAATGAGCGGAGTGAAATAGTTAAAAATCAGAATAGATTATCACAATAGTTAGGTAATTTGATTTTGTTACAGGTGGATCCTGAGAAAGGTATATCCCTACGATTTCCTCGTTTCTGTCGCATTCGTGAGGACAAAAATGTTGAGGATGCTACGTCGGCACAGCAAATTGCAGATATGTATAATAATCAAGAACAAATTAAGAATCAGCCTTCGTCATCAAAAGCAGCTGAGGAAGATTTTTATTAAAATCGTTCCTAAAAATTGGTATATATTGTTTGATTTTACATGCAGGTCTGTGCAACGATAAACTATTTGTTGAAGGAGAAAATAATTGTATTGTTCTTTTGATAAATTTATGTGACTGTATAATGAATATAGATATAAGTCATTTCATTGTGACAATGTGTGTGTAATTATTATAACTACTTATTACCCATTGTATTAATTAATCGACCTGAGAAGTCGAAATGACTGCGAATTTTGTGTTATTAATACATAACTTTTCTAAATGATTGCAAGCAATAAACTTACTCTTTCTATGTTCTCTGAGAATTAACTTTTCTGTAAATAACAAATAAATAAAAATTAGTATAACTAAATTTTTTAAATGGGGAATTTTATATAAGAAGAAATTTGTATTCGCGCTACAGTAAAACCCCGTTTATCGCAACATCCGTCTATTGCCAATTCCGTTTATCGCAATAAACGTGATTCTTAAGAATAGGGTAGTTGATGTTTGATATAATATTCAGCAGTAGAACATTTTTTAAACAAAGAAATTAACAAAAGAATCACATTCGGGACAGCCACATTTTTGTGATTTTTTTAAAAATGAAAATTCTTTCCAAATTTTATTTTTGAGCCTGCTGCCTCTATTCATTTTTATTTTGCAATTTCATGACTAAAAACATTAGCAGCAGAAGCACGTATTTCAATGACGTTATGTTTATTGTTTAACTCAGGGACCATTATATTATATCAAGGTGCCGCCCCATGGCCCATGTGAGTGCAAAATGCAGAGCAGAAAACGAACAGTCAATTACAGAACATTTTCAAGAAAGAAATCTAAAGCTTTTTTGCAATTGGCTGTTCGTTTACTGCTTTGCATTTTGCACCCACACTGGGAAAAATATGAGGTTCGCGGAACTTGACTGCACCATGTTACACGTTGTGTGCTCGAAGATCATTGGTCGAAGTGGGTCGAAGCATCGGCTAATGTGCTCAGGGTTGCAAAATTACGCGTAATTTGACGCTTTCCATGTAAATTACGTAAAATATGTAAAATACGTAATTTACGTCGAAAACTGTAGTTAATTACATATTCAAGGTAGCGAACCTTAAAAGAGTATGTATAATCTCTCTTGTTGCGTTTGTTTATGCAATTAATTATAATTGAAATTTAAATCTGCATTCCTCTTAATTCGGCAAGTGTCGAAATTAAAATCAAAATATAAAAGGAGCAAATCTGAAGGAGGAAAAAGAATGAAATGCGCAAATAAAATCCCATAGTCGGAATTGAATTTCAAGTGTTTAAAAGAAAGTGATAAAATTGTGGCAAAATGTTTACAGTGTGACCAAATTTTAAAAAACAGTGCTTACGATCGGCTTTTAGGTCACAGATAAGTAAATAAAAATTAAAATCTATTAATTTATTTGTTTATTATCTTTTGCTAATCACTGGAATATCAATAATTTTAATAGAAAACCTAGAGAAGTTATAAATATTTACCGAACTACTATAATATGTTATATTCAGGATAACGTAAATTTCTTTTCAATAAATATTATAGTAATATACAGACTTTATAATGTTTGTTAATGCTGTGATCACTTTGCTTTATACTTATAGTAAATTATTGTTTTATTTATGTTAAGAAACGTCTGAAAAGAGAAATCGATGAAAATATACCATTCTGGGAATAACAATCATCCATCTCAAGAGGACTTTACGGAAATAGATAATCCTTTTAAAAAAGTAAAGTAAAGCTTATAAGCTTTTCAGTGATCCTTTATTTACAGCAAAATGAAATAATATTGATAGCTTTAATAATAACGCTTTCGATTGCGCTGGGATTCGAGCCCAGGTATTTCGTTTGCTGGTCAACTGCTAGACCTGGGCTCGAATCCCAGCGCAGTCGAAAGCGTCTTTTTTCCACAGAAAGATTACAAATTCTTTAAATTTGAATTTTATCTGCATTTATTTGCGATATAAGAGTTTGAAATTGTCTTCGAGGACACCTGTTGGCAACGTATCCTATCTGATACGGGACTAGTGATTCTCCGATAATGTAGGCAGTGGCAGCAATTTCAAACTCAACTAATTAATTAAAAATAAATTAATAATATTTAATAATTTCATAGTCAATAATTCAAACTCAAATTTTATTTTATTTATAAGCTTAATTTTTTTACATGTCAGTAGTTGAGTCTTGAGATTTAGAACAATAGTTTTATAAAGTCTATATCATTCGATTTCTAACTCAAGCAAAAAATTGTTCATTGAAAAAAAGTACTAAAAAGAAATAAACTAAATTTAATAGTTATATTATAATTTATGCAAAATTAAGAACATTTTTTATTTCTTTTGTTAACCATCTTTACTATTAAATAATTTTAGCCACGGTGAATTCTTTTTAATTGACATGATATTGAAGTTTTATTTCATATAAGCATTAAGCACAAGACTTACTTTAGCGTTATTGTTTAACAGCACTATTTCTTCTGAAGAAATATTGCTTTTATTGAGCACAAGACTCATACTTAAAGTGCAAGTGCTATTTTGCCTTTTGTCAATATGCATCTGCTCATCTGCTAGCAAATTAATTTGAATGGCAATGCATCTTTTCCTGGAAAAAAGTAATTTTCGTGCATTGGCCTACCACCCTTACTTATGTTTAAATTATAATTTTGACATTTATTAACGAAATGACAGGATTCACGAACGATACACAAAAATTAGGTTAGCTTGCGCACCCGCCAAAACTTTAAGTCTAGCATATACGTAAATTACGTGTAGAAAACCTCCACGTAATATACATAGTAAATTACGTGTAGAAAACCATGTAAATTACGTTAGGTATTTTACCTTCGCAACCCTGAATGTGATACAACCATGATCAGAGAACATGACAGCTCAAATTCTCATAACAGTGTTCTCAAAACGTGAACGTAAACGGCCCCCACCATAGATGCTTCGAGCTCATTGTGTCTTCCTCATTCAACCAACCTATGGCAGTGGAGCGAGGAAGAAGCCATGAGCTGGTAGGGTCCATGGTGGGGGCCGTTTACGTCCACGTTCTGCGAACACTGTCTCATAATGTGACCGCTGGTCATCACGCCACCTCGCAATGAAGCTGGCTGAATCAAAATAGTTCGAAAGTTGATCTGTCATGATCTGATCGTGGATATTCCACGCTTTCCCATTTTAGGCACAAATACATAAGACGACGTAAAGACCTAATGCCCAACGTACATGGAAATAACGTTACGGAAACATTGAAAGGCTAGCTTTAACTTTTTATGTTCTGGTAACATGTATATCAGGTCGAGCGAACCATAAATTTTTCCCAATGCATATGCCACCATTATGGAGACTAGATATAAGCTCTTATGGCCGTACTTCACAAAACACGAAATGAAGTTCTGCCAAGTACTTAGTTAAAAAACTTCCCGATGAGGGGGCAAAGCAAATCTTTTCCAAAAATATACTACTATTAATTTCTATTTATATCTCAATATGGTATTCAAATTAATCGATTAATTATAAAAAAAATACAATAATAGAAAAATATTTTTTAAACCCTTTTACAGACAATTTCAAAACAGCATTTAAGAAGAGATATCAAAATATTGAAATAAGACGATAATCTTAGAAATTATAGACTTTCTTTACCTTTGTAAAAAGCAAGATTCAGAAATACTTTCAACTTAAAATTTTCGCATATAAAGTCTTATTTTTTTATTTCAATTTAAAAATTGTTGAACTTCAAATAAAATTATTTAAGCAAAGAAGTCGAGGCATATCAATTTTATTTTCCGAAGTTGGAAAGTTTATGACTTTATAGCTCCTCTTTATAGCTCTTAGACTTCCTTTTTTACAACAAAATTATATATAGAGTATAGAACAGAACTTAAAATTATTAGCAACCATATCCCGCTCAAAAATGCAACAAATAGCATCTATGTGACAAATTTCATTATACAGAAATTCTCGATGAAATAATCAATGAAAAAAGTTCGTCAAAATATCTCTCTTTAAATATTCTACACTTAACATTACTTGATTGAAATTAAAACAATAGGAATAAATTAGGTTAAATTTATATTTAAGACTATTAATGTACTGAATAATAAACCAGCAATATTTTTATGAATTTTTTGCATTATTTTAATGGAAAGAAAGAAATATATATTATGTATTCTCACAGAAAGACTCTAACCAAAAAGAAAATTATTCAAACCATAGAAAATATGTTCTCGAATTTGGAAGTTCTGATATTTTGATATTGGAAGATATTGCGAGTTGTTTTATTGAATAATGATAATATTTTGAGTTACGATGGAATAAATATAAGCATTGTTATTTATAAACCATATTTATACTTTCAAATACAAAAATGCAGTAATATCGTATGAAATTTAATCCTTCTATTTTTTACTCAATTTTTATGATTTTTTAATTTAATTTCCCAGACACTCCAAGTTGATTAAAATTATTGTCAAAAGAATTTATTTACTTACTTTGATTTTTAAATTTTTACCAAACTTTATTAAATTTATAGTTGAGGAAAAGAATTTGCAAAATAAAATAAAGAGGGTATAGAAGTGGTTTGGATTATAATTATAATTATTTTAAAATAATTTATTAAATATACATGAACTGCAAGAATATATGGAGGGTTTCATGGTAAATCTGACGGGTTCACGACTCTATGTTTCCGATTTACTTGAAATTTCAAGGATTGATAGACTAACATAAATAATGAAGAAACCCAAAATTTGAGATTATTTCATGCATTATTTAAAAAGTTATGGGATAAACAAAACAAAAAAGTTTTTTTGTTCTTTTTCAATTATTTTAAAACTGAAACTAGGTAAAATTCTGAAAAAAATTAGACAAACGTATCATTAGATGGCCGATGTAGCAGTATTCTTTGGGAAAATTTTTACTCCAAATTTAATGATAAAAAAAAATGTTTTTTTGAAACAAATTGATTTTTTGAAAAAAAGCCATCTTTGGAAAATCTGAAAAAATTCATAGTGATAGCTGCAAGTATTACGCAAATTTTAGGTATATAATTAAGGTGCGCACTTAAAAATTGTACAAAATATAAATTTCGATTTTTCGTAACAACCAAAATTCGCAAAATATTTTGCAAAAATTTTAGCAGTAAACCGTGTTAGAGGTTTATTAGCAAATAACAATTTTTTTTTCATTAGTCTACTATTATTATAAAAAGTGCTTTAATAATAAGATGTTGGAAGAATGTGTATTTTGACGGTTTTTATTTATTTTTACCCCCATCCACACCTTGCAAAAATCTGCAAAAATTCTGTTTTAATTATCAATAGGTAGCTAATGAATAGCATAATTCAAAAGAGTGGTCGCGCAAATCAAACATGAATAAAATTGTGTGCAAAAATTTTCGAAATTTTTTGCATCACGAATTATGCATAAAAAAATCTGCAAAAATTCACAAATGTATCTTTTAATGGAAAAAACAATCCTGATTTTGTTCAAAATTTTCCTATTATTAGTTTAGCTAAAAAACGCAAAAAACGAAAATGGTAAAATATAGTCGATGCGAAATTTGATTTGGTTTCAAGGCCGATTTCACATAGAAACCCGGTTATGCCCTTTGGCTCGAAGCGATAACAAAATAAGTTTGGGCAAAAATAAAATTTATTAATAAAATTATTTTTTTGTATTTCAAATTTTTTTCATGAAAAATAATCTTTTCTCTTTCAAATTAGCCCTTCAATAATAATATTGCTATTCCTGAAAACAAAATTATCTATTTTTTCCTGAGGTCTAATTTTCGTGAATCAACTACCTTAATACAATTACTTTAATACCTAGAGAAAATTTCAAGTGTTTATCTTTTTAACTTTTCTCCCGAAAAATTCGAGAACCCAACAAGGTAGAAACCCCCCTTAACTTGGAACATGAATAAAATTTGGGGCAATGAATGAGCTCGATCAGCCTGAGGATTTATTTAGATAGGCATCCTAAAATATTAAAAAGTGGATAAAAATTATGAAATTTCCACACCTAAAAGAAGTCCTAAAAATCATGCTTTAACGAAGTACAAGATCTCGAATCTGTAAATTACCTATTCATATAATTGAATATGTATGAAATTGAAAAATATTATTTAGTTTTTCAGAATGTGTTTCGGTTCTAATCGCAGCCCTCATCAGAGATTTATTTTTCAAATAAAAAATGCATAATAAAAAGTTGTTAACTTAGGATTTCTTTGTTGGAAATTTTTAAAAATCAACATAGTTTTACATGCGAGACAATAAGAAACTTGACATTGTTTCGAAAGAAGAGGTTGAAAGAATTCAACAATTTTTAAAATATTTCTTTGGTATAAAATAATTGTAAATAATTTTAAATTAATAGGTTGAGTTCGAAATTTTTCCACTGAGACTTGGACTCAAATCCCAGCGTAGTCGAAAGGGTCTTTTTTCCACACAAAGAATTCAAATTCTTCAAATTGAAAAAAATGTTGTGGGATATAATTATTTGGTTTCATATCGATGAAAGGACTTAATGATAATTTTAGGCAGCTTTTTACAAGTTTTCTTTCTCAAATGTTGATTTTCAAAAATTTCCATCAAAGAAATCTTAAGTTAATAACTTTTTATTATGCATTTTTTATTTTAAAAATAAATCTCTGATGAGGGTTTCGATCAGAGCAAAAACTTCTATAACTGCGTAAATCTAAGTTTTTATTTACTTTGGAACCTCAGAGTCAAGTATCAACAACACAAATCTTCAATTAAAATACTTTTAAAAATTCACTATTAAAATATTTTGGATCATAATTATTAATTTAATATAATTTAAAAGTTCGACACTTATTTAGAAATTATTTTTTATTCGTAATTGTAATTCTTAATTAATCATCATGCCATAACTTTTGTTTACATTATGTTGTCAAGCTGTCAAATTTGACATTCCTAACCTTAAAAGTCTTTGAAAAGAATTTTTGGCTCTGCTTTATCCAAACGTTATCGACATTTCTTTGCTGGGTTTGATTTGGCTTGGTAGTACGATGAGGGCAGCACTTCGATATGGCGGAAAAAGTGGTTAGCTATATATATCGTTCCCCCACTCTGACGCCCTGCACCGCATCTAGGTTTATAATATCTTTGCCTTATATTTAGTCTCCATGGATCCTTTCTAAGGGATGAGGAGAAATCAGTGATTGAGAATGGTTATTGATATAAAGTATGTTTATTGACAATCAAATTGAGAAACGAATAAGCATCATGGAATTGGAAATCGAATTGAAATTTAGATGTACCTTTGTAATTACCCCGAGTGAAATTTGCCTGATGATTTATTGAGTCCAGTGGAGCGAAGGTGGTCAGTTAAGTCTTCGTTGAAATCTTTGAGATAGTACTTGTTTGATGGGAAATTCGTAGTTGAGACGGTTGGTCTAGTCGATTCTTGATCCTAGTTTTAGAGAGAATTTTGGAAGGTGATTCCCCTTCACTTTCTAATGTCGTTGAACTCAGCGTCGAGTAAGAATTCGTCTGAGTATCGGTAAAATCTGATGAGGCTGGACTGAACTCGTAGCGTAGAGATAATAAAACTGGACTAGACTCGCTGTGTAGAGATAATGAACTGGACCAGACTTGCGGCGTAGAGATGATGGTACTGGACTCGACTCGCGTTGGTTACATTGTAAGAATCGGATGTCGACTGACTGACTGAACTCACGTTGGTTACATTGTAGAAATTGGATGTCGACTAAGTGACTGAACTGAACTCTATTGGAACTTTCGCTTTTTATAGAACTTTGAAAGGTTACCTATGGTGGGAGTAAAAAACAAGGTGAACCACCTTTTCCATATTTGGTATTAAGATCGGATGAGTTGCCTTCTCTGATGACTCGTGCTCCAATGAAATTTATTGCCTGGCACTAATGTCGCAGTCTATTTTATCTGTTTATTCGATTCTAACGAAAAGGTCAACTACTGTGGAAGTAAAAACAAGGTGTTTCATCTTTTCCATATTTGGTATTTAAGATCGGATGGGTTGCCTTCCCTGATCACTTATGCTTCGATGAAATTTATTACCTGGCATTATAGTGTCATAGTAAAATATATCAAGTCTATTTTATCTGTTATTCGATTCTAACGAAAAGGTCAACTACTGTGGAAGTAAAAACAAGATGTACGATCTTTTCCATATTTTGGCGTTGAAGCTTAAAGTCGAATGAGTTGCCTTCACCGATGAGTCACGTTCCGATTAAATTTATTACTTGGCGTTAATGTCACAGCCAAATATATCTATTTAGATTTGCCTTTCGATTTTAACGATCTTCTTATTTCTTGTTAGCTCTTGCTGTTGAGTCAATATAATCAAGGACGTGGTAATGTTGCCTTGATCCCTTCATTGGTTCCTTAATTTGTTTATTACTCTAGGTGGTAGAGTCGCGGGACGTGACAGTATTTCTAAGTTACATATTTGCTATTTTGTTTCTAATAATTAATTTTCACAATTTGTAGGATCCGCTTTTTAGGTATGAAAATACTTTGAATTTTTAAAACTTTTCGTTTCCCTAAATTTCAACTTTCACATTTTGTGAATGTTAGAGAGGATGAAAACAGACGTATAGATAGACTACTTTTGGTTTTGAAAATAAAAAAAAAATTTAATTGCTCTTATTATACTGCTTTTATTAATGTTAGTTAACTATTTTAAAAATATAAATTAATATTCACCTTATTTTACATAATATTTTCTTTCATTATTCATAATGATTTCCAACTAATTACAACTCTCATCAACTTCGTTTCTTGTTCAGAATTTTTCATTTTTTTCCATTTTCAACTTAATTTTACCTCAAAAAAATAATATAAATGCAGTGATATGTAGACAATTAAATATAAAAAGTTATTATTCAATGCCATAAAGGAATAAAAGAGATTAATATTTAAATATTAATATCAGCTGAATGTTTCAAAATAGTTTTTGTACGGAATAAATATGAATAAAAAGGGAAAACTTAATTAAAAATATTCAAATAATATTAATATTCAAAGTCTGATCTCTCTTATTTGTTTATGGCATCGAATAATATATTTAAAAAATTTTTTATATTAAATTTTTCGTATGTTAATGTGACTTTTCAGGGAGTGATGATACAGTTAGTGCCACGTGTGACGGTTCGGCAAACTAACTTGGGATTTCAACTTAGGACACTAACGGGGTGCCATTTTCTTTTCTGATGCATACAGCTGGTTATTACGTCAGCCACAGTACGTCCCCTACCATGTATTTTAGGAGGGTACTTAAAAAAGTGAAAATGAGCATCAGCGCCGCCAAGCCATGATATAAGAACTAATATCAATGCAATCAAACCTCCCGTGCCCCGCAACCCCGGCGATTCCAGTAAGAAGCCAAGAAGGTCGGCATTGAATGGTATTGAAATGTCAAAATCTGGAAAGAAACGGAACCGAGAATGAAACTTTTGAATGCCTTTTATTGCCTAGGAATTAAAATGCATTCAAAAGTTTCATTCTCGATTCCATTTCTTTCCAGATTTTTCTATTTCAATGCCATTCAATGTTCACTTTTTATACTAGGTATATTTTAAAGAGCGGAAAATTTTCAAACATAAATCAATGATTCATACCATCAGATCTTATCAAAAGAATATCAAAGTATGGTTGCTGATGGTTACAACAGGTTAAAAAGAACATCAGTAGCGACAATAGCGCCACCACTTGTTGATAACAAACACTATAATTCGTTCCCCTTTTCTCCTATATGAGTGGACCCACTGTGACGTCGCAAACGTCGGCCTCTTTTCATCCTATGGTGGAAGTGGTGGAAATACTTAATTAGTTATGTCATGGAGACTAGATATAAGGAGACCAATCTCTTATGGCCGTACTTCACAAAACACGAAATGAAGTTCTGCCAAGTACTTAGTTAAAAAACTTCCCGATGAGGGGACGTGTGTTCCCTGGGTGCAAAATGGCGGCATCTACGGTTTATAAGCATCGTGTATTAGCCGTCGCCATTTTGCACCCAGGCAACACACATGCCCTCATCGGGAAGTTTTGTAACTATGTACTTGGCAGAACTTCGTTTCGGGAATGGATATACGGAGATTGGTCTCCTTATATCTAGTCTCCATGTACACGATGCTTATAAACCGTGGATGCCGCCATTTTGCACCCAGGGAAAACACGTGCCCTCATCGGGAAGTTTCCTAACTAAGTACTTGGCAGAACTTTATTTCGTGTTTTGTGAAGTACGGCCATAAAAGATTGGTCTCCTTATATCTAGTCTCCATGGTAATATACTTTGATATGCCACATGTAATTTATATTTACAACTGCTTTCGCCCTTTCCAGACCCAACCCTGATTTTACGTACTCATCCGTGAAGTTTGTCATGATGCTAGAAAATTCAAATCAAAAATTATTTTACAACACTGTTTTATGCCAAGCTTTTTCGCCGGATAGACAGTTTTTGCTAGCAGGCAATATTTTTGGCGATGTATCCGTTTACGAGTAAGTATAAATCTTTTTTTTCCTTCGTAAATGCTTAGAAAGCAGTATGTAACAAAAGGTTATAAACATGCTTCTAAGATTGGGCATTGTCAGTTATTTGTAATATTATTAAGGTGCAATATGAATTTGATACAACTATAGGTAAACTGTGATTGCGATAAACTATTTATTTTCTTTTATACGGTTTTTAAGTATGAGGTCGTTTTAGTTTTACATATGTATTGTACTTTTAGACTTTCAAAAACTCTGGGACCTCGACAAACAGATGAAAATGATCTCCAAGGGCCAACTTATCGTTTTACAGCTCATCCTGAACAACACGTAGAAAGTATGCTAGAAACTGAACATTTTTTGTTCACCGGTACATCTGGTGAAATATCAGGATGGGATTGGAAAGCTATTACTTCAAACAAAGCATCGAAAGCCAAAGTTTCTTGGACAATAAACTTACCAGCTAAAAGGTATAAATTAGAAGTTGTAGTTGTTAAAGTAAATATCATTCAATTAAGATTGATGTGAAATTTAATTCAAACTTTCATAAAATCCTCAGAGACAGTTACGAGAAGCCAGATGTTAATTTTATGGCTTACTCTAAGCCAAACCACTTATTATACGCTGGATGTGGAGATAATAAAATATACATTATTGATTTAGAACTTGGGAAAGTACAGAGAAGTTTAGAAGGCCACGAAGATTATATACACAGCATTTCTTTGATGTAAGAAAATATAAATTCATACTATTTCCCTATTTCAAATTTTATTTCACAAAAATTGATTAAAAAATGTTTATATTTTTTATTATCTTAGGAGTAATCAGGTAGCATCTGCCTCTGAGGATGGTACTGTAAGATTGTGGGATCTGCGAAGTAAAGAAAATACTAATATTTTAAAACCCCACTTAGCTGATCAGGTAGCAAGACCAAAGTTAGGAAAGTGGATTGGTACAGTGGATTTTACAGAAGACTGGTTGGTGCGTAATTTATTCAAAGTTTGATCACAAACTTTGAGTTTTACATTTTTATATCTGTAATTTGGTAAACATCTCTATGTTATTGATTCCCTTTAGCTCTGTGGTGGAGGGCCGAAACTATCTTTATGGCATATGAGAAGCATGGAAGCAGCAACCATTTTCGATCTACCCGATCAAGGTATTCATGTTTCTAACATCTACGAGGAAAGAATAATTACGGGTGGTTCGATGCCTCATGTCTACCATCTTACATATCAAGGAGAGACATTGGCTAAAGTTCCAGTTTCTAGTCACACAGTTTACAGTATAGTTTACCAGGAAGCTTCACAGAAATGTTTAAGTATAGCAGGTTCTAGTAATCATCTCGACGTTTGTACAAATTTCAATTACCGTGAACTCGTATTGAGGTTCGCTTAAGAATAAACTAAGATAAATAATTTGTATAATTAAATAATTAAAGTTTTATTTAATTATGAAGTTTGTACTTGTTTTTTAAATAAATATATCATACAGTATATATCATGTAACGTATTATTGAATGAAAAACTAAAGTTTTTTATTGAACAACGGAATGTGATCTGCAATTTAAAGATAGAAAATTCTAATTAGTTCTAAGACTTATATTAACTTTGACTTAATTAAATGTTTGCTATAAATCTAGGTATAACTCTAAATCACTACCAGGTTTTTCCAGGTTTTGACAATATTGTTGCTATGAGGGAACAGTATTCCCAAATAGACTTCCTTTTTTTTAATTCAATATCCGTTTTAGAAATCAGTTCCGGTTTCCTGCAGAAACTGAATTCTCTACTGTCGAAAGAATGGAACATTTAAATCGCAAATCTAATTTTTCAGTCAGAGTCTTGTAAGATGCTTCGTATTAAAGTTGATATATTTCTCAAATAATTCCTAATAATTACTGAAATGAAATTTGTGAACCGTTTGGAACTTTTATTTTCAATCCTGGAATTCTCATCCAAAGTTCGGAAGAATTTAATTTGATTCTTGAACGACATACGAACTGTACCTCCTTTTCCAGACTTAGGTATAAGTTTCGAATTTTTTCATGAAAAGACTTTTTCCGTGTAGTAATGTATATTCATGCGAAAGGTCAACCTTCCAGTTCAAATAAATAGTCACAGCAAAAAAATCAGAGCATATAGTCCAACCTTTATATAAGTTATCTGGCGAAGGTTTGAACAGAAATTTAATCCGAGCTATTTCAAAATCTGTTTGATCTTTGAACTAATTTGAATTGAGTTTTAAATCTCAATTAATCCGAATGAATCGGACATTCGAGTTAAACCGGAATGAATTGGACTAATTTTTAATCGATTTACATCTATATAAGTTACGCATATCAGACATAGTGTGACATAGTGAACTCATTACATTCGATAAAAATCTGTGCATGCTTAGAAACAAAAAACTAAACATGCTTACTGAATATTTAATAAATTTAAATGATTTTACATTTTATTACATTTTTATTTGTACTGTTGCGCAAACACACTTCGAGCAAAACATTACATTTCTTATGATTTTCCATGCACCCCATGGTGGACTTCATAATTTTTAGTTATTTTGTTTGGCAGACACAATATTGAAAATTGAAATTTTATAATATTATTGGTGTCAATTTAATTTTCTCAAAGTTACTTTGACTTTGAGGAATACATTCTCATCGCGACACTCACACTTCGCGCTCAATATTCACAATCGAAAAGAAGGAACTAAGACTCCTGATTTAAAGAAAAAAAATATGATTTTTGATTTTTAATAGTATTTCTAAATTAAAACAAAAAATATAAATCTTATCAAAAAATGCGTGAATAAAAAATTAATGACCTCTTTTAAGCAAACAATTTTGTATTCTAACATTTTTTTCGCATCTCGCATAGTTTAGCAGAAAAATAGTCTTTTTTATTTTCAATGTTATGTTTTTCAATTAAAATGAAAAATATACATCTTATAAAAAACATTTTTTTCGCATCTTGCACAGTTTGGCTGAAAATTAGTCTTTTTTATTTTCAATGTTACTTTTTTCAATTAAAATGAAAAATACACATCTTATAAAAAAAATTTTTGATTTAAAATATGTAGATCTTTTCCTAGTAAGTAAAACATTTTTCATCATAAAATTATTTCGTATCTTGCATATTTTGTTTAGAAAAAAAAACAAACAAAGAATGGTTTTCATAGAAAATAAAAATATATAAATATAATTATTTTCTAATATTTAAACATATCATAGATGGCGTTACAAAAAGGGTTTGGTAAATTTCACTGCTGCTGGCGGTAATAAATCTGGATTGGTGAATCTAAAATAAGAAAATCCGCCCGCAAAGCGAGCACATACTTTTTGCGAGCAACTTTAAGCGCACCTACGGAGTGCTACTCCGTCGCGCTCCGTTCTGTTTGGACCTTGCGCTTCGCGCTCGGTCTTATATTCTACGCATACATTCAAGTTTAGTTCTTGTAATTTGATACTGAAACTCAAGTCAATTTTATTATATTGTAAATGTCAATTAAATTTTCTCAAAATTACTAAATTTGTTTATGGTTTCAAATGAAAAATGCAATTCGATTTACTTAAGGCTCTATTAGCCTTAAGGAACACATTCTCATCATGACACTCGCGCTTGATTTTTTACTTTATATCTATTTAGAGCCACATTTGTATCAAAAATAAAAATTTGATCGCGCCTGGAGCGCGCGTATCGGTAACCGCGCTTCGCGCTCCGAAGTATGTGGATTTCACGCTTTGCGCTCGGTGTTCTATGAACTTTACGTACAATTTACTAAATTTTACCCCAGCACTTTTTTCGTATTCCGGTAGAGTTTTGCTTAGAAAGAGGTTTATTTTTATTTTTAATATTTCTCATTAATAAACAAAAGATATAACTCCTATAAATTTATGATGAGAATGTGGAAATATGCCCGCGTATTTCGTATTATCGTTATCTACATATTTTTTAAGTAGCATGGACTAATTTAAAAAAGCACATAGAAAGTTCTGATTATATGATTTATTACGTAAAAATACACAATAAATACAATACAAAAACACGTATTTTCGAACAATATGAAGTATAATAAAATAAAATAGTTTAAAATATGTACACTGAAAAAATTTCGGTGCACCGGTCGCACCACCTACAGTACGCCGGCTGCACTGCAGATTCGGAGCAACCGCTGCACAGATTTCGGGCGTACAGATGCGCGAAAGTAAGGGGCAATTGTTGTCCCTTATGTGTGGTACAGTTCGTGCGCCGAAACTGAGTCAGTAGTCGCACCATTTAAAGGTGGAATTTTAATATACATTCAAAAAATTTACAGTTTTTAATTATTAACAAATTTGAACTTTCTTTACAATTACAATTTATTCAATTGTTAGAAAACTTACTAAGTTTTATTTCTATTTTCTTAACTTTAGTCTTAGTCTTAGAAAAATCCTTTTTTTCTCAGCTCCCGACATTTAGATGTACTTTGAATCAATTTTCTTTGCATGTCGAGTATATACAAGACATATAACTAGTTTATTATAAGCTTCAATGTATGCACATTAATAATGAATCTAATAATGTGCCATCTATTTCTTGAACCTCTTCACATGCAATGAAGAGGTTAAGTCACTATTTTTGCTTAAGGAATTTATAGGTTATACATAATAAACATATTTACAAAGCTTTCAATCAAGTTGAAATTTTACACTTGCGTTCAAATACTCCTTTCAACTCCTAAAAATATTTTTTTTGTATAAAAATTCCCATCACTATATCATTATTATAAGAACTATAAGAACAACGCGTTCTCTCATCACTGGTGTACCATGGTCTAGATGCCTTATAAAAAAATTCTTGGTTGAGAAGGAAAAAATTATACAAGAGACGTAATTGTTAGTTACTTCACTCAGAAAAAAGATTTGATTGAATGAAAGAAAATAAGAAAATAATTAAATAACATTTGCTTAATTCAAGCAAAATATTTTTGGGCCAAATAAATATTTGTTTGAACCAAATAGATTTTTCTTCAAAACAAACAAATTATTGCTGTCGCATATGGTAAAAGACATAATTTGTTTGATTTGAGGCAGAAATTTATTTAATTTTAACAACTTTTTATTTCTTTCTAAGATACTTTGTTTGAATCAGACAAATGTTATTTAATTCAAATAAATAATTTTTTTAAAAATCAATGTAAGTCTTTCGAACAAATAACTTTCTTTGATTCAATCAAATATTTTTTCTGAGTGTTAGTTATCTCACAGAATATATATGTTTAACTTTTTATTTAGTTTTTCAAAGATTTTTTTGTGCAAATCTAGTTAGTTTTTCCAAAGAATTAGTCGATATGCAATTTTAGTCATTTATACAAAAAAATTGTTGTGTGCAATAAAATTAGTTGTTATCCCATAGAATTTTTCTATGTATACCATCTGATCGAATTTGACGCGGACTGGTTAAAAAAAACATTTTTATGTATTTTAATACAAATCTTTATTATCGCCTTCAAACTAGGTTCCTTTTGAGACAATACAAGCATGCCAGCGGTTAATCCAATTTTCCATACACTTCTTATAAGGCTCGGTCGGTATGCCCTTTAGTTCCTTCAGCGAATTTATTTTTATGGTCTCAATCGACTCATGGCGCGTCCCCGGAGTGGATATTTGAGTTTTGGAAATGGGAAAAAGTCACAAGTAGCCAAATCTGGCGAATACGGTGTCTGAGCAATGACTTTTGTTTCGTGTTTAGCCAAAAATTCAGTCACAATCAGGCTGGAAATTGCAAAAAATTCAGGTCTTTCGGTACGAGTCTGACGGCGACGCGCTTCATATCCAAAACATGAACCACAATGTGTTGAGTCTATCCATAAGAGATGTTGAGAGCCTCTGCTACCTCTCTAATGCTAACACGACGATTTTTGACCACAATTTTCTTCACTTTTTCGATGTTATCGTTGTTAACAGTGGTGGATGGACGACTCGCATGAGGCAAGTTTTCTACGACCTCACTGAATGCTTTATGTCACTTAAATACTTGCGTCCTCGATAGAGTAGACTCCCCAAAATACTTCTGCAACATTTCCAATGATTCCGTAGCCGTAATTCCATTGGAAACACATAATTTCAAGCAAACTCGTTGTTCAAGTTTTTTCTCCATAGTAAAAATTGCCAGACAAACTTTTCGCGTCGTAAACCAATGGCTGCCAAACACACACCAATGGACGTCTCCCGCTCAAACTTCACACGACTGTCAAAGAAGATGTTACCAACCTAGAAAAAATCTTTTTACCGTTTCGGTTTACGCGCGCGGTTTAATTGGACCAGTCGGGGTCATATTTGATCAGATGGTATATAGTTTCAGTCAGTTTTCCAATGAATTTCTATGTGCAATTACAGTTTTTATTCCAAAGAACCTCATATACAATTTTTTATATTAGATTTGAAAGAAATTATAAATATACTTTATGTTCTTAAAAATTTATGTACAAGTCCCAAACAATTCTATTTGTGGATCCTATAGCCAAGTTGAAACATCAACAACGATTTAAATTGTATTATTAAGGGTCAATACGAGTCCTACTCATGATTATTATGAGTAAAAATACACTTAGAAAAATTTTATTCATTGACAAAAATCGTTTAGTTGAATTCACAAAGTATTTTTTATATCGACTTGACTAAATTGTTTGGTTGAATCTAATAAATATTTAAATTTTATTCAGTAGCTCAAATATTTGATTGGATCAACAACATTTTTGGTTCAATCAACCAAAATTCACTAACCAAAGGATTTTGTTAGGTCAACCAAACACTTTTTGTCCACATAAGAACAAAATACTGTGTTTAAACGAACAAAAATTCTGTTTATTCAAGCATATCTTGTTTTGAGTATATATCAATTAAAATTCCACTCGAGATATTAACTAAAATTGTTTATCTTGATATATATGGTTTTAAAGCATAACTTTTTTGACAAGAAAAATCAACTTTTAACAATAAATAATTTTAGGATAAGACAATTCAATAATAATTATCAAAATCTTGAATTTTGTGATAAAATTGAAAATAAAATTCAATTTCTCGATTCAAAATCATGCCTTGTTATACTTATCCGAAGCCCAGAACGAAGAATAAATAATTTTATTGTTCTAAAGTACATAGCTGATAGCTTGTACAGATGTTTGGTGAATAATGCCGTACGCGACTGTAAGACCTCTTGAAAATTTTAATTAGATAGGAAATATATTTTTTTATGAAGTAAACCGTTTGTTCGTCGTATAGGTTTAGTATCTTTAAGATTCAGTCAATATGTACCAGTCCCAAGTTTCGGAATTCTTTCAGTTGATCATTATCAATGTTATTATTTTTGTTCTCTTTAAATTAAATAAACGTAACTTATTAATCTGGAGATTTGTAATTTCTTATTTCAATTAACATTTTTCATGAAAACTGAAAAATTCCACTTGATATCTATTTTCATACACGAGTTGAGTGTCTGAAGAACTTTCCGTGATTTTAAATTATCTAGGATATAAATTGTTTGTGAAAATATGGCGAGTAACATAATGAAGAATAACAATACTCTACTGGAAATTTCGAAATCCTGTCCTAATAATTTTTGATGCTGGGGATTCTCGATCTCGTTTCTTAATATCGTAACTACCTATTAGGCCTAATAGGATAATCTCTTCCAATTTTTATTAACTAATTTATGTTTGTGTTTTTGTGTATATGTATAAGACATCTATTTAATAATACATTAATTAATAAAAATTGGAAAAAAATTATTCCATTAAGGGCTTTTTGTGAGTTTTTTGTGAGCACGAAATGAGGGGTCATTTTCTCGATTTCATTAAAGAAAAATGAATTAATATATTAAAATTGGATTATGGATATATGTTTCTCGCAAAAAGAAAAAAAAATTAAAGACGTTCTCGAAAGTGAGTACTTTTATTTAGAATAAAAATTAATTCAATTATTCGTATAGGCTTCTTGAAGAAAATTCACGAAAATCGTCTTTTTTTCGCGCTTCCAGGTATATATTCCCCCTTAATAGAAAAAATTTGCCCGCTTCGCGGATAGATTCTCATCACGCGCATTTCACTTCGATCGCATATTTGAGCGCGCTTTGTTACGAGCCACGATAGTCCGTATTCCGCGGCGAAGGTGTTGGTTGGTTCTTTCTCAGTATAAATCCTTGAAAGGAACCGGGAAAGTTTGAATCCGGTAATTTGATTAAAATCACCTCAGATAGAATAGAATGTTTGGTAATTTATTGAATTCAATAAAGGTTAAGTCTGGGTTGACACAAATAAAATCCAAACGCGTCGAGAATTATCACAGGTTACAAATATAAATTGTCTCTTGACATGTTCCTGCACATGTCCTTTGTTATATTGACCCACAGTGATATATCTGTGATATTTAATTTGGCATGGGGTCAGTTTAGTTCCAATTTGTTTATGTCGTAAAAAACATAAACATCAGAAAGGCAAACGTTTCGGCCACAAATGGGGGCCCTCTTCAGTGCCAACAATTTTAATTTGCATTAAAAATAATAATTATAAACTAAACAAGCAAAACTCATGCAACTTAATATTTATTTTCTTTTTGTTTTTGTTTTTTTTTTGTTTTATTCTTATAATAAATTTATTAATAAAATTAGAACATGCGAATAGACCCTCCAGCATCGTCCTCACACAGAAGTCCTCTCGTGTCCGATTCGTGGAAGATGTGAATCGCTGAACGCGCCACCTCAAAGGCACACAACCACAATTAATTCCATAAAAACACAGGTCAAAAATCCAATCGTGAGCCCTCGATGGAGAACGCACAGCACAACACACACACACACACACACGAACCCGAGAAGTTAAGGGTGAGTCGAAAACCGATAAATTTGAATTTGGGAAGAAAAAATTAAAATTTTTTTTTCTCTTTGCGATCACGGAGTCGACAGTCAGTATGGTAGACTGCCACTCCGCTGCAAGACAGAGAGAAAACTGATTTAGAAAATATTGAGAATTTTCTGTATACGAGAAAACTTGTTATGAGGAGTCAAGTTACAACCTCAAAGAGTATGCACACTCAAAATCTTTTCAACGTCCCGAGCACTTGAGATTTCTATGTGCCAAAGCGTTCGAGGAAAGCAAACCCCATACCACATGTTCGAAGGAATCCGTCAGAAAACTCGCTCAATACGGTACCGAAACACTCCCTCGAACATATTTTAATACAGTCGTTAAAAATAATCGCGAGTGAGAACATTTTTTGATAAAAGAGAATAGTATAGAATTTTTAAGTTATTTTGAATTGAAATACATGTAGAAAACTTTTTTGCCAATACTTTTACTGAAGTATTGTATTTATATTAAAACAAACACATAATGCAATCAGTAATCCTGAGAACACGAAGAATAGAATTTTTTTAAATGCTTTAATTAGAAATGTATGATATGCGCGTGAACCCTTGTTGCCAAACCTGTTTTTAGCATTGTATTTAGATTGAGACAGTACCGTAATACGATTACTAATTCTAGATCCACGAAAAAAAGCATTTATAATAAAGCGATCCCATAATGCGATTATTAATCCTAAAAACGCGAAGAAAAAGAATTTTTTAGTCATTTTAAATTGACATGCATGATATGCGCATGAAAACTTTGTTGCCAATACTTTTTCGAAAGTATTGTATTCAAAGTAAAGGATTCCCATAATGTAATTACTTCACATAGAAACGCGAGAACGCGAAAACGCGAAAACACGAAAACGCGAAGAATAAGAGATTTCTTTAGTTATTTTGAATTGACAGGTAGGATATATGTGTATAAAACCTTGTTTACAATAATTTTCCAAAGTTATTCCATTTATAGTAAGAAACGCTCCTGTAATGTAATTATTAATCCTAAATACGCGAAAACGAGAAGAAAAAGATTTTTTAGTTATTTTAATTTCACCTGTATGATGTACGCGTAAAAACAATGCTACCGATACTTTGTCGAAAGTATTGTATTTATAATAAAGCAATCCCATAATGCAATTACTGATCCTAAAAACGCGAAAACCCGAAAAATAAAAATTTTTAAGATATCTTAAATTGACATGTGAGATATATGCGTAAAAAACTTACTTGAGAATACTTTTTCAAAAGTATTGTATTTATAGTGAACATCACTCCCGTAATGTAATTACCAATCACAATTACGCGATAACGCGAAGAATAAGATTCTCTGGATATTTCAATTTGACCTATAAGATATATGCGTAAAAATCTTTGTTAGAAATACTTTTTCAAAAGTGTTTTATTTATAGTAGAGCAATTCCATAATGCAATTACTGATCCTGAAACCGCGAAAACCCGAAAAATAAAAATTTTTAAGAATTTTTAAGATATTTTAAATTGACATGTGAGATATATGCGTAAAAAGCTTAATTGACAATACTTTTACAAAGGTATTGTATTTTTAGTGAACATCAAGCCCGTAATGTAATTACCAATCATAATTACGCGATAACGCGAAGAATAAGATTAATTTTTTCTTCCCAAATTCAAATTTATCGGTTTTCGACTCACCCTTAACTTCTCGGGTTCGTGTGTGTGTGTGTGTTGTGCTGTGCGTTCTCCATCGAGGGCTCACGATTGGATTTTTGACCTATGTTTTTATGGAATTAATTGTGGTGTGTGCCTTTGAGGTGGCGCGTTCAGCGATTCACATCTTCCACGAATCGGACACGAGAGGACTTCTGTGTGAGGACGATGCTGGAGGGTCTATTCGCATGTTCTAATTTTATTAATAAATTTATTATAAGAATAAAACAAAAAAAAACAAAACAAATTGGAACTAAACTGACCCCATGCCAAATTAAATATCACAGATACAAATATAAAGTTCTACGAGTTCGACGAGGGAACTTGTAGAAGGTTCGGATTTGTGAAAATCTAAAACGAATCTAACTGACTTGCACTCTAAAAAAGCTCAAGCATCCCCTTCACAGATATCCAGCACGCATCCCCCGCACGCATCCCCTCTCTCTCAATTTCACACTTAGGCCCTCGTTAGGCCCAGCCCAACTTCCCGGAGAAGCTCGACCAGGGAAAACCGAGCCCGGAGAAGCCCGATTCGGAAAACCCCAGTCCCAGCCTCTCTCCTCTCAGCTGCAAGTTTTTATGGTGCTTGCAGTGAAAGCGCAAGAGAAGGCAGTAAAACAGTAAATCTTAAAGGATTACTTTTTACTTCCTTCTGGCGACCAGACATGCTATTTTAATTCTTTTAGGTCTACGTGACTAAATAGTTTCTATACTTATTTACCTAGCCATTCGATTTAGTTTTTGCCTATCTATAATATAAATGCATATTCCCTCTATTAATCCCTAGTCCTATTTGAAATTTAATTTATTTAAATCCTATAGTCCAGACTTAACCTTTTTTTATCCTTAAAACTAGTATACATAGAAGTTATATATAACTTACAGAGAAATCTTAAAACCAATTTACAATGTCGAGTTTCTCGACAAGTACATATGTTGAACACTCGCAGAATAATCTTAGGTTTATTATTTAAAGATAGTAAATCTAGCTAAAGAATTTGTACGCTTTTCCCAAGGTCTTTTATGATTTTCAGCTGCACAACGTGGGAGAATAATTTCTTTAAGTAAGATGGGAATTTCCTGAATTAAACTATGTTTTTGTTTGAAATTGAAAATACCGCGAGCTAGTATCGAACATTCGATTAAATTAATCGGCTTCGAGCGAGACCCTATAGTCGCTCGTTACAGCTTAGAGCCAGTGCTGCCAGATTTTCTTTCGGAAATATGTAGAGATGATGACAGGCCGTGTTCGCGAGCATAGGCGATAGCGGCCACTATACTTTGATCCTGTTTTGAGCTTACGCCAGATGGCGCCGAAGTATAATTTCCTAAACCTCACCCCGCTGAACGCCGCACCCTAGTAACGTAGTTACATCGTATATATCTAATGATCACTAAGACACTAAGATGTGCTAAAATGCTAACGGATGGGAATAAACTTCGAGGTTTAATAAAACTATGTAAGTCATTATTATTAAGTAAGTATTCGAATCGCATTGATAAACTTGCTTTTTGTGATTGCAGTTTTCTGATAAGTGTATCCTTACATACATGGAGTATTATTATTTCAATGTATATATTTGTTTTGGGACGTTTGAGTGATCATCTCTATTTGCGTTTAGCCTGACAGTACTCTGCGATACACAGTTAAAACTCCATGTATGTGAGGATGCACTCATCAGGAAACTGCAATCACAAAAAGCAAGATTATCAATACGATTCGAATAATTACTTGCATAGTTTTATTTAACCTAAAAGTTTATTCCGATTTCAGTATTTCCTGAATTATCTGAACGTGATCTGAACATGATCTGAACAGTCATCTATTATCTTCTTTTAGGGTTTTGAGCTTACGCCAGATGGCTCTGACGAAATCCATGTTGGGCCACCACTAAAGCATTACGCGGGCATGGCCTGGATGGTGACGAAACGCCCGGAATAGAGTTCTTAAATTCTCGAGAATTTATGTTCAAGTAATGTAACCGAGAATATTACAGAATTTAAAGAATATAAGATAATATAAAGGGAATTTTGAAAATTTATCGTTTAAATAATTATTTATCGATATTTCAAGTTTTCAGTATAATTAGTAGAGATTTATGAGCACTTTCAGAAACCAGTATTGGAATTTTTGATTAACCATGGAAAATTTTTTTTTCGGAAAAAGTCCGGAACTCATACCTAAGTCTGGGATACAAGAAAAGTTTCGTAGCTGTCTAGAAATTTTTTGCATAATTTTATGAACGTGCGACAAAAAATCAGGAACTGTCCGGAAAAAATTATGAAGCGGTTCTTAACTTTTTTTTCAGTATTTATTCAGAATTAGTTAAAAAGGAAATCGAGATTGATATCTAAGATCTTACGAAATTTTGAATAAAAATTCTGATCTGTCGTTTTAATTTTTTTATCTTCCTTTAAACCAGAGAATGAGGATTCTTGGTTTGTAAGAATTTCGGAACTAATCCCCGAATCTGTCTGCGCAACGGCCGTTGTGCACTGGATAACTTTGTTAGTGTATTTTAAGAGCTATAGTTGTCAAATATCAGTGTAAAGTATGTTAATTGGGCTGAAGTTTGTGACGTCTCGTGTGACAATTTTTTTTTTTGTCTTATGATCTCCAAAACAAGTCATTCGTGGACGAGCTCGTTAAATTATATGGTGAACTAAAAAAGAGACATATACATGGACTTCTGTTTTTGATTCCAGTCACATTTTGCTTCAATAAAAAAAATATAAATTAAAAATTGAGTTTGCGGACCGAAACCAAAATTAGCAAAGTTTGATCAAAGCAAGCCACTTATATGGACGAACTCGTTAAATTATCTCGCAAACTAATAAAGAAATATGTATATATATATATATATATATATATGGACTTCGGTTTTTAAATGCAGTCACATAGCGTTACAATAAAAAAATATGTAAATTAATAATTGAGTTTGAAGTCCATATATGTCTCGTTTTTCGTTCGCGACATAATTTAACGAGTTCGTCCGTAAATGGCTTGCTTTGATCAAACTTTGCTATTTTTGATTTCGCTCCGCAAACTCAATTTTTAATTTGGATTTTTTTATTGTATCAAAATGTGGCAGAAATCAAAAACCGAATTCCATACATATGTCTCTTTCTTAGCTTGCGAGATAATTTAGCACGTTCGTCTATAAATTGCTTCTTTTGTTCAAACTTTGCTAATTTTGGTTTTGCTCTGGAAACTCAATTTTCAATTTATATTTTTTGTATTGTAACAAAATGTGACTGGAATCGAAAACGACAGTCCATATAATATCTCTCTTTTTTAGTTCACGAGATAATTCAACGAGTTCGTCCACGAATTGCTTGTTTTGGTCAAACTCCAAAAAAATTTTTTTACAATAGAAAGTGTTGCTTCTATCAAAATTCACTATTCTGCATATTCTTTATCGTTTTGGAGGTCATACGAGAAAAAAAAAGAATAAAATGAGTGTTTGCTGATTCTTAGACCCGTGTTCGATTCCCGCTAGCTTCTTCTAATACGATTTTTTCTGTTTCAGCTTTACAATCAGAATTAATACTTGATTCAATGTTAACTATTAACTTTGTATATTATTTATAATTTGTTTCAACTGCTATATTCGAATAAATATAATATTTAAATGTGTACATGTGTAAATATGTGAAAACAATGAAAGAAGAATTATGAAGCAGAGAAAGGAAAAATACCAAATTTTCTCTTCAGAAGGCCTTGACTTTTTGCGGAACTGGTTTCTGAATTTTTAATTTGATACCGAGTTCTCTAAAATCTTATTTTATTCCTTTAAAGTAGTTTTCATCCACGCAAAATTTCTGGCAAAAATAGATAATTTTGCTTTCAAGAATATCAATATTATTATTGAAGGGTTATTTTGAAAGAGAAAAGATTATTTTACATGAAAAAATTTGAAACACAGAAAAATAATTTTATTAATAAATTTTATTCTTGACCCAACTTTTTTTCTTATCGCTTCTTGCCAAATTTAAAAAATTATGCGATTCTAATAAATCATGAATCATTTTTTCAGAGGACAGATTTCCCACAACTTCACCATTTCTTATTTTTAAAAATAAATTCTTTAATGGCTGAAACCATTAAAAAAACATTTTTCAAAATAAAATTTTTATAAACAAATTGCTAAATTTGATAATAATTTATTCATTTTAGAAAATTGGAAATAGTTAAGTTGTAGGGGATCTTTTGCTTGAAAAAGTGATTAGTAATTTATTAAAATCGCATAATTTTTTAAAATTAGGTAAAACGCGATAAGAAAAAAAGTTGAGGCAAAAATAAAATTTATCAATACAATTATTTTTGATTGCCCATAATATAAATAATAATGGAACAAGACTTGTATCGACCCTTAGTATTAATATTCAAATATTGTTGATGTTCTTAGTTGGCTTTAGGGTCCAGGAAAAAATGTAACTCAAAGTTTCATATTTTCAAACGTTTCGACTCAGATTGGAGTCCTCATCAGTGAGAATTTAATTCTATAAAAATACAAAAGGAAGAGACTTAAAAAAATTGCACGTGTGACCGATGAACATTGTAATAAGAAATGTTATAAAGAATTGCGAGTGTAAAATATAAAATTGGTCTAAATAACTAAATTTGCAAAAAAAAATTGAAACTATAATAAACCAAAAATTTCTGTAAAAATACTAGGGGGAGAACATTAAAGGAATTGCACGTGTGACGGATAAACATTGTGGAAAAATGATATAAATGATATATAAATGTGAAAGTGTAAAATTAATCTAAATAACTAAATTTGCAAAAAAAATTGAAAAATGTAACCAAAAAAAATTTGTTCTATAATAATACGAAGTGAAGAAACTTAAAGTTTAAGCGTGTGACGGGTAAACATTGTGGTAAAAACGGTCTAGATGAATTGAACATGTGGAAATATAAAATTGGTCTAAATAACCAAATTTACAAGAAAATAAACCTTAGCAAAGATTTTTTGAGTAAAAATTACTAAGGGGAGGGACTTAAAAATATAGAACGTATGACGGATAAAAATTGTGGTAAAAACCGATATAAACGAATTGTACATGTGATATACTATAAGAAATTGGTCTAAAACTAAATTTACAGATAATATTAAAAAACTGTGCAAGAAAATGTTTTCTAACAAATCCAAAAAAATTTGCACTTGTGACGGATAACCAATGTAAAAAACCAATATAAATCTATTGCACATGTAAAAACTGTAAAACTGTAAAAATTGTTCTTAAAAACTAAATTCAATAAAATAAAAATAAGGACCAAAAATTCTAACAAAATTGTGAACTATCAGAATAAAATATGTCTGACAAAATTGTGAAATATCAAAATAAAATATCACCAAAAAAAGGAAACTAACCTGTTATTTGTTTAAGTAAAAAACGATATTAATGAATTGCACATGTGATATACTATAAAGTTGGTCTAAACTAAAATTTCCAAAAAAAATAAACACTGTACAAAAACTTTTTTCTTATAAACATACAAAGAGAAGAGACTTAAAAAATTGCACGTGTGACGGATAAAAACTTGTGGAAAACGATATAAATATACAAACCCAATTTCTTATAGTATATCACATGTACAATTCGTTTATATCGGTTTTTACCACAATTTTTATCCGTCACACGTTCTATATTTTTAAGTCCCTCCCCTTAGTAATTTTTACTCAAAAAATCTTTGCTAAGGTTTATTTTCTTGTAAATTTGGTTATTTAGACCAATTTTATATTTCCACATGTTCAATTCATCTAGGCCGTTTTTACCACAATGTTTACCCGTCACACGCTTAAACTTTAAGTTTCTTCACTTCGTATTTTTATAGAAAAAATTTTTTTTGGTTACATTTTTCAATTTTTTTTGCAAATTTAGTTATTTAGATTAATTTTACACTTTCACATTTATATATCATTTATATCATTTTTCCACAATGTTTATCCGTCACACGTGCAATTCCTTTAATATTCTCCCCCTAGTATTTTTACAGAAATTTTTGGTTTATTATAGTTTCAATTTTTTTTTGCAAATTTAGTTATTTAGACCAATTTTATATTTTACACTCGCAATTCTTTATAACATTTCCTATTACAATGTTCATCGGTCACACGTGCAATTTTTTTAAGTCTCTTCCTTTTGTATTTTTATAGAATTAAATTCTCACTGATGAGGACTCCAATCTGAGTCGAAACGTTTGAAAATATGAAACTTTGAGTTACATTTTTTCCTGGACCCTAACGCCAACTAAGAACATCAACAATATTTGAAAATTATTTTTCTGTATTTCAAATTTTTTCATGGAAATTAATCTTTTCTCTTCCAAAATAGCCCTTCAATAATAATATTGCTATTCTTGAAAGCAAAATTATCTATTTTTACCTGAGGTCTAATTTTCGTGGATCAACTACCTTAAGAGTATATGGTATACTGTACAGTTCCGGAAAATTCCTAAACTCTTTTCAGTTATTCCCGAAATCGTTCAGTATTCATTTAGTTGGATACTTTTGAACAAAAAAGAAACTTTTCTCGTATTCTAGACTTAGCTACGAAGTTCCGGATTTTTTCCGAAAAAAAAATTTGCCATGACGAACTAGTTCTTACTTTTTGGGCTCTGATAAAGTATGCCAAAGCTCAATTCAATCAAATCAAATTTCGAAAGTCGTTTTTCACATAAAACCAATACTTTCTCATTTATGATGAGAATGTAAAAAACTGTTTCCGACGAAAAATTGGTCATGAAATCGGTAAATCCAGGAGATACCAACAACTGCAAATTCCTTTACAATATGAATAATGATCCATATTATTTGTTTCCTTTGACTCAACTTTTAAATTTTGTATACACAGTCCTACATTAGGACTAAATACACGATAATTAGTTGTGCTATTGATATTAAAGCATATGTATTTAAATCAATAACATTAGCTTTTGAACGATTTTATACTTTCGATAATGTTAAAATCATTTGAATTCGGGGAAATGCTGAGATTGATACAACTTGCTATGCCAGTATGTATGCCAGTATTAAATGATTGAAGGACACCTTTCTTTATAAATAAAATACTTACATAATAAATACCTTAGCATACAAGCAAGTCAAACAAGGTGTGACAGGTTTGACAACTTGGGGCTTTGACATCTAATGAACCTTAAGATTGAAATTATGCAAGTACAACATAGCTTCATCAAAATAACTCAATTTGTATAGAAGTCAAAATGCTATATATTCTATACATATGTACATATATATACATTTATATAGCAAAGGTGCGATTTTCACTACTTCATTTGAAACAATATTTTTGTTAATAATTTTTAACTAATCCTGTCACTTTATGAATATCATATTCATCCAAACTCTCGAAAATGCACCCAGAAAAAAATTCAATGTTTACATCCGACCAAAATTCTATAAATAAGAGCATTTTTTGTGTTTTTAAAAAAATCCAAAATTCCAATACTGGTTTCTGTTAGTGCTCATAAATCTCTACTAATTGTCCTAATAACATTTTTGGATTAAACTAAAATTAGGAAAGTTACGGTATGTTAAAAATTGAAAAAAGTTAATATCTAAATTCCATTTTCCAATTAAATTATACGAGATACGAAAAAAAAGTTATGATACAAAATTGTTTACTACATGAAGATCTACAAATTTGAATAGCAATATTTTTTCATAAGATTTATATATATTTTTTTAAATTTAAAATATTGAAAATCGAAAATTCCATTTTTTAAACAAAATATGTGAGACATGAAAAATACGCTGAGATGGAAAATTATTTGCCTAAATGAGGCCTACAAATTCTCAGTTAGACATTTTGTGAAAAGATGTATAATTCATCTTTTGATTTTAAATATTGTAAATAAAATATTCCATTTTTTAACCAAAATATGTGAGATATGAAATAAGTGTTGGAATGCAAAATTGTTTGCTTAATTAAATTCTACAGTTCTTTTTTCTTTTAGAGATATTTGGAAGAAAATAACTTTTTTAATCATGAAATTTATTAGAAAGTTACAGAAATGTATACAGAAAACCGAGCGCGAAGCGCGACAGTCAAATCGCGTGCCCTAGGCGCGCTACAATTTACGAGCAAGGCACGCGATGAGATTTTTTTTTTCCATATTCCAAACAAAAAGTTATACCAAAAACAAGATATTTTTTGCAACACTCTTTCGATTTGCGAATGATCACAATCAATCATTTGTTCAGAATGCATATAAAAATTTCGATTTTTCTCAACAAAAAAAAAATTTGCAAAATATTTAGCGCAAATCAAACATGAATGAAATTGCGTGCAAAAATTTTCGCCATTCTTGGCATCGCAAATTATGCATCAAAAAATCTGCAAAAATTCACAAATGTGACTTCTATTGGAAAATCAGCCCTTATTTCTTTCAAAATTTTCCTATGATTAGTTTAGTTTAAAAAAGCGAAAGACGAACATTGTAAAATCCGCCATTACTCATTCAAAATGGTGGATAATGATCTGAAAATTTAGCAAAATAATCTCTTGCTGAGTTTCTTCCATGTGCAAAATTTGATTTGGTTTTAAGGCCGATTTCACATGGAAACCCGGCTATGCCCTTTGCCATTTTTCTAAGTATCACATGCCCTCAAACTTTCGAAAACATGTTTGCATTTTCGATTGCAATTGTCTTTTGAATTTAATAATTTTAATTGTACACAATTCCCATTTTATGGAATAAAGTTTTTGTCCTGGAGTTCTTTGATGTTTCTCTTTCAAGTCAAGGCTAAGCTCATTATGCCAATGTAGGTAATGCATACATACTTAAATATATTTCCATGAATACTCGAAACAATAATTTTTTAAGAATTCCTTAAATCAATACACGTTAAGTCTCGATAAATACATATATTTTCAGTTGGTGAGTCATGGTATAAAAATATTTGTTTGAGGGCATATAGGGTTAACTTTAGGAATTACCGACCATGGAAATTCTGGGTCAAACCAAGCCCAGAATATTAAATCCTTCGAATTTCACACAAGGTAGTATAAATTTGAAGTTTGGTAAAAATGTTACAATTCTTTATTTTCTTTATATTCACTTCAAGTTTCAGGTAATTGAAGACTGAAAAGTGTTAATGTCATTGTAAAAAAAATGGTCAATTTTTCAATTTCTTTTACAAAGTATTTTAGTTGGAGGCAATTCCAAGTTTTTATCGATACATTACAATAACAGACATTAATAATTAAATTCCCCGTCAAAGAAGCCCTTACTTAGCAAAATTGTTTTATGTATTTTTTAGATCCAAAATAAATCACTGATTAGGGCTCCGATGAGAACCGAAACGTTTGATTATGTAAAACTTTGAGTTTTTATTCACCTTGGATCCTAAAGCCAACTATCAATATCAAAATATATCTTCGCTTTTATCATAATATTTCGAACTAATATTATTTATTATTCCATTTTTAATCCAGCATATTATGAAATTGGACTTTATAATAATCTTTGAAGGCTAAAAAGAAAATTGTAACGATTAAAATAGCTTGAATATTTATAAATGTAAATTAATTAATTTAAATAGTACTTGAAGAAACAAAAACTTAAATAGATGAAATAATACTTTAATATTCATTAATATCTATTTCCCGAATACATGCATGACAGGTTCCAATGTTGAATTACTGAACGAATAGTGTAAACAATAAAGGTTGACTTTTCACAACTAAGTACCCCTTCCGTTTTTCCTTTCATTTAAGAACGCACTGCACGAAATCATCAAGCTTAGTCTCTTTCTGCCTGTTAGAATGTCACAGGTGGGCAAGCAATCAGTCCCAGTTAACTAAATATTTTTTGTAATTTATTTGGATTTAATTATAATCGAAAGTGGAGTGTCAATATAACATTTTAAAATAAATTATATTAAGCGAAAAATAAAAATAAATTTAATAAAGTGTTTTGTTTTTGGAAATGTGAAAGTTTGATTTCAAAAAATGATAAATAAAATTTTTAGTTATTTTGCATAAAAACTGAAAATTAAAGAAAAATTGAATAAATAATATATTTGGAACCGCAGTTCAACTTTACAGTGTGCAGACTTAAATTGAAGACTGTATTGCTGGAGTTTGCGTCAAAGTAAAATTGTTCTAATTACTTGTTTACCGCAGGGACTAAATATGCTATTGATTATCAACTATTAGTATAACTGATGAAAGTGAGATTGTAAAATGTAGAGCAAAAGAGGTGTTTGAACTCCTTCAGAAGTTACCATTAGTAAAAAACGAATTAAAAAGAATAAAAAAGCTTGAAATTTTGAAATTGTGCCAATTAGTGTAAATCTCATTTCGTGCACATTTAAATTCAAAAAAATGAATCATCATTCGAAATTCTTCGTACTAACGAATTAAAACGAATTTGACTCTCTTGAAGCCATGGATAAATAAGACCACGTGACGTCAGTTATTGCAACTACAGTATGTAAGATTATTGAAAAATTAATAACTAAAATAGATATTTGGTATCAGAGAGACCTTCTTAGCTCTTTTGTTCACGTTGGTCTATACCAAAAATCAATTTTGGTTATTATGTTTGGAATAACCTAATGTACTGTAATTGCAATTACCGACGTCACGTGGTTTAGTTGATGCATGGTCTTAAGGGGGGAGATACCTCTAGAACCCTTAAAAAAAGCAGTTTTTTCAATTTTATTCTGGGAGAATGAAAACGAAGCAAGTCCGGATTTTTTGCATATATTAGAAGGCATTATTTAACTTCAAAAAAACAATTTTTTCATGATAGAAAAATACAAAATGGCGCAAATATGACGGATCCCGTCGATAGTGTCATTGCTAACATTTTTTGCGGCCGTCAACTTCCTGGCTAGGTTTTTTATCTGAAACGATAAAAGAAAATTTTTTATAAATCGGGAAGCTTTTATCGAGTGCATAGCAAGGGGGTTTTGAGAATTTCGAAAAATTGGATATATTTTCATGCGTTTTGTGAAAAAGTGCCATTTTTACCCGTGTTTTCTGACATGAAAATAGTCAAACAACTGTAGAAATACTATTTTTCTCGAAAAAGCGCCCTACCACGCACTTGAATATAGAATTATCTATAAAATACCGTTTCATTCAAGTAAATCGGTTGAATAGTTTGCTCGCAATCTTGACGGCTGGATAAAAAAAGTTAGTTTCGAGAAAACGAGCCTCAAAGTTTTTGTACATGAAAAAATATGTTCCATTCAACTTACGGGTTACCAATAGAACTTTGGGATTATATTTTTGAATAGTTTTTTAATCAATTTGAGCACAAACAACATTTTTGATTTTTTGAAAGTTCTAGAGGTATCTTCCCCCTTAAGGGCATGTGATACTTAAAAAATTAGCGAATTTTATTGATTTTAGGTTTCTACATGTTTATATCCAAAGTGCATAAAATTTTGTTTCCAAAATTTCGGGAATGTTAGAGAAGATAAAAACGGACGTAGATAGACTACTTTTGGTTTCGAAATTGAAAAAAATTTCAACTTTAGCAAAATATATCGGAAAATTTGTTTTCATAATCAAAACCAAAAGTATTCTATCTAAATCCGCTTTTATCCTCTGTGCCATTTCTTAAATGGAAACAACATTTTATGTATCGGAAGTAAAAATTAATTCGGTCCGTTTTTTGTTATCAAAAATGCATTCATTTCAAAACAAAATGAAAGAACAGATTAATCAAAGTATTGTTCATCGCTGGTTACGACTTTTTCGCATCTCTCAGGCAATTTTCGAATTCCATCTTGAAAAAATGATGCGTTTCTTGAGGCGATCCACGAATCGATCCATTTTTTGACTTCTTCATAAGAGCGGAAATGCTGATGAGCTAAGGCGTGTGCCACTGTGCCATCGATCGAAACAAACGGTAGTCGGAAAGAGTAACGTCTGGAGAGTACGGCGGGTAGGGTAAGATCTCCCATTTCAGTGTTTCCAAGTAGGTTTTCACCGATTTTGCAACATTGGACCGACCGTTGACATGCTGCAAAATCAGCGTTTCTCGACCAACTCGTACAGAATCCAATTTCCTTGCTTTTGAATCATTCCCATGGATTTTAATCGTACGGAAACTGCTTATTGAGTCACTACCATTGTATTCGCAAGCTCTTCTTGCGTTTGAGTTGGATCTTCATCGAGTAATGCCTCCAATTCTTTGTCTTCGAACTTTTTTGGCTGTCCACAGTGTGGCTTGTCTTCAACGCTAAAATCACCATTCCTGAAACGTCGAAACCATTCCCATAATGATTTATCAGTTGGAGCATTTTCATCATAAACTTTCACAAGCATTCGATGTACTTCAGCTGCACTTTTCTTCCAATTAAAGCAAAAAAATAAAACCTTCCGCGAATGCTGCTTAGTTAATACAAAATTCGACATATATAACACAGTAAAAAAAGTTTTTTTATGAAACTCAGAGCGATATAAACTGAATGTTATTGACAGATGTCTAAACTCTCTGAATCCACCGAAATCAGCTGTCACTATGAAACATTAATAACAGCTAGAGTAATCTTTTGAGAACGGACTAAACTAATTTGTACTCCCAATATTTTGGACACAAACATTTATAAACTGGAACAAATTGTTCACTTGAACTTGCAACTTATTATATTGTGAATGTGAATTAAATTTTTTGAAGGTTGCTAAATTTGTTTATGGTTTCAAATGAAAGAGAAGATTCAAATTACTTGGGGGGGAGGTATTTAAACTTTTATTTTTGCATTTTTTGTTTATTTTTTTAAATGGATGCATGATATTTCAAGAATATTGTGTCAAAATTTCAAGTCGATCGGAGCAAAGTTGACGAAGTTAGGAGTATTTGAGCGTCCGTTGCTCCAGGCTGGGTAAATCATAACTCAAAATCTACTGGACCAATCGTTTTGGAATTTTGTACAGTACTTCTTCACATTATTCATCAGGTATCCCTGTATCGCAAAAAAAAATTCTTAAAAACATGCCTTTTTTTCAATGAATTAACCTCCACCCCCACCCCTTAAGGCTCATCGCGCTTCGAAATAGATGGGTCTCGTGCTTTCCACTCCTTGTTCTATGTCCTTTACATACAATTCACTAAATTTGTCCCCAACATTTTTTCGTATTCCGCGTGGACTTTTGCTTGGAAAGAGGTTTTTTTATGTTTAATAATATTTTTTTCTTATAGACAACAGATATAACTACTAGAAAAAGTTTTGAAGACCAAAGTTGTAGATCGTTTTGAAATAAACAATTTTGTTTCCCAATATTTTTTCCGTATACCATATATTTTGGCGGGAAACTAAGAACTTCTGACATTTTTCACATGTCCCACCCGATTAGTATTATGCCAGTAATAAAATAAGTGATTTTTTCATTAAGGCCATGTCTTATCCGGTCCCTACCTTACCGACACCGTTTTTTCAACCTTCGAATTTTCACATTAATGGAGATATCGAGTTATAACCTTGTGTAATTAAGTAAACAGCACTAAAAAACGTTTATCTGGTCCAAAATTATTATAATTATTTAGGACCATATAAACGTTCCTTATTGCTTCTTACTTCATCACTCCATTTGAAAACAGTTCAATTTAGATTATTTTGAATTAAAAAATATTGTTAAAGTATTAAATACCCTGAACACTATTAATACTTTTCAAAAAAAAAATTTATTTTACCAAATTATACATAAATGTCGGTACGAACCAGTATGGTCACAATACGGGGCCACTACTGGCGGCCTATATTGGCAGCCCGTAATGTCAAACCGACGAACTGTACTGTGCCAGAAACAAGCCCATGATGCATTTCTACCTTGGTTCAAGACATACACTACCGTCCGAAATTGTGCGTGACCTATTCGGTCCTGCCTCAACGAAGGAGACGAGCAACAAACCGGCCGAGAACCGTGATCGTCGATTGAAATTGAACTCAGATACAATTGAGCATTTTTAATCGTATCTCGGGTACCCATAAATATTTTTTAAGTTTTCTTGGCTTAAATTAAAGATAAGATTTTAGACTTTATGTCGTATAATTTTCAGATGTTGGAAAAAATTTTCCTAGGTCATGCAAAAAGTTTGAGAAAATCTTGAATTTTTTTTTAACTCCTCACGTGCTGTATTATTTTCAGAAAGTCAAAAAAATATTTATTGGGCATCATTAGACGTGGAATTTCATAAGTTTTTCAACTGTATTTTGAAAAATGCCCTATCTCTTTTTTTCACCGAGATATCGTGGTTTAAAGTCAGCAGTGATTTTTAATAGCGGTGACAAGCACCGTGCGCACAATTTCCGACGGTAGTGTAATACGTCCTAAAGACAGTAAAAAGCTTTATATTAAAGCTCACAATGTGTCTTTAAGGCGTTCTTAACGCCATGGATCAACCGGATCAGGTGAATAAATTCCTACCTCATCAGCATTTTCAATTTGTGTAACCCCATTTCTGTAAAAAATAAGATAACAAGTTGAAAATTTGTGAAAGTAAATGAAATGCACTAAGACAAGCCTGTCTGGCCATAAATATTTATAATTATAAAAAAAACATTTTTAAGAAATTTTTTCAATATAATTATGAACATAATATAAATATAATAACATAAAATAATTATGAACAATTAAGAACAAAAAATTTCTTACAAATTTTTGTTTTTATAATTGGAAACATTTATGACCAGACTGACTTATAATAATGTATTTCATTTAATTCTACGAATTTTCAATTACCTGTCTCAATTTTTATAGAAATGGGTTTACACGAAATGAAATGCCGGTAAAGTAGGAATCTAGCCACGTGACCAGGTTAGTCCATGGCCTTAAAGATATTTAAAGTCCTTTTCGACACTTTCATTAGGGTACATCCTAATTCTTTTTAATTCGTTTTTTACTGATGAGCTGTGATTTTGAGTGTATACGGTAAAAGTATGCATGGAATGTGCGGTATGAACTACATTCAGATATAAAATAACCCTTTTGGCAAATGGCGCTCACAACCTTTTTTGTGTAGAACACACTTTAATTGTTTATATTTTTTTTTACGAAGATTTTTATTTTTAAATCAAATATTGTCTGGAAACTTCGATATTTGATTCGTATTCAATGTTTATTTACTTATAGCTTTCACATTCTTGGGACACGTACTGTTCGAAAGGAAAACCGTAATCGGTTTAAAGAACTGTTCAAATAGAAACTAAAAAATGGAATTTATACTATCTCCCTTAGCAGCATTTTACACTAATCTTCGTTTTAACCATGAGGTGAGTTTACAGACGAAAAAAAGTCACTTTCTAAATCTGAATCAGTGAAATTCACTGCGAAACAGTGCATATACACTGATTATGCAGTTCACCCGCCGGAAGTATGCAACAGTATACCTATAACTGGTAATCAGTGTATATGCACTATTTTGTAATAAATTTTACTGATTCAGATTTAAAGGGTAGGAAATAAAGTACACTTTCATCATAATAATGATTTTAATAATAATTCTTACCTTTCTACTTTTTCTAATTTTCCAATCAAAAGATATATACGTTTCCTTACTCTCTAAATCTGAATCAGTCAAAGTTTCACTGATTGAATCAGTGATTTGTCTTTTCACTGTTAAATCAGTTAATTTTCACTGATGAATCAGTGAACAAATATTTTTCACTGTCAAATCAGTCAATTTCCACTAAAATAATCAGTGAAATTTGACTGATTTACAGTAACCTCTTTTTAGCTATTTGAATCAGTCAAATTTCACTGATAATCAGTAGATTTTGACTGATTCAAATTCAGAGAGTATTTATAAACATTCTCATTTTCATGAAAGCACAATTATTACATTAATAATTATTATATAATTATATAATTATTTGACTATTCTTAGACTTAAGAGTTCATTTATTTTCCACTCAAAAAAATTTTAATTGTATAAGATTCACTTTAAATGTATTTTAATTTCCGAAACCCTATACTCCCTGAATCCGAAATAGTGAAAAACCACTAGTTCGAATGTTATAAGTATTCTACATAGAATCAGTGAAATTTTACTGATATCACCAAGGAAACTCACTGGTTGACCAGCGAATTTCACTGTTGAACAGTATATTTCACTGATTAATCAGTGAGTTTCCCTGGTAGGATCAGGTGAATTCCACTGATTTCTATGTGAAAGACTTATAATATTCGAAACAATGGCATTTCACTGTGAATCTGCGAGTTTTTACTGTTTCGGATTTAGGGAGTAAATTTCTGACCTATTTATTCTTTATTCTATAACATTTGTAATTCCAATTGATTTTACAACATAGAAGATTGGAAATTTTCAATTTTTCATGCAACTTTGATAATTAACCAGTTTTATAGCCTTTTATTGACTTAACGAAATTTTTTGGATGAATCTAATAAATATTTGAAATTTATTCAAACTAACTAAAATATTTATTATTATTATTATTATTATTTATTATTATTATTATAAGAATTCGGTAAAAGAAAAGATATAAAAAGTTTGAGGAAAACATTTATTTTTATTAAATAAAATTTACAATCCATTAATTATTCAAGTCTGGGGCATCAAAATATTTGTATCCGACACTGTTCTCACAAGTGGTGAGACTTCTGTCCCTTTAGTATACAAAAACCATTGGGATCTACACTCTCAGTGCAACGCGTGCTATTCGTTAGTTATAGTGGAATTAAGTTACCTTGAGGCCACAAATCAATCGGGCCATGTAACTAAAATTCATGTAAGATAACTTTTTTAATCTACAAAATATATGCTTGATAATTTGAGATACGACACAAAAGACAATAAAGCACGTCTGTTAACTTCTTTTTATTGAAATTATTGAACAAAATTGAAAGGCTTCGATAATTACAGTTAACTGTAAAAATGTTTGCAAAATATCCACTCAAACAAAGTTGACAGACGTTCTTTATCGTTTTCTGTTGTATTTTCCAAATTTTCAAGGAGATAGTTTGTAAAGTAAAAAAATTATCTTACACGAACTTAAAGAGGGATTTGTTCACGTGGTTTGGTTGATTCATGGCCTCAACTTAGTTTCTTAAGTTACTCTACCATTAAAAAAAGCACAGGGGAATGTATAGTAAAAATTGAACTGCGCATGCGCCTATAACCATACAGCGGAACGTAATCTTCTTCTCATTCTTCTTTTTCGTAGAGCGTTGGCACCGTACTGACAAAGCCTTGTACATTTGAACTGCGCATGCTCTATTACAATACGTTACTACTACACAAGATCGAGAAAACCAAAATGGCCGGAACTAGTTGCGAAATATCAAGTGCAATGGACGAGAATCATGATGAATACTAGATTAGATTCGAGTGCACGCATAAAAACTCGTGTACGCACCGAAGTCACATAAAATAGAATATGTGCCAATGCACACAATTCGGGTAATTACGAGACTCCCTTAAAATGCTCGCAGGACTGATCGCGCCTCGGCTTCGTCTCCGCTTCGTCTCCGCTTCGTCTCGGCTTTGCCTCAGCTGCGTCTCGGCTACGCCTTGACTACGCCTTGGCTTCGATCTCCTGCGAGCATTGTCGCTCGTCGCGTAATAACCCTCATTATGCGCCTAAGCACATAATATACTATTACAATGCTGAATGTCAAAATTTATCGAAATACTAATACGAGGTCTATTAAAAAAATGAGGTGAATTTTCAAATTTCGCGGGCTATGTACATTCGATTTTCGATTTCTTTTTCTTATGTTGGCACACTTGTCCCGAATGCATGTTCACAGTTTCAGCAATATAGCATTTTTTGTTTGTTTGTGAGAGGCATTAAGGTTAGAAGTGTTTTGCGTGTGTTGCCGATTTTCTGCTGTCGAAAAAAATGGATCAAAGAATATGCATCAAATTTTGTGTAAAAAATGGAATTAAGTGCTCAAAAACACTTGAAATGTTGAAAGTGGCATACGGTGCCCAGCACGTCAACAACCAATAAAAACACTGAAGTAATGAAGAAAATTGTTATGGAGAATCGTCAAATCACTATTCGAGAAGTTGCTGAAGATGTTGGCATATCAGTTGGCTCATGCTATGCAATTTTTTCGGATATTTTAGGCCTGAAGCGTGTGGCAGCGAAGTTCGTTCTAAAATTGCTGAATTTTAACCTGTTCACTCGTCATTACTTGTACGTAATTTTTTGGCCAAAAACAACACCGTAATCATGCCTCAGCCACCGTATTCACCAGATTTAGCCCCCTCCCCCATAGCACAATACCTTCCCTGAACGTTCCCGTGGAATGTTCGGAAGGTTCCATCGTAACGTTCCTAGAACTAAGAAAATGTCCGGGTTTTTTGAACGTTCCAAAGCAATGTTCTCTGAATGTTCCTGTGGAACGTTCCAGGAAAGTTCAACAGGAATATTGAGAGAACGTTCCGCAGCAATATTCAGAGAATATTCAAAGAGAACGTTCCTGGAACCTTCCATAGGAACGTTCAGAGAGCATTTGTATCGAACGTTCGTAGAACTTTTCGTGGGAACATTCAGGGAACATTTGCAGAGAACGTTTTGGAACATTCCGCGGAAACATTTAGGGAACATTTTTTGAGAATGTTCCTGAAATTATTTTCTACAGCATTCAGGAAACTTTCTTTATAGATAATCCTGCAGCTTCAAACATACTAATGCAGGCAATGTTTTTTACATTCTCATCATGGATGAGAAGGTATTGGTTTTATGTGAAAAATGACTTTCGAAATTTTCATCAAATCTTTACGTTTTGAGACCCCCTGAGTCAGAAAAAATGGTTTTTACGAAAGTGTCTGTCTGTCTGTCTGTCTGTAGTAGGTCGTGTGCGGCATAACTCTCGATAGAATTATCAGATTGAATTGAGCTTTGGTACACTTTATCGGAGCCGAAAAAGTAAGGACAAGTTCGTTAACCAGCCACATCCAATCAAAATTGAGGGATTGAGCACTACTTTTGTGTTTTTGAAAATCATTTTTTGAAAAAATCAAAAATTTCAATACTGGATTTTGATAGTGCTCATAAATCTCTAAAAATTATCCTGATAACATTTTTTGATTAAATCAAAATTAGAAATGTTACAGCATATTCAAATTCGAAAAAAGTCAATATCAAAATTCCATTTTCCAGTTAAATTATACGAGATACGAAAAAACGTTATGATACAATATTATTGAATAAATAAAGTCCTATAAATTTGAATTGTAACATTTTTACATAAGATGCATATTTTTCTTTTTAATTAAAAAAAAAACTATTGAAAATCCAAAATTCAATTTTTTAACAATAATATGTAAAATAAGAAAAAAACGTAAAAATACAAAGTTGTTAGTTTCAAAGAGATCTACAAGTTTTGTCTCACACAGTTTCTGATAAAACATATATTTTTCGTTTCAATTCCAAAAAATACGATTAAAATTCAAAAATTCCATTTTTTAGACAAAATATGTGAGATTCAAAAAAGACTTTGAGATGGAAATTGTTTGGCTAAATAAGGTCTACACATTCTTCTCGATAAATTTCTCGACAGGATGTATATTTTATGTTTTGATTTTTAATATTAAATAAATTCGATTTTTTTCACCAAAATATGTGATACGAAATAAGCGTTGTTCTGCAAAATCATTTCCTTAAATAAAGTCTACGATTGTTTTTCCTTTTTAAAAGATTTGGAAGAAAATAAATTTATCAATAATCATGTAATTTATTAAAAAGTTACAAAAATGCATACAGAAAATCGAGCGCGAAGCGCGAGTGTCATGATGAGAATGTATTCCTTAAGGCCGATAGAGCCTTAAGTAAATTGAATTTCCTGTTTCACTTAATCTGAAAAAGAAACTTAGTGAATTTGAGAAGATGACTAATAATACATTTACTAAATGCAAATAAAAAATTTATTACATATAGTATAAACAGTTCTTTTTTGAAATTTTTTTTTTCCGTTAAAGATTCTAGTAGTGAGAAACTTTATACGAGTTCTTGCCAATTCTTGGAGACATGCTTCAAGCAGACCATATGATTAGATTCCTATGTTACCAACATTTTTCTGAAAAATCATGTTCAAGTAAAATAAGATATCAGATTCATAATTTGGGAAAATAATGAAAAATAGCCTGAACAAAGTATCTCAACTCTTGGATTTTTATAATTACAAAAAAAAATTCTTTTTAATATATATAAATTGTTTTTGTAATTATAAAACATTTTAGACTTTTTTATACAAATTTTATAACAACCTAAAACATGCAAAAAATTGTTTCACTACTTATTAAAAACTATTATTTCTTTTTACGGGGTGAAGATTTCTGCTTCCACGAATTAAAGAATAAATTAGATCCGAACGACGATCGCATTCCTGGAAACGTCAAATGTTACCTTTATGAAAAAATGTAATTTATTTAAATATTTTATTAAAAACACGTTTCAGTAAACGTTATAGCATCTTCCTCTTTGTACTTAAAGTATTTTAAAATATATAAATCAAATATTAATAACTGTAATTAATTCTTTTCATTTTACCTATAAATTGATGCCCAAAATTATTTATAAAAAACATTCCCTGCATTAGTATGTTTGAAGCTGCAGGATTATCTATAAAGAAAGTTTCCTGAATGCTGTAGAAAATAATTCCAGGAACATTCTCAAAAAATGTTCCCTAAATGTTTCCGCGGAATGTTCCAAAACGTTCTCTGCAAATGTTCCCTGAATGTTCCAACGAAAACTTCTACGAACGTTCGATACAAATGCTCTCTGATGTCATTCAATTGTCATTTTTCACTTTTATACATGATGCGAATTTATGGACCACAGTAACGAATCCTAAAAAGTATTTTCTAAAAATTATTGATAAATGATTTGGGGAAATGCATATTGCAAGGAGATATCACATTAAATAAGATTTTTATTCACATAATTGCCTATTTTTACAATAAAGCTTCAAAATATAAAAATAAAGTTAATATATGTACATATCTTAAAATTATCGTACTGGTAAAGAATTCAAAATGCGCACAAGTATCTTGGTACAATTTAAAATTTGTTGGCTCATGGATAAGAGATAAAATATTTATAATTAGACAGTATTTGCATTTGCATCAGTTTGAAAAATAATAACTTTAGTACACTGATGTATATTCAATTTTAAGAACTTGAGTGCATAAAATTAAAACCAATACAATTGCGTATATTAAATTGAAAATCGTGTGGACATGTAGAATGCAAACTTGCATATAAATATGATTTTGAACTGAAGATAGATTCACTTAAATGAATTTTTGTGCACTAAAATTCTTAAAATTTGTTAATCATCTGTATATGAAAATTACACTTGTTTCGGAGTTTATAAATACATAATCCATGGAATTATAAATACACTTTATCTCATTTAGAAGTCGATACATATATATCGTAATGTAATTTTTTAATAAGATAAACTGTTCTTATAAATACACAGTATTTGTATTTGCATTATTTTGGGTGATGATACCTCTAATATACAGATGTATATCCAATTGGAAGAACTTAAGGTCATGTATCAACCTGTACAGATGACTAAATCAATAATATCAGTTTTCCCCCAGGATTTTCCCATAAAAATGAATTTTGTTATTTGAAAATTTAGGAAATAATAAAGGTCATATTAGCGGATGTCTGTAGCCTATAATTACTTTTAAACAATAAAAAATAATAATTCCTGTTTTACCGACACTAAAACTTATTTAACTGTTCAAAACTAATTAAAGTCTACAGCCATCCGATAATGAGTCTTTTATTATGTCCTAGAGTTTCAGCTGAAAAAATTCATTATTGTTGAAAAATCTTGGGGAATTGATATTATTGAGACAATAGCAAAAAAAAGTTTTTCTATACAGAATTATGTCGAATTTGCAAAAGAGTACGGTATACAATTAAAATTAATACAAGTGCGTCTCCTAAAACTAAAATCATATAAATATGCAATTATACATACAATATCATTCAATACAAGTAGAGTTATATTATTTTTATGTCCTTATTTAGGAGATGATTGTGAATTTATATATTTTATTTGCTATGTACATTTTATTCAAAATTAAATTTCTCATTGATTTAACAAAATTAAGTTCTCACATCAAATTGATTAGAATCTAATTCCAAATAAAATCTATATTACAAATAAATTATATAAATTCACAATAATTATAAATAACTGGCTTATATCGACCCCCAATAATGTTAATAAAGGGTTTCCCAATAGGGGTGATATGATTTTGAATGTCCCTATCGGGCTCATTTGAACTGAAATTTTTGACGTCTGCTGTCAGTTGTCATCAGTAAGGTTTGCCATTTAATCATGAGTAGTTTCACGCTTCCACAACGTTTGGAAATTGTCCAATTATTTTATCAAAATTCGAGAAGTTTTGTCGGTGTTCAAAGAGCATATCGTGCAAAATATGGTCGTCATTCTGCTCCATCCGCGCTCTCAATTCGTCGAATAATCGATAAGTTGGAGAGTGAATTTACTCTATTGGATACTAAGCCTAAAAATCGTATGCGTACCGCACGTTCTACACAGAATATAGCCGCCGTACAGGCCAGTATCGAGGAAAACCGTGAATTGTCCGTGCCACGCCGATCTCAGGAATTGGGCCTGTCCAGGATGACTACCTGGCGTATTTTGCGATTGGATCTTGGCCTGCATCCCTATAAGATGATTCTGGCCCAAGAACTGAAGCCTAATGACCATCGTTTGCGTTCGCGGATTGGGCTCTGGAATCAATTGAAAATGATCCCAATTTTCATCAAAAAATCATCTTTTCTGATGAGGCGCATTTTTGGCTCAAGTCTCGGGGGACATTTGGCCGATATATTGTTTAAATCATAAATGGCATAGAATATCCAATATAATAAAAAAGATTTCGATCAATTCCGAATGAATATTCAGTGTTTTTTTTCAATTTCAAAACATATCACCCTTATTGGGAAACCCTTTAGATAGATAATTTTTTTTTTGGCTTTAGGGTCCAGGAATAATGTTTCGAAACGTTTCGACTCAGATTGGAGTCCTCATCAGTGAAATTTATTTCTCTAAAAATGCAGAGGAAGAAAAGAATAAAAATTGCACGTGTGACGGATAAACATTGTGTTGACAAACGATATAAATGAATTGCACTTGTGAAACTATAAAATAAGTCTGACTAAATTTACGAATAAAAAATTGAAAATTATACAAAAAATTTGCTATAAAAATACGTAGGGAAGAGACTTACAAAATTACACGTGTGACGGATAACATTATGGTAAACCGATATAAATCAATTACACGTGTGCAACCATAAAATTAGTCTAAATAACAAATATAACAATTAAGATAAAAATCTTTTGTATAGTTTCTTTCGCAGTTCAGTTATTTAGACCAATTTTATAGTTTCAAACGTGTAATTCATTCATATCATTTTTACTATAATGACTATCCGTCAAATGTGTAATTTTTAAGGTTCTTCCTTTGCATTTTTTATAGAAAAATTCTGCACACTTTTTATTTATTTCTTGTTCGAATTTAATTAGTTTGGACCAATTATATGATTTACATGTTCAATTGATTTATATCGATTTATCATAATGTTTATCCGTCACACGTGTAAATTTTTAAGTCCCTTCCATATGTATTTTTATAGCAAATTTTGTACAATTTTCAATTTTTATTCGTAAATTTAGTTAGACCTATTTTATAGTTTCACAAGTGCAATTCATTTATATCGTTTGTCAACACAATGTTTATCCGTCACACGTGCAATTTTTATTCTTTTCTTCCTCTGCATTTTTATAGAAACAAATTTCACTGATGAGGACTCCAATCTGAGTCGAAACGTTTCGAAACATTATTCCTGGACCCTAAAGCCAAAGTAAAAAATTATCTATCTATTAACATTATTGGGGGTCGATATAAGCCAGTTATTTATAATTATTGTGAATTTATATAATTTATTTGTAATATAGATTTTATATGGAATTAGATTCTAAATCAATTTGATGTGAGAACTTAATTTTGTTAAATCAATGAGAAATTTAATTTTGAATAAAATGTACATATCAAATAAAATATATAAATTCACAATCATCTCCTAAATAAGAACATAAAAATAATATAACTCTACTTGTATTGAATGATATTGTATGTATAATTGCATATTTATATGATTTTAGTTTTAGGAGACGCACTTGTATTAATTTTAATTGTATACCGTGCTCTTTTGCAAATTCGACATAATTCTGTATAGAAAAACTATTTTTGCTATTGTCTCAATAATATCAATTCCCCAAGATTTTTCAACAATAATGAATTTTTTCAGCTGACACTCTAGGACATAATAAAAGACTCATTATCGGATGGCTGTAGACTTTAATTAGTTTTGAACAATTAAATAAGTTTTAGTGTCGGTAAAACAGGAATTATTATTTTTTATTGTTTAAAAGTAATTATAGGCTACAGACATCCGCTAATATGACCTTTATTATTTCCTAAATTTTCAAATAACAAAATTCATTTTTATGGGAAAATCCTGGGGGAAAACTGATATTATTGATTTAGTCATCTGTACAGGTTGATACATGACCTTAAGTTCTTCCAATTGGATATACATTTGTATATTAGAGGTATCATCACCCAAAATAATGCAAATACAAATACTGTGTATTTATAAGAACAGTTTATCTTATTAAAAAATTACATTACGATATATATGTATCGACTTCTAAATGAGATAAAGTGTATTTATAATTCCATGGATTATGTATTTATAAACTCCGAAACAAGTGTAATTTTCATATACAGATGATTAACAAATTTTAAGAATTTTAGTGCACAAAAATTCATTTAAGTAAATCTATCTTCAGTTCAAAATCATATTTATATGCAAGTTTGCATTCTACATGTCCACACGATTTTCAATTTAATATACGCAATTGTATTGGTTTTAATTTTATGCACTCAAGTTCTTAAAATTGAATATACATCAGTGTACTAAAGTTATTATTTTTCAAACTGATGCAAATGCAAATACTGTCTAATTATAAATATTTTATCTCTTATCCATGAGCCAACAAATTTTAAATTGTACCAAGATACTTGTGCGCATTTTGAATTCTTTACCAGTACGATAATTTTAAGATATGTACATATATTAACTTTATTTTTATATTTTGAAGCTTTATTGTAAAAATAGGCAATTATGTGAATAAAAATCTTATTTAATGTGATATCTCCTTGCAATATGCATTTCCCCAAATCATTTATCAATAATTTTTAGAAAATACTTTTTAGTATTCGTTAGTGTGGTCCATAAATTCGCATCATGCACAAAAGAAAAAAATTACAATTGAATGACATCAGAGATTTTAAGAAATACCAGGGGTGTTAGTTGAAATTTGCCGGTTTTACTCATAGATGTCGCTAGAGATACACTACCGTCGGAAATTGTGCGCACGGTGCTCGTGATCGCTATTGAAAATCACTGCTGATAAGAGGGCTCCACTCAAGCGCCACCTTTGTGCGTAGCCATTTCGGTCCTGCTTCAACGAAGGAGGCGAGCAACAAACCGGCCGAGAATCATGATCGTCGATTAAAATTCAACTCAGATACGATTGAACATTTTTAATCGTATCTCGAGCACCCATGAATTTTTTTTAAGTTTTCTTGGCTTAAATTAAAGATAAGATTTTAGACTTTATGTCGTATAATTTTCAGATGTTGGAAAAATTTTTCCTAGGTCATGCAAAAAGTTGAAGTTGAGGTAGAGAATTTGAGAAAATCTTGAATTTTTTTTTTAACTCCTCACGTGCTGTATTATTTTCAGAAAGTCAAAAAAATATTTATTGGGCATCATTAGACGTGGAATTTCATAAGTTTTTCCATTGTATTTTGAAAAATGCACTATCTCTTTTTTTCACCGAGATATCGTGGTTCAAAGTCAGCAGTGATTTTCAATAGCGATCACGAGCACCGTGCGCACAATTTCCGACGGTAGTGTATGTATACATTTCTATGATTTGGCATCTATGTCATATTTTTCTATGGACAATAACCTTCAAAAATACACAATTACATTCTGCCAAAATAATAGCATCATAGTTGTTTACCTCAGTGAATATGTCGAATTTCGTTCCAAGTAAATCGCATTTGCGGCATTCGTTGCTTTTCTTATTTCATCAAAAGAAAAAAGCAGTTGAAGCTCATCGATTTCTGGTAGAAACTTATGGTGAACATGCTCCAGTGATTAGAACATGTGAGACATGGTTTCGTCAATTGAAAAGTGGAGATTTCGATTTAACAGACAATGAACATCCTGGTGCAGCGAAAAAGTTCGAAGACGAGGAATTGCAGGCGTTATTGGATGAAGACCCAACCCAATCGCAACAACAATTGGCACAAAGCCTAAATGTGACCCGAGGAGCAATTTGTCACGGGGGACGAAAAATGGATTTATTTCGAGAACCCGAAGCGGAAAAAATCATGGCTTTCACCTGGTGAGGTCGGCCCATCGACTCCAAGGCCAAATCGCTTTGGCCGTAAGACAATGCTCTGTGTTTTGTGGGACCAGTATGGTGTGGTGTACTTCGAGTTATTAAAACCTGGTAAGACGGTGAATACGGATCGCTACCGACAACAAATCATCAATTTGAATCATGCGTTGATCGAAAAACGGCCGGAATGGGCCCGAAGACGTGGCAAAGTTATCCTACAACATGACAACGCACCGTCTCATACCGCTAAACTGGTGAAGAACACATTAAAAGCATTGAATTGGGAAATATTATCGCACCCGCCGTACTCTCCAGACCTCGCCCCGTCCGACTATTACCTTTTCCCATCGATGGGACACTCACTCGCAGAGCAGCGCTTCGCCAATTTTGAAGAAGTCGAAAAATGGCTCGTCGAATGGCTTGCCTTGAAAGAGAAAAAGATTTTTTGGAATGGTATCCATGATTTGCCTGAAAGATGGGCAAAATGTGTAGAATCAAATGGTCAATACTTTGAATAAAAAATTTTTGTGATTCCCTTGAGAATTAAGTGTTTTCTTTATTGAAAAAACCGGCAAACTTCATCTAAAACCCGTGGTACTGTTTACATTATTCATGCAACTTCAATTAATTTCAGCATCTTTTATCACGTAAAGTTCATTATTAAATTCATTTATCTTGCACATTTGCATTTTTCAATCCAAATGATTTGTTTGATTTGTCACGGTGGTCGGTAAAGTCGCATCGTGCACAAAAGAAAAAAATTAAAATTGAATGACATCAGAGGCTTTCAAAAATACTGTTTACATTATCCATGCAACTTTAATTAATTTCAGAAGCTTTTATCACGTAAAGTTCATTATTAAATTCATTTATCCTACACATTTGCATTTCTCAATCTTAAATTCTGTTTTTAAATTTAGCGCTCAAAATGCTAGTGAGAGCAGTTGGAGTCGCCTTCCGTGACAGGTATTATGTTTTTCTAGTTTTTATCGCTGAAAAATAAGATAATTGTATTTATTGCTACAGCTTCAAATTCAAATTTCGCCAAAGAATCATAATTGCAATGCTTTTAATGTCTTTTTTACCGTTCTTAGCCGTAATAATGCGAGGTCATAGAACGGTCAGAGAACGGTCAGAGTATTCTATGACCGTTCTCTCAACCGGGTCCGCTAGGGTTGAAGCCGTTTCTCACCGATTTCGTTCTTCAAGCGCATCAATTGGCCAATGTAACGTTCGCTATTGATCGTCTTACCTTTTTCAAGGTAGTCGATGAACAAAACTCCATGAGCATCCCAAAATACTGAGGCCATAACCTTACCGGCCCACATTTGCGTTTTTGGCCGCTTTGGACGCTTCTCACAGACTGCAGTCTACTCGGCTGACGACCGCTCTGATCCCGGAGTGTAGTGATGGATCCAGGTTTCGTCCATTGTCACATACCGATGCAAAAAATTCGGTTTATTTCGACGAAACAACTCCAAACAGCGCTCGAAACCAACGACACGTTGTCGTTTTTTATCCACCGTGAGCAAACGTGGCACCCACTTCGACAACAGCTTCCTCATAGACAAATGTTCATGCAAAATAGCGTACACACTGTCGTATGATATCTTGAAGGTGTCAGCTATCTCACGCAATTTTAATTTACGGTTTTCGAAAACGATTTGGTGGACTTTTTTGATGGTTTCCGGTGTAACTACCTCATTTGGCTGGCCGGAGCGTTCAGCATCTTCAGTGTCTGTGCGGCCACGTTTAAACTCAGCATACCACCGACAAATGGTAGTTTTTAATGGAGCAGAGTCCCCGTAGCACTTTTCAAGCCATTGCTGAGCTTGCACTGTGTTTTTTGTCATCAAAAAGCAATGGTAAATCAACACACGAAATTGTTTCGAATCCATTGTTTTGAGAATATCAAGACTAGCGTCACTTAATTCACTGTAACTCGTGGACCAAACATCAGAATGTTATTAAATTTTGACAGGTACCTTTTGAAGGTTGGTACTCATGAAAAATCATACAGAACTTTTGTTGGCAACGCCATCTATGTGTCTGTTCCGGGACTTATTGATCCACGTGTTACATAGAAAGATTCATTCAACAAAGTTGAATGTTTATAAAAAAGTGAAAAACAATAATTATTTTCTATTTTGCAGAAAATACTTCTTACAACAGTAAAGGGAACAATCCGATTCATATTTTTCATTGCTGCGTGTTTTTTGGTACCATTTTCGGCGCTTCGTAATTTGAAAAATCCAAAAAGATGTCCTTTGAATACAAACAAACTACTTTTTCTATCAGCTACTGAACTCGCAAGAAAAATCCGGAAAAAAGAGGTACGAAATTGTATACAATTGTTTTTTTCTACTAGTGGGTCTAAAAGTGCACTTTTTTGCCCCTTGCTGGGCAAACAATTCCATTTGTTGACCCCCCAGTGGAAAAAAAATCATGTGCAACACGGGAAAACCATCTTTCCCAACGCGTCTAGTGAAAATTGTACTTTCACCATCTGTTTTAAGACAGGAAAATGGCTGGTTTTACAACTGTTGCTATTTTCTCCACAAATGGTGAAAATAGCCATTTTCCCGTTTTGAAACAGATGGTAAAAGTACAATTGTCACTAGACATGTTGGGAAAAATAACATGTTTCACTCGTGGGGAACAAGCGATTGTCAATTCGTGTGATTGCAGCATTCGCCTTCGGCTCGTGTTGCAAACTTCAAACACATTGGCAATTGCTCGTTTTCCCCACTAGTAAAGCAAATAGCTATATTCTACTCGTGTGATTGTTACCCTCGCTTTGCTTGGGCATTAAACATTAAAAAATGTTGCCAAATAAACTTTTTTCTCCCTAGTTGCATAATTTACTAAGGTGAATGTCCCAATTAGTAACCAACATTGTTATCCGCCGGGATAACTAAGTGATATGTTTGTACTAAATACACAGTCCTACGAGAGTCAGTTACAGAAATGACAAGGGGTGAATCTTATATATTTTTTGACTCTTAAAACGAATCTAGCCGCAAAAATTGTCTAGCACGTCAGGTTATGGAGTAACTTCAGGTTAAATCGTCAAAAAATGGCCATTTTGGCCAAATTTATGAATTTATTGTGGGAAACGGAATTTTTCTTAATTTTCTGAAAACAGCATCGTGTACAACTAGTTTTCAGCTTTAAAATTCATTTTTGATTCCCGCTGTATGATTTTTTAGCTGAAATATTCAAGTTTGAGTTTATAATACTGGTCATGCGTATTGGGGATTCAATGAACTATTGCCACCAATCGTGTCGATTATAAATGTTAACTATTACGAACCACAGTTTGAACTATGGCATCTATGTTATCATTATCTGATCTTGCCTTCACTGGCTGGTTCATCTTCTAATCTTGCCTCCATTGTCTGGATCATCATCTTCTGATCTTGCCTTCAATGTCTGGATGATACCTCGATTTTCATAATGTCAAGAATTTAGGTTACAAAAATTATGATGAATTATAAGTGTATGAATGATCAACATCAATTCGAAATTCGTTCTCAAGTGGGCCCTGATTTTGCAAAGGTTTGTATTTTTCGTTGATATTTGGCTTAAACCGAGTTTCAGATGTAAAAAGTACATCCTGTTAATTTCGTTGTAAAATTCCAGATTGAATATTTTTTATGAACAATCAAAGTTTTTTGTATTATTTTGGGAATTAATTTTTTTGTCAGCAAGTAAGTACCCGAATTGGATGATTTTTTAATTGCAAGTCAATAAAACATGACACTACAAAACAGTATTTCGTGTAGTACCATTGCGTTGAACAACTCTTGTCACGTTTTACATTCTCATCAGCAATGAGAGAGTATAATTCTTATTAAATTATACCAAAATGGCGGAGCTGATATAAATAATATAATAAAAAATTTTCAATCTCGAATTTTACGAACGAAATTAACAGGATGTACTTTCTAAATATGAAACTTGGTTTAAGACAAATATGAACAAAAAATACAAACCTATGCAAAATCGGGGCCCATTTGAGAAAGAAATTTGAATTAATTTTAACCACTCATACACTTATAATTCATCGTAAATTTTTGTTACCTAAATTATTCGTTTACAGAATATCAATTTGAACAATCAGTAAATAGTATTGTAGCTACGTTTAATAGTGGTCAGTAATTGGGTCAAACACTGGTCACTAATACGGCCAAAGAAAAAATTGCTGGGCACTAATTGAGTCAAAAGCATGTCGATCATAATTTATGATACATCTTAATTTCGAAAGGATGGAAGTGCAAATGCTTACTTTTTAGTTTAGAATATGATACAACAGGTTGGAAGAATAAACAACCATAAGAAAGAACAAACTTCATCAATATCAGCCTATTTTTAATGCACTGTCCATTCCTTACATGGTCACTAAATGGGACATTGACCTTATTGTCATTCTAAGCATTTCTCGGGTTTTGAATATTATTTCATAAAGTTATTTTTTAAATACATTTTGTTTCTTTATATTTTAATATGATTACAGATAACGAGTGAAGAGGTAGTAACAGCCTACATTACTCGTTGTCAAGAAGTTAATCCTATAATAAATGCAATAGTGCAAGATAGATTTGAAGAAGCTCTGAAAGAGGCTCGAGAGATTGATAATTTGCTCAAGAATGAAGTTAATACAGAAGAATTCGAACACAGTGCACCATTGCTTGGGGTACCAATTACTGTGAAGGAAAGTATTGCAGTAAAAGGTGAGATATCCATTTAACTAATTTACATTTCTATAAATAAATTTTGCAGTTCTTTCTTTTTGAAACAAAAGACCTTTATGCTGACTTAATTTTCATTCGCCATTATACTTAATGTAAAATGAAAAAGTTAATATTATTTTATGATGGTTGCATGAGTGTATCTTAAAACGCACATAATTATGACTTTTTCTTTCTATAAGTGAAAATAAAAGTTGTCATAAATTTTAATGTTTATCAGTACAAGGTAAAATCTTCATATTTTTCTTTTTGTCCTCAAATTTTTACGCATGAAAAAATAGTCAGAAAGGAGAGTTAGATTTAGAAAAAAACTACTCCTAATTTCTATAGTATTCAATTATTGGATTATTTTTATATTTATTTATTATATTACCATTTTATTATTTATTACATATATATTATTATTATTATTTTCTATACGACAAAAATAAGTACTGGGAAATTTACTTGACAGTCCTCGACTTTTGGACAGGACAAATTTTTTCGAAGATCCTATATACTTTTTATGAAGAAGCTTAGAACTTTATCGAAAGAAAGAAAGAATATCCTAGATTAATTGAAGCACAGTCAAAGAACGAAATTCTTTCAAACTCTATTGTATAGTTTTTGAAATAATTATGGAAATGCAAATACTTCTTCTAAAAAGTGCTTCAGGTTTTAAAAGAATTTGGATAGAATAATTTGTCGAGAAAGAAATGAATACCTGCTATAAAAAAAAAAATGAACAAGTACAAAAAAAATTTTGTTCTTAACAAATTCTAATACTTTCCAAATATCGACCGGCAATCGAAAGACCTGGGCTCGAATCCCAATGCAGCCAAAAGCGTCTTTTTACCACAGAAAGATTTTCAATTTCTTTAAATATGTGAATATTAATTTTTCAATTCCAATTATTGTGATTTAAGCAGTTTATTAAAATTGCATTGTTGAAATAAAAATACCTAAATACTTAATTCAAAAATAAAAACATAAAAATTAAAATTATTACTTACTTAAATTGACATAAACTTCAGAAATTATGGAATTCTTATATTCAATTATTTGGAATCTAGTAATTAATTTATTAAAAATCTCATCATTTAAAAATGTAGAAACAGTAAAATTCTTTAAATTTCTTTATTATAAAGGGTTTTCCAATAGGGACATAACAATTTCGTATCTTTATATGAACTTACCCTTAAACTTTTTTAATAAACTATCAATGTCAAAACGTTAGTTAAAGTCAAAATTTTCATCATGGTAAGGCTGTGCGTGCTATAGTGAATAAATTCGAGACCAAATTTACACTATTGGACGTTCCGGTGCCAAAAAGACGTCGTATTGCTCGAAGCGAAGAAATAATCGCAGCCGAAAGGGCATCGATTCAAAATGAGCCAAATCAGTCGATTCCACGTCGTTCTCAAGAATTGGGCATCGCTCAAACGACACTGTGGCGTATTATGCGAAAAGATCTTGGCCTAAATGGTTTCAAGATTAAATTGACTCAAGAACTAAAGCTACTTGATCATTTAAAACGCCACACAGCACGCGTCACAATCGATTTATTGAAAGGAAAATTCGGTGAACCTGTTATCTCGAGAAATGGTCCGGCCGAATGGCCGCCTCGTTCATGCGATCTTTATGGGGCCATATCAAGTCACTGGTCTATGCCAACAAGCCAGGAACTTTAGACGACCTCAAAGACAACATCCAACGCGAAATTGCCAACGTTCCGGTCGAAATGTAGGCCAGAGTGGTGGAAAATTGGGTCCAAAGAATCGACCGCTGTAAACGGGCTCGTGGTGGTCATATGGCCGATATCGAATTTCATTCATAAAATGTAATGCAACGTCTCGAAAAGTAGGTAGGTCTGGCGCGTTGATGCAATTTTGCACATGAGCCATCTGAAACAGAAAAATCAAGTCGTTTTAGGTTCAGTATGATAATAGCTATATCGCAAACCGCAATTATCTCAAAATTTTTATTTTTAGTATATTTTTTATGCAAAAAACGGTGTAAAAACACGATTTTTTTTGGACGTCATTTTGTTATTTTTGCATGTATATTAAAAATTGTGGTTTGCGATATAGGCATTGTCTATAGTGAAAATTGTACTTTCACCATCTATTTTGAGACGGGAAAATGACTGATTTCACAACTGTTGCTTTTTTCCCCACAAGTGATGAAAATAGCCATTTTCCTGTCTCAAAACAGATGGTGAAAGTACAATTGTCATTAGACATATTGGGAAAAATAACGTGTTTCGCTCGTGGGGAACAAGCGTTTGTCAATTCGTGAGATTGCAGCACTTGCCTTCGGCTCGTTTTGCAAACTTCACACTCATTGGCAATTGCTCGTTTTCCCCACTAATAAAAAAATAGCTATTTTTCTTGCTGCCATTGATAGTCCTCAAAAACTTCAT